>OX375868.1:5942484-6542484 GCA_947359475.1 Heligmosomoides polygyrus bakeri
TATTAGAGTCAGGGAGCATCTAGATGGCTTCAAGAAACCCAATGTGTCAACTCCTTGGGGAGAGCACAGGGTCCGATGCCACTATGGCGCCATGTTCCAAGTGTCCGTCTCCATCTTAGCGAGAGAAAGCGACATCTCAGCACGCAGGACACTTGAGGCGCTATGGATAGCGGCCAGAAATCCACAGGTCAACCGAAAGACGAGTGCATAGCGATAACCCAGGAACTGGCACCCTTTATCGAGCTCGGTGGGTTTTGATCAATCTGATATGACCTGCAGGGTATTTAAGTCGGGTGGTATCCGGGGCTAAACTCACTCACCCACGTCTATCTTCATCCACGGGTGACTGGTGGTGCTCATCGGCACTCACCTGGAAGGTTAGTTGATACGCTGTACCTCGTACATCGGTCCTTTACTCTAGCTGTCTTGAGAACACTATTCTGTAGGATGAAGTGGCATTGGGGGAATAGTTTCACTAATATTTTCGACTTTTTCAGGCTCCGAAGAAGGCGAAGACGCCGAAACGTCAGCCGAAGTAAAGCCTGTTTAACAATCTTGGTGAACAGCTCAGAGAAGCACGCTGAAATCTCTCGCAGTTTTGAAACGTTTAAAGCAACAAACATTGCAGTCACGTAATTAAGCCAGCGTTTCAGATATTAATTTTAAAAGTAAAAAAAATGAGGCGTCATCAGCAAGAAATTTGTTACTTTGCAAAATGCTTTTCGACTACGCTACGTTAAACCGTTGCACTTCACGAGGCATCATTTTTTCTAAAATGCTGTTTTATAGGTACTGTGCATTGCTCTGTGTAGCTCTGTTGTACTGGCTCAAAGTGAGTAATTTTCGAATTTTTTGTGGAAAATTTCCCACTTTTTTAATGCACCTGCATTATGTTGCCGAATAAAATTTTCAGGTTACAACAAATTTTGTCACAATGTCTTGAAGTATGTTATGGAGGACATTCTTGATGCTGTTGAGGAGGAAAAATTCAACCTGGTTAGTGTACATATGTAAAGCTAGCAGACTGACTGGTAGGTAGCATGGGATTTGTGAAATACAATACCGCTCCTGTTTCTGGTTTTTGAGCGGAATAGACGGACACTTTACCAGTGTTGTGACCTCACGCAACCCACTCAGAGGGAGGTGCGGGTTCGAGTCCCGCCTGGCGCTAGCAGTTTTGATCGCAACAAAACATCGTTGTGACAGCTTACTACCTCGATACCAGCCACTTGAGGCTTAATGAAAGCGATTTGAACAACAGCAGTGTATGAATCGAAAGACTCTCACTTCTCGTCAAGGAAGGAAACATCAAAGAGCTTGACACTCCAAACAGGGATGTGCGAAATTTCCGTTTCCGTGTTCCGAATTTCGGTTTCCGGCGGTTTTTAGTCCTTCCGTTCCGTTCCGTGTTTCTCTATCTTTGGGCCGGAAGACGGAATGGACGAAATGGATTGATTGTTTTGCAGTGCCTTCAGCCACCTCTTGAAGGCAAATGAAAAGCTGAGAAGAGATTAACTATGCGTTTGTGATTGTGTTGCTTTCAAAACGGAGGTGCATCCTGATTTCGAAACAGTAACCAAATTGGATTCTTTTTCTTTTCTTGACACGATGTATTTTGGAGTAGCGTAGCTCCACAAAGATTCCATGAGTGTTTGAGTAAAGACTCAAATCCCTTATCCGTAGCATGATTATCTTTTTGCCTAGTAATCTTAGGTCTGCCCTGGAGCACCAAATCTGGATCGGTGCTCTATAAGCACTCTTAGGCTGCGAACAATGCGTTCCATAGGGGACATTGGATCTGTCCTAGTCGGAGGAGGGCGGGCGGTGTCTTGCCTCTCCAATCACCTCCTCCAAATTTGTTTCAGAGCTTCAGCCGCTGCCAAATGATACAGTGGTACCCATGCGAACTCAGAGCGTGGGTGTCGTGTCGTGTCGTGAGTGCTAAATGCAACTGTAGCCTTAACCCCGCTCCCTCCTAATTGGGATAGACCTGGAACATTCATTAAGAAAAGTTAAGTGCTATGAGTGGCGAAACCTCTGACATCTTACTCGTCAGCTGGGTTGATTGCGTTTAAAATACTTTTTTTCCTATTTACAGAGAGATTTTGCACAAACTTCGATTTGTTACACTAGTAATGTTTGAAAATTCATCTTAGTAATAATACGAATACAAGGATTTTTTATTGTTATATGTTGCTGAAAAGGAGTCGCATGCTGCCTTGCCTGCTATCCAAATTCGGTAACGGTAACTCAATTATTAATACCATTATGGATATATGTCTGTTAGACGTCTGTTAGATATTAGACGAAAAATTAGACGAAGTAATAAGTTTTGAATCATTTCCGTTTCGGTGTTTCGTATTTCGGTTTCACCCCATTTTGAGCTCTTCCGTTCGGTATTCCGTCTTCCGTTTTTCTTTAAAAAATTCCCTCACATCCCTGATTCCAAGATGAATTATTCTAAGATACGGGTTTTCTAAAATGCCATTATCAAATAATGTAAATTGGGTCGGGGGATCACCATGTATTCAGCACTTTTCCTCCTTCATAAGAAGCCAGATGAATGTCGAACATCAGAAATGGTCTAACACAGTTCATCATGTGGTAAACACACAAGTGTTGAATAACAGTTTTAATTTCATGCAGCACAAAGTGCTGCATGGAGCTGTTCTACATCGTGACCCCCCTCGACCCAATTTGCGCCGAATGCTATACAATGTGAAATAGCGAAGTGCCGATCAGAGGGCATGCGTAATCCCTTCTCTCCCTCAGTCCCCATCCTTGCTCCCCAGGCAGCACAAAATGGTATTTGAAGGAAAAGATGCCAAGATCGACGTGAAGCTCAGCAGCGTGCTAACTGTATTCAACGTCACTACGACACTACTTTACAGTGGGGCGCGAAAACGTATGACTCAGCAGCGGCCCGCCCGCGAAATTCGTTTTGAATGCACTTTTATTCGAGATGCGCGATTTCAAAATGGAGCGAGGAAATTGAACGGGTTATCCGAAATTATCCGATTTTATCCGAATCATCCAGGGTCCGGATTAATTGGATGATTCGGATAAGGGCGATTTTGCGGGCACCGGATTTTTGGGTGAATCGGATAAGGACAAATTCGCGGTGGCCGAATAATTGGATGATTCGGATCGGAATATCCGAATCGGATATCCGAAAATGATTCATTCGGATCCAATGTATAGCTCCCAGACGGCGGCGTCCCCGTCCCCTTAACCAACTCTGTGGGAGCCGTTAGGGCGCGGCACAGTCAACTTCTGGATGTTAGGCTGATGGAAGGAGCCTCTGCATACGTTTGGAAGAGCATGGCCTACTGTTTTGAACTAGCTGTCGGCATGGTGTGTGCGTTGTGAACATTGCATATAGGCCCATCAGAATCAATCGAGTGGGCGACGAGTTGAGGATGCCGCGCCCTAACACGACTTGCCTCACACGCGACGCCTGGCGCGCCGCTTGTGCTGTTGGACGAACCGGAGCGGCAGTTCGGTTCTGTACGTCTACCTTCATCGCTTTCTAGCCAACGTTTCAGGAGAAGAGAGCTACGAGACTGGTCAACGGTTTTGTAAAAAATGGCTGCGAATATAGTCCTTACATATAAATTTCTATTTTATAGTGTTTAGATAACTGGCACTGACCATTTGGGCCATTTTTAGCTGTTCGAAAACTTGTACGCTTAAAAGGTAGGGCTTAGGGAATTATAAATTGCAGCTAATACTAAACTATTGAACAATGAGAGACAAATCTGACAAAGTCGAAGTTAACAGCTTCGGCTACTGTCCTTAAAATCTTTATAAAGCTACTGACGAATTACTGCTGCAACAAACCTCCAAAATGACAAGCGTTTAAGAAGGTGAGGAGGGCAGTAGACGCGGTCTTCATCCTCTTCCTCAGTTAGGTATTTGCCGGCCTTTAGCTCGAGAGCGCAGCTGTACTTCTAAACCATATAAGTCACATAGGGAAGAGCTATTAATCAGGTGTCAGTAAAAAAAGGGACAAGATAGAGCGTTAAGACACCACAGAGTGCAAGATAAATTTTAAGAGGCACTAAAGATGCAGGGGTAATTTATTCTCAAATTTTCTTACTGATTAGTACGACGTGCTTCAAAGCCACCTTTACTGATCAGAGTTGAAGATGATGTTGCTGGTGTTTCTGCACAAAGTTAATTTTTCCATTCGAAAAATAAAAAATTTTGAACCATACAACAAGCTATAATTGAAGATATTAATTATAATCCATGTTCTTTCAATCGATGAGCTCGCGCTCGAGGAGATAGGAAACGGTCTCTTATAGAATATATGAAAAGCTCACGGGTATGGTCACGATGAAAGGCCTCTGGATAAAAAGGCTACAATGATGTCGTTTCTGTTCTCCGGTGAAATATGGGTTCTTTCATGAGAACAATCCGGAATTTTAGTTTGTCGTGTGTTCGCGACAAGTACATCAGCCATCTGAAATCAGCATTTTCAAATGACGAAACGACTTGGGCTTGGATGGCTAGGATGGAATAATTCATCAAAAATCGGTTCGCACATTGACCAACCAAGATTTCATTTCTTGGTGATTAATTAGTGGCTACAGGCGTATCTGTTGAGGAAAAATTTGCCCATTCTGGCGGCTATTCACCGAAAGTCATGCTGCAGGAGCCTTTAGTTCTCTTCTCCAACACAAATAAAAGAAGAATGCTTTATGTACAGTCCACATCAAGCATAATCTTCGAAACGCCGCCTTCTAACTCTTGACTCTTCTTACTGAGTACTTACGAATAACTTTTGTACGATATTGATAAAATTAGAGCTAGAACTGAAGCGGTATATGCCAACTGCAGAGTTGTATCCCTTTTCGAGGTACAACCAGAGTTGTACCCCTTTTAGATACAACTCTATAGTCAGAATATACCCGTCACAGTTGGCGGTGGTTCAGTGGTGTAATGTTTATTGGTGGACGAGCCGTCCGAGTCGCGGATGTTGAAGAAAACTGCAGTGTGGGTCGGCCGCGTGCTCATCGCTTGCTCGCGGACCGCCCTTACATGATTTACGGGGGTTCGTGATCCTTGTTCACGACAAGAACTATAGAAAACATACATATGGCAATGTAAAATGTTCAAAAGTGGTAATGTTATGAGAGAGTTGAATAAGCTGCGTTTGGTTTCGGTCGACTGAAACTAAAAGACAGCTTTATTGCTACACCCATTCTGTTGATGGTCGTGTGAGTTTGCATTACCATTCGGGGCTTTATCTTCTTAGTTTGGTCAAAAATACGAAGAGCGTGAACCCCTGATAGAGTGTTTACAAATCTAACGTATCATGCACTATGCCTATATACCTAAGCCTAGGAAGACGGCAGTAACGGGAAATACAGAATCATTGAAGACGTCAGGTAAGCAACAAAGATCAACTTACAAACTTCGTAGGTGCCGTAACATTTGCCATAAACCCGAAGTCAAACCACGTAAAAACCTTGGAGGTTTTGTGCAACATTAAGTACTCTATATAAAAGATAAAAGTACAGTGGTGGGTGTTAGTCAATCCACGGGATGCACAGCGCTTTCTTCATCTAAATACGTTATGACGTGGTGGCAACGTGAATCCGTATTTGGCCACACCTGACCTGTCGTGGCCAGCCTATGGAAAAGTCAGTGCCATATTATTCCTGGACAAGTCTGACACCAATTCACCGACCACGGAGGGAGGAAAAATTTGAATGGCCTGGGCGAGAAATCTGAGCCAAAAATCGTGTGCACGTGACGGCCGGGGCCTCCTACAGCTACGCTGCCACGCGCCCTATTCCTTACTCTTATCCAATCTTCCCTTACCCCACGTACTCAGTGTGAAGTGCTAAGCATAGCTTTTTGAAGGCTAGCCTATTTTATTTTATTTTGTTTTGGACTACTGTTTTCAGTCTACATTAACGTACAACTCATTCTGTATACGCCAACAAATAGGAGGGAGCACGGCTACAGCGAATTCTTGAACAATAAAGCTTACCAGGGCAAGCAAGATACAGAACGGCGTAGCCATCACCATCTCTTCTAATGCTTCCAACGCTTCACAGCACTATATATGAATGTGCGCGAACAAAAAATGTTACATCTAGATCTCTCAGAGACTATAGCTAACTAGGAGGGCACGCTATGTGCACAGATGGCTGGATTCACTAAACGTTTTCATGTTTCTGTATTCTACTCTGTCAACGGACACACCAAACACGTCAGACAATGTGCTGTTGCATTCGGCGGAGCACACGGTTTTCGGCAGACCCAATCGATGCTTAGAGAAAGCGTAGTCTTCATCTGTCTAGCAAAACGTGCACAGCCTAGAGGCATTTATCCACTCTACCTACAAGTTTGCGATGAGTTCTCAAACACTGAAAACTGTTTGTTGTCAGTATGCTGTGCCAAACGAGGTTTTTTATGTGGATCTTTATTATTACGGTGGATCCTACGCGCCTCTGAAGACGACGGAAAGTCGAAACGTCAGGCCGCAGTAATAAAGATCCACCTAAAAAAACCTCGTTTGGCACAGCATACTGACAACAAACTAACTCACCATGCCGAGGTTTCAAGAAGAGAGAAGTCGGGAACTGAAAACTGTTATTTCATAAATATCTCTCAGAGAATACTGGTAGATGAGAGAAGGCGATATACGTGTGCGTGTCAGGCTTAACTCCGCTGTCATAACGGCTCCAGATCACCGCACATGTTGGTCGACACCTCTCTTATTTGTGACACTGGCTTGCACGTTTGTGGTTCTGAGGTAATTGCGCCTCTATTTCTTTATTTACTTTATGCACTCATGGGTGCGTCAAAAAGAAAAAACAAAAAAAACAGTCAACACTCCACAAAGAAAGAAACTATGGTTGGTATGTCAAGAACGCAATGAAAGAACAAGGAAGGAGCAATAAACAAGGCACAAAAAGTAGGAAACTGAAGAGTCATAATTGTTTTGTCAATAGTGCTGGTCCTGAAATACCTCAAAAAAATTCATTAGCCTACAAACAGATTCTTCTTACAAGTAAAAATCCCAATGTTCTCAAAACGAGGAAAACAACAGGCCTATCCTGCGGCTCTACTTGACATGAAAGACTATCCGAAAACACTTTGTCTGCAATATAAAAAACTTTGGCAATCTCCCCATATAATTAATATAATTAATTTAAAACTATAATTAGGAAACGCTGCTTCCCGACATATATTACACAGATTCAATGGTTCTCCACCTTGAGTGCAACGACTTAGTAGGCACGCAACTGGCATAACCATATCGGGGCGGGTTCCATCTTCCAAGAAGCTCTTTAAATACTACGCACCCCAGGCGATGGCCTACTAAGGACACCGCAGAGAAGATAGATATGCAAAGATATAGTCAGGTAAAAGGGTTGAAGCAGCAAAAAAAACTGGTTGTAACTATATAAAAATAGAACAGTGATTTCTTCAAGCCAAAGAGAGTCACTGCCTGCAGCACCTGTGCTTTCCGATTTGATATGACTCAAAGCTACTGAAAGTCAGTAGAAGTCTTACACCAGGAAAATTGAGGTATTTCGAGGAAAAGCACTTACGAACGCGACAGGTAAGTGAAACAAAGAAAGCTAAGAACAGGAGGGAATCTAAGAGTACCATTCAAGACGTCAGTAAAAGATTCTCGTGGACAAGCCTATTTATGGTAGAGGCGATGATACTATGTCGAAGGACATGTGCGACATAACGACGTAGCCTTGTTGCCTCGGAGGAGATATTGATAAGGCGTGAGGAGTCCATTGAGAAGTCAGGAGAAACATCTGAAGCTGCTGTAAAAGTACCCATAAAATGAATATAAAAGGAGAAAAAGTACTTGCACAGAAAAAACAAGAAAATGCAAGAAAAAGCAGAAGCAGAAAAAGCTAAGGCGAAAGAAGTTACGTATGTTAACAAAGAAATAGGTGGGTGGTTATGCAAGCTGTTATATCACTGATACATCTTTTGCAGTACTGAAACATTTGCCGATGTTTGTTGTGATGCGTCTATGAGGCATTAGAAAGCGAGTTCCTCGCTTCCATCCCCATCGTCAGCACTAAGTCTACTACTACACGGAATTACGGATTCACAGAACTCTCTTCAATTTTGCGATGTGTTGTGTATTTGTTCCAACAGTTTTTTATTGTTGTATACGCTAGCAAACATGGGCCATGTCTGTCAAATGCACCGAGAAGCCTTACGCCTTCAAGCAGAGCTGTATTCGACGGATATTGGTAGGACGACCGCGTTAATAACAGCGAAGTTCTAACCCAGAGCGAATCAAATAGTCTTCCTACATTGATCGCGCAAAGACTTTACGCCTCGTGGGACACGTCCTGCGAATTCCCGAGCACCGGTTTTCACGAGCGGCTCCGTGGTGGATTCTCGAAGGTCTAGCAAAGCCCGCAGTCGTCCGAGAAACACATGGAGGCGAACATTCGAAGAGGACCTAAACCTTCTACACATCTCCAGAGAGGATGTGAAGGCTTGGTACAAGACAGGCATTAGTAGAAAAGCATCGTCGCCCGAAATGCTCAACAGCATAGGAAGAACTAAGTCTAAGTAACTTGAGTAATTGTAAGACTATAGCCGCGATTGCATCGTATCGCCCTCGATGCACTCTGACGAACTAAATTGAAGCAATCTTTCTCACATCTCTTCATTGCCCACTTTCTTTTCGACAGAGTCGAAGACGCTTTTCAGCTTGACCCAGGTAAGGTGCAGCGGCAATTAGAACTCATTGATACTTGACATTCTCACAAGGAGTGTTTTGGGTCGTATTAGACCTTCCCCGGAATCCATGTTCTTCGCGTGTATTGCTCTTCGTCTAGGATTTTGCTGAACCTACTCGGAATGTCTCCATAGATCAGCTTGCGGTTAGTAAAAACATTGGAGCATTTTAAACGTTGTAGACATCTCCGTCTTGTACAGAAAGACAGTCCTCAGTGGGTGTCAACTGAACCTCCGCCGTCCGGCTGGCGCTTCAATGTCTTTGCAAAAACTTGGCAAACAGGAGCGAGGTCGACATCGAGGTAATGACCACAAGTGTCTGGGAATCGGATGGAGTTATGAACTACATCGTTACATTCCTAAACGAGTAGCAGTAGACTTAGTGCTGTTGATATTGATGATAGCGAGGAAGTCGCTTTCTAATGCCTCAGGATCAACATCGGCCAATGTTCCAGTGCTGTAGCAGTGGTGTAACAGCATAACCACCCATCTATTTCTTTGCTAACATATAGGCGCAATTACGGCAGAAGCACAAACGTGCCAACCAATGTCACAAATAAGAGAGGTGTCAACCAACATGTCTGGTGATCTCGTGCCATTATGACAGCGGCCAGTTAGGTCTGACACGCACGCGCATATCGCCTTCTCTCATCTAGCAGTATTCTCTGAGAGGTATTTTTCTCTGAGATATGAATGAAACATCAGTTTTCAGTGTTTGAGAACTCATCGCAAACTTGTAGGTAGAGTGGATGAACGCCGCTAGGCCGTGCACGTTTTGCTAGTCAGATGAAGACTCCGCTTTCTCCAAGCATCGATTGGATCTGCCGGAAACCATGTGCCCGCCAAACGCAACAGCACATTGTTTGATGTGTTTGGTGTGTCCGTTGACAGAGTAGAATACAGAAACATGAAAACTTTCAGCGAACACTGCCATCTGCGCACATACCGCACTCTCTTAGTTAGCTGTAGTCTCTGTGAGATCTGGATGCAATATTGTTTGGGTAGCATGCACGCACATCCATATATAGTGAGGTGAAGCGTTGGGAGCATTTAGCAGAGAGAGAGCGATGTCTACCTCGTTCTGGATCTTGCTTGTTCTGGTAAGCTTAATCATTTAAGAATCTGCTGTAGTATGCTTATTTGTGGAGGTACTGAGAATGAGAGGTACGTTAATCTGGACTAAAATAGTGGTCCAAAACCAAATAAAATAAAATAGACTAACGCTCAATAAGCTATGTTTGACACTTTACACTGGGTACGTAGGTAAGGGATAATTGGATCTTTAAAAAATAGGGCGCGTTGCAGCGTAGCCGTAGGAGGCGCCGGCTGCCACGTGCTCTCGATTTTTGTTTCAGATTTCTCGCCCAGGAAAATCAAAATTTCGATCCCTCCGGGTTCTGTGAATTGATACCAGAGCCTTCTAGTTGTTTTGTGATTGAACCTCCGCGGTTATGCTAGATGTTTCGGTACCTATGAAGTTTGTAAGTGGATCTTTGTTGCCTGACGTCTTGAACGATTCTCATTCTACATTTACAGCCGTCTTTGGGAGATTAGGTATTGAATGATGATTTTTTAGAGCCCCTTGTACACCCGGCAGCAGCGGCAGCGGCGTCGGCAAATGCTAAAGCATAGGGCATTGGCATCGATTGGCGCAAAATCGATGCCGCGTCCTATGACTAAAGCCTATGTTGTACTTCAGCGACGGTGCTGTCGGCGACGTCGGAAACAGTGTTGTGCGGGCTCCTACGCACTGCGTAGCATCCACTACACTGTCGCCGACGTCGCCGACAACAGCGTCGCCGAAGTATAACATAGGCCTCAGGTCTATGGTATTCTCCCGCGTTGCTCCAGCGACGAGCGCGGGGCAACTGCCAATGACGCGCCTTTGCTACGGTGGCGGACGGCGCAGTGGGGCGCCGGCGGGGTTATCAGTTGACGCGCCATCGCTCCCGCGACGCGTCGTAGAGGGGTGCTACATCTCCGAGTTGCGGGAGCGGAATATATTCCCTGGCGACGGGCAGCGAAGGTCGAGGAGGGGGAGTGCTTGTCGTGCCATTTATGTATACTTCCGCTCACTTATTTCGACAATTCCTTGATTCGTGACCTACCACAGTGATTTCAACACACGTCCGGTGATGTTTTGGTGGTCACGTGATGTCTATTTTGTTCTCCTCGTATAGTTTCCGTCGTGGCTAGGCTCATTTCGGTTTTTTCTCCTGTGGACTTTCTCGCCGGCACCGAAATCCACATTTCTGTGCCGTACAAGTCACAGGGAGGTTCTTTTGACATGTACCGCACAGAAATGTGTCGTGTCGAGCACAGAAATGTCGGCTTCCGTGCCTGTGGTTGCAATGAGAAACTAAATAAATGCATGAGTGGGCACAGGCATGGCGGGAACTCCCTAGCGAAACTTCGCTTTCCAAAAATTGGGCCTTAACTGGGACGATTCCGTGCTGTACACGTCACGAGAGGGTTTTCGTGTCGTAGTCGAGCACGGAAACGTCGGTTTTCGTGCCTGTGGATGGAATCAGAAGCGAAATTAATGCATGAGTGAGCAAAGGCATGGCGGAAACCCCAGGAATCCAAGAAAAAATTTACTGAACCAGCTGATTTGCTACAATTCTGCAAAACTCTCCGTCTGCAGAACTGCGTGAACTATGTCAGCTTCAGAGATGGCGGCGGCTAGCGACGCGCGTCGCTGCAGGGAGTACACCATAGGCCTTACATTAGACAATCGTGTACCGACGGTCCAATGGCGTAAATGACTACATGAACGGAATATTACACACAAATCTCCATGGTAGCTCAATGGTATTTATCCTGTTGGAGTCGCTCTCATTTGGTGGCGATGTCCGTTCCTCCACGTGGTGCCACTGGAAACTGCCCGCTTTTGCGAGCCGAGCCGAACACGGACACTCGAGTGCAGGCGACAGGCCCTTGTGACAGGCCGGTCTATGGAGATCCCATGTCACATCACATGGTTGATGGTGCTTCATGTATCGCGAGGTAATGCTACGGCGTCCGCGGGAGCCGACGCGCACTCGCAAAGCCCGGCGAGTGTGAGAAGTATGCGAGGGTCCCTGATGCGAGGATGGCATCGGGGGGCAACTGTGTTAGTTCAAAAGTCCCGCAACATAGGAAAGATCCGCGTGGCAACGCTGAATGTGGGTACGTTGTCGGGCCGCTCCTTTGAGTTGGCAGAGGCACTGGAGAAAGGAAAAGGTTGACTTCTGTGCGGTGCAGGAGACGAGGTGGTCCTGCAGCAAGTCAAGGGACATAGGCCGAGGCATTAAGGCCATTTTGTGTGGCAGTCCCAGGACCACCAGCGGTGTTGGTATAATCGTCTCCGAACGCTTGCTAGACGCGATTGCAAGCGTGGAGCGTTTTAGCGACCGCTTGATGAAGGTCGTTGTCGCTGCTGAACAGCGAATGTATCACCTCTTCTCTGCGTATGCTCCGCAGACTGGTTGCTCCGAAAGACACAAGGATGAGTTTTGGAGCCTGCTTGATGAGAATACAGCAGAAGTTCCGTCACTGGACGTAATTATTGTTGCAGGTGATCTTAATGGTCACGTTGGAGCAACGAAAGGCGGTTACTGCTGTCATGGTGGTTTCGGATACGGGTCACGTAACGCCGATGGTGAGCGTATACTTGAGTATGCAGAGTCGCACAATCTCACCATAGTGAAAACGAAGTTTCGAAAACGGGCCTCCCACCTCATCTCGTTTTATAGCGGGAACACTAAAACGCAAATCGACTTTGTCCTTGTGAGGAATCGAGACTAAGCGCTAGTCACTGATGCGAAGATCATGCCGTATGAGACGGTCGCCACGCAACATCGACCGCTGATCTGCACTATGAAGATCGCTCCTCTGAGCACTAGGCAGATCGAACGTTGCGGACCACCAAGAATTAAGTGGTGGCGATTGAAGGAGAATGAAGCAGCTGTGACATCTCGCATTCGGTTGCCGACGGCTACGACCGTCGAAGAAACCTGGCGGGGTGCTATCGAAGCCATGCTAGATGCTGCACGCTCCGAACTTGGCACTACGAAACCGGGACGACGTAAGGTCGACAGGCAGTCATGGCTAATGAGGTTAAGGAAAAAGTGTGTGAGAAGAAGAGGTTATACTGTGCATTCCTCAGCGACAAGACAGCCGAGAAATGGCGCTTGTATCAGGAAGCGAAGAAATCGGCCAAGGGGGCAGTGGCCGTTGCAAGAGCCACTCATTATGATGATGTCAACGAGAGAATTGAGTCGCGCGATGGTGAGCGATTTCTTTATCGACTCGCCAACTTCCGTCATTGCCAGACCGAGGATGTTGAAAAGTTCTTTGGCATCAACGATGAGAACGGCCATCTCCTAATGGACCGCAAAATGGCCTTGAATCGATGGCGAAACTACTTCGAGGAAATCTCGACGGTAGAGTTTGGCCATCCAGCCATTCCCTCTGCTCCTCCCGTGTACGGTCCTGTTCAGAACATCACTGTTGAGAAGACAGAAGCGGCTTTAAGGAAGATGAAGCCAGGCAAGGCAACGGGCCCTGATGACCTGGCGGCCGATTTGTGGAAGTCCAAATCCTGGTACCCAGCTGAGTGGCTGACGATGTTCTTCAACCAGGTGGTTGCGGAGAAGAAAGTACCTGATAGTTGGCAGATAAGCACGACGACTATGATTTGGAAGAAGAAGGGCAGTCCAGCAGACTGCACAAGCTACCGTCTAATTGGTTTGCTTTCGCATACCATCAAAGATCTTTGAGCGAATTGTTGATGTACGCATTCGTAACGTCGTCCAGCTTTCTACCAACCAGTGTGGCTTTGTACCTGGTTGTGGCACCATCGATGCTATACACGCAGTTCGTCTACTTATAGAAAAGCACCGCGAGAAGCAGAAGCCGGTGCATCTTGCCTTCCTCGACTTGGAGAAGGCCTTCGATCGCGTTCCGCGTGAAGTGATATGGTATGCTTTAAGACAGCATAATATTCCCGATGAGCTTATTGAGTGGGTGCGGCTACTGTACGCTTGTCCGAGGAGTAGAGTCCAAGCGCCAGCAGGTACGTCGATGGAGTTTCCCATCTCAATCGGAGTACATCAAGGTTCTGCGCTCTCCCCACTGCTCTTCATCGCCGTTATAGATGCCATATCGCGTGATCTTCAGCGGCCAGCCCCTTGGACGCTGCTTTATGCTGACGATGTAATGCTCGCTTGCAAAGATAAGGTTGAACTCCAGCGGCAAGTACAAGCTTGGTGCGATCGCTTGGAGAGATTTGGACTCAAACTTAATGTCAAGAAGACCGATTATATAACGACTGACAAAAATCAGTCCACCTCCATTAAGGTAAATGGCATTGAGCTGCCACGTACTTCGGTATTCAAGTACTTGGGATCAGCAATCGCGTCCAATGGCGGTCTACTCGTTGAAGCCAATTCACGCGTGAGTGCAGCGTGGTCCATGTGGCGCTCTCTGACGGGAGTGCTCTGCGACAAGAAGATACCAGAGCGGCTTAAATCGAAGATCTACAGAGCAGTCGTTCGACCTGTAGCTATTTACGGAGCTGAGTGCTGGCCCGTTACCAATGAAATTGAAAGGCGCTTCAGCGTAATGGAAACGAAGATGCTGCGGTGGACGGCCGGAGTTACGCGTTTGGACCGTGTGCGCAACGACTCCATTCGGCAAAGATTTGGTGTCACCTCGATAGTTGAGAAATTGCGTGAAGCTCGTCTGAGATGGTACGGCCATGTTCTTCCTGCAAGCGGTGACTCTGTCCGAAAGACTGGCCTTAACTTCGAGGTGCCCGGAAGGCAGCCACGAGGGAGACCAAGGCAGCGCTGGCTTGATTCGCTGCACCAGGACTTGAAGATTGCTAGGTTACACCCTGATCAGGCATTTGATCGGGAAAAGTGGCGCCAGTGTTCCAGGAAAGCGGACCCCGCAAGAAAGCGGGACAAACGCTGAAGAAGAAGATGATGAAGAAGAAGAGTCGCTCTCATTTTCCGCAGTCTTTAGGTACTGAGTATTGTTTGTGTTACGCATGAGAACAATGCTCTGCAAGTGATCGCACAAGGACTGTACTTGCGCAAGAGTTCAGTCTTGCTTTCACTATGGAGCTTTAGTTCGTCAGCGTCGAACAACCTATACGGGGTGGGTGCTGAATACCTAATGATATCTTATCGATTGCAATGAAGAACAGTGAGGTAAGCGAAGACGCTTATTGTACTCCGAAAGAGATGAGAGTGCTGCTTGCACTAGCCGCTTCAGGCAAAAGTATAGTAGCCGTAGCCATATATTGGGGGGGGGGGGGGCAAAAGTAGTAAGGCTCTCCATGGCGTGTCCATATATCCCGCGGCTTAAGTCTGGTTTCGTGTTTATTGTATTCGTATGTTTATATGCTACTTACTGAAGGCCATCTGAGAAGCTTCCAATTCCGCACTTTCCAGAAGCATGCCAAAACCCCAGTCTGTCTCATGCCGAAACCTCAATCCGACGAATCGACCTGTGTCGCGCAAATCTCGCCCAATTCCCAATCCCGAGCAGCATGAGCTCAATGGTCACAAAAGATGAGAAGCACGTCTTCAACCTTAACCCTGCCAAGCAGCCAGTCTGGGTGAGGCCTGCTAACCTGTTACCTACCTTCGTTCGGCGAGATGTTCATGGCGAGAAGCACCTTCAGAGATTTTGGATCTGCGCCCATGGACCGGTATACTGGAATCCGTTTACCAAAAGCACGACGATGGACTCCAAGGTCCTGGTAAACGAAATAGAAGAGAAGGACCCGCGACTCAAACTTATTCAGTCGCAGCGCTTCAAGAAGTTCCTCCTCTTCGACAACGCCGCACCCATCGGGAACAAATAGCCACGGATAAGCTTGAGGAACGGATGAGGAACGAATGTGTTTCTGATGCCCCATTCTCGCTCAACGGAACGAACATCTCCGAATGCTCCAGCTATGTGTATCTGGGTCGCGAAGTCAACATGGCCAACGATCTAGCACAAGAGCTGAGCAGAAGGAAAAGAGCGGCTTGGGGAGCTTTCAAGAAAGTCGAAAAAGTCGCGAAGAAGACGAAGAACGTCCGACTCCGTGCCCACCTATTCGACTCCTCTGTTCTTCCTGCCCTAACATACGCCTCAGAGACCTGGGCTATACGAAAGCAGTATGAATACTCGATCAGCGATGCTCGGAGTGACACGAATTACGCAAGTGACAGAAGGCCTACGAAGTTCCAAGCTTCTCCGACGTTAGAATATCAGAGACGCTGTTGCGTGGGTCAAGATTAGAGCCGGCCACGTAGTGCGCTTCGCAGACACCCGCTGGACGAGAGCCATCACCGACTGGATTCCGCGGGATGTCAAAAGAAAACCAGGACGCCCACCAACGCGTTGGTCGGACTTTTCGTGAAAGCCCTGAACGACCGACATGATGCTTTTCGTGTCTCTCGAGCGAGGAGGATCCATTGGAGCACTCTGGCACGCGACAGGGACGAATGGAGACGCTGCTGGCGTTCCCTTGAAAGTCGTGGGAGTCGAAAATTAAGTGGGCCACCCACGTAATTGCTATGTCGAAACATTATTGGAGGGCGAGCTTTCATTCCACTCAACTATAGTGTGAATTTCAAACCATTCTCGAGCAACACTCATGCCTAGTAAACACCTAAGCGTCATATTATAGTCTTAGGCGAGGCAGCACTACTTTCAACGACTGCTTTTGTCGCTTCTGTGGCTGCGAAATGGTTGACTATCAAAAACCGAAACATCGAATGAACTATCATCAAATTTCGAAAGAAACTCTGATCAAGACACCTATCTTGCCTCCAACTCACCACTCGACACACAGTATGGAATCTCTACTAGACGAAAAACGAAAAAACCTGCCTGTTACACGAAAGGTACTTAAAAACGGTAGTATACCCAAAAGTACGTTACCGGTCGTTCGAATTTCAGTCAGAAAGTCGGATAAGAGTAGTAAGCTGATACAGGCGAATGTGTCCCAGATGGTGAAAAATTCACACTTTCCAACTTGCTTGACGTACGGTTCTGTCTAAAAAAAGCCTAGTACCGTATTTATGCGCATATTTTCAGGCAGCCATAGTACTGGAGGTACTAGAATCTGCTATTCTGACACCAAAGTGCTCAACGAAGTCAGCGGAAAATAACCTTTCGGACGAAAACAGGAAAGAAGTCATAAATGAGATGTTCGCTCGGGACCCTTTCAAAACGCTTAAAAAATACATCGTAAGTTTTCCATATTCCAAAGCAAAAGTAAGAGGAGGTGAAGAGGTTTTGGTTTTGCAGGGCCGTAAAAACCATGTCTACTAAGCTTCATGGTACCGCTCTAGGCTCCCGACTGAAGACTGAAACATTTTCCGACGCCTTTGTTTTCACGGGAAGCGGATACATTTTGGTCCGCTGCTGCTGTTTCATGCATTACCGCTGAACATTGTGCTTACAAAGGAACTGTCTGAACGATACGCCGGAACGATAAGAACGGGTACTATAGGGAGAATTCCCGTCCTCCAGATAGTAACAGAACCTGTTCTGATTTTGCCGGGTCCTTGAGGCAAACAGTAAGAGGGGGTAAAGGTTAAGGGTAGGCAGAGTGAGTTTACCACGGCAGCAGAAGATGCTCTGTCATGGACTGGGTGGCGCAGTGGTAGATTTGCTGCCTCGTGTTCGTGAGGTCGAGGGTTCGGTTCCCATGCCACGTCACTTTTACCGTAGTATCGGATTTCCATAGAGATTTCCATATCTAAATTGGTGCTTAGCCTCACAGCTCCTGCCCAGTGGTTCCGCTGCAGCCCAAGCATGGAGTCGCGATACAGTCCATTTTCCCCAGTTCTCGGACTTGCATAGGATAACAATTCTAATATACCGAACCTTTTCCTCCGAGACGATCTGTCCTCCCGAAAACGTAATAGTGCCTTCACTGGTTAGTAGCGTCGTGACCCGGCACCATCCTCTTCTGCTTCAAACTTGTGGTACTCTTATTCTACTACCTCCAACTTCTCCACTTCGTCGATTTCCAGCTGTCGCACTTCGAAATCGCGTAGGATACTTACTATCCTTTCCGCCAGCTTCATCTTGACTCTCGAAAGGACAGCATCCAGTTGAGCTCTGCACTTCAGTGTCAGTAGGTGAATGACCACTCGAATGTTAGCAGACATTGTAGAGTCAGTGTTGGCGGCAGCAGCTTGTTATGGCCGCGCAACTTTGTAAACATAACAGAGGCGAGAATATTGATCGAGGTGGTAGGTCAAGTTGAAGATCATGTGATCCCCTCCTACACTATGAGCACCCTGGTGGCACTCACCTTACCGACACCAATAAATTGCATTTGAAACATTTTTCCAGCTTTCGCCCGCTGTCTCATGTTGCTCCGGCGTCAAAATTTCCCACACTGACATTGAGTGCAATTTATTGTAAGTTTCATACAAAATCGCATTTGGCTTGGTTCGGACACTGCTGGTGAAATGCGAGATGTCGACAAATAATAGGGGAGATGGTTATTTTGGGTGGGAATTGGATAACCTAATCCAAGCAATATACAATTGCTGCTATTGTATGCTCGTACTACCAGCCCACGATGATCCATGGGTATTCTCGACCCACTGCTATACCCGCGGTGTGGTGGGTACGGTTTATCATGAACGCCACATCGCTTGTAGGCCAATCACCCCTATACCACGCATACCCGCGAGTATGAACGTTGATGAATCCGGTCCCTGGTCTCAATTGGATTGGGTTAGAGCTCGCTCAGCAACTCTTCATGAACAACATATGACCATCCGCTTCTCTCAAAGTTGGGGAATTAGAGCTTTTTATCAATGATCGCTAACAACTGGAAGTAACAATAAAATATTTAATCGTCTTTAACAGCCTTAAGATTGTTTGTTGATGTTGATTAGCCACACGAAATTGGTAAATCCGTTTATTGGCCGACGTTTTGGCGAAATCGCCTTTTTCAAGGGCCTAAATGAGACAGAACATTGACAAAGTGGAACGACCAACCCCCTCGAGAATGCCTTACAGGAAAGTCGATAAAGGGGTCTGCACAGGTTCCATGGAAAGCCAATACTTCATCAATAAGGCGCGCGATACAGCTGTATCTAATGGGTATACCCCTCTAGGTCCTTTCACCAAGGGTCACAACGGTAACATCACCCGTTCAAGAGTTTTCAGAGACTCTAGGAATAAAAAAGGCGTTCTATATCCATTCCTCTCTGATGAGGTTAGCAAAGCTGTAAGACTTTGCCTGAGGAGATGTGACCCAGACAAGCTTGTCTCGCTGGAAGCAATACCACCTGACACTTTGAAGAAGCAGCTTGTCAGGAACCGCATAAACGACCAAGAGTGCGGGACCCTAATTGTATAGTTTGTCCCTGGGGGAAATCGGGTGACTGCAGCAAGAATTGGACCATCTACTTAATTTCTTGCTGCGCCTGTGGCAACCAATACGTTGGACAGACGGCGACAGCGAAGTTGCTTCAATAACGCTAACCCAAAAACCAAATATATTCGAATAGCGAGGATTTTCGAATATTCGAAAATCGAATCCATTCGAAAATCGCGTTTTTTTCGAACGTTAGAATGCGAGCATTCGATATCAAATAGAATTATTCGAACTCGAATGTTCGAATATGCACTCGGGTACAACTGTATGTGAGAGTGAATAAACCCTTCATGGGCGATAAGAAGAAATACAGGTTTGTAATACATGTCGAGAAAAACCTTAGATTTCTTGCTTCCATAATGTTTTATCAATATAGCGAGCTAATCAACTCGTATTCGGATTAACAACAATTCCATGACATATGATTTAACAAGTAATAAGCAGCGATGTTTAGAAAAATTCTATTTAGAACTATACATGCGATGTCGAAGGAATGGCAAGTAAATATTTGACTCGAGGAGATGGTCGGCCATGTCCGTTTAATTTCACATGCCTCTTTTTTTCAAGGTTTGTGTAACAAACGTTAATTCTTCTGTAAATTTGTTTGTTTGGACTTTTGTTATGCTTACCAATTTTGCATGATCTGATTTTACTGTTTTAGAGAAAAATCTGCAGCTTTTGTCATAAAAATCACAGCTCAGATGAACTTTTTCCGAGAAATTCCATAAATCTGGAGAAAACGCGTACGAGCAAATCGTGCTGTTCTTACATGCAAAGTTTAGAATTTCTTCTACATAAACTTTTTTGTAATGCCTTCAAGGAAACAGCATGCAGCATCAGTAGTTTTGCCTTACAAAGAAAAAATCAAATGCAACTTAGCATGAAGTTAAATCTTGCACTGATGCGACGGATACAATAGTGATAAAGAAAAGCTTAAAATCTGGTATTTATTCCTTCTTTGGTTTTCTGTCTGAACAATCATTTAAAACCACTGTTCTGCCAATAAAATGATGCAAAATGTTTAAGCTCCCAATTTAAATATTACAGCAAAAATGGTCAAACATTTGCTGATGTTCCAAGGTGCGATGGCTTCTTGGGAAGACAATTTTACTATGACGGAAGCGGTAAAACGTTATATTTCTATAGGTATTAGGTGGTAACCGAGAAGAATATTTCAGCTAAAATTCATCAACCAGTTCGGCTGCAGTTTCGCCAAAGACGCGCCTCAGAATGGATTCGCTTGTCTTTTCAAAGAAGTTCCGCCGGTATTCCAAGCAGATTTCAGTTTTCAAGATTGATAAAGATAAGGATAAGGGTAAAGAGCGGCAATAGCCAATTTTTTCCGGGATGGGCCGTGCATTCTACTTCTACGCGATGTCTTGGAGGCGAGTTGAATGGTATCTGGCCAAACAATGACTTCGGTAGCCAGCCGATTAACAAATCAACGCTTTATTTCTCCTACAGAAGTCTGGCACCAATTTGCCGGCCCCAAAGGGAAGGAATTCTTAGTTAGCCGGTGTGGAAAGCCGAATCGGGCCTGTTTTCGGTGGCCACTACAAGTCATTAAAGTCATTATTGCAATGCCAGGTAATATTCAAGTGGCCTCTGTGATATCTCGTAGAAGTGGAGTGCATGATGCATCACTAACATGAACTGAACGGCGAGGTTCTTTGTCATTTCATCCGCTAATTTCGACGTGTAATTTTTAATGATATTTATAAATCGCTATTTTTCAACATGATCTTCTGATATATGTTCTAACTACGCTACACGCGCATCGCAACTTAATCTGTAACATTTTCAGATAGAACCAGCACCTAAAAACGATCCTGGCGTCAAGCTGGTAAACTGCGATAATAAAATTATAAATCCTCTTTCTCTGACAAATAGATCTATTGTCGTAGTACAACTATTCAGCCGTGAGCCCTTCAGAAGCCTGCTGTCGCACGTGGTGGGTTTGCTATTTGAAAGGCAGCATATCTTGTTTCTGTCAAGATTTATTTCTTGAAAGATTTTTTAAGATTGTGATTTCTCTGGTAAGAATTTTGTATCAAAATTTTGTGTGAGCAGTTTGTCTGTCAGCTTGTGTTTGCTAATTTTTGCAAAAAGTTGGTGGGCTTGTTGTTGCCCAGCGGTTGTTGTGTCGTGTTGATACGGCTCGTCTCACAAACCACTTTTCTTCCAGAAAGCATGGAATGTCGAAGAAAACTAGATAAGTTTGATTTAGAAATACAAATGCGGCCTGGAAGAGAGAGCAGATGAGTATTTTGAAGGAAAGGGAGACGACCGTAATCCTACTTTTCTCACGACTCTATTGTATTCGAGGTTCGTTTAACAATGGTGACGTTTTTGATAAAGCTCTGGATGTAGGGTATCTTCAGTTGGAGAAAAACCAAAAATATATACAGAAAAACTTAAACCGCACTGAAATATTGGTAGCGGGAAAAGCTCGGTGTTGTCCGAACAGTGAGCTAGATTTTGTTTCAAAGCACAATAAAGCAGCAATCATTAGTGCGTTAAAATACGCTTCATGCAGTCGAAAGGCTCAAATTATTTTGTTATAAATCCCATAAAAACCGCGCCTTGAACGAAGGTATGGAGCATTCTCTTCGTTTCACATCACAAATAACCGCCTTTCTTCGGTAAAGCTATAAACCATTATTTTTCTTCAAAAAATAAGAAATTTATAAGTTTCAAGCAATGTGTTCACTTATAGGTTAAGCGAACTAAAACGTTATATATATATTACACTAAAATTTTTCTTGAACAATAAAAACATACCTTTTTGGAGGGTTGCTAGTTTAGTTTAGAAAGAAGCTCATTTCAATTTGAAAGAGAGGCTGATCTCGAAGGTTTTTTTTTCAGGCAATCTTTTAGTTTGGTTTTTCAATTGTTATGTCCCTTGACTTAATGTAAAGTTAGTTTTTGGTTTGGTACAACTTTTGACTAGAAACTGAACTTTTACCAGAAATTGGACTGGTGAAACTGACGTAATTTCTGCCCTGAAGTTGGGATGAGAAAACAATGTGTATTTTTTATCTGCTTATCTTTTATCTTCAACTGTAAAGGCATTGTATTTACATAAACTAAAATCATACGCCACCACATTTCAGCGCAAACACTCATCATAAGTTCGCCGAAATTGTCGAGGACGCGATGAGTCAGTGGGAGCACAGATTTAAAAGAAAAGCAGTAGGGATTTTTAAAGTTTCTGTTCATAGAGTGAAGATTGAGACACGACAATATTGCTACCTCATCTCAATTGCTTAGATGAAGTACGTGAACGCGGTTGGGTGCAACTACGAAGAGGTTCCTCACTGCAAGAGGTTCGCCTGCGTCTTCAGAACGATCGTGCCATTGCTGTGGAGTTGAGAACGTTGTCCTACATTTAGGCTATTCACTAAATGATTTCGTGAAAGTGAATAAAACCTATGAACCTGAGCGTGTTACAGAGCAGCGTCCTTCGATCATTGGGAAACATTGGTCACAGTTTGTTGGCATCCGTAAGTAATTGAATTGAACATAATTGAAATTACAAGTAATTTGGCAGTCGTAGAGGTGGACCATCTGGTACTAACGTTTTCGAGTTCCAAAAGGGGGAGGGAGTTTAATGCGATTTGTTACGCTTGTAAAGTCTACGGCAAATGTGTTGTTTAACAAAGCGAAGCGTGCGCCACCACTGCTCGGCAGGCAGCGCAGCTTCAACCCTACTTGAGCTTGCTCCCTTGGGATTGGGCCGCTTTGCGTAGACCTGAGGGCAAAGGAGCCTGCGATGGAATATATCAATAACTCCGTTCCCAGATGCGCACAGCAGAAACAAAACGCATATATGGAATCAGCGTTAGAAGCCGTATCAGTGATATATATCTCATCTCAAAGTTCCATGGCCACCAAGTATCCTTCCCTTGTGATCTACTTTTAAAGGTACTGTACAGCTTCATCAATAGTGGAAATTTATGAAGCGTAGAAGGAGTCGTCGTCGTTGTAAGAGTACTGGTCAATGCTTGTAGGAGGGGAGACGTTTGCAAACAGTAAGAGGAAGTCAATGAAGCGAATTACTGAGCAATCCTCTATACTGCTTTCAGCGTATGCTAGCGGCCTTGAATTAACCACTGCTTCACATTCAGTGATTAGCGTTGTGAAAGCGTTGCCTTCTAGAATCTTGCGTCCTGTGTTCGCCTTAGGATAGATTTCATCATGCCAATTAGGCGTTCGAAAAATCCGCCTTTCCACGAAGATAGGGGTTTTATAAATTACCATTGTACTGCCTTGTTTGCTAGAAAGTGTTGTACGGAATTGTCATCGGTTTCGACTCGATTGTAAAGAGGGGTTAATATCTCCTGACCCAATTTGAATTTTGTGGCGTTGAAAGAAATTATGAGTTGAGGTTTTCCTCGTCTTGCAATCAGTCGTCTCAAGGCGTTTATTATTCGCATTGCGCTAAGGTTCTCGACTGCTTCGAGTTGTATCACACGTGTTGCCATGCAAGTGGAGAGGAAAATTCACCTTCTATGTTGTTGTTTTCCAGAGTCTTGCACTCAGAAAGGTTCCTCGAGGTGGACTCCGTCGTGTGAGAAAGGTCGCTTCGGCCACAATCGGTAAAGCCGAGACAAATAACGCGAATCAGTCAACACATCCAAATTCAAACGGCCCAAGCGCCGAACAAAGGACACGGCCGCGCCAAAGAAAACAAAGCCAATACACTCGCCGCCGTAATCACAACAGCCGCACCAGCGTGAAATCGATCCAATTACCAGTAGCTACCTCTACTTGAAACACTGGCTCACGATAGCGCATGCAGTCAACATACTCTCTGCGGAGTGCACGCAGAGCGAAATGAACAACCACAATATAAAGGTATCCCGCATTACAGGAGTGGCCAATGTCTTAATGCTACAACACCCAAATCCGGATTTCGTTGTAGTCGGCGAATTTCTTCCCAGTCACGGTGTGCTGCATCGAGTGGAATATGTGGTAGTCGGATGTAGCAATGTCAGGGCTGTACAGCGAATGAGGCAAAATGGTCCAACAAAGTTTCTAGATTTTCTGCTGAAGGATTTTTGTGATATGAGGTTTCGCATTATCATGCAGTGAGTGGGTAGAGGACGTGTCAACTCGATTTGGATTTAGATTCGGAGCAGGATATGGAAAAGGGTTTGCTGTAGAGAAACTCTACTACAAGCTCACGTATCGGTCTTGTCGGATCAGTTTCGGCGGTAGTCCTTAAAAGGTCGCTATCCAGGATTTGCGCTTGTCTTTTGTGCTTTTCTCTTCAAGACTTTCGTCGCCGGCGGCAACGAAAGTTGAAGCCACCGCTCGCATTGTCTTTTGGAAACGACACCTTCGCCAAATGCAGCTACCAGTAAACGATGCGATGCCGCAGCGGATTTCATCAATTTGAAGTCGTAGAGCAGGTACCCGCGCTCAATCATTTTCTGGGCCATTGTAGTCTGAAGGCAATAATTTTAGAAAGCGATGGAGGAATGAAGTATGCGAAATAGGAAATGTAGAATATGAAACGCCGTAAAGAACTAACTATAAATGAGCTCACAATCTATGCGAATTACTGTGAAAAGAAGGCCACAATCACGGATGTGCGGAAATTCTTCTGGAAAAAGCGGTAGACGAAAGACACAACGGAGACGCTCAAAAACGACCGGCGACCGGAATACGAAACGCGGAAACGGAAATGACACATGTTCGTCATTTTTTCAAAAATTGCATCTGAAACGGAACCAGAAGCGGTTCTATTAACCTTTTCTTGCTCAGAATTTTGGAGCAGCAGAGTCTTCCACAGATTAATGTTCATCCTCATCATAACATGACATAACGAAGCATGATTTCATAATATTGCTATGATAACCTTTAAGCTATGGCTGAGCCATAAACGAAAACAAATTCAGGGGCTTACTTCACTACAGTACCGCGCATGTCTTTTGGTAAATTTCCGAAAAGCCGCTTTGGAGCGTCCAAAAGCGGCTTTTTTATGTAACTTTCTTTAAAATCAAGCACTTGTGAAAAGAAACATACACTTGAGCTCAGCAGGCCAAGCTCTACCTTTTGACATATAAATCAATAAAGTTGAACAATGTAAATAGGCCGGACATAATCAATCGAGTGGGCACGAGAGCCTGTAGAGTGACAGTTTATAGAGTTTTATCGAAATTTCCAGCCGCCCTACTCAGAAATTGCCTTAAAACTGTTTAGCCGTGAACAATTCATATAGAATCGAACCTATAAATCGAGTGGGCGCGACCACTCGTAGAGTGAGGTCGAGTGGGCGCGAGAGCTTGTAGAGTGACAGTTTACGACTGTTCAGCTTGTCTTTGGAGTGCGCCGAGAACAATGCATATAGAATCGAACCTATAAATCGAGTGGGCGCGATCACTCGTAGAGTGAGGTCGAGTGGGCGCGAGAACTTGTAGAGTGACCGTTTGGGAAATTTTATAAAAATTTCTAGCCGTTTTGCTTAGGAAATGCTCCTAGCCTGTCCGGCTTGCTTTAGGAGTGCGCGTAAACAATGCATATAGAATGGAGCCTATCAATCGAGTGGGCGCGAGAACCTGTAGAGTGACCGTTTCGGGAGTTTTATCGGAAATTCCCAGCCGCCCTACTCATAAATTGCATAACTCTGTCATGTGTGAACCTTTCCGGTTGCAGCTTGTGTGTTTTCTAGGCAGTAAAATGTTCTAACAGTGCGCTGAAACAGAGCAATGTAGCTTATGATTGGACTAAGTTATTGCGCTGCGAAAGTGCAGGTTAGCCTTGTGTGGCGCATTTTTTCCAATTTCGGTGGACCACTACGGGAAGATCCAGCGAGCAAACGGCCTACAAATGCATGGGCAGGCAGAACGCTGAAGGTACTTTACGATGATATGCTCACAACTCCTCAGCTGCCTAAACCGCCTTAGCCCCAACTGCCATTTTAGGACGGTGGACTTAGCGGTTGAAGTTTCCTCGCCCTTACTCGCCCAAGTTTGAGTTTTCGACACTCCCAATAACACAACATTAGCTTCAGCACGAAAAGCTCTATCGAATGGTGTCACTCTCAACCAATTCTGGAAGAAGCGACTTTTTTGACAATTTCCCATCGAGGACCTGGGCCGAGCCTGCGCGGACGGTGACGTCATAGAAAATCGATATTTTCAAAATTGGCCAAATTTTCTCGTTCAGAATCATCTAGGGGTTATTTTGAGCGCTGTTTACGAATCCGACGTCCGTTTTTGAAAAATTCGCCGATTTCGGTAGGTTACCTGCCGCTTGAGGGTGGTCGGGTCAGGATCACCGTTCACCCTCAGTCATCAGTTTGGGTGTCTTCTACCATAATCAGCCGAATGAACTTTTTCATCGTGTTAGACACCCCGAGTAACTCCTGCCCTTAGATGAAGTTTGAGCAAAATCGGTGACCCTGACACAACCACCCTCAGTTATCCTGAAGAAAATCCAAACCTACCGAAATCGGCGAAATTTTCAAAAACGGACGTCGGATTCGTAATCAGCGCTCAAAATAACCCCTAGATGATTCTGAACGAGAAAATTTGGCCAATTTTGAAAATATCGATTTTCTATGACGTCATCGTCCGCGCAGGCTCGGCCCAGGTCCTCGATGGGAAATTGTCAAAAAGTCGCTTCTTCCAGAATTGGTTGAGAGTGACACCATTCGATAGAGCTTTTCGTGCTGAAGCTAATGTTGTGTTATTGGGAGTGTCGAAAACTCAAACATGGGCGAGTAAGGGCGAGGAAACTTCAACCGCTAAGTCCACCGTCCTAAAATGGCAGTTGGGGCTAAGGCGGTTTAGGCAGCTGAGGAGTTGTGAGCATATCATCGTAAAGTACCTTCAGCGTTCTGCTTGCCCATGCATTTGTAGGCCGTTTGCTCGCTGGATCTTCCCGTAGTGGTCCACCGAAATTGGAAAAAATGCGCCACACAAGGCTAACCTGCACTTTCGCAGCGCAATAACTTAGTCCAATCATAAGCTACATTGCTCTGTTTCAGCGCACTGTTAGAACATTTTACTGCCTACAAAACACACAAGCTGCAACTGGAAAGGTTCACACATGACAGAGCTATCGCGCTCAGAACACAGCCGCGCTTGCAATGCAATACAACAACGGTCCATGTTCTCCTCGCTCTTACTCGACCAGATTACAGTTTTCCCTACTCCTAATAACACCATTCAATTCAGCATGAAAAGCTGGACCGAATGGTATCTAGCGTGGCCCAATTCTAAAATATCGATCTTCTATGACGTCATCGTACGCGCAGGCTCGGCCTGGGGCGCCCACGTCCTCGATGGGAAATCGTCGAAAAATCCATTTTTCTGAAATTGGATTGTAGTGGCACCGTTCGATAGAGCTCTTCGAGCTAAATAGAACGGTACCATTGCAAGAGTCGAAAGCTCAAATCTGGGTGAGTAAGAGCGCAAGAAACTCTAACCGCTATCTTACGCCGCTCTAAACTGGCAGATGAGGCCAAGGCAGTTCAGGCAGCTGAGGAGCTGCGAGCATGTCATCGTAAAGTGCCTATAGTGTTCTACTAGCATACACGCTTGCATGCCGTTAGCACGCCGCGTCTTCCTGCAGGGGTCGACTGAAATCGGAAAAAATCGTGTCACACACGGCTAACCTGCATTTTCGCGCCGCCCTAATTTCGCTTCTTTAGAAGCTATAACGCTGCACTTTCGCCTTCTATTAAAGCTTTCTACTGCCTACAAAATCCACGAGCCGCAGCCGGAACGATTCGACCCAGACAGAGTTATTGCGCTCCGAACACACTCGCGCACGCAATTTGCGAGTGGTCGCGCCTACTCGACTGATAGGTTCAATTCTATATGCATTGTTTACGGCGCATTCCAACGGCAAGCTGGACAGTTTAGAAGCAATTTATGAGTAGGGCGGCTGGGAATTTCCCATAAAACTCTCGAAACGGTCACTCTACAAGCTCTCGCGCCCACTCGATTGATAGGCTCCATTCTATATGCATTGTTCACGCGCACTCCAAAGGCAAGTCGCACAGGCTAGGAGAATTTCCTAAGCAGAACGGCTAGAAATTTTTATAAAACTTCCCAAACGGTCACTCTATAAGCTCTCGCGCCCACTCGACCTCACTCTACGAGTGATCGCGCCCACCCGATTGATAGGTTCGATTCTATATGCATTGTTCTCGGCGCACTCCAAAGACAAGCTGAACAGTCTTAAGGCAATCTCTGAGTAGGGCGGCTGGAAATTTCGATAAAACTCTGTAAACTGTCACTCTACAGGCTCTCGCGCCCACTCGATTGATTATGTCCGGCCTATTTACATTGTTCAACTTTATCGATTTATATGTAAAAGATAGAGCTCGGCCTGCTGAGCTCAAATATATGTTTCTTTTTACAAGTGCTTGATTTTAAAGAAAGTTATATTAAAAAGCCGCTTTGGAGCGCTCCAAAGCGGCTTTTTCGGGAATTGACCAAAAGACATGCGCGGTACTGTATTTCTCACTATTTCAGCATGCAATCTTTCCATATCTAGTACCTGCGCCGTTTTTTGCTTGTTTTTTGATGCCGATATTTTTTGAACGGTAGACTTAACCGACTCAATCACTTGAGGTTACTTACAAACCCACATTTAAAAAAACCGACTCGGTGAAGTCTAAAACAGTAGTAGCCATCTGGGTCATTCTCCGACCATGAAAGAGATTCCTCTCAACGCTTTTGGAAACCAGTGGCATCATGGATGACGTGGTGACTGCACAGATATCTGCATATTCAACGTTAGCAGTTACACCGTAATCGCCAAAACCAGTACTCAGAATTGATTCTGGAATCTAGGATAATAGCTGAATGACTGATCGGTCGTGGTGGATCCACACTTCCACAGGAATATTCAATCTGTGCCAGCCTAGAAATCCTACGCCCAAGGTGACACAGCTGGACAGTTCCACGATGGTTCTCGAAGTAATAGATTTGTTTCAGAGTTCAATAAGTAACCCTAGCCAACCAAAACAACAGCTCATGGCAGGTATTCGTGATACTTCATTAAAAAATGAATCTTCAACCACATATAAATGAATATCACACCTAACGAAATTAAAATTGAAATTTGAACCTTCGCTCAGGAACATTGATGTAATCTTGGCAGACAACCGCATGTCACAGCCTTAACTGAACTATTTGTTTCATGATACTGCGCTCCATGCTTACAATATTTTTGTAGCTATTTGTAACCAATAGATCAAGAATTTTATAATCATTCAGATGTTGAGTGCATTTCCTTAGCATGCAGTGAATACATAACCTTTGTAGCACATTAATTTTGCTCTGCACCCAGCCGTTGCCATTTTTGAGTGCTTTTTTTTCGGTAGTCTTACCATTTTCAAGAATATTAAATCTACATTGTCAAGCAATATTTATCTCACAATTATATGGAGGAGAACTTTTTTGAATTAATACGCTGATTGTGTTCAATACAAAACTAGTGTGAAACAGTGCCCATTTCCGTTTCCGCGTTCCGGCGCAAAAACAGGCGGAACACGGAACGGAACGGAAGAGCTCAAAATGGCCGAAAACTGGAATTCGGAACACGGAAACGGAAATTCCGCACATCGCGGGTCACAATGTACATGACATTCCGTGTGGGGCAACCTAGAAGTTAGATATTATAGAAGTCCTTAGATGGACGTTTGGTTGCGGTCAAAACTCTTGCGCAAGGCGGGACTCGAACCCACACCTTCTGCTTTCCGGGCAGTGATGCTACACCTTACACCACTGGCGCTGTTTGACCGAACCGAACATCCACGATGTCATCCTAATAGCAATCATCTACCAGCACTCACCCTGATATCGGGATGAGCCGGCCGCTGATATCAGCATGAGACTGGCTAAGCTGAAGGTTTTCGCAGAAATCCTTCCTCTATAATTCTTATTCCTCTTCTTCTTTCCTCCTATGAATCTAAATCTAGACCAATCTATTTAAGTGGGCATAATGTAGAACGCCTGTCAGATGCTTATCACGCAAAACTGATGTATCCTGGGCATTTCCAAGCAGGGATTGCTAGAAAAAAATGTGGTGGTGTGGACGAGGCACTGTGTTTGCTGTTTGATCTGGAATGTTAGATAAAAACGGTGTTACTCAAACACTTTTAAGTTGCGCCACGCATTGGATTTCTGCTTTTTTGGATTTTGTCGTGTTGTCGATTTGAATGCGTATTTGGCTGTACAATGACTTGCCGTTGCCAACCGTTAGAAAAGTCACATTTTCCAGACAAGTAGATAACAAAGTCGTCGACTCCGACGGAATGGAAGGCTTGGTTGGCCTGTGATGGAAATCTGAACCCAAGGACGTGCTGATGCAAGCAGAGCCGGCACTTCCTCCAACTGCGCTCCGTTTAATGTGTTACTGAAACACTGAAGAACTTAATCAGATTGGCCACGGCATATCTATAAACGAGACCTCTTCCTCTTTTCCAAAGGTCACTGGTGCCGGGGTCGAATAACGTGGACTGTACAGGGTGCGTAAAAAGTATTGCCGCACCTACTTTTTGTTTCAGCTCCAGCTTTCTGTTTCTACCCCTCTAGGTTTTTATGTGTTATTTTTGTTGTCTGTATTGTGCTCAAAAAAAACACTCACGAAAAAACTGAAGAAACATGATCGTCACCGTTACGGTGACCCTTTTTTGTCTGTTACCCAGACAGCTGAATACTTCCTTAACAAGAGAATTTGGCGCTGTTCGAAACGGTTGGTGAGGAAAGAGGTCAGCAACCCAAACGTCATAACGGATGATGATTACAAGATGTTCAAGCACGATAACGTTCAAATCAAAAATTGTCAACCTCTGTCCCATAACGGCAAACAGATAACGCGCGCAGGTGTGGACAGCTTCTCAGGCGAGCACAGCTTAAACGTGAATCCGCTGGATTACTCTTTCTAGGTGATTTTGAAGAATGAGGTCTGTGCTACTTTTAACAGAAGTGACCAGTCGCAGAAGGCTACCCTTTTCGAAGCACGGAACAAAATGCAAGCGAATACTTGCGGCGCGTGCTCATGGATTTTTCCGCCGTTTTCGCTCCTGTATTCACAGTAAAGGAGCCGATGTCAATTACGACTTATTCTGTCGTGTTTGCAAGATCATTTTCCATATTTCTGAAATAAATATTTTAAAACTTACTGCGCAATACTTTTTCTACAACCGCCATTTACTGCGTCAATACTTTTTACGCACCCTGTATATTGCACTGAAGTATTGAATGGGGACGCGTTACGTCACGGACCCACACAATGTCTATAGAAAATGTTTGGTCGGGTAACCAGCCTAAATTGGATTTCCGCCATGCAAAACATCACATAATGTACATAAAGGAGCGATGGGCTCTTCACCCACTATCAACTGTTTCCTCCATCCATGGCGGCGTTCTGGATTACTCTCGGCTTGGTGGACCTTAAATATTAAGTTCTTTATTTTTATCTTATTATGTTTAATGTTTAATCTTATCTTATTATGTTCTAGTTTCGATCAAATAAAAGCACAGATTTCTATGTGATTATACGATTTTGACTAAATAGGACTATCATCTGTTTTGTTTCTCACATGTGCCGCCTATGCAGACACGGCTCTATTTAGACATGTAAGCTGTATGCCTTGCTACCTTTAACGAAGAGAGGCAATGTCACGAGGCGAGTAGCTCTGGGAATCAAAGAAGGTTAGTGTCTCATACTTCTACCACCACCTCTTCTCGATTACTGCAGAAGGACGTTTTGGACACTATAATCGGATAGCTCCGTACATTTCACGAATACGCACCGGGAACCTGCAGCGGGGGGGGGGGGGGGGGCGGGAACGCGACGAGCTCCTACCGTACCGTGGCAGCCAATCACGTACCGGCTCAGCTGCGCCGACAGGGTACAAGGTTGGCTGCCACGGGTACGATGTGAGAAGCGTCGCGTTTCCGTCCCACGGTGCCTTTTTGCAACATGCTCCCAAGAATATACATATTGCTAAGTGGTAACAAAATGTCATGACCACGCACGCACACTTCATCATCATCATTCAATCACCTTTTAATCACTTTAACTAGACAAGCTCAACATAAGGCGAGAATCATGGAGTTTCACGCCAGCCGCGTGTAGTGCAGTCGGAGAGGGTGCAGGTTGTCGCGTACACCCGATACCAGGTTCCTGGTTCGGATTTCCCGTCAACTCAACCAATTCTTCCATGCCTTCCCAGTAGGTGGGCATTGTATGACCAAATACGCACCCACGACATCCCGTAGATGTAGAATGCGTGGCGCATCCGAAAAGGGATTGAGTAACGCCGTCGGGTCGTAGAACAACTAACGGCTCCTCACCAAAACATGCCTTGTGACTAGGGGAGCTATTAACAAAAATTAGCTCGTAAGTCATCAATAGAATCGCCATAGAGCAGAATCTTTCAGTGGAACTTAGATTTTGCCAAAATAAAGTTGAATGAAGTTTCGGGTTGAAACGCATAGCGACGGAAAAAATCTGATTCTCACCAAACTCCGGAAACAGAACGACTTCATTTGCTGGATTCTACGACTTTCGACCTCAATCAGCAAGAAAAAACGGGCTCTCTTATTGCATAGGATAGCGCAATGTAAGGTCCTCACCACGGTTGACGTGAAACTTGCCGACGTTCCATCGTATTTGTGCGATTGGCATTCCCTAGTGTCCAATCTGCAGAAAAATCGATAAATCGTTATTGTTCGGCCGGTCGATACAGTTAAGCTGCATCAGTTTCTCACTGAACGCCATTATGCTCCACCAAAATGGATCCAATCTGAGCGAAAACCTGCAACGCCGGCCGAAAACTCGATGCCATCAATAGATATTGGGCGCCCAACTGGACCTTACAACCTGCAGTGAAGTCGACCCATCAAAACCGCGTGACTCCCACTCCAATGAAACAAATCTGAGCGAAAACCAATAACTCCGGCGGAAAATCGATAATATCGATCTCCATTAGTCGTCCGATCAAGTCCCACACACACACCACACACACAAACACACACACACGGACACGCTGTTATATTAGTAGGATATTTTCAACAGCCTTCCATATCCTTCGGAAATTTTTTCCCACTACTTTTACATTATACAAGTATGAGAATGAGCCTGAAACGCTGTTAAATAATTTTCATTATTTTAATAATTTGATTTAGAGGGCGTCCATTTTTATTTGAAAGTATCGACTTTATTTATAAATATCCATTTTTATTTGAAAGGTTACAGCGTGTTGACCGAGCTAGGCACAGAGGAGGGGGAATATGCTGCTTACACAGTGACTCTAACATGATTATACCAGTTGAACATAATTTTCGCTTAAAAGCTAACGTTCTTTATTTAGATGCGGTGTGCCCAGATTCCCTCTCTCTGATTCGCTTTATCCAGGTTTATCGCCCACCAAATAGCTCCAAAAACGATGATGATTCGTTATTGGATTTACTAACTACGCCCATCTCTAGCAGGAAAAAATCATTTTAATCTCTCAGTCGACTGCGTAATTCCAAAGCGTTGAACTCAAATGCTTCTCAGTTTATTACGTTCTTTGAAGAAGTGGTTTCAGCCAGGTAGTTTTCCAACCAACACATGGAAACAAAGTGCTTGATATTGTACTAACCTTTCCTGTAGCCGGCGATGTGAGTGTGATTCCACCGTTAAGTACATCCGACCACAGCATGGTCCACTTCGAGGTTCCAACGAATTTCCACAGTATTGTTAGCCTTCCTATGCCTAACCTTATGGATGTAGATTACAATTTACCTGATCGATATTTTTCTACAGTCGATTGGCTTGGTTTGTTTGAGGCTTATTATTCCACCAGCGATGTATACCGAAGATTCTGCTCAGTTGTCTATGGTGCATTTGCTACTTTCCGTTCAAAACTTTAGGAACATCTCGTTGCAAACTTTCTCAACACATTTTAATCAATTCTCCCAGAAGGAGCGTATTTTCAGGAGCTCAAACCCATCTACAAACAATCTATATAAAAAAGTACGAAGTGATATTGACCCTCATTTGTAAGAATTCTGTGCTAGCAGGGAAAAACGACTTACAGCGCATTCTTCTATGAAATCCTTGCATCGCCACTTGCAATGTAGGATGAAGTCTAAGAGAGGAATCCCATTTTTTACTGATGTTGATGGAAGAAAATATACTACTGATAATGAGAAGGCCCAAGCGCTAGCCAACTTCTTTCATACTGTGTTCTGTAAATGTGGCAACTAAGATGAATCGCTTCTTGAGTGTGAGTCTTTTATACGGACTGGGAGAACACTCACCGGAATGTATTTCTATCCCGATGGTATTGCTAAAGTACTGAAAAGCATGAAACCTTCTATAACTGAGCCACATGATGGAATTCCATCTCTTGTTTTTCGTAAATGTGCGAAGTTTCTTTCAAAACCCTTGACACACATATTTAACATCTCGCTAATACTAGGAGAGGTGCCCAATGTTTGAAAAGACTATAGTGGTGGCGATCCCCAAAACAAAGAAACCTAGACTTGTTTTTGAATTCCAATCTATAAGCCAAACCTCTACACCAGTCAAAGTGATGGAAAATGTGTTCGACGGAAATTTCTTTCGTGAATTTCTAAATTCCATCCCATCGCTATACAGCAACATGGCTTCCTTCCTGGGGTTTCAACTACAACTAATATTCTAAACAGTATCTTTGACAGGAATTTAGCATTAAACCATGGCTGTTGCACAGATGTAATTTATATTGATCTCTCTAAAGCTTTTGATAGTGTCAATCACGTAAAGTTGATTTATCGCCTTTATCAGATAGGAATTGAAGGAAATTTGCTGAAGTGGTTTCGATCGTATTTTCATGAGAGATCCATGACAGTGAAGATTGGGGGAAAGTTTTCCGACAAACATCATTGCTGTAGTGGAGTGCCTCAAGGAGGAGCTCTTTCGCCCCTGCTGTTTCTATTCTACTCCATGGATTTGCCATTAGTCATTCTTGAAAGCTCTAAAAACATTGGTCTCCAAATATATGCCGATGATATTAAAATATACGGATCCTACAATGACGAGAACTTCATAGAAGTGACCAAAAGGCTATCTCGGCGTGTTGGGAAACTGGTTACTTGGGCTTCGAAATGGGATCTGACTGTCAATTTAGATAAGTGCTTTGTGAAGCACATTGGAGTAGGAGCAAGCAATCAGTTCACCATAAATGGCGTTACTCTCAAGAGCTGCGATGTTTCCAGATATCTTGGGGTGATGATTGACAATAAACTCGATTTTTCAGAGCACATCAATGAAGTAGTGAGAAAAACATTCACCTCCCTTTTCTCAATCTTTCGCAATATTCATAGCAACAGCGTCCAAATTCTGACTCGTTTATACAAATCATTCGTTTTGCTCCATCTTGAGTATTGTTCACAGGAATGGAACCCTTTTTCAAAAAAGCAAACACTTAAACTTGAGAGGGTCCAGAAAACTTTCAAGAGGCTGTTCTTTTATCGCACTCATCCTGGGTCAAATACGAGTACAATGCCAAGCTATGTTGTTCGGAGAAGAGAATTGGAGTTGAAAAGTTTGCAGCACAGACGTATCATAGCCGACCGTGTATTTGTTTTCCGTATTCTTTGGGGCAAAATCAAGATGAGGCCTAGTAAATACTGGACGTTCATACCAAGTGAAAGCGAAAGTGAAAAAACTGGATTTTTTAATTTGCACTATAGAAGAATCCTTAGGCCAAATCACACGAGAATGTTCCATGTACTTTTCTATAGAGTTGCAAGATGGATGCAGCGTCTTCCATCTGAGGTTATAAAATGCAAAACGGAGAAGGATTTTAAAGCTAAAGTAGAAAGAATTAATGTTTTACAACTTCTAAGTATCGGAGAATCTTGGAGTTCTCGCCTATGATACCTTTCGATATAAAAAAATTTCTAGCCTGCTTCTTTGGCTAACTGAATGTTTGCTACCGCTCCGTCTATCAATTGCAGTCGCGGCGTTATCACGAGTAGCACTCTTTAACCACCTTCCGTTCTCAACTACAACACGTAAATTCCAAGAAGATGCCGGCAGATGAAGAAAACTTGCTTTAGTGATAATTAGGAGTATTATTGTGCATTGTTGCTGTCAATTGTATGAGTGTTTCTGAGCCGTCATTAAATTTATCAACTCGTAGCATTACTCGTTGTCATGTCTTCACATTCTCAACATTTCATGCATTGTCCTCGCTCCCTCACATCGTTTCAGCTTATTGATGGTGAAATGGTGATGGCAACGGCACAGAAGCAAGCTCTTTTTCTATCTTCTCCTTTTTTTTCATTCTGCTGCCGCTATATTCATTTCGCCTTTCTCCAATTACTGACTATGAGTTTGCTACGATCTCAAATCTTATAAAAGTTTCCTAAACATTTAGGATCAAAGATTGAAAAACACTTAGAATGCGGCATATGTTTTTGTCTTTGCCTACTTTTGTTTGTTTAAGGCGCACAACCTGTGTAATAAATGAAACGAGATGAAATGAAATGAAAGGTGTGTAGTTCGATTTCGAAAGAAAAACTATTTTTAAAAATATTAAAAATCCAAGACGTTCCAAACTTTTTTCTTAAAAAAGTGACTACATATCCAATATTGAATATTAAACTGAATATTAAATATTGAAAGAATATGTACCTTCAATATTTTATGGATTTAAAGTGCAACGCAGGATTTACTATATATCACATATCTGTTCAGATCACCATCAATCTTGGTATCACGGACGCCCTATTCATAAACACGAAAGCTCCACTGAAAGTGTTACCATCATGCAAGCAGCTCGGAGCGTTCCAATTTAATGAACATGCCAGGGTGTATTTGACCTACCCTATGGTCCAGGAGAAGGATTTTTAAGCTAAACATATTGTGGGTTTGCTTTCCTTAAAGATATATTAAATAAAGAATAACATGTTTTCATCAGAACCTAAGTCGATATGATTTATGGCAAATAAGTAAATTGGAGGTGTTGATAATTCACTCTACTTTTAGGATTATGAGTGTGTCTTGAACTAAAGGCTGCTGTATTTCTCGCTGACCCTGTTAAAAGAAAGACCTCCTCGCCTATGCTCAAACAACTGTACTACGATAGGTTCGTAAACAAAATGTTTCCCATTTTATTTCGAAATTGCGAAACTATGGGGTGGCTGGAAATGGGGAAGCGAGGTAAGATATAGAGGATGACTTTAATAAGAAATGGCACTACACGTCTCGATTTTTTGTTCCCTATGAGCATAAGATGGTATGTTTTCATTCTGCCACAGCTGCAAGTGCTTTGCAGTTCATTTTCATTGCAGTACGAAAGTGTGACGAGTGTAGAAACTTTTTTAGTCCTGTTGATCCGGAAGAAACGGTCGAGGAAGTGATGAAGGGTACTCTTGACGCATGGAAAGGACATTATTCAAAGGTAAAATGGTTTTTTCTTCAACCTTTTGCAAGCAAAAAAAAAAATTCTGTCAGTTTCAGTTGGGCCCTGTAAGACAATTCGGCTGCAACTACAGCAACAAGAAGGGCACGAACCAAGTCATTTGCCTTTTTATCCGAGCTCCCTCACTGGATAGTCTCCTTATGAAGAGTTTGACTTATTCACGGAGATTGCACCTGTCTTACAATTCACTACTATGTATTGGATCTATGTATTGGATATTATCGAATAAATCTTCGCTTTACTTTCTACGATCGAAACATATTCGAGTGTGCTGTATTTCGCTGAGCATATGACCTTGAAGACGCGTTGTGAGACTCCGATAACCCACAACTATTCAAAGCCTTCAAGGAATAGCTACATAAGTCTGAACCGTGAGGTGTTCCAAATATGAAGCGTTAAATAAGACCACCACTGTTAAGGAAACCCGTGCATTAAGAGCAGAAGAGGTTTGGAAAGCCGCTTAATATAACTTTTCACGTCGAATTGGACACTTTTCAAATCAAATTGAACACTATCCTGATCCAGCGTTTTGCTTTGGAATCAAGGCGAACTCTTCCCAATTGAAACTACCATTATACAGGTTAAACTACAGACTCAATAAAAATGGTTAGAATAATTCTTTATTCAAGGAAAATTTGCTACACCTTTTTGAATTTCTAGTTCAACTCCCGAGCAAGTGTAATAATTTTATAAAAAATTTATTTTTGAGAAAATAATAAATTGAATTTTGCTTCGCTCGCGTGCGCGGCCCACAAGTGTTCGCAGTCGGCAACAGTGGAAGACTGGGACAGTGCCGGTAGTCGTTAGAGGTTGTCATATGTTGGGAGATTTTCTCTATCGGGAACAAGAAAAGATGTGAGGTTATTGTGTTAAGGTTATTTGAAACAATCCCTACACAGTTTGTTTCGAGCTTACGATTAGAGGAGTTGGTATAGAGGTTATATAGTATTGGAAGAGGTTTTGTTGAGGTCAGAACTCTCATGCCATGCGGGTTTTTTGCCTGCATCCTCTGCTTTTCCGACATGTTTACAGCAACAGCGCTGTTCAATCGCATTAAACATTACTAAATCATGGGAGAGTGCTGATAAGCCATTTACAACGAAGATGGTGGGTGGTTGGGTGCAAGAATATTGATCGCTAGCAAATGACCTTGCAGCCTCAGTTAACTTAGTTTTTAAATTTATTTTTGTTGTTGACCATGCCTAACCTACGTCTGGTACTTGTAATCCCTCAAACATCTTTTATAGCTATGCATATGACAGAAGGTATCTCCAATGAGGGCCTTCATTAGTAACCTATTTGTTTTTTGCCTTCACATTCTTTTCGTGGCCACATAGTTTATCGGTTTAGTTATTATATGTGATTCTAAATAAATCTGTGCGTGAAATGGTGTAGAAAAGATCAGCTCCGGTTAGGACGCAACTCCCGTTATAACGCGGATTTTTTCCGGTCCCTTCAAGCGCGTTATAACGAGAGGGGACTGTATTTATTCAAAACGATTTCGTGCTTCGCAACGACGGAAGTACAGCCAAATTTAATTTTGATTGATATCTCTGCTGAAATTACAGCACCAGCATTGCACACTATGCAAATTATTATACAGTGGTCAATTAATGTGAGTAGCTTGCCTTCGGCGGCTACATGTAATGGAAAAAAATAAAAAATATAACAAATATAAGTTCAGTGGTGGGAGTGCTTTAGTTTGGCGACTAATACCGCCTTACTTGAACAGTTGGAGCAAGGCTGCTATTTTATTATAAAGGTGAACTAACATTCTATGGTTGCCAGATACTGAAACAGCCGATTTATTCCTTATCCTTATGTAGCCAAGGATAGAAAAATACAGTAGGTATTTTTTTAACAGTTTACAAAAAATTGTGCTGGCCTCTTATCGATAGCCAAGATATGTGGCGGCCTTGCCTTAAAATGTTTATTCAAAACAAGTTCGGTAACAATGAAAAGAAATCACTGTCCGATTTAATTTCGCTCCACTGACTTTCTGAAAATATTGAGCCGTTCGGTTTATCTGAAGCAGCAGAAGGTCCTGTGAAAGCCTATTTGACAATGCAAGCAATTTTTAGGTCGTAATTGGAGTAGCCTTCTCCTTTGAAGCACTGCCTCACCAAACATGCATAGTTTCTTTTGCTCTGCAGCTTTCGGAGCTGAAAACATATCATTGGCGGCATTCATATGTTGAAAGCGAAGTGGAAATTTTAAAATTAGTCAAAATTTAAATGTTTTTATTCCTCATCAAAAATACAAACGGATAAGTGGTTTGTTTCGTAACTTTTTTGAACTCCTTGGAGTAAGCAAATGTAGGAAATAAAAAATGTTCGAAATTACACAAAACATTTTTTCAAAGCTCTATTTTATATAATATACTTAATATAAAAGAAACACGCTGCACTTTGGATTTACAGCTGCATTCATGGAAAGCAGGGTGGAAATTCTTAACTCAAATAAACATTAATGGCTCCCGAAGTAGTGCAAAATAATCGATGGATTTTTTTTTTGAACTTGGAACTCAGTAGAATTCTTTCGAATAAGCAATTGAATCAAGTGAAAAATACAAAACATTTGAAGTTATGAAAAACAATATCTGTTTCTGTGATTTAAAGTAATCTTTCTATATATAATTCACTTCATCCGTCGGTCACGTTGTCAGTCACGGGAGGGAGGACTGAAGCCAAGATGTGCCTAGGACAGTGCGGCGTATGCCAGCCGGGTTTTCTTTCAGCTTAACAATAGGCGATTGCCAGCGAACTGAAACCCCGGCGGCGGATCACCCAAGTTTACGAAGTATTCAGCGAACAACGCGTCAGGGTAGGAATGGGGATCAAGTGCAGAGCTAAGGGATTCAGAAGACGTGCTCAAGACGTCGTCCGACGTGCGGAGGGATTCAGATGACATGCTGAAGACGTCGTTCAACGTGCGTCGGGATTCGGAAGACGTGCCGAAGACGTCGACCAACGTGCGTCGGGATTCAGAAGACGTGCCGAAGACGTCGTTCAACGTGCGTCGGGATTCAGAAGACGTGCCGAAGACGTCGTCCAATGTGCATGGCGAGCCGCAGATGTGCCGAACACGTCTGCAACCGTGCATGGCGAGCCGTAGACGTGCCGAACACGTCGGCGGTACAAACTTTAGGCCTGGGGTAATCGAGGTCGCTGAACACGAATCTGGAGTCGACCGATCGATACCGATCGATATTATCGATTTTTTTTAGAATGGCGTTAAAGTGGCGCGAAACTTTGGCCTTGGGGTAATCGAGGTCGCTGAACACGAATCTGAAGTCGGATCAATCGATATCGATCGATAATATCGATTTTTTGAGGATGACGTTCAAGCGGCACGAAACTTCGGCCCTGGCGGTAATCGAGGTCGCTGAACACGAATCTGAAGTCGAATAATCGATATCGATCGATAATATCGATTTTTGAGGATCACGTTGAGGAAGATCAGCCGATCCATCTCGATTAACATAATGGTTAAAAGGCCTAGGGAAGAATAGAAAACCCGTAGCGGCCATGGCGTCCTATTCTCGGGGTTTGGGGGCGAAGCCCCCAACCAGTCGTAGGCGGCCGCTAGGCCGCCGAACGACTGGTAATATGCATAACGCACCTTCGCCTTCGTCGTCTCGGAAACGCTTCTTAAGACATTCCGCGTAGCAAAAAATCTGTTCATTGTACGGGTTGGAAAGAGTTTGAATTGAAAACGTAGTAGAAAAGAGGCATCGTTCAGTGGGTTTTCTTCTCGTAGATACTAACCTTTGAATCAGGCTTTTGGCATGTAGTTCCGTACTGCTTGGCTAGTTCGGACGAAGAGTCGTCGTACTCGAGAAATCCTATCAATGCGTTGTGTAACCTTACTAGATGCACTACCACCACTAAAGCACTACCTATCTCACTGTTCTGCTCTCATCAAGTGATGTCGAAGCCGTGCTTAACCAACGCATAGCATAAGAAAGATGTGTATGTTGTTGTTGAACTAAGTAAAAGTTATGTAGAAGCACCGGGGCATTTCACCCGGAGGACGGATGTCTAGGGATGTGGCTTGAACCAGACAGGAAATCGATTTATTTAGTTTCTATGGCTCCAGCAGGGGTCGGTCCGTCCGCCTCTGCTGTGCCCACGCTCCTCTCTGTACCGGCCGCTCGCCAGGTACCACCGAGACAAGATTGCGAGACCGGCAGCTTGCCACTTCGCACCAGGTGAAGTCTCCAAGGCCAGCAGCTCGCGACCTCGACACCAGTCCAGACTGAGCCCGGCGCGTCCTTGCTCCTTTTATATAGAGTTGCGCGCGGAGAAGGTGGGCCCCCTAAGTGGACACGCGCCGCCCGCCGCCTCCGGATGGCCGGCGCTGGGCGCAGGCGAGGCGGATGGCGATCGATCGATTCCGCTGCTGGGATAATACAGATACACTGCAATAATGTACACAAACACTAACAAAACACTGAATAGAATAACACAGGTAACCTACAAACACAGAAATAAACCAAAAAGATCACTACTGCTAGGTCACGTGCCTCGCCCATCCTTCACAATGTAAGTTTATCCAATATTGGGGTAAACAGGTATTTTTGAGGATCCTTCGTAAAATTGTGCTTAGAAACCATTTCCGCTTGTGATGAATGCTGATTAAGCATCACAATCGGTAAAAGGGGAATTGTTGCATTTTGCCACGTTCAATTCAACCTCTTCAAACCTCAAATGGCTGGCGTCGAGGTTTAAGCTCTCATAACGATGTTTTGATGCGAGCAAAATTCTAACGTCAGGCGGGACCCGAATCCGCACCTGCCAACCGGGCGGTGGTGCTCTGCGCGATTACACCACCGGCGCAATGGTCCGCACCTCGTGGGATCCGTCGCCACAGTTATACCTTGCCAATATCTGTGCTAGCATATTTCCTTATTACTCTTCTTTTCTCATAGCTGAGCCCTCGACTTGCTCGTTTTCTTGTGGAACTGTTTTTTTTTTGCTTTTTAAAAGCAACACTGTATATAGTAAGTTGTGCACAAGACTGATTTTTAGATTTGCTCTAGCCCATTGCATTGCGTACATTGCTGCATTACCTATGATAAGCATAGTATTAGATTTCTTGAACGGTATCTTAGACCCATTCCCCTAACGTTCTTTCTGGAGAAGGCCCTGAAGTGCCTTAGACGTTCGTATAATAATGAATGCTCCGCCACCAATCCTCGGACACTTCGGAATGGTAGCGGGCGCAATACGCGGACGGGGTGGGGGAGTCCACCGGTACTCAAAAAAGTTACGAGTTTTACTCGTTTGACCCTTTCGTTGCAACTTGCATTTCTCCTGACTGTGGGTGCGGACTGAGCCAGCATCAGAGTGACCGCCACTTTACCAGGAAAGTGACCTCACGCGAACCCCTAAACGTCTAATGCCAAACAGTACCTCTGAAGGTCGATTGTGCTCCGGCACCTTATTGATCTTCTGCAAATAGGAACTCGATTAGGTTTTTTAAATTAATGTTAACACTCATAGTTAGAAAATGTTCTGGCACCAATGAAGGCGTTATGGTGCACTGTTTTATTTAGTTCTGATCCTTGTTTTAGCCTGCATCTCTCAAAGGCAGGCGCATTTTTCTTAAAAGCTTTGCATTAAAAATTAAACGAGTTTTCACGTTTCTTTTCAATTATCTGCGTCTGATCCATGATTTGAAAAAAACTAGGATCAAAATTAAATTATATAATACACAATAACGCGTTCAGTGGTGCTAGAACATTTTCTAACAATGAGTGATAACAATAATTTTTTAAAAACTCAATCAAGTTCTTGCTTGCAGAAGATCAATAAGGAGTCGGAGTGCAATGGACTGTGAATCAGTAGTCTACTGGGCGGTACTGAATATCAAGGAGGAGGGGGTCGAGCGTTCTCTAGCCTCGTCCCCTGGCCCATGCACCCTCCAACCGCCTGGACTTGATCGAGAGCCCAGTGGCTACATTACGCGATAGTGGAGACGCAGACATTTGCCACGTCTCTGTTTATTGTACATTGGATCCGAGTGAATTATTTTCGGATATACGATTCGGATATCCCGACCCGAATCATCCAGTTATCCGGCTACCACGAAATCGTCCTTATCCGAATCATCCAATAATCCGGAATCCGCGAAATTGCCACTTTTCGAATCATCCAATTATCCGGACCTGAATGATTCGGATAAATTCGGATAACCCGTTCAATTTCCTCGCTCCATTTCGAAATCGCGCACCTTGAATACAAGCTCATTCAAAACGAATTTCGCGGGCGGGCACGCTGCTGAGTCATAGGTTTTCGCGCTCCACTGTGAATTTGTCGTAATGACGTTGAATAAATTTAGCATGCTGCTGAGCGTTGCGTCGATCTTGGCATCTTTTCTTTCAAACATCATGTCGCGCTGCCGGGGGACAGCCAGCACCGGGACTGTGGGAGAGAATGGATTACGCACGCCCTCTGATCGGCACTTCGCTATTTCACATTGTATAATATTCAGCGCAAATTGGCTCGAGGGGGTCACCATGTAGAACAGCACCATACCGCTGCATAAATTTTGTGCTGCATGAAATTAAAAGTGTCATCAACACTTGTGTGTCTACCATTTGATGAGCTGTGCTAGACCATTTCTGATGCAATTCGATATTCAGGTGCCTTCTTGTGAAGAACGAAAAGCACTGAATACATGGTAACCCCCAACCCCCCCCGCCCAATTTGCCTTATTTGAAAATGGCATTTTGGAAAGCCCGGATATTACCAGAAAATGCCTTCAGCTTCCTTTGGAATTTCGGATTGAGACCTATATCAGATGAAAGAGCTCGAGACGCCGATCACAGTCATGCAGACCAAATCTGTTAAATGGATCTCCTAAGCGAGTTGTGACCGGCGAAAAATGCAGGGGGTTGCGTAAACAGAGGTGTGGTTGGCAGCGCTGACAGTACGGCAGCGGCACAGTGGTAGGCTGTTCGCTTCACAGAGTTGGGGTCATGGATTTGGTTCCCTTTGGTGAAGTGTTTTTGCATTTTGTGACCTGTCTTCGACAAGGACCTATAACCTCATTTTTAGAAAATTTTGAGCGAACGGCTGGTGGCGGCTTGCATTTACGTCTATCAGGATACTCGAAGTTGGAAACATGTTTCATTCATGTCATAAAGGAAATTAACTAAAAATTGGCTTTATGCGTAAAGAAAACACTATATGTAGGTTGCAATCACACCCGATCAGGGCTTATAGCAGAGATGCCAAAGTAAACTTCGTTCCCACTCGTTGTGCTTCCACCCACGTCATCATTGTAGTCCTAGTCGGAGCCGCCATCAGTGGAATCGCCCGCATCCAAATCTTTATCCGTCTCCATTTCTACGAATGTTGCAGCATCCTCACAGTGCTATCCTCAGGCGATCCGAATTCAAAGAGCAGAATGGAGACTACCCTGGCTGGGAAAAAAGGCATGGCGAATGGAGAAAAGTCAACATGACACATCGAAGCTTTCAAAATTGATCTAACAGGCCAGGCACTTGGCCTACTTGCTGGACAATGCATGAGATTAGAAGCCGTTTAGCGTATGTTTAGGTTTATGACTTAGTGTGCAGTAGCCGTTCGCTCAAAAGGGTGCTAAGAATGAGATTATAGGTCCTCGTCGAAGACATGTCACAAAATGCAAAAACGCCGTCACCAACGAGAATCGAATCTGATTACGCAACACTGACGGCTTTCGCCGGCCACAACTCGAGGTGTACATGGCTGTGATCAGCGTCTCGAGGTCTTTCACCTGACATGGGTCTCAATCCGGAGCTTCATAAGAAGCTGACGGCATTTCCTGGTTAGAATAATTCATCTTGGAATCAGGGATGTAAGGAGATTTTAAGAGAGGCGGAAGACGGAATACGGAACCGAAGAGCTCGAAAATGGGCGGAAATCGGAATACGAAACACCGAAACGGAAATGACTCACAACTCATCACTTCGTCTAATTTTTCATAAATATACATATATCCATAATGGTAGTAATAAATGAGTTGCCGTTGGCCTTAAGCCTGTTCCTTACCAGAAGTATGTGATGCTCTCCGTTTGGTAGTGTCGGTAAGCTGTTATCTTCTGGGAAATCATCGAGAGCGGTTCCAGCATTGATGCCGAAGTCTACTCTTCTTAACTTGACCGGGTGCAGGCTGAACTTCCAGAATCGGTTCCGGCAGCTCTTCGGGGGTGGCATTATCCTTCAGCAGGATGACGTCAGACCACCTTAAATCCTGCTGTGCGCCCACTGACTACCGCCTACTTCGTTCGCTGCTGCACTACTTGGCTTGAAGATGATTTACCAATGTGGAATAAGTCAAAATAACTTCCAAGGAATTTTACAGCCGTGGGATAGACCAGCTACCTAATAAATGGAAAACGGTTCTGCGTTCCAATGGATGTTACTTAAAGACTGTTATTATAATAGTAATCTCTTCGTTAAACCTCGACATTTCTTAGTGTGCTCACTTACCCGACTAAGGGCCTTACCTTTCCAATATCGTCCTAGGTGCTAAAACGAAAACCCAATTCCATGTGTGTCCTTAAGAATTACACCGGTATACTCAGCGAAATCAGTGCAGCTACTAACGACAGCGGTAGCGACGTCGCTCCGCCTCAACGGTGTATCAGCGGGTGAGTTTATTTTCCATGCATTGGGGTTTTTCGTTTTGGCACCTAGGACGATACGGAAAAGGGGGAGGGGTGAGGTGGCGTTTGGTCGGGTGGGTGACAAGCCTAGATCCTTGATCCACTTTTAGGCCTCTGAAGTCGACGAACAGGTCGAAACGTTAGGCCGCTCAATAAACTGATCCACCTATAACCTCTTTCGGCACAGCAGTATTAGCACACTGTTATTAGTTTTTTGCTAATTAACACCTTTGTTGAATATGATTGAGAGTCCATGAATCCAGCCAGTTACAATTTCACAACCATAACCACAGCTAACCGTAGATGGAAAATGCTACCGCTGTTTGATCGAAATGAAAATTTATTAAACATGCAGTATCTTCATCTTACCTACCAATATCCTCTACATTTGTTCAATTTTGTGAGTGGCCTAGCGCAGTCGGATAACGCGCGAGCCGCCACGCGCCCCCGACTCCATTTCAGTGGTTTGTGTTCTCCGCCGCAGCCAGCTAACAGTCCATCCCTCCAGGATCGGTAGTTAGGTACACGGCTATTCTGAAAAGCACTAAACATCGAATTGCCTATCGGCTGTCGAGCACAGGTTATTGTATGGACCAGACATGCATTCAAATGGACTTCACGACATAACGTTGAGGAGGAATAGTTGGTGCTCCCCAAAAGGGTGGGCCAACGCGCTTCTTTCCTTTTATTCCTTTTATCATTTACTAATTTAGTCTAGTAATAGGCGTAGAGTCGTCTCTTACTTTAAACAGTAGACATTTATAATGTTATTGTCTACTAACTTGCCTTCAAATATTTATTCATTGTATTCGCAGTCATGTAGCGAGGCTAATGAGCATGTATTCCAGCCAAATTAACACGCACAGCCTTCCCGGAAGAGAGTACAACGTTTTCGAATCGCACCAAATTAGAGACATCGTCTTGTTACGCGTACCTGGCAATGCAAGCAAGCTTCAGATTGAAATCGGCAATCCCTTAAAGCCCACCGTTGCCATGCACGCATATATTTTGACCCCTCCTTCTTTTCAGCTGATTTTTAACCGATTTCTTAAGAAAAATTTCTGTAATATTGATGAAACTTGGCTGCATAGCAAAAGAAAACCTGAGGCTAGCAGAGAGCTGTGGAAAATATAACAATAAAAAGTACGATTGTTATACTCCTTTCTTTAGCTTTGGCAAACGAATTAAGAATTGCTATTGTGATCCATTAGTGTGTAGAACAGAAAAGCTTACATAATAAAATTCATTTACTATAACTATTTTTGGGGGTTATAAATTAAATAGTTTATAAGTATAAAATAAATAGTTTATAAGCTTATTTAGTTAATAAATAATTTTATCAAACTATAAGTTTAATAGATAACAAGATTTGAGTGACACAATTGACGCAAGTGAGAGAAACGATAAATGAGTAAAGCCATATAATTGTGATGGCTTAATTAAGAAAGTATGGAAAACAAAGAATTAGTTTTGTTTTTGTTTCGCACGAACCCTTAGACGAAAACTGAACAGACAGAAGCCTCCGGAGTTCCGAGCTCCGACGACCTGAGAAGACCAGAGACGCTCTCGCATGGGTGAAGTTGTCGAAAATTAGGTGGCCGACGACGTAATGTGCTTCACAGCCACCTGCTAGCCGTCACCGACTAGATTCCGCGGGATATCCAGAGAACTAAAGCACGCCCATAAGCGCGTTGACCGAGCTTCTTCGCGAAAGCCCTGATCGAACGATATCACGCTCTTCGTGTACCTCGAGCCAGAGTGATCGATTGGAGTACTCTGACCCGCGACAGGAACGAATGGGGACGTTGCTGGCGCTCGATCGGGCAAATCAATAATCAACGAGATGACAGGTGATACAGGTGAATAAAGGATAAAGGATAAAGGACGGCGTTAATCAATCCCTTCTGGGATGCGCCAGCGCATTCTACTTCTACGGGATGTCGTGGAGGCGACATGAATGCGTATTTGGCCATACAATGACTTGCGGTGGCCAGCCGATGAACAAGTCAGCGCTCTGTCCTTCCAGACAAGTCTGGTACCAATTCACCGACCCCGGAGGGATGGAAGGCTTGGTTGGCCTGGGCGGGAAATCCGAACCAGGAACCTGGTATCGGGTGCACGCGACAGTCGCGCCTCCTCCGACTGCGCTACACGCGCCCATCTTTTAACCACCTATTCACCTGTATCCGTTAGCGGTTAGCGGATACAGGTGAATAGGTGGTTAAAAGATCTATTTATTTAGATTTAGCAAATAATATAAATATTTGACGTGTGAAAGCTTTAATGTTTAATTCATTTGATTCCTCGTATAAATGTTTTTGGCGTGTGAAAAGCTTTAAAGTTTAAATCTGACAAATTATTTTAGGCATGGTTAAATCATTTCAAGGTGATTCACGCAAAAAGAGTGTCGCGAAGCGCAACAAACGTACATAGTGGTCAGAAAAGATTTCATTCTATACGATTTAGTCTTGCTTAAGTTATCTGCTTGCTGATCGGACGTTTTCTTTACAGCTGACATTCCTTCTTTCGAGCTCGACCCAGGACCGTATAAAAGCACAGCAAGAGGCCGAGTTGCCACCCTTCGATCCAAGTCGCCTGGACTCAACTCCTCCAGCCTCAATACCTGCTGACAGCCTTATACCGATAAAGAGGACTATCAAGAGGACGCGGGACTCAATATCGGCAATATCGGCAAGATATACTAGTGTACCGAAACCCTCAACTCCACCCAACTCGGCGAGACCGATTCGACCTGCTCCACGACGTCTTGGGACCAAGAAGAAGTCAGCAACGTCCACATATTAATCCGCGGCAGACTTGGGAAGTAAACGTATTATATTTTCGGGTATTCCACCGCGTGCCCAGTTACGAAACGACTGTAGAGCGAGCTACCCACAACCATGAAGAGCACTTCCTGGATAAGGGACCGAGTTTACTTTGGAAGGTACGTTTCGAAACTTGCCGCATTCTTCGTTTCCTCAGTAACACTTTTTAAGATCAATCGTGTTCAATCCTCTAAGTGTGTAGTACGGGTCGGGAACGTTCTGTAAATAAACGTCAGAAAAGAAAAACAGATATAAAACATTAGTTTCACACAACCTAAACACCAACCGTACCTTGTCGAGGGAGATGTAGAAACCTGAGGGTTTAGGCTTTTTGCCTGTTGTTCTATACTGCCTTGCAAGCTCGGACATGGAATCGTCATATTTCTGCAATAATTCTCAGCGTTCAAGGCCGTATGGGGCAGTTTGGTTTGTGAAGACATTTTATGCTCCGCTAATCATATTAGAATACATACAGCGGATTTCTGCTTCTATCTAAGCACTAAGTAGAATTATAACCTTAGATCAACAAATATTGATACTGTGAAATCACGAGGAATTGTTTATATGTAACAGCTGCTGGAATAGGCTCGACCCTTACTTGGACCCAACATATTTCTAATACATTTTCGCAGCTTGTTTTCGAAGCTTGGAATATCTGACAAACTGTAGCGAACAGTAATATATGCATTTTTTCAATGATCAACCTAGCTTTGGCTTGATGTTGTCAAACGTGGACCTTTGTGCGATTTGGTTGGTGCCTTTCCATATATCGTGTCCCATTTATGGCCTTGTCTAGTATAAGGCGTTTCTACCTAGTGAAGTTTAACAAATATATGACACTTTCGTCAGATGGTCTCCATCTGGCCACTCTGATAGATGAACAGAAGCGGTCCAGCCAACTAACCGCCGCATCCAGCTCATCTTTTATATTGCTCTCCATGTTCATCGAAAGTCCGTGACGCTTAGAACAAGGTGCCAGTGATTTGAGAGTCTTCCAGTTAAATTCCTTCTCTTTTGCCGTAGACGATTTTCATGAATAGCGTGTTTCTCCTGTTGATTCGCCTTTCCTTTGCTTCGATTAGCTCAGCATGTGTCGCCTCCGTTTGAGCAGTAGAATTCGAGAGAGCACAGTTTCGTTGAAGAAAACGAAGATTTGGGAAGACTCTTTCATTCGCCCTTTCCGTCCCAGTCGAGAGGCTTCACTATCCACAACTTTGGTGATATCGCCCTGTAAGACCACCTTCCCATTGGGAATGGTTTAAGAGGAGGAATAGCCGAACTATCGTACCAGCGAAGCAGTCGTTCGTTACAACTTTGTCGAATTCCTTCCCATAGTCGACGAAGGAGAATATTAGAGACAGATGGTTACATCGTTACATGAGCGTATTGAAAACGGCATGGAAAAAAGAAGCCTAGAAGAAGGCCAATTCATTTAAAACACCAAACAACAAAAATGACTCCTAAGAGTTTTCACAAAAGCAATCAAGAAAGAGGGAGTTGCTGACCTCTTTCTATGTGTTTGCCACATGCAAACCACATATATTTTGGCTATCTATACGAAGCATTTTTGAGGCAGTTTCCAGAAGGCGTTCAATCTTCATTGTTACAGCGCTGTACCAGAGCACTCCAGGCTGGGAACTACGTTTTCAATTTCTTCATTAATGGCGTGCTTGACGACATCCGTCACATCGTGGCAAACATTGCATTGGAGAGATTTGGCACTTTAACTGCAATATTTATTTTATGTACTGTATCCTTACGGAATAAAGGTGGCATTTACGGCTCCACTCCACTGTGCCAGAAATGCCTGTACTATTTGTTTGCATCGGTGAGCGAAGGCGGAAAGTGCATTACTACAGAACGATCTCTGCATATTATGAGAAGCGAAAGCAAAGTGTTTGGAGTGATTTTCCTGGAATTTTCCTTGAAAATTTTCAAAAGCAAAATGCTTCCTGAACAAGGCTACCATTTGAGCTGAAACTAGAGTTCACAACAACACAGACTTTATTTAGCACTTGTTCAAAAAAATCAAGTATCACCTATGCGGTCTTCTTTGCGATCAGGTGAGGTCATGCTCAATTTTTTTTTCATAAATAAAGTTTTTTCCTGGGTGGAACGATCTGTAAAGCTGGCATGTAGCTTTAGAAAACAATAATTTCTAATTTGTATACATTCTAGAATCCTCTCTTTCCTAAACGAATTTCCTTGTGGTCAGGTGAGGTCATGTCCAAATTTTTTTCAAAAATAAAGATTTTTCTAACTGAATAAATATAACGCTGCAAAAATTGAGGAGTTGGGCTGGGAACTTCTGTCATACCCGCCTTATAGCCAGACATTGCGCCATCAGACTAACATCATTTCCGGTCGATGCAGCACGCCTTGGCGGAGAGAAAACTCTAGAACCGTGACGAAGTCGAAATTAAGTTGTCCAACTTCTTCGAGTTGCAGCCACCGGAGTTCTTCAAGAAAAGCATCCATTGAGCACTAGGTAGACACGCATACGTAAGTACATAGTATACTTGTACAAGAAGACGGCGAAGACGAGGCGGCCGGCGCTTGGCGGCTACCTTGTCGACTGCTACGCGTGGCGCGCGCTCCAGCGGCGACTGACACTGATTGCTCGGGGCGCCCGGCGGGGTAGTGTTCTTCCCACAGCATGCGGAGGGGCGGCACTAATTGCGCGAGGAGCGCCCATCGCGGACGAGTTCATGCGCTCGGCGGGCTGCCAAAATAACAAGGAAACCTTCATGAAGTAGCAAGTGAGTACAAAGCAGACGACGAAAATGCCGGAAATAGAAAGAATAGAGCGCAATTCGGCCTCCTGACGATCCCATCGATAGGAACAGTTGATAGGTGGGGAGGGGAGGGGCCTCATTGGTCCCCCAGCACGCAGAGCGCGTGAACTCGGCCGCGATGGGCGCTCCTCGCGCAATTAGCACCGCTCCTCCGCATGCTGGAAGAACGGGCCCCCTCTGGGGGGTCCCCATATGCGGCCTAAGCCCCGCCCCTGCCGTTCTCATCCAAGTGCACGCGCCCTTTGGGCCATGGCGCCAACAATTTATAATCCGACAACCTAATGCACGTATATATTTATAAACATCGAGCGTAAAATTTACAGTTTTAGTGACTAAAGAGCACGAAGGAATTGGAACTTTGGAGTTCCTATCAATTTTCATTTACACTCCGAACCACACATTAACTAAATTGTTCAAAAAGCATTTGGTGTTACTTCATGCAATAATTCCCAAATTTCAATGAAGTGTTACAAGGCATGCATTCTTTCTACCCTCGAATACGGATCCCAGATATGGATCCATGTCAAGAAAAAGCTCCAGAACAGAATTGAAAAGGTGCAGTAGTTTATCACTAGGATTCTGATGTACAAGGGCTTTCTCAACCCGCACTACCCCTAATCTTATGCCTTGCTACAAGAGGAGGTTATGCATTTTCAAGCTATATAGTCTGCTTTATCGTCGCACTTTTAACGGGCTAGGGTTCATCCTTTAAGGTGTTTAAAGGGGACCGAAGTTGAAACCTAGGAAGTACTGTGTTTTCAAACCATGCAGAGAACGTCGTGCATTTCTATCTCATTGCAAAAAACCAAACCAGACACCAAACCAAGATCTAGAATCTCTAACGTTTTTTTTCAGTCGCTTTGAAAAATGGATACAGTTGCTGCGGTTTGACGTGATTAGTCCGCCTGCAGTTTCTTACTCGGAACAAGGCTGAGAAAGATCGATCTTCTTTCCATTTTAAAAATTTGTGATCGCTGATTGTTTGACAACTGCTTTTCACACCTTCTATTTACAGAGCTGTTTCAACAGGGTTACGTTAAGTATGCCAGACCTCGTTTTAAGCAGTCGCGAAATAGGTGATTGGGTTACCGATGAAGTTTATCCCTGCTTGGAATTTTGTACCACTTTGTCATATTATGGATCTTCCTATTACGTGACCTTTGTTTTTCGTTACTGAAATGATCAGTTCTATGTTCTACAACCTTTTTCTGTTGTATGGGGATCGATTTCTTTTCAGCTTCCTCTATTGGCGCCTTGCTTGTCACTCATCCATGTGGTCCCTTGGCTTTATCTTGAAGCTCTGGCTTTGCTAATGATTCCCCTTGGTGGCCAAGAAATCAAGAAATTAATGTGAGCAGCAGTCGAATATCACGGAACAATCGGTGCAATAAAAAGATGAAGGGCATTCAGCCGTTTATTCCGTATCACGTTTACACTTGATCAAACGAATTTTGGCGTTAGTCTTTGTAGAAAGCTCTCGTGCAAGTAAATGGAAGCATTTCAAACTATTATACGTCCTGTCACACGTCGTGAAATGTGCGACAGCATTCAGATGACGGCCCACATAGTCGTCAAACAAGCGCTCAAATTCACGCAAGGTTCCAGAATCGTGTGCCTGGATTCAGGGGACGCGTCATAGACGAACCCAGATATGACTAACTGGTGTTGTATATACATATTGCCCGACGGATGGGCTTCACAGACGGTAGAAATATTACATCGTGTTACCAGCACCAATCGATATTATGGCATCTGGCGGGTTGATGAAGAACATGAGGGTCGAAAGTGCTGGGGACCAAAAACCAATGACGTACGAGCCGGAAAAGACGCTCATCTCGAATACAGGTGGAAACGGGTGGATCGCTTTATGCTGCAAACCTACGGACTGATATTGAAGGAAGAAGGAGGCCGTACAAGAATAGAAGATTTTAATATTCACAAAATCTATTTTTACCAGGGTGGGAAAGAAGCTCCACCAGAGGAGCAACTTCCTACCTTAAACGACTTCAGCCTAGTGATGTTGCAATATCGCATCAAGCCCTGGGTGTGGAACACGTTGACCAAAGTTCCCCTTCTTTACGCTTCGTGTCTACTTTGATAACCTATCAGACGACGTCTTTATTCATGAGAGACTTTTTCCGAAGAGATGCACGAATGCCTTTTAGTTGTTAAGATCACTGGGACCGAAGCCCTCTGGAATCAGTGGCAAAGAGTTGTTGAAGTAGCAAGCTATCTCGTTCTCGTCGGTTCTCCTTGCATAGCTGCATCCAAACTTGACAGTGCTTGGATACTGAAAGATTGCTTTATTGCTTAGCAGATTCTGCTCACTGCTAAGGAAATCTCTAAGGTTTACCCTAACAAGGTCGTTTTCCCACGTTAAAATAGCATCGAAAAGATCATCGAGAAACGACTGATTGGATTGGTGACTGAAATAATAATCTTCACAATGACGGTGTCACCCGCTCTTCCAAACTCTGCAATCACCGTATTGGTAGTTAGTGTTTGTACAATAATTGTTTCCAAAACATGCAGTCTGCATACTCACTACTTGCCCATCTCCTACGCTTTCCAAGATCGTTTCAGAAAAGAAGAACTACATGAAGACTGGTCATGGATTCCCAACAAAAAAAAGGATGCTTTAATCCCTACATATATCTGATTTATGATGTCAAGAGAAACTTGATTTGAGCTTTTGGACAATTTTTTAACTGTTCGATGACTTGTCCGCTTAAAAGGAAAAGTTTAGGAAATCATAAATTGCACTGAAAAAAAGCTCCTGTTCATTGAGAAAAAAAGCTGAAAAAATCGAAAAATCTAAAAAAGTCTTTACAGCTTCATCTATTGTGCTTGAAATCTTACAAAAATTACTCACGAATGTGTAGAACAAACCTCCGATACGTCAAACATCTGAGACCCTTAGCTTGGGGATTTGGATATACGAGCTGAGGTTCCTCTTCTTGAGCTAGGTATTTGCCGGCCTTTAATTCGAGAGAGCAGCTGTACTTCTAAACCAAATACAAAACATAAGGAAAGAGCTTTTGTTCAGGTATCAGTACGGATTCGTGTTCAGAACCTAGATTTGTGCTTGTTCTGCTCACTTCATGCAGCGCAACATGATGTACCGGCCAATAAATGTAATAAACATGTCCCGCGTAGGCTCATGTTAAACGATGTAATTTTCATTTTTTTAAAAGTTGCTATGTATATACATATGCATTTACATAGTATATATACATATAGTGTATACCTGTTTATTTTATAATATAATATATACGTATACACATATATGTACTTTTGAGCTGGATATACGTGGAATATCACTGCACAAGCATAGGGGGGCAACAGCGGTTATTCTGCACCAGTAGCCAACCATTAAGGTCAACGCTGTACACCCGATTATCCTCCCAACATTAGTGCCCGGACTTTCTCTTCATGAGCTTCTGAGGTGCTCAGAATATGTTTTCTAAGTGATCCTAACAATACGAGACTAGGTAGTTCTGTGAGACGGCAGATGGATTCGTAATTTTTTAAGGGACATCTTATTTGCAAGGTTTTCTTCAAAAAAATTGTGCATCAGTCGATCCCTTCATGTGGGCATTCCTTCCTGCACGGCCTCGTCTCACTTTTTAAAAATTTATATCGCCGGGCTGCCCCAGGGTGCGTAGCAGTATAATAAGGCTCCTGAGATACGGTGTCCGCCTGGTGGTGCGTGTTCTAGATGACCCGGATCGAAAACTGCACCATTGGTCTTCTACAGCTACTCTGGCTGGTTCCAATAAATAGCAGTTTGGCTCATCTCGATGCTACGTGTTTTCTGTGCTATAATATGATGCACGAAAAAAATTTTCCTTTTGCAACTCTCTTCGCATTGGAAGCGTAATCCAGTTTTCATAGTTTTCTGTGTAGTTTCTGTAGTTTTCTACCGTTGAACTGACTGAGAGTAATGATTATCACTCAGAACGCGCATAGGGTTGCCTTTTATTCACATTTCGAAAGCTGTATTCCATTAGTCATTACTTAAAACTGTTGGTTTTTTTCTGGAATCTATCCTAGTTCGGGGGGGAGGGCACATAACTGAAAAGTATTATATGTAACAAATCCACTTGAGACTTACCGAGCGGCCTTCACAGAACACCATGGGACCTAGGCAAGGAAAGTTACAAAGAAAAAACGAGCCGCATGCCTCCATTCCGTTGGTCTTCGCCCGCCGGGACGGTTGTGAACAGCAGCGATTTTTTATTTTTTGTTTGTTCGCTCGTTTTTGGTTTCTTTTAGGTTCCAACTCTTTCTGTAGGAGTCGCGGGGTGAGTCTCAATCCATTTTGTTACCAACATTTTAGCTAAGTGGCCCCCCGGACTAGGATAGATCCTTTGTTGTTAATTTCCTATTTACTTTTTTTGGCTTGGAACTCTGTTCCCTAACCTTTTCTTCTTTGTTAAAGTTTTCAGCAGGTCTCTTAATACTCTCTTAGTTTCTTAGCCAATGAATGAATAAAAAATAATCAATCAGTACGACTTCTGCAGAGGGTCGAGGTGGTAGTTCTACCTCGGCAGTGCCAACTGTTCTTCTTCAGCCTTCCTTTTCCCCATTCTCTGCCCTTTTAACCATGTCTTCGTTATCTCCCACTTCGCCAACAAAAAAAGTTACATCCCGAGCTCTCCCGCCCGAATAGAGTGGTGTACCGTCCCCACAAACTGTTTTAAACCGTGTTTTGTCAGGTGCCGCAAAAACCCAAAACATTAAGTTTTTCTTACAGGTTGAAACTGCGCGTTCTGAAGTCATTTCTTTTAGTCACAGTTTTGTCTGTAGTAGCTAGGGTTCTCAACAATATTTGGAGTGCATTTTTGATTCTGGAAATTTTAAAAATAGAACTGTCTGAAGTTGAAGGACAAGCTACCATTACGCAATAAGTAGATCCTTGAGTTTTCGAACGACACAACTAATTTCAGTGGTGAATGAACACCTTTTAATCGAAATAGTGATTGCTCCCTGCTCATAGGAAAAATAAATAAAAACTTACTGGTTGGGTCACGCTGAAAGGCCTCCGCGACAAAAAGGCTACAATTAAGTCATTTCTGTTCGCTGGTGATATATGGATTCTTCTGTGAGAACAATCCGGAATGTCAATACGTCGGGTGTTTACGACCGACACGTCAGCCATCTGAAAGCAGAGTTTTCAAATAAAAAAGCGACTTGAACTTGGGTGCAGCGACTCGAATGCATCACAAATAAAGTCGTACCACTGGCCAACCAAGGCCAGGACCTACCATTTATTTGGAGTATGTCGAAGCTTTTAGTTTTTGTTGGTTTTTGTATAGCTTACTGATTGCATCGGTTACTATACTTTTGCCTGAAGTGGCTAGTGTAAGCGGCAGCAAAAACGAGTTTAATTTCTTCTGGAGTACAATAAGCGTCTCTGCTTACCTCGCTACTCTTCATCGTAATCGATGAGATATCATTGGGTATTCAGCACCCGCCCCGTATAGGTTGTTCGACACTGACGAAGTAATGCTCCCTAGTGAAAGCAACACTGAACTCTAGGAGCAAGCACAGTCTTTGTGCGATCACTTGCAGAGCATTGCACTCAAGCGTAACATAAAAAAATACTCAGTACTTGAAGACTGAAGAAAATGAGAGCACTCTTACAGGATACATGCCATTGAGCTAGGAATTCTGTGTAATACTGCGTTCACGTAGTCATTTACGCCATTGGATCGTCGTCGGTACACGACTTGTCTAAGACCTATGGTATACTCCCTTGCGCGACGCGCGTCGCGAGCCGTCGCTGAAGCTGACATAGTTCACGCAGTTCTGCAGACGGAGGCTTTTGCAAAATTTTAGTGAATCAGCTGGTTCAGTGAATTTTTTCTTGGATTCCTGGTGTTTCCGCCATGCGTTTGCTCACTCATGCATTAATTTCGCTTCTGATTCCATCCACAGGCACGGAGACGACGTTTCTGTGCTCGACACGACATATTTCTGTGCCGTACATGTCAAAAGATCCTCCCTGTGACTTGTCCGGCACAGAAATGTGGATTTCGATGTCCACAGGAGAAAAAATGCGGGAATCGGCACAAAAGTGGGAAAACGGTATACAAAAATATCTTCTTGAAAAGAAGCCATTCGGTTGGCACATTTCCACGCCGACAAGCCAAAAAAGCCTCCCTGTGACTTGTCCGATACAGAAATGTGGATTTCGGTGCCGACGAGAAAGTCCACAGGAGAAAAAACCGAAATGAGCCTAGCCACGACGGAAACTATACGAGGAGAACAAAAGAGACATCACGTGACCACCAAAACATCACCGGACGTGTGTTGAAATCACTGTGGTAGGTCACGAATCAAGGAATTGTCGAAATAAGTGAGCGGAAGTATACAGAATAGGGAACGTCAAGCACTCCCCCTCCTCGACCTTCACTGCCCGTCGCCAGGGAATATATTCCGCTCCCGCAACTCGGAGGTGTAGCACCCCTCTACGACGCGTCGCGGGAGCGATGGCGCGTCAACTGACAACCGCCCCGGCGCCTCACTGCGCCGTCCGTCACCGCAGCGAAGGCGCGTCATTGACAGTTGCCCCGCGCCCGTCGCTGGAGCGACGCTGGAGTATACCACAGGCCTAAGGCCTATGTTATAGTTCGGCGACGCTGTTGTCGGCGACGTCGGCAGCAGTGTAGCGGATGCTACGCAGTGCGCAGGAGCCCGCGCAACACTGCTTCCTACGTCGCCGACAGCACCGTCGCCGAACTATAACATAGGCCTTGATTATAGTATGCGGCATCGATTTGGCGCCAATCGATGCCAAAGCCCTATGCTTTAGCATTTGCCGCCGCTACTGCCGCTGCTGCCGCCTGTACAAGGGGCTCTACAAATCCAATGCATCATTCAATACCTAATTTCCCGAAGACGGCTGTAAATCGAGAAGGAGCGTCGTTCAAGACGTCTAGCAACAAAGATCCACTTACAAACTTCTTAGGTTCCGAAACATTTGGCATAATCGCGTTTACACAAGGTTCATTTACACACAACTTGAAGGCACAGGTCTGGTACCAATTCACCGATCCCGGAAGGATGGAAAATTTGATTGGCCTGGGCGAAATCCGGACCAAAAATCGAGTGCACGTGACAATCGGCGCTTCCAACTGCTACGATGCCACGCGCCCATTCTTCAAACATCCAATTATCCCTTACCCTACGTACCCAGAGTGTAAAGTGTCAAACATAGCTTTTTGAGCGCTAGCCTTATTTTATTTTGTTTTGGACTACTATAGTCTACATTAACGTACCTCTCATTCTGAATACGCCCACAAATAAGCAAAACGCAACTACAGCAAATCCTTGAATAATGAAGCTTATCAGGAGAAGCAAGATCCAGAACGGGGTAGACATCGCTATCTCTGCTAAATGCTCACAAGGCTTCCTCCACTATATATGAATGTTCGTGAATGCTACCCAAACAATATTGCATACAGATCTCACAGAGACTATGGCTAACTAAGAGGACGCCGTATGTGCGCAGACGACAGAGTTTACGAAACGTTTTCATCGGTTTTTGTCGTCAGCTTCTGCGCTCCACTCTGTCAATGGATACACCGAAGACGACAAACAATGTGGTACTGTATTCGGCTGATCAGATGGTTTTCGGCAGACCCAATTGATGCTTGCAGAAAGCGGAGTCTTCATCTGACTAGCGGAGCGTGCACAGCCTAGCGGCATTTATCCACTCTACCTACAAGTTTGTGATCAGAGAAAACTGATATTTCATTCATATCTTTCAGAGAATACTAGTAGATGAAAGAGGGCGGTATGTGCGTGTCATACTTAACCAGCCGCTGTCATAATGACTAGAGGTCACCAGACATTTATTTATTTATTTATTTATTCACAGCGTGGTGGTGGCTACGCAGATAACAAAGAAACAAAAAAAGCAACACAAACATTAATAACTCAAACTTGAGAACTAAGTAGGCACCAATAAATGAGAACAAAACAGTTGTACAACGCAACGCTGGACAACAATCAAGGGAGCGAATGCTCAGATAATCCTAAGAGATTCTCGTTTTGGACTAGAAATAAGTTGAACTTCCACGAGCTTCTATAGGTCAAGAATGTTGATCTGACTGTGGTCCTCGCTACCGGTACATATAGCCGAAGCTTACCTCTCCTTGTTCTATACAGATGGCCTCGGAAAATATGCACGGGTTTATGTGCAGCTTTTGGGTGAGAATCTTTAAAAGCATCTTGAGACCGAACGATTTCCTTCTACATTCAAGAGACCTGTTCCTTCCTCGGCCATTTGGGATTAGCAAGTAGTCTATGCCAAAGCATCTCATTACTCCTTTGCGAGTGAAATTATTCTGAATTCTTCGAACATGTCAATGTGTTTCTTCTTTAGAGGGTTGAACACAATTGCTCCGAATTCAGCTATCGGCCGCACATATGTTTTGTAGGCCCGCAGAAGGAGATCAGGATTATTGCTTTTCAAAGCTCTGAAAATGTTGTAGGTGCAAGAATTTGCATGTTGGTTAACACCTCTATTAATTGTGACATTGGTCTGCACGTTTGTGGCTCTGTGGTAATTGCGCCTATATTTTAGCAAAGAAATAGGTAGGTGGTTAAACCGCTACATCACTGCTACATGCTACAGCACTGGAACATTTGCCGATGTTGGTCCTGAGGCATTAGAAACCGAGTTCCTCGCTGTCATCCCTATCGGGAGCATTAAGTCTACTGCTTCTCGTTTATGAAATGTAGTGATGTATTCCATAATTTGGTCCGATTCCCAGACACTTGTGGTGACTACCTCAATATCGACCTCGCTCCTGCTTGCCCAGTTTGCGCTAGGACAGTAAAGCGCCAGCCGGACGGCAGGGGTTCAGTTGAAGGCCACTGAGGACTGACTGTCCTTCTGTGCAAGATGGAGAAGTATTCGACGTTTGAGCTACTTCAATGCTCTTAGTAACCGTACTTTGCAAGCTGATCTATGGAGACATCCCGAATAGGCTCAGCAGGATCCTAAACGAAGAACCATACATGCGAAGAAAACGAACTACGGAGAAGACGCGATACGTCCCAGAACACTCCTTTAGGGATTGTCAAGTATCAATGGGTACTAACTGCCCTTGCGCCTTATGTGCATCAAGCTAAAGAAGGCTTTCGACTCTGACAGAACTGAAGCGGTCAATGAGGGAATGTGAGAAAGATGGCTTCAATTTAGTTCGTCGAGGTGCATCGAAGGAGATATAATGCAATTGCGGCTATAATCTTATAATTACTCAACTTATTTAGACTCAGTTCCTCCCATGCTGTTGAGCATTTCGGGCAACGATGCTTCCTCTCTCCTAATGTCTGTCTTGTGCAAATCCTTCACCTCGTCTGCGGAAATGTTTAGTAGGTCTAGGTCCTCTTCGAATGTTCGCCTCCATCTGTTTCTCGGACGACAGCGGGCTCTGCTGCACCTTCGAGAATCCACCGTAGAGCCACTCGTGAAAACCAGTGCTCTTAGCAGGACGTGTCCAGCGAGGCGTAAACGTTTTGTGCGATTAATGTAGGGGTACTATTTCATCCGCTCTGGGTTAGAATTTCGCTGTTAGTCACGCGGTATGTGTATCGTACTCTCAATATCCGTGGAATACTTATCTGCTGGAAGGCGTAAAGCTTTTTGGTGCATTTCACAGACATCACCCATGTTTCACTAGCGTTGAAAACAATAAAAAACTGTTGAAACAAATACACAACTCATTGCCAAATTGAAGAGAGTTCTGTGAACCCGTGTTTCCGTGTAGTAGTAGACGACACGTAGTGCTGACAATGGGGACGGTAGCAAGGAACTCGCTTTCTAGTGCCTCATTCACGCAATACAGAACCAACATCGGCAAATGTTACAGTACTGTAACATGCAACAGTGATGTAACAGTATGCATAACCACCCACCTGTTCAGTTGCCAAAAATTTAGGGCAGACCAATGTCATAATTAAAGGAGGTGTTAACCAACACGTGCGGTGATCTCGAGCCGCTATAACAGCGGCTAGTTAAGTCTGACACGCATACGCATATCGCCTTGTCTCATCTTCTAGTATTCTCTAAGAGATATGAATCAAATGTCAGTTTTCAGTGTTTGCGAACTCAACACAAACCTGTAGGCCGAATGCATGAATGCCGCTACACGTTTTGCGAGTCTCATGAAGACTCCGCTTTCTGCAAGCATCGATTAGGTCTGCCGAAACCATGTGCCCGCCAAACGCAACAGCACATTGTTTGACGTGTTTGGTGTGTCCGTTGACAGAATAGAATATTGAAACATGAAAACGTTCAGTGAACTGTGCCATCTGCGCACATATCGCGGTCTCTTAGTTAGCTATAGTCTCTGAGAGATCTACATGCAATATTGTTTGGGTAGCATTCATGCACACTCATATAAATGAGGTGAATCGTTTGGAGCATTAAGAGGAGATGGCGATGCCTACGCCGTTCTGGATCTTGCTTGCCCTGGTAAGCTTTATTGTTCAAGAATTCGCTGTAGTTGTGTTCTTCTTATTTGTAGGCGTATTCAGAATGAGTTGTACGTTAATGTAGCCTGGTACCAGTAGTCCAAAAAATAAAATAAGATAGGCTAGCATTCAAGAAGCTATGTTTAGCACTGCACATTGGGGTAAGGGTTTAATTGGATAAAAGTAAAGACGGTCGCGCAGCAGCGTAGCTGTAGGAGGCGCCGGCTGTGACGTGCACTTGGTTCGGATTTCTGATTTCACTTCGGCCAATAAAATTTTCCGCCCTTCCGGGATCGGTGAATTGGTACAGACTTGTCTAGGATTGATATGGCACTGACATTCCAACGGCCGGCCACCTCAAGTAATTGTATGGCCAAATCGCATTCGCACTACCACCTCGACTTCCGGTAGAAGTAGAATGCGTGGTCGATCCCTAAAAATGGATTGGCTAACACCGACCATTCTACTTTTATCTTTTATACGGATGACTTCATGTCGCACAAGTTATCCAAGTTTTTTTTTCTTGATTGAACGGTCGCGTTTTTGCCTAATGTTATGGTACCTTCGGTATGTAGGTGGACTTGACGTCTCGAACGCATTCTCCTTCTTCAGTCACTGGCATCCCCAAAGGCTTAAGCCGCGTGCACACTTTGCAGCGGGAGCTTGTCTCCGCCCACTGCAGCACTGTGTAACTGCGACACAGCCGCACGCAGCTGCAGTGAGGAATGCCCGAGCTCATTCCTCGCTGCCACTGCCGCTGCGGGAGCTGCCGGGAGCACTGCGGCAGCGGAAGTGTACACAATCCCGTCACTGTCGCCTTAGCTGCCGCAGTGCGACTTCGCCCATTCAGGCTATTCCTCAGTGTGGCTGCCACACTGCCACTGCGGAGTGTGCATGCAGCTTTAGGCATTGCGCGAAGCTTAACATCGGTAAACCACACCATCAGCGCTTCAAGCGCCCTCCTATTTCGACCCAAAACAGAACACAATACCTCGAATTGTTACAAAAACGCACGACCATCCACAGAATGGGTGTAGCAATGGAGCTGTTTTTATTTCAGTCGACCGAAACCAAACGCAGTTCATTCAACTTTCTCGTAACCACTTTCGAACATATTGCCATATGTATGTTGTTCTCTAGTTCTAGCTCCAATCTTATCAACATCGCATGTAACTACAAAAGTGATTCGAAAGCAGTCAGTTGGGTTGGTCAGTGCGTGGTACGAACCTACTCGTAATGCCTTCTTCTATCCTATACACCCTGGTCTAGGCCGTTTCATCAATTGAAAATGCTGATTTCAGATGGCTGATGTACTTGTCGCGAACAAACGACGTATTGAAATTCCGGATTGTTCTCATGAAAGAATCCATATATCACCTGAGAACAGAAACGACATCATTGTAGCATTTTTATCGCAGAGGCCTTTCATCGTGACCAGACCCGTGAGCTTTTTCATATGTTCTATAAACAAAGACCGTTTCCTTTCCCGTTGAGAGCCCATCGATTGAAAAACATGGAATGGAATTAATATCTTAAATTATAGCTGTTGTATGGTTCAAAAACATTTTGTTTTTCTGACAGAAAAACGTAACTTTGTGCAGAGAGACCAGCAGCATCATATTCACCTCTTATCAGTAAAGGTGGCTTTGAAGCACGTCGTTATAATCAGTAAGAAAATCAGTTGAAAATAAATCACCCTTGCATGTTTATTGCATCTTAAAAGTTCATCTCGCACCTTGTGGTGCCTTACCACCCTGTCATGTCCCTTTTATACGATCTATTTTCTGTCTTTCCCATTTTGCCCTTTTTTCTCACACATACCTGATTTCGTGGCTGCAATTGTTTTGCTGCCTTGTTTCTGGTCGTGGTCCTCTTTTGGCAGTTCTGACTTAATGTGGCGTATTCAGAAAAAAAGAATAAATAAATAAATAGAAAGTTATTAAAAACCGAATTACATTAGGTCTAAAATGAGCCTGCTTGGGACAGGTCTAGTACATTTATTGTCAGTACATGCTGTTGTGCTGCATGAAGTCAGCAGCATAAGCACAATTCTAGGCACTGAACACGAATCCGTACTGACACCTGAATAATAATAGCTCTTCCCTATGTGACCTATATGATTTAGAAGTACAGCTGCGCTCTCGAGCTAAAGGCCGGCAAATACCTAACTGAGGAAGAGGATCTTGACCGCGTGTACTGCCCTCCTCACCTTCTTAAACGCTTGTCATTTCGGAGGTTTGTTTCAACAGTAATTCGTCAGTAGCTTTACAAAGATTTGAAGGACAATAACCGAAGCTATCGTCCTTCAAATCTTTGTAAAGCTACTGACGAGTTAACATTTTCCGACTTTGTCAGCTTTGTCTCTCATTGTTCAATAGTTTAGTTTCAGCTGCAATTTATAATTCCTTAAGCTCTACCTTTAAGCGTACAAGTTTTCGAACAGTTAAAATGGCCCAAATGGTCAGTGCCACTTTATCTAAACACTATAAAATAGATACTGTATGCAAGGATTAATGTATTTGCAGCCATTTTTACAGAACCTTTGACTATTCTTTGCGTAGCTCTCTTTTCCTGAAACGTTGGCTAGAAAGCGGGTAGACGAAGGTAGACGTACAGAACCGAACGTGCCGCTCCGGTTCGTCCAACAGCCCAAGCGACGCGCTACGTGTTGCGTGTGAGGCAAGTCGCGTTAAGGCGCGGCATCCTCAACTCGTCGCCCACTCGATTGATTCTGCCGGGCCTATTTGTTCACAGCGCGCACCATGCCGACAGTGAGCTCCAAACAGTACGTCATGCTCGTCCAAACGCATGCAGAGGCTCTCCCATCAGCATAACAACCAGAAATTGAGGGTGCCGCGCCCTAACGCGACTTGCCTCAGACGCGACGCGTGGCGGGCGGAAAACGGCGCTCTCCGGCGCCCTTTTGCGCCGCTCTTCATCTTTCGCGCCGCTTGTGCTGGTTGGACGAAACGGCAGGGCCGGTATTGTAGACGAGAATTGAGTGTTACCTTGCGAAATTACGGACACTGCACCTGTTTAAGATAAGTTAATGTTCAAAGACATAGATTAGGAAAACAATTACTACAGACCTCAATAGGGAGAGCGAGAGAGTTTCACTCTAAAGTTATTCAATTATTACAGCCCACAATCTGATCAGTCGTTCCTCGTTGATCTTATTGATGCTATTTTAAGCTGGGAAAGCGACATCAAAAGGGTAAGGTTGAAGATTTTAATATCAATGTAGCAGTAATTCACTAAAAGATAAGATTCACTAGCAAACTTATGCCCAGATACCGAGCACCGTTCAATTTGGATGCAGCTATGCAAAGCGACCCGATGAGAATGTGGTGGCTTGCTTCTTCAACAGCACCTTGCCAATAACTTCAGACGGCTTTGTACGGACATGACAGCTTTTCTTTTCTAAACGACTGCAATGCCTTCATGCGTCTGTTGGAAAAGAGTTTTTCATGAATAAAGGCGTCGTTTTATAAGCCACCACGCATTAAGGAAACGTAAGTACGCTATTACGTGCTGGCAGTATTATTAACCTGAGGTCACTTTATGGTAGGAGATCGCTCTTCCTGTGCACCAACAACTGAACAAGGTTTTTGGAATTTTGTTGATGTTCGACAGAAATCAGCATGAGCCAATAAACGTGACACAATTTCTTATTGAGCAAGACACCCTCTTCCAAAGGACATATAACACCAAGAAAAAAGTATACCCCAGAGCACGAGCTGTCGGTAAAAATTCGGACGGAAAAGTCGGACGTCCCAATTTGATAATCTACAAATCAATAAGGAAATGAGCAAATAACGTCAACATGCATTCTCGTAGCTCAAAAAAAATGTCATGCAAATGCTATGAAAAACTACGCAAAAAATCCAAAATAAGCGAAGAGAAGCGACTGCGCAGATGGCCACTTTTTCACTTTTTCACTTCAACGACCTAAAAATTGACAAAATTCAGGATGAAAAAAGTTGCAATGCATGTGCCGATAGAGCAGAACATTCTCTTCCGAAAGCTATGCAAAAGACCGCCGGCGAAATCCGAAATGAATCTTCTTCTTCTTCTTCTTCAGCGTCTGTCCGCTATTCAGGAGTCATGACGCGACCTTTCCCGATCCAGCGCTAGATCAGGGTGGACACCAGCCGCTTTCAAGTCCGTATGTAACGTATCAGCCCAGCGCTGCTTCGGGCGCCCTCTAGGTCGCTTTCCTATTACCTCGAAGTTAAGGCCTATCTTGCGGATGCTGTCTTTTTCTCCACGCAGAACGTGGCCGTACCATCGTAAGCGAGCTTCGCGCATCTTGTCAGTTATCGGCGTGACACAAAAACAAAAACGAACTTCTGCCGAATAGCATCGTTTGCGGTCCATGCGCGTGACTCCTGCCGTCCAGCGCAGCATCTTCGTCTCCATGACGCAGAGGCGCGTTTCAACTTCCCTGGTCGCAGGCCAACACTCAGCGCCGTACATTGCTACCGGCCGGACGACTGCTCTGTATATCTTCGACTTGAAGCGCTCCGGTATCTTCCTGTCGCAGAGCACGCCAGTCAACGAGCGCCACTTGAACCAAGCTGCACTCACGCGTGAATTCACTTCGACCATCAGTTTGCCGTCAGACGCGACTGCTGATCCCAGGTACCTAAAGATCGCAGTGCGTGGAAGCCCGATGCCGTTAACCTTGATGGAGCTGGACTTGGTAACGTCCGTCGTTAAATACTCGATCTTCTTCACTTTCAATCTGAGTCCAAACCGCTCCAAGCAATCACACCAAGCTTGCAACTCTCGCTCGAGTTCCCTTTATCTTCGCTAGCAAGCATCACGTCATCGGCATAAAGCAACGTCCAAGGGACGGGCTTCTGAAGATCTCGTGTGATAGCATCCTTGACGACAACAAAGAGGAGTTGGGAAAGCGCAGAACCCTGATGTACCCCGACAGAGATGGGAAACTCCATCGAGGTTCCAGCTGCAGCTTGAACTCGACTTTTTGGACAAAGGTAGAGAATTCGCATCCACTCTCTCTTCAGGAACTCCATGATGTCGCAAGGCGTACCATATCACTTCACGCGGTACGCGGTCAAAGGCCTTCTCCAAGTCGAGGAAGGCGATATGCACTGCCTTTTGTTTCTCGCGATGCTTTTCTATCAGGAGGCGAGTGGCGTGTATGGCATCAACAGTGCCACAGCCAGCCACAAAGCCGCATTGATTGCTGGACAGCTGGACGATGTCTCGAATTCGTCCATCGACAATTTGCTCGAAGATCTTCATTCTGTGCGAAGCAAGCGAATCGGACGGAAATTGGAGCAGTCTGCAGGACTGCCCTTCTTCTTCCAAATCGGCATCGTCGTACTTTGCCGCCAACTCCAGGGACTTTCTTCTCCGCCACAACATTATTAAAGAGCTTCGCCAACCACTCAGCAGAGTACCAGTACTTGGACTTCCACAAATCAGCTGCCACATCATCGGGCCCAGTCGCTTTGCCTGGCCTATTTTTCTTCAAAGCCGCTTCAATCTCCTCCACGGTGATCTTCTGAACGGGGCCGTGGGTTGGAGCAGTTGAAGGGATAGCTGGATGAGGGAACTCTACCGTAGAGATTTCCTCAAAATAATCGCGCCATCGCTTCAATGCCTTCTTGCGTCCGCAAGAAGATAGCGGTTCTCATCATTGATGCCGAAGAACTTCTCGATGTCTTCGGTCTGGCGATGGCGATTCTTTGCAAGTTGGTACAGATAGCGCTCACCATCGCGAGACTCGAGCTTCTCGTTGATATCTCCGTAATGAGTGGCTTTCGCAACAGCCATGGCCTTCTTTGCAGCTTTCTTCGCTTCTTGATACTTCCGCCAGTTATCAGCTGTCTTTTCGCCGAGAAACACGTGATAGAGCGACTTCTTCTCTCACACATTTGCTTTCACGTCGTTTGTCCAAAGCCATGTCTGCTTGTCGACCTTCCGTCGCCCAGGCTTCGTAATGCCGAGTTCTGACTGTGCAGCTTGACGAATCGCGTCGGTCGCCTTCTCCCAAGTTTCGTCGACAGTCGTGACTGTCGGTAACCGCACGCGAGAAATCACAGCTGCTTCCTTCTCTCTGATTCGCCACCACTTAATTCTAGCTGCACCGCATCGCTCAACTGCTTCAGCCTCGGAGGGGAGATCTTCAAAATGCAGATCAGCGGTCGATGCTGTGGGGCGACCGTCTCATACGGCACGATCTTCGCGTCTGTGACAAGACTCCGGTCGCGATCTCTCACAAGGACAAAGTCTATCTGAGTCTTGGTGCTCCCACTGTAGTATGAGATAAGGTGCGAGTCGCGTCTTCGGAAGACGGTGTTCACTATGGTGACGTTATGCGATTCCGCGTAATCAAGTATGCTCTCACCATCGGCGTTACGTGATTCGTATCTGAAGCCATGATGACAGCTGTAACCGTCTTTCGTAGCACCTACGTGCCCATTAAGGTCACTAGCGACTATGATGACATCTTTCGACGGTACCACTGCTGTCTTCTCATCGAGCAGGATCCAAAACTCTTCCTTGAAATCCGAAATGAATCGTTGAAAAAAAAAACGGCGGGGACTTATGGGACAACCTACTCAAATGTTTGTAATAGATAGATATCGTCAGGATGCAGCCTGGTAGTTTTCATCTTTATTAGGTTGATTCTTGTTGCTTGTTTTGTTTTTTCTGCTTACAATAATTTTAACTTATATTTAGAAAAACATTTTGTTTTCCTTTTACATGGTTATCAATGTAGAGAATAAATAAATAAATAAATAAATAAATAAATACAGTGGCAATAAAGCAGCATTTGTACAATTTTCCGCATACTCAATCACTGGCTAAACAAAACAGTTACTCTAGAAATTTAGACAAATGTTCGTGTGCATTTCTTAGCCATACTACAATTTTTGCGTAGCGCTGTTGTGTTGCGGTAATAGTGTGCTTTGTTTATGGCACATTATTTCTCTAACGTAAAACAAATATTAGATAAATAAGTAAAATAAATAAATAAATAAATAAATAAATAAAATACGGTGTTTTGAAGGTACTGTGACTTGTGCGAATGTACGATTCTATAACAAACTTCGAAAACTTTTACTTCTAACAAGGGAAGGGTCTAAAGCGCATGTCTGAACGGGGGGAGCGAGTCATATAAGAAGAATCCTCATCCCTCAATTGGTTCGAAAATGTGTTTATTTTTGCCAAGTCGTTAAACCCAAGAAGTAGGGGGTCACAATGGAACATGGCGCAGCACGCGTTTGGGGGTCTTGTACGACCGCGATGCATCTGCAGCCAGTGGCTCGGAGCGCAGGTCGGTAGAGGGTTGTCTCGTGCGAGGGAGGTTAGGGGTTTGGCTCCTCTGCGCTGCTGTAGTTTTGCATTTCAACTGATTGGTTGAGATCTGGGAGATTCTGACGTCTACAACATTTTCAGACGTTTTCTGCGCTTTTTTTTCAGCTGTACGCTATGGTATTCAACATGATGATGAATGTTAAACACCAGTGATACACAAGTGCCTGTGTAGTGAATCGCGGCGTCTTCCTCCATGGTTATGAGCACGCAACCGAAATCCAATTGAAGACGTACCCTTTCCTCCGGAACAAGAGTTCCACCCGAAAACGTTACCATATACCCACTGCTTGCTTGCCTCTCCACGTCCATCAGTTCATCTTGCGGATCCTAATCTTCCTCTTCTTCTTCCACGACTTCCAGCTGTTCGTCTTCGTCAAAATTCGGCACTAAACAAATGTTCTTGGGGTGCGCCAGGCTCTCCACTTTTGACCGTCAATAATATCATCGATGCACCTTGTAGCATTCTTGGTCTGCTCATTACTTGCTGTAACAAACTCACGAACAGTGCAGTTCTTAGTAAGTCTATATGACAGAACTGAACGATCCTGGATGGATGTAAGCTAGACATGTTTCCAACCACGTCACCTGCCAACACATGCCTGCATGGAGTCACCCAACCATTCTGGATTTAAATGCCTTCTATTGTTGCTCGTAGTCGTGATTGTGAAACTTCTTTAAAAACAAAGGAAACACTGATCATCCTTAAGAAACGGCGATCTTCTCGCAAAGTTTGCTTGAAAATGATGTGACGCCTTTATCTCGACCACTCCGTTGTGAGACAAATTTTAAAATACCAGTTTAGAAAGGAGAACGATAAAGTGACATCATTATATATTTATGAAGAGCGTGCAACACAAATTCTAATTTGGATAACACGAAACATTTTGTTAGTGCCTCAAATAAGAGCTCTAGAAATCTCATTCATTGTATGGCACGACTGATCTGAAGTAGCAGGTAATCTCATTTTCATCAGGACGCCTTGCATAGTTGCAGCCAAGTTGAACGACATTCGACATCTGGAATGTTGTTACTTAAATTATGTGAAAGACCAACAAACAGTAAAATCCTTACTGGATTCAAGCCAGCCTCCCATGCCATCATCGCTTCAGAAACAACCTTGGAGAAAGGTTGGTTAGCTTGAGGTCTGCAATTATAATATGTGCTTTAGTCAGATACTACCGCTTTATGAAGAATCTACTAGAAAATCCTTATAGTGTCAAGAAGGATTAAAATCGCAGCAACTCTTAGCAAAATCTAACAATTCAAATTTCTAATCGTTGTAAGCAGAGCTTTGAAAATGTGCGGAAAAATCCGACGCGGGCGAGACAAGGGGTCAGCTGTGAGGAGAATTGAGTAAAAGGAAAAGATGTGTTAGTGTAACTAACGTATGCGTCGTACAAGCTGGGAACATAAAGACTGTTTTATGTGATTAAAAAAATCCTCGAAGCTGAGCTATACTTGAAATTAAAGTAAAGCACTAGTGTGCTTAATACAACCTCTGTGAAACCTATTGGTATTCGAATTGAGTCTGCGTGCATAAACTATTCGTCCTTCACAATTTTCTAAACGTATGGATCAGGGATGAGCGGATAATAAAATTTTTAAAACCGGATAACGGATAACGGATAATTTTGCCCGAAAATGGCCGGATAACGGAAAAACGGATAACGAACAAACAACAAAAATTAAAACTCGTTTTAAATTGCACTAATTTCAACAACAGATCAGGGCTTAAAGCACTGTTAAATTATAAGTCATTTCTAGACATTTTAGTAGTGTTTTTAAACGTTTTGCGGTCGCTGCATTAACGACGCTCTATGGGTTTTCTGCCCATCCGTAAGAAGACAAACGCACAGCAGCATACCCACCTTTCACCTGTTTCCAAGGGGTCGGTTGGATTGTATTATTTATCAGCCTTACTCTGCGCTTAACATTTTTCAATTAGAGCAGTTGAAGATAGAATAGTCCTTGGAAGAGCAATTCTTCCGATGTCTCTGGAAAGAAGAAGAAGGCAGGAGACATCCAGCCAAAAAACTTCATATAACGATGTTGATCCTGCACATGCTATGAAGTTTTTGCTGCTCGATAGCATCCAAGGTACTTCAAGGTGGAAATCTCTGGGATGGATAAAATACCAACTTTTGGGTAGGAACTGCAAACAATTGTGTACGGCAAACACACACTCAAAGAGTTATGACATCCAGACCTTCTGGATCTGAGGAAGAATATCAGACCCATCCCTTCTGGAGTAGAGGAAGAATATTCGACCCAGCCCCACAACGGAGGTGTTCCCTATGTTGCAGATAAGTTTCAGAAAAACTCACAAATTAAAACAAATCTACATGTCTTCAGCACCCACGATGACAAGTTTGTTTATTAGCTTATTGCTCCCCTAAAATTTTCAATGGAGAAGTTTCTTATTTTATGTATTTAGATCAATGCTATTTCTTTTGCTAGTATTCATTGCTATACTGCAGTATTTTTTGATAATTCACGACAGCATTTGGCTAAAAAGGTTCCATTACCGCCTGCAATAAAACATACGGCAATCGTGTATTCACAAATGATACGATGGAAAGATCGGTGTACAAAAATTCCTCCCAGGATGCGGCTCTCCACTTTTGACGATTGATAGTAGCAGTTTGTATGCCTTCTTGGTCAGCACATGACTTGAGATGAATGAAGATTACTGTGCTAAATAGGCCTCATACAAGTATGGTGCAGGCTTAGCGGGCCTTCTGTAAGGCTGGAAGTTATATATCTTTAAAACTATCTAGCCAGTTCCCAAGTGAGGAAACATCTTCAAAACCATCTAGCCAGTTCCCAAGTAAGGAAACTTCAATTAACCCTTTTAGATTTGAATACTTCTGCTGTTTCTGACGACCACTCTTCTGATCCTGAAGGATCCTGTACATAGTGCACCCATCACCACGTCCAAAGCTAAGATTCTGCTAATTTGTTGTACGTTATCCGGCACAAAATCGCCGGATAACGAATAACAAAACGGATAGGCCAAAACCCCCGGAAACCGGATAACGGATAACGGATACGGTTAATCCGCTCATCCCTTGTATGGATTTTCCTCTGCACTTTAGGTTTCCTTATAAAAAATGAGAGTCAGTGAAGGTTTTTTAGACGGGTATAAGAATATGATATTAATTATATTTTCTGGTCTCAACTGGGCTATTTAGAAGCAAAGCGTAAATTCCCGTAAAGCGACGATTCAACATCAAAACAAATGAGAAGTTGTGGCGGTTTCTCGTCCACCCGCCGAATTTCTTACCAGCAAATGACAAGTTATGAGATTCCTTCATATCTCGGTTTATTTCTTTGTTTATCTATCATTTTATGCGCTCGATCCCTTTCCGTTCACCTGTATCACCTGTCGTCCCTTTGTTCATCGACTTGCTCGAGCGGGCGCCAGCAGCGTCTCCATTTGTCCCTGTCGCGTGCCAGAGTGGTCCGATGGATCCTCCTCGCTCGAGGGACACGAAGAGCGTCATATCGGTCGTTCAGGGCTTTCACGAAGAAATCCGACCAACGCGTTGGTGGGCGTCCTGGTGTTCTTTTGTCATCCCGCGGAATCCAGTCGGTGATGGCTCTCGTCCAGCGGGTGTCTGCGAAGCGCATTACGTGGCCGGCCCACCTAATTTTCGACAACTTGGCCCACGCGACAGCGTCTCTGATCTTCGAACGTCGGCGAAGCTCGGAACTCCGTTACGCAAAGAAAAAAGTAGGGTCTTAAAAGAAATGTGGAGAAAAATTCCGTACGAGATGCTGCGAGGGAAACTGCAAAGCTACACACAATCTGAAGCCTCCTGCTAAGGTACAGCTTCGAATAGTACAGCTTCTCATGACCTGTAGTGCATGGCTGAAAAGTACCTAAAATTTCTGATCCATTCGAATACAAGCGACAAGTCCTTGGGACAGGCCGGCCTATGAAGATTCCATGTTACATCACATGGTTGACGACGATATGTGAGTATCGAGATAGCGCAACGGCGTCCGCGGGAGCCGGCGCGCAGAGTCGCAAAGTCTAGCGAGTGTGGAAAGTACGCGAGAGTCCCTGATGCGAGGACGGCATAGAGGGCAACTGAGCTAGTCCGAAAGTCCCGCAACGTAAGCAGGAGCCGCGTGGCTACGCTGAATGTGGGTACGTTGACAGGCCGCTCATGGAGTTGTCAGAAGTGCTGAAGCGAAGACAAGTCGACTTATGTGCGATACAGGAGACGAAGTGGTCCTGTTGTAAGTCGACGGACGTAGGCCGAGGCTTTGGCTGGCCTAGGCGGGAAATTCGAACCGGGAATCTGGCATCAGGTGCACGCGACAGCCAGCACCTTCTCCGCCTGCGCTACACGCGCCCTTTTTTGCAAATCGCTTGAAATCGCCCCCACGATTTCTGGCCTACCTTTTCTGAAATGGGTTTCTCATGTTACGACTTCTGACATGAAATACGTTGTCCGGCTTCGGGAACAGATGCCGGTTAGTAGGTTAACCGCATTTTGGGATGATGTGGTTTGGCCACTGTTTCTAGTGGTATTTATGCCTGAAATGCAGTTCAACCTTTCAGAAAATGTTAAAAGCGCCGGCTCTCTTTACTAAACCATTCTGAGTAAGTAATACAGACATCAGCGCGTACAAGAGATTTCATGAAAGTTGCAAAATATGTCCTATTTAAAGCGCTAGACTTGCTACATCAAAGAAAGCCGCATGATAGATTGCATCTTATTAAAATGTGCTAAAATTATACAAACATATGATTAACCAACCCCCGATATGTCAGGCACGTGAGGCCACGTTGATGGGAGGGACACATAGGCTCTTCCTCTTCCCGTTGAGTAAAGTATTGACCGGCCTTATCTTCGAGTTCGCAGGAATAAGCCTAAACAAAAAATTTACAACTATAGAGTCGCTCAGTCGCTCATCTTTAGAGTCTTCTCCTGTCATAAAGAAAAGCTAGTGTTTTTTTTTTCATTTTATGGTTATATTTTACCTCAAAAGTGGTATAGCATACAAAATAAAACCTAGCCGACAGCTATCCTTGCCATTTGTTAATGGGGCAGTTGGGGCTCTATTACAGTAATGTGTCCCCATCGTGTTGTCAATCATGATATACAAAACTTTTCTTTAAGCAATACATGAGTGCGCTATGGCCTTCTGTGTTATAATAACGACGAATAGTGCAGCTGTTCAGAGCAGTGCTCCTTAAGAGAAGAAAGAAAATCTACGAACTCTTACAAGCTTCAGGTGGACTCTGGATAGCATGTTATAAATTACATTGTAACATTCTAAAAATAAAAAATCATGTCGCACAAAGCCTTATGCATATCCTCAAAGTGAGCTTATTCCAAAGGTTTTTTCCGAGACCAAAGCTTGTAATATTAATATTAAACGAAAGAAATTAGATTTCCTTCAAGATTGTTAAAGCTCGTCAAGAACATCATCTCTCGCGTATATGAACACCATTTAAAAAACTAGAAAATTTAGAAAGTTGCCCCTGCTTGGAGTAATACCTGCTCTGTTGCTTAATATTTTCGTCTGTGCAGGGTGGCTGAAAAGTTCGGGCAACTCTTCAAAGTATTTCAGCAGTGCGAAAAGCTGCATAAACGAAATGGATTTACAAACAAAAATCACACCAACTTTCTTAAATCAATAGCAACAGAATATAACAGAAAAAATCTCAGAAAGTGCTCAAAACTGCCTCCATTTGCTTCAATATATTTTCGCAGTCGCTTTGGAAAGTCGCTGACGGCGGTCGCACGATGATCCCAACACATTCAAAAAGGTTCAATGTCGCATTCGCCGCAATTCTGAGGTATCCATGAACAAGATGGCGGCGTGCCATTTTGGCGAAGCTGGATGTTCTCGTCAGCAGGACTGGTCACCTAGGCATTCCGCCAGATTCTCGATTGCCATTTGCGAAAGCTCTTTCCAAGCTTCTGAAGCAAGGACATCTGGCATCCAAATTGTCTGATTCCAACCCAATGTATTATACGTTGTTCATGGAGCAGAAGATCTCTACTACAAGATTCGCTACTGTGGAGTAGAGCTGAAAGCGACGCTGATACGATTCTAGGACGAGACTACAGCGAATCAGTGTTCGGCCAGCGACTCATAAGCGACTTGCCAAATGTCTGCGAAAATATTTCAGAGCCAAAGGAGACAATTTTGGACACTTGTTGTAAATCTTTCTGATGTATTCTGTTATTATTGATTTATTGAAGTTGATGTTATTTTTGTTTGTAAATGTGTTCCACTTATGTAGTTTTTTCGTACTGCTAAAATAAACACCTTGAAAAATTGCTCGAACTTTTCAGCCACACTGTATGCATGAGACCTAAAAAGATTAAGAACCTCTAGGATTATCTGACTGACTCTTGACTATATAAGCGTTCTAATAGATCAACTAACATGCCACCGTATGAAAAATGGCATTATTTTCACTTTAAGCATATGAGGGCTATTGGGTTCAGTGTTATTAATGTCCTCGGTGTTCCGCTAAGGGTAAAAGGCATTCTCTTGCATCTTGTTTTTGCGACTGTTCTCAAGGCTTAACTGTTTTATATATTTATAACCTAGTCAAAATAATACCCAATTAAAACATCACTGCAACATGTTTCCAGACAAACACGAAAAATTTTTGAGAGCGTTTTGGCTCGCCAGTTCTAATTGAAAACCTCTGCGAACATTAACCAAGGAACGTTCTCTTTTTAAAGAGCTTTAAACAAAAATAAACTTACCGGCAGAGGTGAAGCATTCAAGAAAGATTGATGGGTCAAGATTGCTGCTGCAACATCAAATCTGTTTGGGCCGGACAGATGGAGCCCTCGACACGTGCAGTCAGGTAGAACAACTTGGGATCCATCTCCCTCTTGTATTGCGGCCATCTGAAAGCTTTTTCGTTGACGGTCGTACTACTGTTTCGATGACTGAACAAATATGTTTTTACTACAGAACTAAGAGCTTCCACTTTTCACCACAAGCATGATTTTACCATACGGGCACAAAATCTACACTGTAACCTTATCGCTTATCTTCGCTCTCCAAGTCGGCATTGCACTTGGCGGTTGTGTTTGCCATCGCCCCGATATCACTCTTTGCCTGGTGCCAAGTGTTCAGAGCACCATTTTTGGTGAAATGATACCCGAACAACGAAAAAAATGAATTGTTGTGGTTATTGGGGAGGTTAGCTTCCAGTCAAAGAAGAGAACAACACATAAGAGCCTATCAGGGGCAACATCCGCGATGGAAGACCGCACCTACGAAGGAACGGCGTGAAATGAACGCATGTAGGGAGAAAGATAAGGATAAAGTACGACGTTACTCAATCCCTTCTGTTATGCGCCAACGCATTCTAATTCTACGGGATGTCGTGGAGGCGATATTGCGTAATGCGTATTTGGCCATACAATGACTTGCGGTGGCCAGCCGATGAACAAGTCAGCGCTTTATCCTTCCCAGACACGTCTGGTACCAATTTATCGACCCCGGAGGGATGGAAGGCTTGGTTGGCCTGGGCGGGAAACCCGAACCAGGAACCTGGTATCGGGTGCACGCGACAGTCGCGCCTCCTCCGACTGCGCTACACGCGCCCAAAATGAATGCATGTATTGTAAAAGTGGGAAGGAGTGAACTTGACAGCGTTTGTCATCATGACCGAAGTGGAAGGCAGGGGTAATGCTTGAGCCTTCATGCAACATTCTGTTGTTTTTATTTTCTCTTCTTTATCAACGTATATGCCGTTTGTCGTACAAAATGCGTCCAAAATGATTGATATCGCAAAGCGCAACAAATATACATAATGGTCGGAAGAGATTTCATTCTAAACGAGTTAGTTTCGCATAAGTTATGTGCTTGCAGATTATACGTTTTGTTTTCAGATTATGCTGACATTCCTTCTCGCCAAACCGTATTAAAGCACAGCAAGAAGCCGAGATGTCACCCCTTCCTCGACTACCTTCAATCCAAGTCGCCTGAACTCGACCCTTCCAGCCTCAATACCTGTTGCAGCCTTCGACCGATCTGGAGGACTATCAAGAGGACGCTGGACTCAACATCATCGACATGGTAATTCATACTGATACGTCTCGCTAGTCCCTCAATATAAAGAGACAAGTGCTACGACGCGCCTAACGGCGTGTCTCGCACCTGCCCGCTTTGCGAGGTTATAGGTTTAAGCTTTGTTCTCAGAAAATACTCTCACACAAAAAGTACGTGTGATCTTTAAAACAATTCTGTTAACAGAACAAAAAAAAGACAACATTTACTGAAGCATCTCGGTGAAGACTACGTTTGGTATCGACTTGAGTCCTGGTGTTAACCAAATTTTCAGATGGGACTTCTGTCGAACTCGCGAGCACGCCACGTACAGTTGACCATGAGAAAATACTGGACTGGGGAGATATACGCAGAGGCGTACCTGGCGCGGGTAAAGTATTCCGTTCAACATGGGATAATGCTGAGTTCTGCATGCGGCCGGTCGTTGTACGACGACGATGTGACCTCTGCTTCCTTTCTTTTCGATCTTCTGACTCCAGACGGTTGTGGTGCTACGAAGGGAACCCGTCTTCTGGATCCAGGCGCTCAGAAACGCGCGCAGATGCCGCTGTGTCAAGCAGAAGGAGACTGCACTTCTTCTGCTGCAGCAGCATCTCATGCTCAATTCTGAATGCGATCCCTCGTCGCAGGACGACGATGTCTCCTCTTCTGACTCCAGAAGGTTGTGGTGTGACAAAGGGAAGCCGTCTTCTGGATTCAGGCACTCAGAAACGCGCGCAGGCGCCGTTGTGTCAAGCAGGAGGAGGCTACGCGTCCTCTGCTGTAACAACATCCCATGTTGAACGGCAGACGTTGCCCGCGCGAGGTACGCGGAGGCGTCCCAAGGGGTTCCATGAGATTGCCAGTGGTTCCACGAGGCGTATCTCAGCCAGATTTCCAACTTGAGAGAGATACGCCCCATTATCTACAGGGAGGGAGCTAACTCAATTATACAGTGGTAGATTTTACAGATATCCCAGCGTACCGAAACTACCAACTCCACTTAACTCGGACGAGGCCGATTCGACCTGCTCCACGACGTCTTGGAACCAAGAAGAGGTCAGCAACGTCTACACATTAATCCGCGGCAGATTTGGGAAATAAACGTATTATATTTTTAGGTATTCCACCGGCTGGCCAGTCAAGAAACGACTGTAGAGCGAGCTACCCACAAGCACAGTTGAGCCCTTTAGAATCATCTTAATTCTTCTTAAAGGCTAACTGAAGAAACACATCTCATATTCTGCTAAATGATCAAGGATAAAGGACGGTGTTACCCAATCTCTTTGCGGGCTGCGCCACACATTATACTCCTACGGGATGTCGAGGAGGCGATCTATACGCGTACTTGGCCATACCATGACTTGCGGTGGCCAGCCGATGAACAATTCAGTGCTTTATCCTTCCCAGACGACTTTCGCACAAATTCACTGCTCCCGTAGGGATGGTCTCGGAGCGCGTACGGAGTTTCGACGGACTTTTGACGTCTCTCGCCGCGAACCGGACCTCTCGCTCTCAGCCACAGCGTCCATCTCGCCTTGCTCTTTTGCACATGACGGGTTCGCTCGCAATGGAGCGCGTTTTTTACACCATCAAGAAGTGTATTCGTGGGTCTACTGGAATTCGTTCTGCATACAGGTAGTAAGCTATCCATGCAGTCGGTTCATTGGTTCCAGGCGTGTCTAGGAATACTGAAACACCAACTTGCCTATGGGCAGAAGCGCGCAAGTATATGCAAAACACGCACATGAACTACAATGATGTCCCTTACTGTTGGGATGAGAGCATTCGTGAGCTTACAGAGAGGAAAGCGATACGAAGATGAACAACATGGTTCATCTCAATTAGATTTTTTAGCTTTTCGACCGGCCGTCTTAGAATATTTACGCTGTGTCCGCGAAAGCCAAAGAGAGAGGGAGAGTTTTTGCTCGCTCCTAAGTAGCTCTGGGTGTTGTTCGAGAAGCTATGTCTTATCTACTTGAAGCGTGTGACTCGTGATCAAGCCCTCCCCCCCCCCTCCCCACTCACTGTAACCTCTAAAAGTGTCAGTGCAACCGACTTTAGCGTGATGTACCCGGCCTTAGTCCCTGTAGATTTCGCAAGACGTCATTGTGCTCGGAGACCCCATTATTGGCGCCGTGAGCTTATGATTCCCACGTGAAGAAAGTAGAGAATCATTCACGCTCATCTGCACCGTTCCGTCTGGAATCTGCCCTGCCGCGCTCGCAACGGCGTTCGCGAGGGCGAGTAGCTCCGCAGCCCGGAAGGATATAAGGCTTGGTTGGCCTGGGCGGGAAATCCGAACCAAGAACCTGCTGCCGGCGCCTCTTCGAGGTAACACCATCCTTACTGAAAATCCTACTCAAATGCTCAAACCTTTAAGGTTAAGGAAAAGAGTTTAATTATACGATTAATACTTACAGTTTCCTGAAATCCCATTAATAACATGATGAGTAGAAGAAATAATTTTCTTTAAATATGACGTGCCAGATATGCAAAGCAATATCTTATATATACAGTTCGCCTAATCATGGGTCACGTTGTCAGTCACGGGGAGGGGAACTGTAGCCAAGAAATGCCTATGACAGTGCGGCGTATGCCGGCCGCTTTCTTTGAGCTTAACTATGGGCGATTGCTGGCGAACTAAATCGTTGTCGGCTCGTCCAAGTTGACGATATGTTCAGCGGGCAACGCGTCAGGATATGAATGGGGATCAAGTGCACAGGCGTAGGGATTCAGAAGACGTGCTGAAAACGTCTCCAACGTGCGTAGATTCTCAGAAGGCGTGCCGCAGACGCCGTACAACGTGCACTGGATTCAGAAGACGTGCCGCAGACGTCCAACTTGCGTAGGGGTGTGGAGTAAGGGGAAGTACTAGGAGGAAGACAGCAAAGAAGACCACTAGGGGGGGGGGGGGAGGGGTTGACCAGTATTTTCCCTCAACATCGTCCAATGAGCGGCGGGTTTTCAAAGAAGTCGTGGCATGTGTGTCAGGGTGCAGAAAGAGTGTCACAGACGTCGTAGCAACGTGGTGATACGTGAGTCAGGACTCAGTGTCACATGTGCGTGCTTGACTCTCACTCCGTTTCTTTACCAGTACCTAGGTGAGGAAGTAATCACGGGGAAGGGGAAGAGGTTGATAGAGTGACTATGGGATTCGGAGGAGTATTACTGGCCTCGGACTGTGAACGGTGTCGACCTCTTTACCAACAGCGATTAATTTTAATCGTGTTTCTGCAGTGTAATCACTTCGGATTGAGACTCTCATGACCTGTTTCTGCCATGTAGAGAACGGACACTTCGGAGAATAAATAACGTACATGCGATAGAGGGTGGATGTGGTCTTTAGTAGCAGTGAAGACTTAGCCCTACCATATCCGCTGCACTATTCTATATAGCAAAATAATTCAACCAGTTTTCAATGAAATATAAAGAAGACCTAAAGACCTAAAGAAGGAAGAAAGAAGACTGGGGTTGTTCTATTCTCGGGGTTTGAGGGCTAAGCCCCAACCAGATGTTTGCGACCGCTAGGCCCTGAACGTCTGGTGACCAATAAAACTGCAACAAATATTAAGCGTTTACCATAAACTATGTAGTTTCGCTTTTCGCATGCATACAGTTATGGCCTATCTCTTGACCAAAACCCAAGAAACCGCGTTTTCCCGGCTTTCGCGTCTTTAAATATAACTCTCCAAAATTCGTTTCGTTTTAAAAACAATGGGCATATTTGAGATCAGGAGCTCGCGCTCTATCGTTTAGTGTACATTGCTCATATGAAGCCATGAAAATGTTCGAAATTGAAAATTTGCGCTCCATTGCGAAGGGCGGCCGCGGACGAGTTGTCGGTCGCAAACCGTCGAAAGCCGTTGCACAATTCCTCTAATTTGGAGTTTTTTGAGAAATGGTTGGTGCCCTCCGATTCGAGATCTACACAAATATGTAGAGGACTTTACTCACCGCGTTTTCGCAGTTGGTGGCCAAAAATAGCTGGAACGAGCTCTTCGCGATGGGTGCGTTACGTTAGGTGTCTCCCACTACTGTAGAAGGCGGGGCGACGCGCTCGATTACCGTAGGCTGAACGCGTGAAATGCCAGCCTCGGATGAGATTTCGCTGCGAAATGAGGAGAGTTGAACAGAAATCGCAAATTCTCATTTCTTTGAGCCGCCAAAGACGAAATGATGAAAGAAGCGGTACAGCAAGTTCCTTGATTTGCTACACTTCCTTAGTCTTCGACAGCTTCATAAGTCTCGCTCAGGCCATGTTCACTTTTCAACTTTCCTATGTGCTTTCCTTTGCTTCTTTTCTAGTTCGTTAGTTGAGTGCAGTCCTCACTAGCCAGTGGATTTGGTAAGTTTGATCTTTATTGCCTTCGTTAAAGTGTATTGTAAGGCGCACACGCACCAGAAGTCACTCAGCATTCCAAGGCATGTGTAACCTAGAAGATGAAAGAGAAAGACGGCCAAAAAACACGTAAAGTCTTCACTCTCCACCTACAGGAAGTCTGTTTCGCGGCGCATAATCTGCTCTGTTTATCTGCTATACCTCGTCCGAGGTGGGCTCAACAACACGCCAAGTTACCGTAATCAGGGGCGGCGGCGCACCACCGTGACCCATGTCAGGAGGACACCTAACGTACGAACCCCTTCGCGATTGAACTAGCTTATTTTCCAGGGCTTCCATGTTCTCGGAGCATCTGATGCATGGCGTAGCCGGTGCTCTGTCATGCCAGGAATCCTCCGAGAATGCGCCGTGCGCAATGCATATAGGGTCGATCCTATTAATGAGTGGGCTCAACAGCTCGTAAACTGCAAGCGCGGACGACGAGAACCTTTTTGTGATGCGCTAAGTATTTTATGTGGTCAATTGTGATTCTATTGATTCGAAAGGATAACTAATAAGCAAGCAATTTCCTCTCTGAAACCCCTTTTATCAATTTATGCACTGAAATGGGTCGAAGGTACATATTAATTGCTATGAAGCACGAAAACAAAGTCTCTTTTAGACATGTGGGCGCAATACACTGATCATTTTCTCTGAGACCATCTTTGAATCTCCAGACTTGTTACGATTTGCGACGGTTTTTTCAAAAAGCCTTTTTCAAAAAGGCTTTTGAATACGACTCGGGTATGCTTGCCTGAGCAATAGTCGTCCGCGTTTGGCTGAATGGTTTGATAAAAAAAAACACTTCATCATTCTTTCTGCAGGAGAAACCGACAACGTTTTACCACTACTCTTCTTAACACTTCATCGTTCAAACTCACCAGAATTAACAAGCGCCAGAATGGTGTCATCGCCAAAACCGTTGAATAATATCCTTCTTCAGTTCTGTTTCTCATTCCCTTTTATAAATTTAATACAATAGTGGCGTTTTGTAGGGCACTTATTGCTTTTCCCCTGATTGTTGTGGTACATAGCTCCTGCTGAGAGACAAAATGAGTGTGGGTGTTGTGTATTGGTTTCCGTGACGGGACCCTCCTCAGTGTGTTCGCGACTAGGATTTCACAGCTTTCATTCCTCGTCATCACGCAAAGTAAACGTCTGTACTACATTGATGCGAATATTTTCCACCTTCATCGCCGGAAAAGACCGTCCATATAACGTGCGGTTTCTAGCGTTTACCTGGTAACGTGCAATGCTTCAATCCAACGCTAAAGAGAAACAACGAGTAGGGCAACATCAGTTTCAAATGCAAGTACTATACTGCTCACGTCGAACAGAGGATCGCGACGGAAAGTCCGTCGCAAACTGTCGCATGCTCACAACTTCTTCAGTTTCAGTTTTTTTGTTGAAGAATTTGGCATCGTTCGACTCGCCTCTTCAAAATCTGAACGATCATGTATACAACTTTACCAGAACACCCATATTTTCCCAAAAAAAAGCGGCCCAAAAAATAACGTTGCCGGAGAATCGGTCCATGGGTAAGGTGCCAACGCGGCGAGCGGGTTTTCTGTAGCCATGTCTCGCACGCTCTCGCGCCTCACATGCATCCCGCTCGTGTTTTTTGCGTCTGCCGCTTCTCACATCCAACATGCACCTCGACTTCTGGCTAATCGACAGGCCTCTCACTCATGGGCGTACTGCCTACAATTCTCCGTTAGGCCCCGTTTATACTTCCGAAGCCGACGACGCGACCAGGGGTGTGCGCTTACCGATTAACGATTTACCGATTTACCGGATTTACCGGCATTTTTCGTTAAAACTTTTTAACGAAATTTAACGGCGAACAATTCCGTTAAATTGCATTAACGACATTTTATGACTATTTTGAAAATTTTGCTTCCTCTGCATGCAAATACATTTTGGACTTTTTTGAATGAGCTTTCGCAGTGTTCCGAGGAAACCTTCTGCTTACTTGAATCAACGTAGTTAAGCGATAGTCCTCGAGAAAGTGCCAAAATTGTTGGCACTTTCCTTGCTCCTTGACCAATTTATCTTCATGCGACCCCACTTTTCTACGCTGTCGTTCCGTGCTTTTCGACTTCCTGGTCCGTTTCTTGCGTTTGATTACTACATACTAGCTCTTCATAATTACCAGCCATCCAGTTTTCCACAGTTTTTGTGATACTTGTTTCACAAATGGAGTTGAAAAGGCATAGAAAACACAAAGAAAGCACTACGAAACACAAACCATGCGGGAAAAAAAAACAAGCACAAGAAACGAAAAAGGGGAAGAGATGGGTTCCTTCGCTCTTCTCCGCAAGTTTTCCATAAAGTTGGAGGAATTTTTCGTGCAGCACCAACCGGTGACTGTAGAACTACATTAAGGCAATTTTGAGCCTCGCCTAATTAATAGAGCGTGGCTAGAGGTAATGTCTTTGCTTCGCCTTTACTGAATTTTTTATGCCGTGCATGTCAACGAACTTTCTTAACTATTTCGTCCTCTTCAAGGACTTCCTTTGCAGTTTCCTTTGGGAGGAGCACAGCCAGTGTACACGAGAAACAGTGAAAAATGTAGCTGAAAGCACTAGAGTTACATAAAAAAATATGAAGTCGATGAACAATCTCTATCATTTATTATACAGGTTAGTATAAAAACTGGTACTTTACATGCAGTACATTGCATTAGGATTTTTTCAAAGATTCACGGAAAAGGTATATCTTTGAAGATGCAGGTCCGGCTTTGGCAAGTATTTTCTTTATGTCTATGGGTTTTTTCATCTAATTTACGAATTTACTATAAAACAGGTCATCAATCCAAAATGTGGTCTACAAAAATGGGAAGAAATCTAAAGCTCAAGGCACATTCGAACCTCAAGGAAATGTGCTGTACAGTTTGGAGCCACGTCCTTCATCTTAGTGGTCAATTGCTGAGAAATCATAAATGAGTGACAGACAGTGGCGAACTCTACTTGGAAGACTTAGGCAAGATAACAACACTTCGTAAATATCCTACAAAGACGGACTGTACCAAGGGATTCGCTGTGGTCGCTGCCTGATTGAATTCTTCATTAAACATTCTTTATTTTTCCAAAACAATTATGGCAGTAAAGAAAAACGTTTGGCTGCAAAAGTCTATTTAGTGAGCTCATGTTTTGTAAAAATTTGGGAAAAAGAAGAAAAGGCTCAAAAAGTTGAGCCGTGATACGATGCACTTTCGATCTTCCCAGAAGGTGGACGACTTCCCACCAACTAAAGGAACCGGGCGTAGTAAGAAATTTCCTATTTTAGAAGTCTTGTTGCTGTTTGGTTTCAGAATTTTAATGGTTCTTCTCTGTTATTTTGCTGATGATAGACTGTTGTTATTTGAAGATGAAGGCAGGGATAATTGGCATGCAGCCAAAGTCAATCAAAAGAAAGATCTGTCTCTTTACATACTAAAATACAGCCAAACTGACTGCAGCTAAGAAACACTTTATTTAACGAATTTACCAATTTTAACGCAAAAATTTTTCGTTAAAAGGTGGTCGTTAAAAATTTACCGAAAAAATTTAACGCACACCCTTGGACGCGACGAGACATATTGTGACGCGTCCACTTCAACGTTGTTGTTCTATTAGTTTGGTCGAAGGCTGTCGGATTTAGTCCGTTACATTCAAATTGAAGTATCTCCGCTCAGACTCAATTTTAAGGAAATCTATCGAAATCTACAGACTTGCTGGTAAGGTTTACGGCATCCAATGTGTGTAGGTGGTTCAGAATACCTGCCGAACACGTTGTCCTCCAATGTGCGTGGGGGTTCAGAAGACGTTGTTTCGGAAGACAATCAGGGGCCGGATTCACCAAAGTTACTGCAGTAACTTTAACGGAGCATTGTAAGCGAAAGCTCAGATGACGCGGCTTATCGCTTACCATGTCGCTTGATAGGCCGTGTTATCTGAGCTTTCGCTTACAATTCTCCGTTAAAGTTACTGCAGTAGCTTTGATGAATTCGAATCCAGTGTTCAACGTTATGCTAGGATTTGGGGACGGTCGAAATTTGGGGAAATGGAACATAGTGGAAGTAATGCGTTTCTAACAAAAAACTCGCTTTTCTCTGAAGAATGTGGGCAATCCCGGGCTATTATGGGTCTGAAATTGGAATTTGTGAACGAATTCCGGATAAGGAAGTCGATGTTTAGGGTGGTGGTAACACCTGTCTAGAAACTCGAGTGGAATTACTCAGGCAGGCAAAATCTTCTACTCGTCTATATTTTGCTGTTGAAATGCGGTATTACCATCATGTTTTCTTTCTTTAAGCGTTGTAAAGCGATTACATTTTGTTCATGACAACTCCGTTACACAATGTAGAAGCCTTGAAGATAAAAAAAAAACATAAAACACAGTGAATGGACAAAAATATGGTTTTGATTTGCATTCCGGTAATTACATAGTCCTCCTTCATTTATCTAGTTTAACCTTTTTCGTCCTGATGCCGACAAACAAACAACGGTTAACTGTGCTACGATTAAGAGAATCGAGATGTTACGATAACCACAAGCTCCAAGAATAAGAAATCGCGTTAAAGAAGGACTAGGAAAAACGTTTGCCGTTGGTTTTACACAAGAAATTTTACGGTTCGTCGACGGTAACTTTAAGATACTAACAATTAAGTGCTTTTCCTCAATAAAAACTGGTTTTATACTAAACATCTGAACAATTTCACACTATTTCTTATCTTTAATAAGCTGGGGAATTATTCCCAAAGCATGCTTCTCGTACATCGCGTGAAACAGGGCGTGTTGTGATTGCACAACACACCGCTTACCCAATTTTGGTTTACGGTAAGTCATTTTTTCCGTAATCTAGATTCTTGTCTAGTGCACATTTGAAAACCGCTTCAATTTTCTAGTACAGCTAAGCTCCAGAACTCTCCTATCGTTGTTGAAGTTGGATAGCTAACTACCTACCGTCCGTCGTACATGAGTGGATCAGTGTGTAAGGGCATGCGTAATTGCCGTTCAGTCTGCATGTCAAACACCACTGAAAACGGTAGCAAAATGAATTGGATTGTGTGGCTAGGTTTAGCCACGTATTCACTGAAATATGAAAACATCACGAGGCAGTGTGCGCTTGTCAACGCTGATGTTGAAGTGCTACGTACTATCGCAAATATTGTATGTACTATGAAGAGAAGCATAACTGGCGATGGTCAGGTAGCAAGGCTTGTACTACGTGTACGAATTCGACCACGCAGTTGTTCCGGGTAGCTTCTATTCACATTTGCATGCATTCATAAATATTGGTTTATTTTTATGAACATAAAATATACGCGTTAAAATCAACACCGCCTTAGAATTATTAGCACTGTCGAAGAATTCAAACTGTACAACAAAAAGCGAGGATGTCTTTGAGACAAGCATAAGTTATAAATTAGTTGAGCGAAAGGCACAGTTTCTTTACTTACAAAGGAAGAATTTCGAACTCTCTGGAACTGGAACTTCAAGCGGAGACGAGGGTCACTAGAAAGAGCACGGAATGCTGATTACAAAGATGGATGTAAAAATTGCAGAATTAAAAGGCCGGAAAGCAGTCTGGAGCTTGCGGTGGAACGTGGAGGGATAGGGGCTCTGTATGAATAGTCCTCCGCCAGTGGTTGTGGCGCAGGGGTAGTGCTTCGGTCTGTGGGTTATGAGATGGTTCGGCAGCCTATGGCTGCGGTCATTTTTGCACATCGTGATTTATCTTCGAAATGACCCTTTATTCTGAATTATGACACCATATGTGGTTTTCCAAGAAAAGTAACAAGCATTTCCGAAGCAGAATCACTTTGAAGCTCCTAACCTTGTGGTTAGAGCATGACCCAAAGAGATAACCGGCACTATTGTATACAATAGCTTGTTGTAACACGTTCAGAACTTCGGCAAAAGTCAAGGAGGTGTCCAGAAATAGTTTTCACCCAAGCGTCGCTTAAGAGAACTATTTATTTATTTATTTATTTATTTATTTATTCAAAGCGAGAATGTAATTCACGCATGAAACATAAAGCAAACAAAAAACAAGAACAAAACATCATCACACATCAGTCGACTACAATGACAATTAAAAACTTCAACAAGCGATAGCTCTACTCCAGACATGTGTGGACATTGACATTATATCATCGTATCTACCAAGAAGCAAGTTTAGTTCCGTAGGAGTTCTATAAGTTATGAAATCTGTTCTAAGTCGTGACTTTGCAACTGGCACACGTAGTTTGAGCTTTCCTCTGACGGATCTCGTCAGCTCTCCGTCCAAGAATTCTTCTGTGTCGTTGTTCAGCTTTTTGGTGAGAATTTTAAACATTATGATAAGATCTGCTCTACTTCGCCTGCTCGATAGTGACCGGCTCTAGTTCTACCGGCTATTTAATCAAACATGTGTCATAATTCAGAATAAAAGGTTATTTCAAAGATAAATCATGACGTGCAAGAACGACTATGAGGAACCACGTGAAACCGAACCAGTAACCTCAAATCCGACAGACTGAAGCACTACCCCTGCGCCACCGCCCCGCTGGCGGACTATGCTTACGATGCCCTATCCCTCACCGCTCCCGCGATAGCTCCAGATTCTACCCAACTTCAACAGGTCAGAGCTTGCTCAGGAGTTTCATTTTGCAATTCTGACACTCACATTTGTAATCACCATTCCGGGCTCTTTCTAGTGAGCCTGGTCTCCACTTGAAGTTACATGGGAGCTCAGAAGCCTTCACTAGCTAGTTACGTCCTAATGAAGAAAAAAATCTCGAGCAGATAGATTAAGCTAATAAGGACAATGTAACTTTAAAAATCTAAAGTCTGGCAAACCTAGCAAAAGTGCGGAAATTGAAACAGATAAAAACCTCCGTTTTCCTAAACTTTTGAATGACAGTGCAAAACAATGAGATTTTTCCGTATTCTGCAACTAAACCACAAATATGCGAAGCAAAATTGGATCAGGATTCTCCGTAAAGCATTTTTATTCATTTATTTAATTCTTATCCTACTCTTACCTTACCTGAATCGGCTAATGTCACGTGTCCGTCACGGGAGGGGACTGAAGCCAAAGATGCCTACGTAGTGCGTCGAATGTCAGCCAGGCCTTCTTTCAGCTTAACCATGGGCGATCGCTGGCGAACTATATCGTTGGCGGCGGGTCGTTCAGTTTACAATATATTCGGCGGGCAACGCGGCAGGGTATGAATGGGGACGAAATGCGAAGAGATTTAGAAGGCGTGTCCTAGACGTCGTCCAATGTGCGTAGGGATTCAGAAGACGTGTTGAAGACGTCCAACTTGCTTAGGTATTCCGAGTGGCACAAATAGATAGAAAAACGTCGGTTCTTGCTTATATATAGTAGAATACGTTAATATGATGGCTTTCAGTGAAAAAAGTGCTGCATATTGGTTAACCTTGTCAATGAGAAGAACTGTATGTGACCGCATAAAATAATTAGCTCATCACAAAAAGTTCATATGGCACGTGGTTTCACATTTTTGTCCTGAGATTCGATTATCCTATCTTTTCGATGTTTTCTCATCGCTAAATTAAGCGAATACCACTAGTTGTGAGTTTGATGTCAGAGCAGCTAGTTTCCTGATAAAAATTAAAGAGGAAGTGCTGAAAAAGCGTAAAACCAGAAGAAACATAGCACTACTAGCCACGCTAAAGCAAAATTAAAGGGAGTGCGTACGAAGAATAGGCAATCTTTAATGTTCTGGACAAGTTTTGGTACTAGAATTGTAGCGAGAAGACGCACTACAATCTATATTGATAGCAAATACTGTACTACAGTTGAGTTATTTTTATCAAAGCGAAGACTAGAGTCAGCTGACCGTCAGCTGATCGACTAGTGTGAGTTTAAAAACCTTTATAATTTTAACTTAATTCCAAATGTTAGTAAAATAAATTATATATCAATATAATAAACTTTTAAACTAAACATAAAATATAAAATAAAATTTTAAAAACTTTTAAGTTTAAAAAAACATTAAAATTATCAGAAATTGAATTAGTAAATTAATAAATTGCACGTCCAAAAATGTTGTAACACCTTCCTCTTCACTGACGAGCGACCGGGAAGGTGTTACAACAAAAGGTTCGTCTGAAGATAGATGGCGAAACGAACCTTTTTGAAAAAAGAAAAATGTGTAATTTTATTCACTACGCTTCTAATTTTCTTTATTATATTGACATAAAATGTCTCCAGCGGGTTCCCAAAAATGATTTTCACTGTCTTATAGGTCACTTTAGAAGGCAGACAGAACCCTTCTGTTAACCACCTACAAGACGTTAAACCATATGAGGCTTCTGCGCTAAGCGACTCGGGGAATCACTATGTAGGACAGCCCTACACAACGTTTTGTGTTGTACAGGGTGCGGCAAAATTATCCGTGCACTGAAAATTCGATGGCATTTTGAAATCAAACTTAGCAGATCAATTATAACAATCAAATTTTTTTACAACAATCACTGCAATTCAAAGCATGCTAACAGTTTTTAAAATGATCGCCTTCCGCCTCCACACTGTCCTTCAGACATTCGACAAACGCTTCGCATGTGGCACGCAGACACGGCTAATCAATTTCATCCCAGGATTTCAAAGGCGCTTCTTTAAGAGAATCCAAATTTAGGTGTCCGGTAGAGCAAGCATTTTTGTCTAAGACAGCCTACACAGGATAATCCAGCTGGTTGTGGTCCGCAGAATTGGAGGGCCATTCGTCGTGTGCGATGAAGTCAGGCAGCTGCACCAGTTCTGGACCACCTTCGCTTTGTGTGCTTTAGCAAAATCTTGTTGGAAGCGCCAATAGGCTTTTTCGAAGTGGGAATCGGCTCACGGCTTGAGAGCTTTTTCCAAGATATCCTTGTAAACCACTGCGTTGATTTTCACACCAGCTTTGACGAGAACTAATGGAGTTTTTCCTGAAGATGTGACTCCTCTCAAACCACAGTGGAGTAAGGCTGTTTCGCAATTTCCTGAAGTCGTCTTTTGGCGGTAGCATCAGCATGCGAGTTCCCAGTAATCCTCTCATTTTGGTAGTTGAAGACGGATTCAACGTAAGAACCTTATCATCGCTAAAGAGGAGTCTCGAGCGTGTGCCATCTTGAATCCTTGCAGCAACCTTTTACACCTCCCCGTTCCCTTTTTTTTTATCCGCCGATGCCTAACCCTTTTGTACTCAAATACCTATGGATTCCGCAATGTTCAGTCAACATATTTCAGGCAAGTAAAGCAGAAAAATTTCGGAAAAAAGCGAAAAAATTAAAAATGTTTAGGTGCACGGGCAATTTTGCCGCACCCTTTACTTACTTTAATACTTTGATGGTTATTTTGTCGACAGGAACTCTTTCCAGCGGGGACCACAGCATTTCCAGACCGCTCGATGTCTGGCAACTTGCATCCAGTAAGGCAGACTCCGCTCCCTGAAAGATCTTGAGAATGAGCCTGTCCATCGTGCTGGCGGTCGTCCTAGTGGTCTCTTGGAAGCCATTCTGTGACATGGACACTCCACCTATCGTCCTTTCGTCGAAGCAAGTGCCCGGGCTAGCGATATTTTTCGTAGTCTGCTAATTGCGACTTCTCCCTTATCTTCGAGCTTCGCAGGCCTTCTTGCCATTGCTGAAGAAGGCTTGTCTTCAGAAGACATCTCTCCATTGCAGGATGCGTAGTTTGCATTGCTCTGCCGATTGTCTTGTTGTCGGGCCAGGTTTCCATCGCATAGCACATCGCATGCAGTACAGAGGCGTTGAATGTCGAGGCCCTGAGGTTGGCACCCTTGACCTGATCGGTGACTTGGCGAATTGAACTGAACGCTGCCCATGCTGCTCTTCTCCTGCGGGCGATTTCAGGAGCGAGGTCGTTATCCATGCTCAGCTCTCTTCCCAGATAGTCTTAGGAGTCGACCTGTTGTAGAGCGACTTCATTTAACCTTATGAGTCTCGTGTCACACCACTGGTTGACCATAAATTGCGTTCTGGACAAATTCGCGTCCAATCCTATTTTCACACCTGTCACATTGGGCTCGTTCAGCATTTCCTCAATTTCTGCCATGCTGGTAGAGATGAGAACAATATCGCCCGCAGAGTGTTTCCCTGCCGTAACATTTTCCGACAGGAATTGTTAGCTTTTGATCAAACAGCTGGATGGTAGTCGATGTGTTCGAGAAGCATTCGTCGAGAATGAAGATCTTGTTCACAATCAAGAGAAGACTGAAGTATCGATAGTTGTAGATATTCTCTCGTTAACCGTTTTTGAAGACTAGTACTGTTTTCGACTCCTTTCGTGAGTCCGAATCCTACCAAGGCGGAGGTAGTGGTTGAAGTGCTTCGAAAGAAGTGAGCAGAGGACACAGCCACCCGCACGAAGGAGATCAACAAAAATGCCTTCGGCCCGGGAGCGGTGCCTGGCTTTATCCTTCTGATGGCATAAGCAACCTCTGATTCCGGAATGGGAGGTGCTTCCTAAGCTGGTGGCATCAAGCATTTTGGGATAGTGATGGAAGAGCGAAACAGATCTGTGTAGAATTCCTGAACGATGGCCTCCATCACTCTTCGAGACGTTTGCGTTGTTCCATCCTTATCCACAAGGGCTGACATTATTGCCTTCTGATCGCAGAGGTCTCGTTTGCGCTTTATGCTTGAACTTTTCCCATCGGCTTCTAACAGCTTCAATCTTCTGTAGGCTTGTATGAACTCCTTCGCTTCAATTCGACACGTCTTCGAGATGATGACCTTCTGAACATAGGAAGCATTAGGATCCAGTTTGGAAGATCTTCTTTGCACTAAGAGTTTAATCGCATGTGGGTCAACTCTTGAGGCAGACGGTGATGTGGCTTCACAAGGGTTGCTAGCACATTTCCGCAATCCTTTGGGGAGAAGGTCGTAGTCTTCTGGGATCTTCAAGAAGATTCTAATCATGCGACTTTATTGCATATTCCAACTCCTCCGACTTTAATGTGGGGATCCTCTCCGGAGCCGGTGTCAAATGAAGGCAACACAGAAACGTCGAACAGACTTCAGCGTCTGTTTGTAAGAACATGGTCGATCTCCAAACCTATTTCTCCATTTGGGCTTTCCCAGGTCCATCGCCGGTTTGAAGGCTTCTTGAACATAGAAATTCCATAGAAGAGACGGCATGCGGATAGAAAGTCTGTCGGTCGCTCTCCGTTTCCTTCCTTTAGGAAGTTTGATGTGGTGCTAACCTCCATTCGTCTTGGTCATTCGTACCGACGGTAGCGTTTAAGTCGCCAACAACAATTTTGTAGTAGCTCTTCTCGTCGTTGACAGTCCTTTCGAATTGCTTGTAGAATTGCTCCTTTTCTTTCGCAGATGTTGGAACATATCCACTTATGGTGGAGATGGTTGCTTGATCTTTGGTTTCCAGCCGCAGAGCAGCTACTCGCGCTCTGATGATCTTAGAAGTGTACTAGGTGGTGCACTGTCGAGTTGACGAGAAATCCAACTCCGCCAATATTCTTTCTGTCCACCTTTGCTCCGATAATAAGGAGAACGTTGTGGGCGGTCGTTCTTATGGTTTCCGTTCTGCCTTTCGTTTCCTGCAGAGCGTTAACGTCTTTCTTGATATTGCGGCTTCTGTAAAGCAGTGTCTGAAAATCCTGCTCAGATGCGATCGATCGACAGCTATAATTGCAGACGAATAGGCAGTTTCCGTGTTGTGGTGGGAGGGGATTTCCTGTAGCCTGATTTCCATGACCTCCTGATAGTTTAACTCCGAGATTAGATGGAACCTTTCCGAAGGTGGATTCAACAGACTTCATAGAAGACCACCTCCGGAGCGCGGAGGACTGGGCGCGGGTTTAGTTGCCCGAGCCATGGCGGTGTTCTGGTTACTCACATGTTCCTGGCCTGGGATACATGGAGCCGCCCATACACGACAAAGCATTGCATACTGAGTGACCATCTGTGCCGTTGGCCATCACAAGTGATGTTCACCCCTTCACCGCGATGAGGTGGCACATGAAGGGGTTAGCATTGTACGAATCTAAAAGTTTTATGCAACTTTGGCATGTTCTACACCTATCGTGAATTGAATTAGGGCATTTCTGATGTGATTTGGATTCAATATTTTTTCAGTGCGGATAACCACAGAGTACAGGGTGACCATCGGAGCCGTTTTGCGTAGAGGTTCCGATAAAAAATAAAAATTAACTAGATTTGCAACTGTTCCATTGAAACGGGTGAGGGTTTCCTAACTCTAGCCGCCCCATAGCATCTGGTGATCATAAATCACGTTTACGAAAATTTACGATTTATGACCCAAACTGTCTTAAATCGTAAATCGTAAAAAAATCCCCAAAATCGCCGTAAATCGTAATTTCGCACACACCTACTGTGCACCATTAAGAAACAAAGAATTTTTTGCTGATGGCTTCAAATCTTACTAGAATTTCTATAAACAATGCTGAATGTAGAGATTGGAGCATCCTACCTTTCCTCACATTAAAATAATGTGTAACGCAAAATCCGTGTAAGCGCATTTCAACAGCAACACAACGATTTACATGAGTTCTTTATACATATGCTTAAAAACGACGACCTACGAAGGCGCTACCGCAACAGATCTAAAGTATTATGTTGGCAACTAATTTCGTGGACTCTCAAGCGCCTTCAACAAAAGTGTTCATAAACAAACACCAAATAACAGTTTTCAACCAAAGTAAGATCTGTTGGAACGCGGGACTGCTTCCATTTATCAGCTACCTGGCCCATCGCCAGCTAGAAAATAGAATTATTGTGCTTTCGAAGTCAAGAATCCTTGGAGATGCATTTTGACATGGTTCAAATTAATAAGTCTTTCTCCAACCAAGAAGTGCTGCAGCGAGCTATGAAGGTACTAGTCATTTGGGGCATAGCCTGTGTTGTAAGGTGGGTGAGTTAGACGCTCCCAGCTAAGGTCTTCGATTTTTTGAAACTCCCGATTTCTGACGTGTGATCTGGCGTTATCTTGCTGCTAGATAATTCCGCTCCCGAAAATTTGTCTGAACCGATTCCAGCGGAGTTCAGCCTGCGCGCGGCCAGGTTGAGAAGAGTAGATTACAGCATTAGTGATGGTACCGTTCTTGATGAGCTCCCAGAAGTTAACAGTTTCTTGACACCACCAAACGGAGAGAACGTAGCTAACCGGACGCCTCAAAAAATAGAAGAGCTTTACTGGGAGCGTCAAACTCATCCACATTACAGCCCAGACCTTGCGCCGAGTGACTACCACATTTTTAGTTTGGTGCAGCACTTCTTGGTTGGATACCGATTTAATAATTTGAACCGGGTCAAAATGCACCTCCAAAGATTCCGGGCCTTAAAAGCACAATAATTCTATGGCCGTGAGAATGACCAGCTACCTGATATGTGGGACGCACTTCTGCGTTCCGAAAGATCTTGTTTTGATTAAAGATTGTCATTACTTATTTGTTAATAAATACTTTTCTGAAGACTCTTGAGAGTCCACGAAATTAGTTGCGAACCAATAGCAACAATCTCGATTTTATTGGGACGCCTTGCGTAGTTGCAGCCAAGTTGAACGACATTCGACATCTAGAATATTGTTGTTTGAGGAGCACAATGCTTACATCAAACTCTCGTTCAATTCAATTAAAGGAATATTCTTACCGATTTCAAGTCTGTTTCCCGTGCTTTATTGGCCTTAAAAGCAACCTTGGAGAACGCGAGATCAATCTGGGAACTGGAAAACATTAAACATATTTAGTTATTTATCTATTTATTTATTTGCGTACGCAGTTTAGACTGACATCAGATAAAACAACAACCAGAACATGGAAAATGAAAATATAAATGCTCTACGAAACAACTAATTACCGGAGGCGTCTTTTGAATAGACGCATAAAAAACCGCAGTTTTGCGGTTTTTGCGTCTTTTTGCTATAACTCGCCCAAAGTCATCCATTTGAAAAAGCAAGAGTACATTTGAGGTCAGGAGAACGAGCTCTATCGTTTGGTATATACAGTAAGATCAAAAATGGCCAAAATTGAAAACTTGCGCTCCATTGAGAAGACCGGCCACGGATGAGTTGTCGGCCGCAAGGCGCCGAAAACGTTACAGGCTCACAATTCCTCAAATTTTATGAGGAAGGTTTTATGAGAAACGGTTGGTACCGTTCGATTCGCCTCTTCACAATCATGTATAAATCTTCGTCAGACCAGTGGGTTCGTAGTGGGTGGTCAAAAATGACTGGAGCAGATTTTTGCGTTTGCGATGCTTATATTCCAGGACTTGCATGTTGTCGGAGTATTTTAAGCATGGCATAGAGTGTTTTGTCATGCCAGCAATCATCTGAGAGTGCGCCGTGCACAATGGACATAGGATCGAACCTATCAATCGGGGGGGGGGGGGGGAGACAGTTTGTAGAGTGAGCATTTAGGGAGTTTTATGAGAAATTCTCAACCGCCCTACTCCGGAATTGCTGTACTCTGTTTTGGCAAAACTTTGGAGTGCGCTGTGCACAATGTATATATGATAGAACCTATCAATCGACTGGGCGCGACAGATCGCAAATTGCACCGCGGGCGTGTTCTGAGCGCGATAACTCTGTCAAGATCGAGTCTTTCCGACTGCAAGTTGTGGATTTCGTAGGCAGTAGAAAGCTCAAGAAGCGCGTTGAAACACAGCGACGTAGCTTAATACTGGACGAAGTTACAGCGGTGCGAAAATGCGGGCAAACCTTGTGTGACATGGTTTTTTTCGAGTTCAGTCGACTACTACGGGAAGACGAGGCGAGCTAATGAAATCCGAATGCACAAAAGAGCAGAAAACTGAAAGCACTTTACGACGACATGCTCGTAGCTGTTGCGAGAACTATTATCTGGGCGAGTAAGAGCACGGAGAACACAGACCATTATTGTGCTAAATTGCACGCGCGAGCGTGTTCGGAGCGCGTTAACTCTGTCAGCTTCCAATCTTTCTGGCTGGAACGTGTGGATTCTGTAGGCAGTAATATGGTCTAGTAGAGCGCCAAAGCACATCGTATTTCGAATTGGCAAGGTTACGGCGGTGCGAAAATGCAGGTTGGGCATGTGTGACAGGATTTTTTCAGATTTCGGTCGACCGCTGCAGGTACACGAGGCGAGCTAACAGCATGCAAACTCGCGGACGAGCAAAGCACCAAAGGCACTTTACGATGATTTGCTCCTAACTCTCCAGCTGCCTAAACCGCCTTAGCCATACCGTCATTTTAGTGCGGCGGACGGCAGCGGTGAAGCTTCTCCCGCCCTTACTTAGAAATCTAGAGTTCTGGAGGCAATGGCATGAAGAAGGCATTTATGGCGTCGTTTTTGTATTCAAAGCATTTCTCCTTTAGTAAGTTGTCCAAATGCTTGAAAAAATGACAGTTGGTAGAGGAAATATCTGATGAACATGCTGAATGTGGCAGAGTTTCGTATTCCAATTCATCCAGTTTCTGGACAACAATTTTTAAAAGCGCGTTCTCATGCAGTAGGATTGTGCCTCTTCCATTGACCAAAGCGGCTGCTTTCCAATCAACTTCCGGTGCATCTCTTCATTTTGGCACAATACTTCTTCGCTGTGATAGTCTCTCCAGTCGTAAAGAACATGTAATGGACTATACCGGCAATCGTCCGCATTCCGGTCACCATGGTCTTTCTTGTATGGAGATTTGGCTTCGGCATCTCCTTGGAACTCTCATTCAGAGCAACGACGATTGTTATGAAGGGTCCTTTTTTGTCGCATGTCACGATCCTGTTCAAAAAAGGGTGCGCAGCCTTAACGAAACACAGGTATCGTGGCGCTTCAGCACCTGCCTAGCACTCAGTTCATGTGGGATCCATTCATCCAATTTCTTTACTTTCCCTACACTTAATCGGTCACTGATAGTGCTGCCGTCAACGCCGAAGTGCTGTGCCGGGCCTCGCGCAGTTTGACACCGATCCGCCTCTACCATGGCTTTGAGCTGGTGATCGTTAGGGAGTGATTGCGGTTTAAATTTACTGACTTTTACCTCCAGATCGACACCTTTCGAACCAGTGGCGAACTGTGTGTTCCATATCGAAAACTTCCGCAAATATAGCGTTGATGTTACGGGCCGTTTCAGCTGTACTTCGACCAAGTTTGAACTCGAAGAAGAAAATTTAGCGAAAATTGCGTTCTGGCATACTAAACGGCAAAGCTTAAAATTGGTAGAATTTTTTTTTCGAAACAAAAGATGAAGAGAAGGTTAAATAGAGCATGAATTCTGCTTCTAATAGTAGAAAACTCTGCAAGGCATGAAACATACTTTATTGAAAATATGTACTGATAATAACATTTGCAAAACGCTCATTCATTTCCGGACACACTGGACGAGTGCCGTCACCGAGTGGATTCTGATGGGTCGAATTTTTCGTGAGAATCCTGAACGGACGGTACGCTACAAAGGCCACCACCCAGTGTATTAGAAGCCCCAAACGTGTATGTTTTTAGAAAAGGGGTAAAGAGAATAGACTTGCTTTCAACACTTTCCTGATAGCGCCTTAGTGAAAAAGATTTTGCTATTTTTACCTTCCCTAAAATCAGGGTATCCTTCGTTTTAGAGTTTGTTTTTCACTTCAGAGTTTTTTTACGTTTTCCGTTTTTTGTTTGTTTCTAACTTTCCTTGAATTTTAGAACCTCTCTGTTTTGCTTCTGAATCACCTGTTCCCGTCATACGTTCCCCCACGCAGCTGTCCTTGATGGGTTCTGATGGAGTTGACGGACATACTAACTTTGTGTCCGGAGCCGATATCTCCCACGACTTGTAGTGTTGGCGGGCTTCTACTCTTCTTTATCAGTTACCCATCATCTTTTATCCCATCATTCTTGTACCAATTCTTTACTCTTTTTCTCCCAAAACCCTTACTCTTCTAAATGACTTCTATTTTTCGTTTAAGAAAAGAAACAATGATGGCTAGTTTTGAATTGTTGAAGTTTTTAACACCACGTATTTTCTAATATGCTGTGTCCTTGTTAAAACTAATATTTCTGTAAACACGACGTTGTGCAAATAAATAAATAAATAAATAAATAAATATCACGCTCCTCTTGTCTTTCTAGCGAGGAACAGCCATTGGGGCACTCTGGCACGCGAAAGGGACGAATAAAGACACTACTGGCGCCTGCTCGACCATATCGATGATCATGGGAACAACACATGGTGCAGGCGATTTCAAGATCTCCTTTTCCTTTTGCGCACGTCCTTCTACGCCTGTCACTATGCAACCCATCTATCGTCATGCCCTCCACAACGGTTTTTCCTACAAAGAAACTGTCATTTAAAAATTTTGCTCAGGCCCACAGAAGGTAAACTCTTGAGCGTAGTGAAGTCAGATGTAGTGCCTCAATGTATTTGTAATTGCATAGTATACAGTTCGATGCCATATGGTAAATACAGGGTGCGTAAAAGTGACACACTAAACGTAAACGTCAGAAACAACAACACATCATAAAATTAATAAGTTTGAATACTCACGCAGCATTACTTGTATTTTATATGGGCTTTATTTGCTGTGAAGGCAGAGACGAGGAAGACGAGAAAAGGCATCGACGGTACGCTGCAAGTAGCGATCTCGTTCCATGCTTTGACCTTCAGTGACTTGATACTTTTGTGCATTCAACTTGTGAAATTGTCACATACTCTTCAAGAACCTCCAAACTGCTAATTCTGGCGGACTGATCGCTGCAAGGGAGGCGCATCCGGCCGGTATCGTGGTTTGAGCATTCATCACAAGCGTCTCTCGTTTTCGTGGATACAGAATTGAAAATAAGAGAAAATTCAAATCCGGTCTATACAGAGGAGTGACCTCCGTATAGACCGGATTTGAATCCGCTGAATTACTCTGTATGGAAAGTTTTGGAGAACAAGGCTTGCGCTACTTCTACCAAAAGTATGAATTCAATGAAGGTTGATCTGGCCAAACATGGAGCGAAATCGCCGCGGACTACTTGCAGCGTACCGTCGATGCCTTTCCTCGTCGTCCTCGTCCCTGCATTCGCAGCAAAAAGAGCCCATATAAAATTCAAGTAATGCTGCTTTGTTTGCTATATCACTGTCCACGGATCTCCCTTGATAGAGAGCTTTCGGGCTCTCTTGTTAAGAGGGATCTCAGGCCGCTTGTCGCAGGGCCACGTGGCGCGTCCCCGGGTGGTGGATAGGGGAACTAAACGCGAACCAAATGCGACCGTGTACTGCCCAGAGACGCAAGTGGGATGCATGGGATGGACTCCTTGCTCCTGCTGTGTCGGGTCGACGCGTTCTTTGTGCGTGGAAGCGGCATGTTCGTGCACAGTGTGCGTGGATGTGTCCGTGACTGTGCGGATTGTAACTGTGTCGGCCCGGCCAAAAGCTTGCACTCGGTAGACTGATGGTACATGTAAGGCGATTCGAGGCCGCCATATGTCTCGCCCCGTCCCTTCGGGCAGTCTGGCTGGCTGCCCGGAGTTCCTCGCCCGCACGACAGAGCCTGACTAGCTACCCGTGTTGTACTACAGTCAAAAACAGCAGCACTAAAGGGCCTCATTTCCCTGACCCCGAAAGAGCCCCCATTTCTGCAGCGATGGGAAGGACGAGTACGGAGAGGCTGCTAAAATCTCAGGGCCTAACCAGGCTGCGCAAATTGAGAAGGGCTAGGATGACGATCTGTACTTACAACGCCCGCACGCTTGCATCGGAAGCATCCGTCGAGGACCTGATGATGCAAGCCAGGAAGATCAAGTATGACGTCATCGCTGACCGAGACGAGAAGACACCACCCCCTACACGCCGCCTACGACTCCGGAGAAGAACTGTTCCTCGGAACATGCTACAGCAGAGGAGTAGGCGGCGTTGGTGTCCTCGTCAACACGCACTTTGCCATCGATTCGTACGAGTCTCTGACAAGCCGAATCGGACCTCTGCGACTGATGCCATGTGGTTCCGTGCCAGCTTTGACTGTGTTCGTCGCGTATGCGCCAACATCCGACTACGACGACGAAGAGGTCGAAGCCCTTTACGTGGAGCTGGAGAAGTTCTATAAGGAAGATCACACCTTCCACAAAGTGATCGTCGGTGACTTCAACGCCAAGATCGGATCACGAAGATCACTGGAAGAGCTTCACATCGGAAACCACGGTTTGGAATAAAACGAGCAAGGTGAAAGGCTGTCTGAGTTTATCATGTCGACCAAGACCATCCATGGAAACTCGCAGTGCCAGAAGCCTCCCTCCCTACGATGGACCTGGGAATCTCCTGATGGGCAGTTCCACAACCAGATCAACCACATCATCCTCAACCGCAAGTACTGCCTGACCGACATCTCCGTTGTCCCCAAGTTCTACACGGGATCGGACCACCGCCTCCTTCGCGCAAGGTTCCACTTTTCGCGTCAAGGAGAGAAGGCCGCGAAGTTCAAGAAGAGGAGCCCCAGAACGACCATCAACTGGGACCTCTACACCTCTTTTGCCGGCCTTTGGGAAATTTATTTATTTATTTATTTATTTATTAATACATCCATAGGGATGTGCCACTAATGATCGACGAGAACAGGCCACGAACAAATTGCCCGGAAAGAACATGAATAGGAAAAAACTCAAAACTCAACTTACATTCAGTTAAAGCGCTAAAAAAGCTATCGAGAACATTGAGGAAAGGCCCACCATCTATGAACCTGCGCATCTATGAAGGAGAAAATAACCAGAGAAGGGTAGGACAGCCAACCCACAAGTAACATGATCACTACAGAAAACCAGACGAGCTTGCCCATGGTATACTACGGTGTCATTATGCACCTCAATAAGAAAAAAGCAACAGTAATAAGTGCTATATAGTGCCTACGAAGATGACTATCCATAGGCCAGTTGTATTTGTATGAGAGACAGCACTTTTGCCTGAATGCATGTAACAAGCTGTCAGAACTGGTAGTATTATTATGATAGTGATCCTGAGGTACATGAAGATTTGGCAATAAATAAGCCATTTCAAAGTGATGGTGCTCCAGACCTCCATAGTATTAGAATCACAGCAAGGAGCCTGATGGGAAAACGTAGTGAAACATGAAAACCAATAGGTGGTTAATAACCCAACCCTGGCACTTCACAACGCGCTAATTCATCGACGGTATCACAATCATTCTCTCAGCCCCTACAAGACAAAAATACGGAGAGTGGGCACCAAGAAATACAGAGCATATGAAGAAGAAAATTCAACTCTTTAATGACAGAAAAACAATCATCGTCTAGCCGATAGCACACAATATAGCAATTCAACATGAATCAAAACGGAAGAATAATAAATACGAGTATAATCATGACTATCAAGCTATAATGATAAAGAGATCTGTAGTAATAGGCTTTCAAAAGTTTTGCCATAAGAATCATCAGCCATCCCTGAGCAATTCAGATACATTGACACCAAACACTGACTGCCACAGCCTGACTGCCACAGCCTGAATCGTAGCTCTGTTAAATACTCAGAAATATTAAGAAATGAAACCAAGACAACTTTCCTCATTTTTCGCCAAAAAGCAGTGTAACAGAGAAAGAGTAGGCTAGTCAGCATTAGCCAACTGGCAGTTCAGAAGTAGGAAAAACTGCAAATTTTTGGTCAAGAAAAACTGAACCCACAGTATGGTATAACCATAAGACACGTCGATCGAGACTGTAAAAAATGCTGAAATTCTTTAAAAAATCTAAAAGTCTTCGATATTCAATAAAGAAAGGATATTAATTGTTTTCAGTCTGCTTTTAAATATCGAGAGACTCGGAGACATCAGCACATCATTAGGCAACATTTGCAACCAGCGCGCAGTTCGATAGAAAAACGAGTTATGAATTTTGAACCAACACTTGTTTTCAAGAGGTCTGTTGTCAATTACAAAACTCCTTGTCCGACCGCATGTGGGTCTAAACACCCAATGCTTGCTGGTTTTGATCTTTACTTCCATGCGTAAGATGCGAAAACAAAGGACTATATCATGTTGCACTCTCCTATACAAAAGGCTTTTTAGTCCAAACATTCTCAATCTAGTCGCATAGTTGGATAAAGGGCTATGACCATTCAAGTTGTGTGTTCTATGCTCAGAATTCGGGTGAAAGTTTGTTGAACCTTTTCGATCTGCCTTTGAAGTTTTCTATTTCCATGAGGGCTCCAAACCTGACAGCAGTACTCCAGTTGTGGGAGCACATAAGCCTGATATAGTCTTAAAAAGATCCTTTCATCATTGGAGTGTACGTTTCGAAAGATAAAAAAAATACTACTAAAGGCCTTACGAACGATGCTATTAATATGTGACCGGAAATCAAATGGACTCTTATATTCAACACCTAGGTCTCGTACTTCACTGCAACTCTTGATAGCAATGTCAGAGTATTTGTACTGCGGCGACTGATCACACCCTATGTGCAAAACGTATGATTTTGACAGATTAACGGGGAGATTCCAGAATTTAGTCCACTCCATTAATCTGTGTATGGACTCCATTAGGGCATTATGGATTTCACTCTTGTTCTCCCTTCCGTAGATACCATATACCTTTATATCATCGGCATAAAGCTGAATCCTTATCGAGGTGTGAGTTCTCACTTTGTCGGGTAGGTCGAAACAGTAGATGATGAAGAGGAGAGGTGATAGAACCCCATCCTGAGGCACACCACTCGGACAAGGATAACGGCTCGAAAAACTATTTTTACTCTTACCCACATGTGGCGATCTGACAGATAGGAGACGAACCAATTCAGAAGAGCGCCATCAATGCCGACTTGATTTAACCTCATCAAAAGCTTAGAGTGATTAACTCTATCGAAAGCTTTTGATAAATTAAAATATATGATATCCACGGAAAGATTACCATTTAGAGCAGAACCCCAGTCAAAAGTGCTATCAAGAAGTTGAGTTGTAGTAGACGCACCCTTGAGGAAGCCATGCTGCTCAGGTGGCAAGATGTTGCGTTTTTCCAGCCAGCACACAAGTTTCTCACGTATAATTTTTTCCAATATTTTCATTGGCGTTGGAGTAATACTGATCGGCCTATAATTTGTCAAAAGACTCGACCTAGAACCTTTTGGAATGGGAGTGATAAGTGCTTCTTTCCACATAGAAGGAACAGTCTCCAGCATAAGGGATATATTGAAAATCATTGTCAAGGGCTTGCAAAGCTGCCGGCGCATTTTTTAAAAACTATCTGCGGTATTCCATCAAAAGGCGTTGAGGCAGAGTCTTTTAAGGCTTTAAAATGCTTAAACACGTCTTTTTCTGTAAAAGTGACATTGCAGAGACGTTGGAAAGAGTGTTCATTATGAAACATTTGTGGAGCCGATTCATCATTGCCAATGGAAAAAACACTGGAAAAATAGGCTGCAAGCGATTCTGCTTTCTGGTAGTCAGTTATATACGTATTACCGCAACCATCCTCTAAAGTGGGAAGACGCACGCTACCCTTGATTTTACAACGCATGTAATCAAACAACTGTTTTGTGAGCTCTACCCACCCTTCTTTCGAAGTTTGCAAGAAACTTTTTGAGATGTAGATTGATATCAGAGCAAACCTTCTTATAGATAGGACTAGATGGGAAAAAAGAAAGTCTAGCCTTCTGCTTCAAAAGGTTTTGTATATAGACCGGATACTTTACTGTTTTGACCTTTCGAAAGCTAAGAGGAACAAAGTTACTACTAGTTACTGTCATCCGCTGATTGAAAGTTTTGAAAAACCGACCACCAGTTAATGCTAGCAAGGTATTGATTCATAGCCGCATAGTTCGCCCTAAAAAAGTTAGGCAAAGGTAAAAATAAAGGACGCTCTGCTTTTGAATCACAATAAAATTCATGTATCCTGTGGTCTGATGTATGAAACGGAGGTAGATAGTGCACATACGTAATGAATTGTTGTGATGTCAAAATCAAATCTAAGATGGCATCTCCGCGAGTGGGCTCAGATACATTTTGGACCAGATTGCAATCATTAAAAAATCTGAGAAATTTTAAAGATGTGGAGTTTCGAGGCCACTTTCTATTCCAATCACAATCCAAATTAAAATCGCCCATTAAAATTAGTTGAGATTTGGCTGAGCACATGTTGGCCAGCGTCCCTAGGATCTCATCGTCGTCATATGTAGAAGAGCTTGGCGGTCTGTATATCACGATGTATCTCGTTGTGCAAGTAACATCAGGACTTAGAAGATCCAAGCACAGAAAATCGGAGCTTGATTCAGAACCGAAAAATGTTTGTCTCATGCAAAGCGTTTCCTTACACAAACAACAAACGCCACCTCCTTTGCCAGATTTTCGGTCATGTCTGAAGATAACGAAAGGAAGCCCAGCGAGAATTTCATTATCGCTAACATTGTTGGAAAGCCATGTTTCAGTTCTAAAAACGAGGTCCGGATCATTGGTCACAAGAAAATGGTGGAGATGATGAAGCTTGTTCACGATACTTCTAGCATTAAATAAAAAACATTTTAAACCCGTTGCGGCGCCAGGACAGAATACCCGTTTCCCTGATAAGGGTTGGATCTCAAGTCCTTCACATTTGTTAAGACACCTCGATATACAACCCATTCTTTACGCTTCGCCTTGCTATTACGGTTTCGAGCTTCCTGCCGAAGCTCGAATTCCTTTCTGCGTTCCTCTGGGGTCATGCTCCTACGTAGAAATACGTCTCTGAACTCAGAGGAACGGAGCAATCGAGCTTTCGACAGGGCAGTTAACCAGTGGGCTTTAGATGGTAACACAAGCTTAACTAGCCTAGGGCGAGTAGTATCCAACTTACCCATTCTGTATAGCTCAACGGGACGACACTCTACTTTCAAGACATCCAAAATACCTTCAACTTTCTCTTCAAGCTCTTTTTGCCTTAGCGACGGTTTCACAGACTCAGCTGACTCCGGCAGTCCTGCGATGACTAGACTGCGGCCTCTCTTATCTGCTTCTATGGCACTCGTTATGTCACCAGGGATTTTTACCTTGAGTACCTGAAGCATTTTACTGATTTTAGGGTCCTTGTTTTTCGAAATGATGAGATCTAGATACTCCATGGCATTCAAATTTGAGTGTTCTATCTCATCATCCTCGTCGGTCTCCAACATGTTTCTGCTAGCGTTGGCAGAATGATTGGGTTGGAGATCAGCAGCCTGACTATGGACACCCTTGCGACCTTGACGAGCCATAACGGTTAATCGACGGCACAATCAATAAAAATCGTTACCAGAAGCAGGATGAGAACAGAGGGCGTAATAGCCGACCGCTCGCCGCCACCGATCGGACGAAAGTGCCTATTTTTACCTCAAGTCCTTCACATTTGTTAAGACACCTCGATATACAACCCATTCTTTACGCTTAAAGTGCCTCGAAACTCCACATCTTTAAAATTTCTCAGATTTTTTAATGATTGCAATCTGGTTCAAAATGTATCTGAGCCCACTCGCGGAGATGCCATCTTAGATTTGATTTTGACATCACAACAGTTCATTACGTATGTGCACTATCTACCTCCGTTTCATACATGCCGTCATGGACAACGTCGACGAGGAATACGACCGCTTCGTGCACCATCTCCACGATAGTGCGTCTGTCTCCGGAAACTCTCGAGCTGATACGCCAGCGTGGAGCAGCACGAGCGTCAGGCAACTACCAATTGACGAGCGAGCTTGCAAAGCTATGCAGAGCGGCGGTAAAGGAGGATCTTAAGGAGAGAAGGGCGGCAGTGTTGGCTGAAGCTGCAGAGGCAGGGTTGAGCATACGCAATGCCCGCCGAGACTTCGCCAACTTCAAGGCCAAGATGACCGCTCTCCGACGTTCCGATGGAACCGTCACCTCTTCCAGAAGGACCATGGAGAAGGTCATCCACGATTTCTACTCCGATCTCTTCGATAGCCACGTCCACCTGCCTCTATGCCATCTTTCGCAGGATGGATACGTCGTCCCCTCTGTTCTCCCTTCCGAGATCCGACACGCCATCTCGTCGGTGAAGAAACGTACAGCACCCGGTCCCGACAGGATCAGACCCGAACACCTGAAGAGCCTCCCGCCAGCGCTCATCAACACCCTGGCGCGGCTCTTCACACGTTACCTGTCGGAGTGCAAGGTTCCATCTCAGTGGAAGACCAGCAGGACCGTCTTGCTGTACAAGAAAGGAAACGTGCACGACATTGGCAACTATCGCCCGATCTGCCTGCTGTCCGTAGTCTACAAGCTGTTCACTCGAGTTATCTTGAATAGGATCAGCCGAACGCTGGACGAAGGACAGCCATGCGAACAAGCAGGATTTCGGAGAGGATTCAGCACGATCGACCACATACACACCATTACGAAGCTCATCAAAGTGTCGCGAGAGTACAAGCTGCCGCTTTGCCTTACGTTCATCGACCTGAAGAAGGCATTCGACTCTGTCGAAACTGAAGCGGTCATCGAAGCCTCGCTCACTCAGGGCGTTCCTACTCAATACATCAGAGTCCTTCGGCGTGAAGAGAGGGGTTCGGCAAGGAGATGCCATATCCCCGAAGCTCTTCAGCGCCACTCTCGAAAACGTCATGCGCGAACTATAATGGGAAGACATGGGAGTGAAGGTCGACCGCCGGCAACTACATCATCTTAGCTTCGCTGACGACATCGTGCTCATAACATCGAGCATCAGCCCCTTCGGAGCGAATGTTGGCCGACTTCGATCGTGTATGTGGGAACGTTGGACTGCAGCTGAATCTTACGAAGACGATGTTCATGAGGAACGGATGGGTTTCTGATGCTCCGTTCTCGCTCAACGGAACGAACATCTCCGAGTGCTCCAGCTGCGTGTATCTGGGTCGCGAAGTCAACATGGCCAACGACCTAGCACCAGAGATGAGCAGGAGGAAAAGAGCGGCTTGGGGAGCTTTCAAGAGGGTCGAAGAAATCGCGAAGAAGACGAAGAACGTCCGACTCCGTGCCCACCTATTCGACTCCACTGTTCTTCCTGCCCTAACATACGCCTCAGAGACCTGGGCTATACGAAAGCAGGATGAACACGCGATCAGCGTCGCGCAGCGGGGAATCGAGAGGACGATGCTCGGAGTGACACGACTCACGCAAGTGAGAGAAGGCCTCCGGAGTTCCGAGCTTCGCCGACGTTCGAAGATCAGAGACGCTGTCGCGTGGGCCGAGTTGTCGAAAATTAGGTGGGCCGGCCACGAAATGCGCTTCGCAGACACCCGCTGGACGAGAGCCATCACCGACTGGATTCCGCTGGATGTCAAAAGAACACCAGGACGCCCACCAACGCGTTGGTCGGACTTCTTCGTTAAAGCCCTGAACGACCGATATGACGCTCTTCGTGTCCCTCGAGCGAGGAGGATCTATTGGACCACTCTGGCACGCGACAGGGACGAATGGAGACGCTGCTGGTACCCGCTCGAGCAACTCGATGATCAACGGGACGACAGGTGAGACAGGTGATCATTGTTGACATTTTTACACAAACTTGTTACATTTCATAATGTATTTTTATTTCTAACGTTTACGTTTGTGCGTCAATACTTTTATGCACCATGTAAATATGGCAGAAAAGCTGCAAGAGATGATAAAACGCGTAACTGAAAAGAACAAAGCACACACGAACAAGAGAAAGCCAATCGTGATGTCAGATACTTATTTAAAGTGCCTTTAGATGTAGGAATTTTGCAGTTGAGCGGGATTTCAAAAATTTTCATCAGTCCTTCAAACTCAACACCAGCTCTATTAACAGCAAAGTTTCGCCTCACTCTACGCTTCGCCGTTTTGATGAACAGTTTCATAGATCCTTCCCTACTTTTTGAAGCTCTTACTTGAAAAACCGCTTTCGGTTTCGTTCCAGAGTGCGGGCAAAGTCTTATAAGACATGATAAGGTCAAACATTTTCCTTCTAAAAGCTAGCGATTCCAATCCTAAGTTGAAGTTGCATGTATTACTACAAGTGAATTGATCATAAAGAGATCCAACGGCCCTTATCATGATTTTACTTTTAGTTTTCATGTCTCTGTATTCTACTCTGTCAACGGACACACCAAGCACGTCAAACAATGTGCTGTTGCATTCGGCAGAGCACATGGTTTTTGGCAGACCCAATCGATGTTTGGAGAAACCGGAGTCTTCATCTGATTAGCAAAACGTGCATGGCCTAGCGGCATTCATCCACTCTACCTACAAGTTTGCGATGAGTTCTCAAACACTGAAAACTGATGTTTCATTCATATCTCACAGAGAATACTGCTAGATGAGAGAAGGCAATATGCGTGTGCGAGTCAGACCTAACTGGCCGCTATCATAATGGCACGAGATCACCAGACATGTTGGTTGTCACCTCTCTTATTTGTGACATTGGTTGGCACGTTTGTGGTTCTGCGGTAATTGCGCCTATATGTTAGCAAAGAGATAGATGGGTGGTTATGCTGTTACACCACTGCTACAGCACTGGAACATTTGCCGATGTTGATCTTGAGGCATAGAGGTGGCGATGTTCGTTCCTCTACGTGGTGCCACTGGAAACTGATCGCTCTGCGAGATAAGCTAATCACGGACATTCGAATGCAGGCGACAGGCCCTTGTGACAGGCCGCCCTACGAGGACCCATGTCACATCACATGGTGTATGACAAGTCATGTTTTTCGAGATTGTGCTACGGCGTCCGCGGAAGCCGACGCGCACTCGCAGAGGCCGACGACTGTGAGAAGTATGCGAGGGTCCCTGATGCGAGGACGGCATCGAGGGGCAACTGAGCTAATCCGAATGTGGGAGAAACGTTACACACAAACATGAAAGTAGCTGGTGCTCACCCTGATCAAGCGCAGGATCGGGAAATGCGGCGTCGTAACACCAGAAGAGCGGACCCCGCGACGATGTGGGACAAACGCTGAATAATAATAATAAGAAGAAGAAGATCCTGAGGCATTAGAATACGAGTTACTCGCTGTCATCAATATCAACAGCACTAACCTAAGCCTACTGCTACACGTTTGGAAATGCAACGATGTATTCCATAATTCGATCCGATTCCCAGACACTTGTGGTCATTACCTCGACGTCGACCTCGCTCCTACTTGCCAAGTTCTCGCTAAGACATTGAAGCGCCAGCCGGACGGCGGAGGTTCAGTTGACGCCCACTGAGGACTATCTTTTTGTACAAGACGGAGATGTCTACGACGTTTGAATACTCCAATGTTCTTACTAATCGTACTCTGCAAGCTGATCGATGGAGACATCACGAGTAGGTTCATCAGAACCCTAGACGAAGAGCAATACACGCGAAGAGCATGGTTTCCGGGGAAGTCCCAATCCGACCCAAAACACTCCTTGTGAGAATGTCAAGTATCGATGAGTTCTAATTGGCGCTCCACCTTACGTGGGTCAAGCTGAAAAACGCCTTCGACTCTGTCGAAAGGAAAGTGGTCAATGAGGGGATGTGAGAAAGATTGCTTCAATTTAGTTCGTCAGAGTGCATCGAGGACGGTACGTTGCAATCACGGCTGTAGTCATACAATTACTCAACTTACTTAGACTTAATTCCTCCTATGCTGTTGAGCATTTCGGGCGACGATGCTTTTCTACTAATGCCTGACATGCACCAATCTATCACCTCCTCTCTGGAGATGTGTAGTAGGTGTAGGTCCTCCTCGAATGTTCGCCTCCATGTGTTTCTCGGACGACCGCGGGCTTTGCTACACCTTCGAGTATCCAACACAGAGCCGCTCGTGAAAACCGGTGCCCGGAAATTCGCAGGACGGGTCCTGCAAGGCATATAGTCTTTGTGCGATCAATGTACGGAGACTATTTGACCCGCTCTGGCTCAGAATTTCGCTGTTATTCACGCGGTCTGTGCATCGTGGCACCAATATCCGTCGAACACATATCTGCTTGAAGGCGTAAAGCTTCTTGGTGCACTTGACAGACATCGCCCATATTTCACTAGCATATACACCAATAAAAAACTGTTGAAACAAATACACAACACATCGCAAAACTGAAGAGAGTTCTGTGAATCCGTAATTCCATGTAGTAGCAGACTTAGTGACGACGATGGGGATGGAAGCAAGGAACTCGCTTTCTAATGCCTCATTCACGCATCACAAAACCAACATCGGCAAATGTTTCAGTACTGTAAGGTGTAACAGTGATGTAACAGCTTGCATAACCACCCACCTATTTCTTTGCTAACATATGTAACTTTGCTTTTGCCTTTTCCTCGTCTGCTTTTTCTTGCTTTTTTTGCTTTTTCTGAGCAAGTACTTTTTCTCCTTCTATATACGTTCATATTCATTGATTGGTATTTTTACAACAGCTTCAGATGTTTCTCCCGACTTTTCAATGGACTCCTCACGCCTTACCAATATCTCCTTCAACGCAACAAGGCTACGTCGTTTTGTCGCTCATGTCCTTCGACATAGTATCATCGCCTCTCTCATAAATAGGCTGTCCACGAGAATCTTCTACTGACGTCTTGAATCGTACTCTCAGATTCCCTCCTGTTCTTAGCTTCCTTTGTTTCACTTACCCCTCGCGTTCGTAATTGCTTTTCCTCGAAATACCTCAATTTTCCTGGTGTAAGGCTTTTACTGACTTTCAGTAGCTTTGAGTCATATTAATTCGGAAAGCACAGGTGCTGCAGGCAGTGACTCTCTTTGGCTTGAAGAATTCACTGTTTTATTTTTATATAGTTACAACCAGTTTTTTCAGCTTCAATCCTTTAATCTGACTATATCTTTGCATATCTATCTTTTCTGCGGGTGTATTTAGTAGGCTATCGCCTTGGATGCGTAGTAGTTTAAAGAGGTTCTTGGAAGATAGAAACCGCCCCGGTATGGTTATGCCAGTTGCGTGTTTACTAAGTCGTAGCACTCAAGGTCGAGAACCATTGAATCTATTTAATATATGTCCCACTGTAGAACCGATTGGATTCTTCTTTTTTCCAGTGGACAAAATCTTCTCTTTCTCAAATTAATTTGGCAAATTTTTTAGCACAAAATTAGACCTCTAATTGGCATTCATTATATTCCAGTATTCAATGATCAATTATTCTTTTTCGTCAAGTAAGATCAGCATTGGAAAGCTTCTTTTACACTCCATTCCTTGATATCAATTGTATTCGCTATAGGATCAGCAATATTGACAAAACAATTATGACTCCTCAGTTTCCTACTTTTCGTGTCTTGTTTATTGCTCCTTCCTTGTTCTTTAATTGCGTTCTTGACATACCGACCATAGTTTCTTTCTTTGTGGAGTGTTGACTGTTTTTTTTTGTTATTTGTTTCTGACGCACTCATGAGTGCATAAAGTAAATAAATAAATATAGGAGCAATTACCGCAGAACCACAATTTTTCCTCCCTCCGTGGTCGGTGAATTGGTGTCAGACTTGTCCAGGAATAATATGGCACTGACTTTTCCATAGGCTGGCCACGACAGGTCAGGTGTGGCCAAATACGGATTCACGTTGCCACCACGTCATAACGTATTTAGATGAAGAAAGCGCTGTGCATCCCGTGGATTGACTAACACCCACCACTGTACTTTTATCTTTTATATAGAGCACTTAATGTTGCACAAAACCTCCAAGGTTTTTACGTGGTTTGACTTCGGGTTTATGGCAAATGTTACGGCACCTACGAAGTTTGTAAGTTGATCTTTGTTGCTTACCTGACGTCTTCAATGATTCTGTATTTCCCGTTACTGCCGTCTTCCTAGGCTTAGGTATATAGGCATAGTGCATGATACGTTAGATTTGTAAACACTCTATCAGGGGTTCACGCTCTTCGTATTTTTGACCAAACTAAGAAGATAAAGCCCCGAATGGTAATGCAAACTCACACGACCATCAACAGAATGGGTGTAGCAATAAAGCTGTCTTTTAATTTCAGTCGACCGAAACCAAACGCAGCTTATTCAACTCTCTCATAACATTACCACTTTTGAACATTTTACATTGCCATATGTATGTTTTCTATAGTTCTTGTCGTGAACAAGGATCACGAACCCCCGTAAATCATGTAAGGGCGGTCCGCGAGCAAGCGATGAGCACGCGGCCGACCCACACTGCAGTCTTCTTCAACATCCGCGACTCGGACGCCTCGTCCACCAATAAACATTACACCACTGAACTACCGCCAACTGTGACGGGTATATTCTGACTATAGAGTTGTATCTAAAAGGGGTACAACTCTGGTTGTACCTCGAAAAGAGATACAACTCTGCTGTTGGCATATACCGCTTCAGTTCTAGCTCTAATTTTATCAATATCGTACAAAAGTTATTCGTAAGTACTCAGTAAGAAGAGTCAAGAGTTAGAAGGCGGCGTTTCAAAGATTATGCTTGATGTGGACTGTACATAAAGCATTCTTCTTTTACTTGTGTTGGAGAAGAGAACTAAAGGCTCCTGCAGCATGACTTTCGGTGAATAGCCGCCAGAATGGGCAAATTTTTCCTCAACAGATACGCCTGTAGCCACTAATAAATCACCAAGAAATGAAATCTTGGTTGGTCAATGTGCGAACCGATTTTTGATGAATTATTCCATCCTAGCCATCCAAGCCCAAGTCGTTTCGTCATTTGAAACTGCTGATTTCAGATGGCTGATGTACTTGTCGCGAACACACGACAAACTAAAATTCCGGATTGTTCTCATGAAAGAACCCATATTTCACCGGAGAACAGAAACGACATCATTGTAGCCTTTTTATCCAGAGGCCTTTCATCGTGACCATACCCGTGAGCTTTTCATATATTCTATAAGAGACCGTTTCCTATCTCCTCGAGCGCGAGCTCATCGATTGAAAGAACATGGATTATAATTAATATCTTCAAATATAGCTTGTTGTATGGTTCAAAAATTTTTATTTTTCGAATGGAAAAAGTAACTTTGTGCAGAAACACCAGCAACATCATCTTCAACTCTGATCAGTAAAGGTGGCTTTGAAGCACGTCGTACTAATCAGTAAGAAAATTTGAGAATAAATTACCCCTGCATCTTTAGTGCCTCTTAAAAGTTTATCTTGCACTCTGTGGTGTCTTAACGCTCTATCTTGTCCCTTTTTTTACTGACACCTGATTAATAGCTCTTCCCTATGTGATTTATATGGTTTAGAAGTACAGCTGCGCTCTCGAGCTAAAGGCCGGCGAATACCTAACTGAGGAAGAGGATGAAGACCGCGTCTACTGCCCTCCTCACCTTCTTAAACGCTTGTCATTTTGGAGGTTTGTTGCAGTAGTAATTCGTCAGTAGCTTTATAAAGATTTTAAGGACAGTAGCCGAAGCTGTTAACTTCGACTTTGTCAGATTTGTCTCTCATTGTTCAATAGTTTAGTATTAGCTGCAATTTATAATTTCCTAAGCCCTACCTTTTAGGCGTACAAGTTTTCGAACAGCTAAAAATGGCCCAAATGGTCAGTGCCAGTTATCTAAACACTATAAAATAGAAATTTGCATGTAAGGACTATATTCGCAGCCATTTTTTACAAAACCGTTGACCAGTCTCGTAGCTCTCTTCTCCTGAAACGTTGGCTAGAAAGCGATGAAGGTAGACGTACAGAACCGAACTGCCGCTCCGGTTCGTCCAACAGCACAAGCGGCGCGCCAGGCGTCGCGTGTGAGGCAAGTCGTTTTAGGGCGCGGCATCCTCAACTCGTCGCCCACTCGATTGATTCTGATGGGCCTATATGCAATGTTCACAACGCACACACCATGCCGACAGTTAGTTCCAAACAGTAGGCCATGCTCTTCCAAACGCATGCAGAGGCTCCTTCCATCAGCCTAACATCCAGAAGTTGACTGTGCCGCGCCCTAACGGCTCCCACAGAGTTGGTTAAGGGGACGGGGACGCCGCCGTCTGGGAGCTATACATTGGATCCGAATGAATCATTTTCGGATATCCGATTCGGATATTCCGATCCGAATCATCCAATTATTCGGCCACCGCGAATTTGTCCTTATCCGATTCATCCAAAAATCCGGGGTTTTCAAAATCACCCTTATCTGAAGCACTCAAAAATCCGGTGCCCGCAAAATCGCCCTTATCCGAATCATCCAATTAATCCGGACCCTGGATGATTCGGATAAAATCGGATAATTTCGGATAACCCGTTCAATTTCCTCGCTCCATTTTGAAATCGCGCATCTCGAATAAAAGTGCATTCAAAACGAATTTCGCGGGCGGGCCGAAATTCGTTTTGAATGCACTTCTGAGTCATAGTCATAGTCGTCTGAGTCTGCTGAGTCATACGTTTTCGCGCCCCACTGTAAAGTAGTGTCGTAGTGACGTTGAATACAGTTAGCACGCTGCTGAGCTTCACGTCGATCTTGGCATCTTTTCCTTCAAATTCCATTTTGTGCTGCCTGGGGGGCAAGGATGGGGACTGAGGGAGAGAAGGGATTACGCATGCCCTCTGATCGGCACTTCGCTATTTCACATTGTATAGCATTCGGCGCATATTGGGTCGAGGGGGTTCACCATGTAGAACAGCTCCATACAGCACTTTGTGCTGCATGAAATTTGTTTGCTTGATTGATTGTGTAAGTGCTGCTGGCAAGTAGTTCCTTCATAGGTTTTTTTCGATTTTCATGATTTGGCTTCGTATTCTTTTCGATATTAACAGCAGTTTGGCCCATCTACGATCACTAAAAATTTGATATTAAAACTACAAAACTAGTATTCTGAGGTGTTAGATTATGCATTAACTAACCACTTGTCCTAGAGTTACTGTGGGTAGGGTTATACTCCACCTCCGGTTTAAATATTGAATATTGTTGGCCAGTCATCCCCAATAACGTCTTCTGCAGAGCATTTATCGAAGCTTCTTTTCTAACTCTGAAGATTGCTCAGCTTTTTGTGTCACAAATTTGTAAGAGACAAAAAAGTTTTAGTTACCTTCGATTTCGCTGCTGTAGTGAAACAGTAGTGATACACGAAATTTCTCGTTTATCACATATGTCATCTGTCGTCCGATTTATCATCGAATTGTTCAAGCGGGCAACAGCAGGCCCCAATACGTTCATGCCGCCTGCCATGGTGCTCCAATGGATCCTCCTCGCTCGAAGGACACGAAGAGCGTCATATCAGTCGTACAGGGCTTTCACGAAGAAGTCCGGCCAACGCGCTGGTAGGCGTCCTGCTGTTCTCTTGACATCTGGCGGAATCCAGTCGGTGATGGCTCTCGTCCAGCGGGTGTCTGCGAAGCGCATTACGTGGCCCACCTAATCCTCGACGACTTGGCCCATGCGACAGCGTCTCTGATCTTCGAACGTCGGCGAAGCTCGGAAGGCTCGAGGCCTTCTCTCACTTGCGCGAGTCGTGTCACTCCGAGCATTGTCCTTTCGATTCCCCGCTGCGCGACACTGATCGCTTGTTCGTCCTGCTTTCGTAGAGCCCAGGTCTCTGATGCGTATGTTAGGGCAGGAAGAACAGTGAAGTCGAAAAGGTAGGTACGGAGCCGGACGTTCTTCGTCTTCTCCGCGACTCTTTCGACACTGTTGACAGCTCCTCAAACCGCTCGTTTCCTCCTGCCCAGCTCCGGCGCTATTTAGTTGGTCATGTTGACTTCGCGACCCGGATACACGTATCTGGAGCATTCGAAGATGTTCGTTCCGTTGAGCGAGGATGAGGCATCAGAAACTCGTCCGTTCCTCATGAGCATCGTCTTCGTAAGATTCATCTGCAGTCCAACGTTCCCACATACACGGTCGAAGTCAGCAAGCATCTGCTCCGCCTGGCTAGCGCTCGGTGTTAGATGGTGTGTAGCTGCCGTCCGTCGACTTTCACTCCCATGTCTTTCCATTCTATTTCGCGAATGACGCTTTCGAGGGTGGCGCTGAAGAGAACTGGGGCTATAGTACCTTCTCAGCGAACCTCTCTGTTCACGTTGGCAACGACGTTGTCGTAGAATGGCGAGACCTTGGTCGTGAATCCACTGTACAGCTTTCGGAGGACTCTGATGTACAGAGTAGGAACGCCTGAGTGAGCAGGGCGTCGACTCGACGACCGCTTCAGCTTAAACGGAGTCGAATGCCTTCTTCAGGTCGTTGAACGTATTACACAGCGGCAGTTTTTACTCTTGCGATATTTCCATGAGCTTCGTAATGGTGTGTGTGGACGATCGTGCTGAGCCCTGTCCGAAATCCTGCTTGTTCGCATGGCTGTCCTTCGTCCAGCGTTCTGCCGATCCTATTCTGGATGACTCTAGTGAACAGCTTATATACTACGTACATCAGGCAGATTGGGCGATTGTTGCTAATGTCGTGCAGTCCTCTGTACAGCAAGTCGGTTCTGCTGGTCTTCCACTGAGATGTAAGATGATATGTAGATATGAGGAAAAATAATATCTCTAATAATAATAATGTGATGGAGAGGGTATATGCTCGGTCTTCATTATATGGTGTTTACGCATTCAAGAAAGCACCTTCACGCAAGATTTGTTGTGCTGACAGTCCCTTCAGTCGCAATCTCGGTTGTTCTGTGAAAAATCAAGTCAATACGCAACATTTTTAGTCGGCTAATTAGTAACTAGGTGCTGTTAAGAGCAATGGTAAGTTGACCTGAAAACTTTTAGCTGCACGGAAACTAGGACACTTACAAGGAAAGGTATTCTCGGTGAACAAGACGAATTAGGAAAATAGATTCTGGGGCAGCCAGTATTACTCAAAGAACTCTGCACATTTTTAGAGTATGTTGCGAGAGTGTGTCTACAAACTCAAGCAGTTGAGCTGAAACATGCAAACAGTGATCACTGAGCCTTCATCGTGTTCGGTGCTCGAAAAGGCCAGTTTCTTACTAGTGGGACCATTATCTAATTGAGGCGTTGGTGGTGAAACGGAGCTGATGAGTAATGTTTTATACTTCAAATGTCGAGATTCCTAGAATCTATCAGTCAAGATTTACAACTTGCTGATTGCAATACACTGGAGTGTACTAGAAGTTTTTATAAACGCTTGCAAATTAAAACGCTGGTCTACGACTACATTTCTAGTCGTACAAAAGTATTTTCTACTGGAAATATGGATCTTTGGGTAAAATAATTAGGTCGTGTGAAAATTTCGAAATTTTCTGTTTTCTGTTTTCTGGGAAAATTTTCTACAGTTCCGCCCATCCCTGGTCCCCATTCATATTCTGACGCCCTCCCAATTAATATATATTGAACTTGGGTGATCCGCCGCCAAGTTATAAGCTCGCCAGCAATCGCCCATGGTTAAGGTGAAATAAGACCCGGCTGACATATGCCGCACCGCTCTAGGCATCTCTTGGCTTCAGTCCCCATCACTGTGACGGACACGTGACATTAGCCGAATATATATAGGTGAGATGAGCAGGGAGCGATTACTATTGGATGAAGTGGCGTTCATTCACTAAAACTTGTTATACCGTTTAAAAACTCAAGGATCTATGTACTGCGTAATGGTAGCTTGTCTATCTACTTCAGACAGTTCCAACTTTAAAACGCACACAAAATCAAAAATGCACTCAAAAAAGTTGTTGAGAAAGCCCAACTACAACAGACAGGACTGTGATTAAAAGAATGACTTCAGAACGCGCAATTCCAACCTGTTAGAAAAATGTAATGCTATGGGTTTTTGCGGCACCTGAAAAAGCACCGTTTAAAACACTATGTGGGGACGGTACGCCACAATTCGAACGGGATAGCTCGCCAAGCAACGGTTTTCTGTTCGCGAAGTGGGAGATAAGGAGGACATAGCTAAAGTGGAAAGAATGGGGGAAAGGAAGAATCAAGTGAATAGTTGGCTCTACCTAGGAAGAACTACCACCCCAACCCGTCGTGCTGATTGATTATTTATTTATTGGTTTATTGGCTACGCCACTGAGGGGAGTGCTAAGAACTTTAACAAAGAAGAAAAGTTTAGTATGAGAGGCTTTCAAGCCAAAAGAGTAAATGGGAAATCAATGAAAAAAACCATCATTTTGGTAATGGCTAATGGCAATCCAGCCTTTGAAAGGTGAACAAAAGGTAACCCTGTGCGCGTCTGAGTGATAAGCATTACTCTCAGTCAACCCAACAGTAGAAAACTATAGAAACTACAAAAAAACTATGAAAACTGGATTACGCTTCGAATGCGAAGAGAGTTGCAAAGGGAAATTTTCTTCGCGCATCATATTATAGCACAGAAAACACGTAGCAGTGAGATGAGCCAAACTGCTATTTATTGAAACCATCCAGAGTAGCTGTAGAAGACCAATGGGGCAGTTTGCGGCCCAGGTCATCCAGGACACGCACCACCAGGCGAACTCCGTATCTCAGGCGGCTTATACTGGTACGCACCCTATGGTAGCCTGCGATATGAATGTTCAAAAAGCGAGACGAGGCCGTGCAGGAAGGAGTGCCAGATGAAGGGATTGACTGATACACAAATTGGTCCTGTTTGGAGGAAACGTTGCAAATAAGATGTCCTTAAAAATTACGATTCCGTCTGCCGTCTCAGTGAGCTACCTAGTCTCGTATTGTCAGGATCACTTAGAAAACGTATTCCGAGCACCACAGAAGCTCACGAAGGCAAGGTCCTGGCACGAATGTTAGGAGGATAATCGCGTGTACAGCGTAGACCTTAAGGGCTGGCTACTCTTGCTAAGTGTTGCAGGATAATCGCTCTCGCACCAGGGATGAGCGGATTAACCGTTATCCGTTATCCGTTATCCGGTTTCCGGGGGTTTGGCCTATCTGTTTTGTTGTTCGTTATCCGGCGATTTTGTGCCGGATAACGAACAACAAATTAGCTAAATCTTAGCTTTGGACGATATAACGATACTATGTACAGGATCCTTCACGATCATAAGAGTGGTCGTCAGAAACAACAGAAGTATTCAAATCTAGAAGGGTTAGTTGAAGTCTCCTCACTTGGGAACTGGCTACATAGTTTTAAAGATATCTAACTTTAGCCTTCCAGAAGGCCCGCTAAGCCTGTACCATACTTATATGAGGCCTACTTAGCACAGCATTGTTCATTCATCTTAAGTCATGTGCTGATCAAGAAGGCATTCAAACTGCTACTAGCAATCGTCAAAATTGGAGAGCCGCATCCTGGGAATAATTTTCAACACTGATCTTTCCATCGTATCGTTTGTGGGTACACGATTGCGGTATGTTCGATTTGATTGCAGGCGGTAATGGTACCTTTTTAGCCATATGCTGTCGTGAATTATCAAAAAAAAATGCTGCAGTACAGCAATGAATACTAACAAAAGAAATAGGATTAATCCAAATACGTAGAGTTAGCAACTTCTCCATTAAAAATTTTAGGGGAGCAATAAACTACTAAACAAACTTATCATCGTTCGTGCCGAAGACATGTAGATTTGTTTTAATTTGTGAGTTTTTTTGTGAAAGTTAGCTGCAACATAGGGAACATCTCCGTTTTGGAACTGGGTCGGATATTCTTCCTCAGGTCCAGAAGGTCTGTATGTCATAACTCTTTGAGCGTTTATTTGCCGTACACAACTGCTTGCAGCTACTACCCAAAAGTTAGCATTTTATCCATCCTAGATAAATCCACGTTGAACTACCTCGGATCTTGGGGTGCTATCGAGCAGCAACAACAATAACGGTTCATAGCATGTGTAGGACAAGATCGTGAGGTTTGTTTCGGTGGATGTCTTCTGCCTTCATCTTTCCCGAGACATCGGAAGAATTGCTCTTCCAATCACTATTCTATTTTTCAACACCTCTAATTGAACAGAAAAGTTAAGCGCAGAGTAAGGCTAACAAATAAGACAATCGAACCAACTCCTTGGCAACAGGTGAAAGGCGGGTATGTTGCTGTGCATTTGTCTTCCTATGGAAACACCATAGAGCGTCGTTAATGCGGCGACTGCAAAACTTTAAAAAACGCTACTAAAATGTCTAAAAATGGATTATAAATTAACAGTGCTCTAAGCACTGATCTGTTAAAATTAGTGCAATTTAAAACGAGCTTTAATTTTTGTTGTTTGTTCGTTATCCGTTTTTCCGTTATCCGGCCATTTTCGAGAAAAATTATCCGTTATCCTTATCCGGTTTTCAAAATTTCATTATCCTCTCATCCCTGTCTCGCACCCCTATGCTTGTGCAGTCATATATCCACGTATATCCAGCTCAAAAGAGCATATATGTGTGTATACCTATATACTTATTATAAAATAAATAGGTGTACACTATATATACTATGTATATGCATATGTATATGCATAGCAACTTTATAAGATGAAAATTACATCAAGTTTAACATGAGCCTGCGCGGGACATGTTTAGTACATTTATTTGCCGGTACATCATGTTGCGCTGCATGAAGTGAGCAGTACGAGCACAAATCTAGGTACTGAAGACGAATCCGTACTGATACCTGAACAATAGCTCTTCCTTATGTGTTGCATGGTTTAGAATTACAGCTGCTCTCTCGAAGTAAAGGCTGGCAAATACCTGGTTGACGAAGAGGAACTTGAGCTCGTATATCCAAATCCCCAAGCTCAGGGTCTCAGATGTTTGACGTATCGGAGGTTTGTTCTCTGTAGCAAGATTTCAAGAACAATGGATGAGGCTTAAAGACTTTTAAAGATTTTTCGAATTGCTCGGTTTTTTCTCATTCTACAGTGGCTTCGTTTTAGTTGCAAGTTATGATTTCCTAAGCTTTACCTTGTAAGCAAACTAGTTATCGAACAGTCAAAAACTGTTCAAATGCTCAAATCCAGTTTTTCTTGACTTCGTAAATCAGATATGTGCATGTGAAAGTTAAAGTATGTTTTTTTGTTGGGAATCCTTGACCAGTCTTCATGTAGTTCTTCTTTTCTGAAACGATCTTGGAAAGAGTAGCAGATGGGCAAGTATTGAGTACGCAGACTGCATGCTCAGGACGCAATTATTGTAAAAACAATAAATGATTGCAGAGGTTGGGAGAGAGGGTCACACTGTCATTGTGAAGGTTATTATTTCAGTTGTCAATCCAATCAGTCGTTCCTCGATGATCTTTTCGATGCTATTTTAACATAGGAAAACGACTTTGTTGGGGTAAGCCTTATAGATTTCCTTAGCAGTGAGCAGAATCTGCTAAGCAATAAAGCAATCTTTCAGTATCCAAGCGCTGTCAAGTTTGGATGCAGCTGTGCAGGGAGAACCGACGAGAACGAGATAGCTTGCTACTTCAACAACTCTTTGCCAGTGACTCCAGAGGGCTTCGGTCCCAGTGATCTAAACAACTAAAAGACTTTCGTGCATCTTTTCGGAAAAGTCCGAAGTTTTGATCGCAACAAAACATCGTTGTAACAGATTTTGTGAATTTTAAAATCTTCTATTCTTGTACGGGCTCCTTCTTCCTTCAATATCAGTCCGTAGGTTTGCAACATAAAGCGATCCGCCCGTTTCCCACTGTATTCGAGATGAGCGTCTTATCCAGGTCGTACGTCATTGGTTTCTGGTCCCCAGCCCTTTCGTCTCTCATGTTCTTCATCAACCCGCCAGATGCCATGATATCGATTGATGTTGGTAACACGATGAAATATTTCTACCGGCTGTGAAGCCCAGCCGTCGGGCAATATGTATATACAACCCCAATTAGTCATATCTATTTCCTCTGAATTACCAAAAAATTTTGGTAAGGACACCTCCGGAGCCTTTATGGAGCGATGTACTCCTTGACGTGCCTGCGTAGTACTGTGGGAGCAACTATACTTATTTTGAAAGCAGTGCCCAAATTGGACAGTTTTCCTTTCTTTACTGCACCTTAATTCGTCAACACGTGCCCTTAAACTATATGTAAGGTCGACAGCTTCTGCAGTAACCTTGTGCAGTTGAGACTCTCGCTCGATTTTCTCTAATTCAGCCATTAACTCTTTTTTCTCTGCTTTATCTTTGCAGTTCATGTACTCACCCTTAATTCGATAAAAAGTTTTGAAGGCTTTGTTCACCTTCTTTTAATTCTCTTATGTACTCTTCCAAACGATCTATGGTAGACTTGCATTTCTCACAGTTAGAGTCACTTTAAATTGCGCAGATTAGGCTAACTGTATGCTCTTTGTAGCGCGTTACTAAATTACGAAGCGTGGTTGAGCTCAATATGATTGCTAATTTCCTTGAATGGAATGCCTTTTTTTCTCCTTAAGTGTTGTTAGCGACGAAGGGAAGAGGCGGCTCCAGGTACTTTTAGCGTACGGGAGGCTTAACTTTCTTGTTCAGAAAGTGCGATCCTGAACAGAATCGACTTTGCGCTTCAGAGAATGCGGTCTTATATTCGACCGACTTTATGCTCCAAGTCCCAAAGCTGTTACACTTTGACACGGGAGACTTATGCATGTTAGACCGTTGCACCAAATGTATACGACAATACGGCGAAGGACTTATACGCCCAAATAATGCGGTGGTTCAGTGGATAAGATGGAGAGTACAAGAGATGAGACAGAGTTTATTGAGAGACCAACTGGTCTATGCGCAGGTGGAGCGAGAACTGCTGTGCGTCCGCTGTATGGTAGCGCCACTCCTCTGAGCTCTCAGGGCATGAGCATCATCACAGACGATAGGCGATGATACCATCCGTCGGGCAATATGTATGTACAACCCCAGTTAGTCATATCTGGGTTCGTCTATGGCGCGTCCCCTGAATCCGGCACATGTTTCTGGCACTTGGCGTGAAATCGAGCGCTTGTTTGACGACTATGTGGGCCGTCATCTGAATGCTGTCGCACATTTCACGACGTGTGACAGGACGTATAGTAGTTTGAAATGCTTCCATTTACTTGCTCGAGAGCTTTCTACAAAGACTAACGCCAAAATTCGTTTGATCAAGTGTAAACGTGACACGCAATAAACGGCTGAATGCCCTTCATCTTTTTATTGCACCGATTGTTCCGTGATATTCGACTGCTGCTCACATTAATTTCCTGATTTCTTGGCCACCAAGGGGAATCATTAGCAAAGCCAGAGCTTCAAGATAAAGCCAAGGGACCACATGGATGAGTGACAAGCAAGGCGCCAATAGAGGAAGCTGAAAAGAAATCGATCCCCGTACAACAGAAAAAGGTTGTAGAACATAGAACTGATCATTTCAGTAACGAAAAACAAAGGTCACGTAATAGGAAGATCCATAATATGGCAAAGTGGTACAAAATTCCAAGCAGGGATAAACTTCATCGGTAACCCAATCACCTATTTCGCGACTGCTTAAAACGAGGTCTGGCATACTTAACGTAACCCTGTTGAAACAGCTCTGTAAATAGAAGGTGTGAAAAGCAGTTGTTGTCAAACAATCAGCGATCACAAATTTTTAAAATGGAAAGAAGATCGATCTTTCTCAGCCTTGTTCCGAGTAAGAAACTGCAGGCGGACTAATCACGTCAAACCGCAGCAACTGTATCCATTTTTCAAAGCGACTGAAAAAAAACGTTAGAGATTCTAGATCTTGGTTTGGTGTCTGGTTTGGTTTTTTGCAATGAGATAGAAATGCACGACGTTCTCTGCATGGTTTGAAAACACAGTACTTCCTAGGTTTCAACTTCGGTTCCCTTTAAACACCTTAAAGGATGAACCCTAGCCCGTTAAAAGTGCGACGATAAAGCAGACTATAATGCTTGAAAATGCATAACCTCCTCTTGTAGCAAGGCATAAGATTAGGGGTAGTGCGGGTTGAGAAAGCCCTTGTACATCAGAATCCTAGTGATAGAATTCTGCACCTTTTCAATTCTGTTCTGGAGCTTTTTCTTGACATGGCTCCATATCTGGGATCGAGGGTAGAAAGAATGCATGCGTTGTAACACTTCATTGAAATTTGGGAATTATTGCATGAAGTAACACCAAATGTTTTTTGAACAATTTAGTTAATGTGTGGTTTGGAGTGTAAATCAAAATTGATAGGAACTCCAAAGTTCCAATTCCTTCGTGCTCTTTAGTCACTAAAACTGTAAATTTTACGCTCGGTGTTTATAAATACATACGTGCATTAGGTTGTCGGATTATAAATTGTTGGCGCCATGGCCCAAAGGGCGCGTGCACTTGGATGAGAACGGCAGGAGCGGGGCTTAGGCCGCATATGGGGGCGCCCCAGAGGGGGCCCGTTCTTCCCCCAGCATGCGGAGGAGCGGTGCTAATTGCGCGAGGAGCGCCCATCGCGGCCGAGTTCACGCGCTCTGCGTGCTGGGGGACCAATGAGGCCCCTCCCCTCCCCAGCTATCAACTGTTCCCATCGAAGGGATCGTCAGGAGGCCGTATTGCGCTCTATTCTTTCTATTTCTGCCATTTTCGTCGTCTGCTTTGTACTCACTTGCTACTTCATGAAGGTTTCCTTGTGATTTTGGCAGCCCGCCGAGCGCATGAACTCGTCCGCGATGGGCGCTCCTCGCGCAGTTAGTGCCGCCCCTCCGCATGCTGGGGGAAGAACACTACCCCGCCGGGCGCCCCGAGCAATCAGTGTCAGTCGCCGCTGGAGCGCGCGCCACGCGTAGCAGTCGGCAAGGTAGCCGCCAAGCGCCGGCCGCCTCGTCTTCGCCGTCTTCTTGTACAAGTACACTATGTACTTACGTATGCGTGTCTACCTAGTGCTCAATGGGTGCTTTTCTTGAAGAACTCCGGTGGCTGCAACTCGAAGAAGTTGGACAACTTAATTTCGACTTCGTCACGGTTCTCGAGTTTTCTCTCCGCCAAGGCGTGCTGCATCCACCGGAAATGATGGTAGTCTGATGGCGCAGGGTCTGGCTATAAGGCGGGTATGACAGAAGTTCCCAGCCCAACTCCTCAATTTTTGCAGCGTTGTATTTATTCAGTTAGAAAAATCTTTATTTTTGAAAAAAATTTGGACATGACCTCACCTGATCACAAGGAAAATCGTTTAGGAAAGGGCGGATTCTAGAATGTATACAAATTAGAAATTATTGTTTTCTAAAGCTACATGCCAGCTTTACAGATCGTTCCACCCAGGAAAAAACCTTATTTATGAAAAAATTGAGCATGACCTCACCTGATCGCAAGGAAGACCGCATACGTAATACTTGATTTTTTTGAACAAGTGCTAAATAAAGTCTGTGTTGTTGTGAACTCTAGTTTCAGCTCCAATGGTAGCCTTGTTCAGGAAGCATTTTGCTTTTGAAAAATTTCAAGAAAATCTCCAGGGAAATAACTCCAAACACTTTGCTTTCGCTTCTCATAATAGCAGAGATCGTTCTGTAGTAATGCACTTTCCGCCTTCGCTCACCGATACAAACCAATAGTACAGGCATTTCTGGCACAGTGGAGTGGAGCCGTAAATGCCACCTTTATTCCGTAAGGATACAGTACATAAAATAAATATTGCAGTTAAAGTGCAAAATCTCTCCAATGCAATGTTTGCCACGATGTGACGCATGTCGTCAAGCACGCCGTTAATGAAGAAACTGAAAACGTAGTTCCCAGCCTGGTGTGCTCTGGTACAGCGCTGTAACAATGAAGATTGAACGCCTTCTGGAAACTGCCTCAAAAATGCTTCGTATAGATAGCCAAAATATATGTGGCTTGCATGTGGCAAACACATAGAAAGAGGTCAGCAACTCCTTCTTTCTTGATTGCTTCGCGGAACAAATTTTTGTGACAACTCATAGGGGTCATTTTTGTTGTTTGGTGTTTTAAATGAATTGGCCTTCTTCTAGGCTTCTTTTTTCCATGCCGTTTTCAATACGCTCATGTAACGATGTAACCATCTGTCTCTAATTTTCTCCTTCGTCGACTATGGGAAGGAATTCGACAAAGTTGCAACGAACGCCGTACATTAAAACACTAGTCGACTGCTTCGCTGGTACGATAGTTCGGCTATTCCTCCTCTTAAACCATTCCCAATGGGAAGGGGGTGTTACACGGCGATATCACCGAAGTTGTGGATTGGGGATACAGCAAAGGAGAAGGAATTTAACTGGAAGGCTCTCAAGTCACTGGCAGCTTGTTCTAAGTGTCACGGACTTTCGATGAACATGGAGAGCAATATAAAAGACGAGCTGGATGCGGCGGCTAGTTGGCTGGACCGCTTCTATTCATCTATCAGAGAGGCCAGATGGAGACCATCTGACGAAATTGTCATATGTTTGTTAAACTTCACTAGGTAGAAACGCCTTATACTGGACAAGACCATAAATGGGACACGTATATGGAAAAAGGTACCAATCAAATCGTACAAAGGTCCACGTTTGACAACATCAAGCCAAAGCTAGGTTGATCATTGAAAAAATGCATATATTACTGTTCGCTACAGCTTGTCAGATATCCCAAGCTTCGAAAACAGACTGCGAAAATGTATTAGAAATATGTTGGTCCCAAGTAAGGGTCGAGCCTATTCCAGCAGCTGTTACATATAAACAATTCCTCGTGATTTCACAGTATCAATATTTGTCGATCTAGGGTTATAATTCTACTTAGTGCTTAGATAGAAGCACAAATCCGCTGTATGTATTCTAATATGATTAGCGGAGCATAAAACGTCTTCCCAAACCAAACTGCCCCATACGGCGTTGAACGCTGAGAATTATTGCAGAAATATGACGATTCCATGTCCGAGCTTGCAAGGCAGTATAGAACAACAGGCAAAAAGCCTAAACCCTCAGGTTTCTACATCTCCCTCGACAAGGTACGGTTGGTGTTTAGGTTGTGTGAAACTAATGTTTTATATCTGTTTTTCTTTTCTGACGTTTATTTGCAGAACGTTCCCGACTCGTACTACACACTCAGAGGATTCAACACGATTGATTTTAAAAAGTGTTACTGAGGAAACGAAGAATGCGGCAAGTTTCGAAACGAAACTTCCAAAGTAAACTCGGTCCCTTATCCAGGAAGTGCTCTTTGTGGTTGTGGGTAGCTCGCTCTACAGTCGTTTCTTAACGGCCACGCGGTGGAATACCCGAAAATATAATACGTTTATTTCCCAAGTCTGCCGCGGATTAATATGTGGACGTTGCTGACTTCTTCTTGGTCCCAAGACGTCGTGGAGCAGCTCGAATCGGCCTCGCCGAGTTGGGTGGAGTTGAGGGTTTCGGTACGCTAGGATATCTTGCCGATGGTATTGAATCCCGCGTCCTCTTGATATTCCTCTTTATCGGTCTAAGGCTGTCAGCAGGTATTGAGGCTGGAGGAGTTGAGTCCAGGAGACTTGGATCGAAGGGTGGCAACTCGGCCTCTTTCTGTGCTTTTATACGGTCCTGGGTCGAGCTCGAAAGAAGAAATGTCAGCTGTAAACAAAACGTCCGATCAGCAAGCAGATAACTTAAGCAAGACTAAATCGTATAGAATGAAATCTTTTCTGACCACTATGTACATTTGTTGCGCTTCGCGACACTCTTTTTGCGTGAATCACCTTGATAAGATTTAACCATGCCTATAATAATTTGTCAGATTTAAACTTTAAAGCTTTTCACACGCCAAAACATTTTTACGCGGAATCAAATGAATTAAACATTAAAGCTTTCACACGTCAAATATTTATACCATTTGCTAAATCTAAATAAATAGATCTTTTAACCACCTATTCACCTGTATCACCTGTCATCTCGTTGATTATTGATTTGCCCGATCGAGCGCCAGCAACGTCCCCATTCGTCCCTGTCGCGGGTCAGAGTACTCCAATCGATCACTCTGGCTCGAGGTACACGAAGAGCGTGATATCGTTCGATCAGGGCTTTCACGAAGAAGCTCGGAAAACGCGCTTGTGGGCGTGCTGGAGTTCTCTGGAATCTAGTCGGTGACGGCTAGCGGGTGGCAGTGAAGCACATTACGTCGTCGGCCCACTTAATTTTCGACAACTTCACCCATGCGAGAGCGTCTCTAGTCTTCTCAGGTCGTCGGAGCTCGGAACTCCGGAGCCTTCTGTTTGTTCAGTTTTCGTCTAAGGGTCCTTGCGAAACAAAAACAGAACTAATTCTTTGTTTTCCATACTTTCTTAATTAAACCATCACAATTTTATGGCTTTACTCATTTATCGTTTCTCTCACTTGCGTCAATTGTGTCACTCAAATCTTGTTACCTATTAAACTTATAGTTTGATAAAATTATTTATTAACTAAATAAGCTTATAAACTATTTATTTTATACTTATAAACTATTTAATTTATAACCCCTAAAATAGTTATAGTAAATGAATTATATATGTAAGCTTTTCTGTTCTGCACACTAAAGGATCACAATAGCAATTCTTAATTCGTTTGCCAAAGCTAAAGAAAGGAGTATAACAATCGTACTTTTTATTGTAATGTTTTCCACAGCTCTCTGCTATCCTCAGGTTTTCTTTTACTATGCAGCCAGGCTTCATCAATATTACAGAAATTTTTCTTAAGAAATCGGTTAAAAATCAGCTGAAAAGAAGGAGGGGTCAAAAATATATGCGTGCATGGCAACGGTGGGCTTTAGGGGAGAAGGTTTTGCCGATTTCAATCTGAAGCTTGCTTGCATTGCCAGGTACGCGTATCAAGACGTCTCTAATATGATGCGAAAACGGTGTACTCTCTTCTAGGAAGGCTGTGCGTGTCAATTTGGCTGGAATACATACTCATTAGCCTCGCTACATGACTGCGAATACAATGAATAAATATTTGAAGGCAAGTTAGTAGACAATAACATTATAAATGTCTACTGTTTAAAGTAAGAGACGACTCTACGCCTATTACCAGACTAAATTAGTAAATGATAAAAGGAATAAAAGGAAAGAACCGCGATGGCCCACCCTTTTGGGGAGCACCAACTATTCCTCCTTCACGTTATGTCGTGAAGGCTACTTGAATGCATGTCTGGTCCATACAATAACCTGCGGTCGACAGCCGATAGGCAATTCGATGTTTAGTGCTTTTCAGAATAGCCGTGTACCCAACTACCGATCCTGGAGGGATGGACTGTTAGCTGGCTGCGGCGGAGAACACAAACCACTGAAATGGAGTCGGGGGCGCGTGGCGGCTCGCGCGTTATCCGACTGCACTAGGCCACTCACAAAATTGAACAAATGTAGAGGATATTAGTAAGATGAAGATACTGCATGTTTAATAAATTTTCATTTCGATCGAACAGCGGTAGCATTTTCCTTCTACGGTTAGCTATGGTTATGGTTGTGAAATTGTAACTGGCTGGATTCATGGACTCTCAATCATATTCAACAAAGGTGTTAATTAGCAAAAAACTAATAACAGTGTGCTAATACTGCTGTGCCGAAAGAGGTCATAGGTGGATCAGTTTATTGAGCGGCCTAACGTTTCGACCTCTTTGTCGATTTCAGAGGCCTAAAAGTGGGTCAAGGATTTAGACTTGTCACCCACCCGACCAAACGCCACCTCACTCCTCCCCCCCCCCCCTTTTTCCGATATCGTCCTAGGTGCCAAAACGAAAAACCCAATGCATGGAAAATAAACTCACCCGCTGATACACCGTTGACGCGGAGCGACGTAGCTACCGCTGTCGTTAGTAGCTGCACTGATTTTACTGAGTATACCGGTGTATCCTTAAGGACACACATGGAATGGGGTTTTCGTTTTAGCACCTAGGACGATATTGGAAAGGTAAGGCCCTTAGTCGGGTAAGTGAGCACACTAAGAAAATGTCGAGGTTTAACGAAGAGATTACTATTATAATAACAGTCTTTAAGTAACATCCATTGGAACGCAGAACCGTTTTCCATTTATTAGGTAGCTGGTCTATCCCACGGCTGTAAAATTCCTTGGAAGTTATTTTGACTTATTCCACATTGGTAAATCATCTTCAAGCCAAGTAGTGCAGCAGCGAACGAAGTAGGCGGTAGTCAATGGGCGCACAGCAGGATGTAAGGTGGTCTGACGTCATCCTGCTGAAGGATAATGCCACCCCCGAAGAGCTGCCGGAACCGATTCTGGAAGTTCAGCCTGCACCCGGTCAAGTTAAGAAGAGTAGACTTCGGCATCAATGCTGGAACCGCTCTCGATGATTTCCCAGAAGATAACAGATTACCGACACTACCAAACGGAGAGCATCACATACTTCTTGTAAGGAACAGGCTTAGAAGCTACGACAGCTGCCTCGATTTTACTCTAAGCCATTGGTTAGAACGCTGACGATTATTTAGTAAAATCCATTTTTTATCACATGCCACCAGTCAATGGAGAAATGGTTACTGCTTGTAACGTTTCAACAATTTTTTCTCGGCCTCCACACGCTTCTTCCTCTGCGATAGGGTCAAGTCGTGAGGCACCCATTTACCGAGCTTAACAGAAAAGCCGACGCTGCGCAGGACCTTCTCAATAGAGGTATGTGCGCACCTAAAGTCGAGTGCCAACGTACTTGTTGTCAAGCTCGGATTTCCTTCCGATGTGTTAATTACATTTCGACGATCAAGGGCAATCGGTGTCCGGCACGTCGCTTGTCTTTAATTTCAACGTTGCCCTCACAAACCTTTAGAACCACTTAAACATTGTCAATCGTTGGGCTACTTCATCTCCTACAGCTGCACATATGTTCGCTCCAGCTTCAGATAGAGAGTGGCCGAGCTGGTACTCTTGAAGAAGGCGTTTTCCAATAGTGACTCTGTGCTCCTTCATTTCAGACTGAAAAACTTCCCAATAAATTGGAATGGCAGAACAGCAAAAGTAGCGTTGAGAAGTACAGACAATTTAATTTCAAACAGTGAAGAAACTAAAGAATAGATGCACGAATAACCTGTTAATTTCTGCTAGAAGAAGTGAGTACGAATGAGTAAACGAATTTAGTTGCCAACCTAATATTTCGAACAAAGTGACTTTAGTGACAAGATTCCTTAAGCTTACATTAGAGAAATCCTTGCAGTGTATACTCATAATTGAACCGCAATACTCATTTCATAAAGTACACATTGTACCAGGGTCATCTTCACATGCTGTTGGAAAATGATTCACGGAATACAGGGTGAGAGACACAATAAATCTCTTGGGGTTGGAGTGGTCGGGGGTGAAGAGCGCGGCCCTCGGGTCATCGTTCTTGGCGATGTCAACTTTTCGAGCGATGCACTCTCCGCGCTGGACCTGGGGCCTAGTTTCGCTCCTAGTCAATACCTATCCCCTATCATGTCGCGTAGGATCGTGGGCAACCTGCAGTCGTTGTACGATCGACTGAGGGGTAGGGCGAAAATCGATACACGCGGTCATGGGCAAGGTGTTGTAAGTAGCTCTACAATCCCCCCCCCCACCTTTTCCCGCTACGTATCTCGGGTCACAGGAGCCCAATAGCACGGTAGATTCCAAATTCCGTGTGTTTGCCACGTCCGTGCTGACCGTGCTACGCCGAATAGCCGGAAGAAGGTTAGCAAGTAATCTGACTGTTGCTCAGAAATGCGGTCTGAGAGAAGTACGGGACCTAGTGTCCTCCGGTGCAATAAGAGTCACTGTCAGTGACAAGGGCGGAGAGTTCGTTGTACTGTCTCAAACGATGGACAGGGCTATCACGAAATTACACCTCGAAGATCGAACGATCTGTAGTCCTAGTACCAAAGAGGGAATTTGCAAGACAGTACCGCCGACAAAACAGGAAGTGGACCGAGATTGCGGAGTCGGCAAACCTCCCGAAGAGCATAATAACACGTTTGAGATGTGACATGCTCATTTGTCCTGTGTTATGTGTTCTTATCAAAACCCATAAATTGCCACCGGAGGGTGCTACTACCGATGATCCAAGAACCTTTAAGGTTAGACCAATTATAAGTGGTGTCGGTGGTCCGACCGATCGCATTTCTTGGTTGCTAAACCTAGTTCTGGAGCAGCTGCTCAGATTTGTACCCTCCCACCTGACCAATACAAATGATTTCCTCCAGAAACTTCGCGAAAGCAGGATGGAGGATGGATATGTTATGGAGTCTTTTGACGTTAGCTCGTTGTACACCAACGTCTCCAGAGAGGACGCCTCACAAGCCGTGTCTGAAATTCTTTCAGAACACCATGCAAGCGTTAATCTTTACGGCCTGAGTATAGCTCAGGTAATGACGTTAGTAAGCGAGTGCTTATGATGTAACATATTGAGGTGGTCAGGTGAGTATTATAGTCAAATTCGAGGGCTTGCTATGGGACAGAGGCTCGCTCCTGTCCTTGCGGTAGTGTTCATGTCAAAAGTGGAGAAACCTGTGCTTGAACGTATGCCAATTATTTACTGTAGGTATGTTGACGACTGCTTCGTGATGTGTTCTACTCAGGCTGAGATGGACACATGCTTCGAACTGTTGAACCAACAGACCGAGCATATAAGGCTTACACGCGAAACGCCTACAGAAAATTGGTTAGCCTTCCTCAATGTACAGGTGTATTTCTCTCACGGAGAAATGAAGACTAGTTGGTATCGGAAACCCAGCAGCAAGAACATCTTTGTTCATTGTTGCTCTGCTCATCCCTCTAACACTAAAAAGGGCATTATTAAAAATATGTTCCGGACAGCCATTGCCACTTCGTCGGATAACGAGCAAAAGCTGCTGTCTTTAAAAATGGCACAAAATATTGCAGAAGTCAACGGGTACCCAGCTAGTAGTGCTCCTAGAAGACGGAGACCACGACCCAGCGTCATGGTTCGCCGTGAGGAAGAGCGGGAAAAATTACCCTTCTGCGTGCCTTTTATCTCAGACTAAGTGAGCGCAGAGATCCGCGCGTGCGTTCACAAGGCGGATCTCCAAGAAGTGGTGAGGGTGGTCGAGGTACCTCCCGCGAACTTGAAAGGGCAGTTGGTCCGGAACCGAATCTACGATCGGATGTGTTCCACTCCATCCTGCGTAGTTTGCCCTAGTGGTAACGAGGAAGACTGCATGACATCTGGGGTGGTATACCTCATGTCATGTAGAACGTGCGGGCAGGAGTACATAGGGGAAACGGGTAGACCGTTGTGTATTAGAGTCAGGGAGCATCTAGATGGCTTCAAGAAACCCAATGTGTCAACTCCTTGGGGAGAGCACAGGGTCCGATGCCACTATGGCGCCATGTTCCAAGTGTCCGTCTCCATCTTAGCGAGAGAAAGCGACATCTCAGCACGCAGGACACTTGAGGCGCTATGGATAGCGGCCAGAAATCCACAGGTCAACCGAAAGACGAGTGCATAGCGATAACCCAGGAACTGGCACCCTTTATCGAGCTCGGTGGGTTTTGATCAATCTGATATGACCTGCAGGGTATTTAAGTCGGGTGGTATCCGGGGCTAAACTCACTCACCCACGTCTATCTTCATCCACGGGTGACTGGTGGTGCTCATCGGCACTCACCTGGAAGGTTAGTTGATACGCTGTACCTCGTACATCGGTCCTTTACTCTAGCTTTCTTGAGAACACTATTCTGTAGGATGAAATGGCATTGGGGGAATAGTTTCACTAATATTTTCGACTTTTTCAGGCTCCGAAGAAGGCGAAGACGCCGAAACGTCAGCCGAAGTAAAGCCTGTTTAACAATCTTGGTGAACAGCTCAGAGAAGCACGCTGAAATCTCTCGCAGTTTTGAAACGTTTAAAGCAACAAACATTGCAGTCACGTAATTAAGCCAGCGTTTCAGATATTAATTTTAAAAGTAAAAAAAATGAGGCGTCATCAGCAAGAAATTTGTTACTTTGCAAAATGCTTTTCCACTACGCTACGTTAAACCGTTGCACTTCACGAGGCATAATTTTTTCTAAAATGCTGTTTTATAGGTACTGTGCATTGCTCTGCGTAGCTCTGTTGTACTGGCTCAAAGTGAGTAATTTTCGAATTTTTTGTGGAAAATTTCCCACTTTTTTAATGCACCTGCATTATGTTGCCGAATAAAATTTTCAGGTTACAACAAATTTTGTCACAATGTCTTGAAGTATGTTATGGAGGACATTCTTGATGTTGTTGAGGAGGAAAAATTCAACCTGGTTAGTGTACATATGTAAAGCTAGCAGACTGACTGGTAGGTAGCATGGAATACAATACCGCTCCTGTTTCTGGTTTTTGAGCGGAATAGACGGACACTTTACCAGTGTTGTGACCTCACGCAACCCACTCAGAGGGAGGTGCGGGTTCGAGTCCCGCCTGGCGCTAGCAGTTTTGATCGCAACAAAACATCGTTGTGACAGCTTACTACCTCGATACCAGCCACTTGAGGCTTAATGAAAGCGATTTGAACAACAGCAGTGTATGAATCGAAAGACTCTCACTTCTCGTCAAGGAAGGAAACATCAAAGAGCTTGACACTCCAAACAGGGATGTGCGAAATTTCCGTTTCCGTGTTCCGAATTTCGGTTTCCGGCGGTTTTTAGTCCTTCCGTTCCGTTCCGTGTTTCTCTATCTTTGGGCCGGAAGACGGAATGGACGAAATGGATTGATTGTTTTGCAGTGCCTTCAGCCACCTCTTGAAGGTAAATGAAAAGCTGAGAAGAGATTAACTATGCGTTTGTGATTGTGTTGCTTTCAAAACGGAGGTGCATCCTGATTTCGAAACAGTAACCAAATTGGATTCTTTTTCTTTTCTTGACACGATGTATTTTGGAGTAGCGTAGCTCCACAAAGATTCCATGAGTGTTTGAGTAAAGACTCAAATCCCTTATCCGTAGCATGATTATCTTTTTGCCTAGTAATCTTAGGTCTGCCCTGGAGCACCAAATCTGGATCGGTGCTCTATAAGCACTCTTAGGCTGCGAGCAATGCGTTCCATAGGGGACATTGGATCTGTCCTAGTCGGAGGAGGGCGGGCGGTGTCTTGCCTCTCCAATCACCTCCTCCAAATTTGTTTCAGAGCTTCAGCCGCTGCCAAATGATACAGTGGTACCCATGCGAACTCAGAGCGTGGGTGTCGTGTCGTGTCGTGAGTGCTAAATGCAACTGTAGCCTTAACCCCGCTCCCTCCTAATTGGGATAGACCTGGAACATTCATTAAGAAAAGTTAAGTGCTATGAGTGGCGAAACCTCTGACATCTTACTCGTCAGCTGGGTTGATTGCGTTTAAAATACTTTTTTTTCCTATTTACAGAGAGATTTTGCACAAACTTCGATTTGTTACTCTAGTAATGTTTGAAAATTCATCTTAGTAATAATACGAATACAAGGATTTTTTTATTGTTATATGTTGCTGAAAAGGAGTCGCATGCTGCCTTGCCTGCTATCCAAATTCGGTAACGGTAACTCAATTATTAATACCATTATGGATATATGTCTGTTAGACGTCTGTTAGATATTAGACGAAAAATTAGACGAAGTAATAAGTTTTGAATCATTTCCGTTTCGGCGTTTCGTATTTCGGTTTCACCCCATTTTGAGCTCTTCCGTTCGGTATTCCGTCTTCCGTTTTTCTTTAAAAAATTCCCTCACATCCCTGATTCCAAGATGAATTATTCTAAGATCCGGGTTTTCCAAAATGCCATTATCAAATAATGTAAATTGGGTCGGGGGATCACCATGTATTCAGCACTTTTCCTCCTTCATAAGAAGCCAGATGAATGTCGAACATCAAAAATGGTCTAACACAGTTCATCATGTGGTAAACACACAAGTGTTGAATAACAGTTTTAATTTCATGCAGCACAAAGTGCTGCATGGAGCTGTTCTACATCGTGACCCCCCTCGACCCAATTTGCGCCGAATGCTATACAATGTGAAATAGCGAAGTGCCGATCAGAGGGCATGCGTAATCCCTTCTCTCCCTCAGTACCCATCCTTGCTCCCCAGGCAGCACAAAATGGTATTTGAAGGAAAAGATGCCAAGATCGACGTGAAGCTCAGCAGCGTGCTAACTGTATTCAACGTCACTACGACACTACTTTACAGTGGGGCGCGAAAACGTATGACTCAGCAGCGGCCCGCCCGCGAAATTCGTTTTGAATGCACTTTTATTCGAGATGCGCGATTTCAAAATGGAGCGAGGAAATTGAACGGGTTATCCGAAATTATCCGATTTTATCCGAATCATCCAGGGTCCGGATTAATTGGATGATTCGGATAAGGGCGATTTTGCGGGCACCGGATTTTTGAGTGCTTCAGATAAGGGTGATTTTGAAGACCCCGGATTTTTGGATGAATCGGATAAGGACAAATTCGCGGTGGCCGAATAATTGGATGATTCGAAAATGATTCATTCGGATCCAATGTATAGCTCCCAGACGGCGGCGTCCCCGTCCCCTTAACCAACTCTGTGGGAGCCGTTAGGGCGCGGCACAGTCAACTTCTGGATGTTAGGCTGATGGAAGGAGCCTCTGCATGCGTTTGGAAGAGCATGGCCTACTGTTTGGAACTAACTGTCGGCATGGTGTGTGCGTTGTGAACATTGCATATAGGCCCATCAGAATCAATCGAGTGGGCGACGAGTTGAGGATGCCGCGCCCTAAAACGACTTGCCTCACACGCGACGCCTGGCGCGCCGCTTGTGCTGTTGGACGAACCGGAGCGGCAGTTCGGTTCTGTACGTCTACCTTCATCGCTTTCTAGCCAACGTTTCAGGAGAAGAGAGCTACGAGACTGGTCAACGGTTTTGTAAAAAATGGCTGCGAATATAGTCCTTACATGCAAATTTCTATTTTATAGTGTTTAGATAACTGGCACTGACCATTTGGGCCATTTTTAGCTGTTCGAAAACTTGTACGCCTAAAAGGTAGGGCTTAGGAAATTATAAATTGCAGCTAATACTAAACTATTGAACAATGAGAGACAAATCTGACAAAGTCGAAGTTAACAGCTTCGGCTACTGTCCTTAAAATCTTTATAAAGCTACTGACGAATTACTACTGCAACAAACCTCCAAAATGACAAGCGTTTAAGAAGGTGAGGAGGGCAGTAGACGCGGTCTTCATCCTCTTCCTCAGTTAGGTATTCGCCGGCCTTTAGCTCGAGAGCGCAGCTGTACTTCTAAACCATATAAATCACATAGGGAAGAGCTATTAATCAGGTGTCAGTAAAAAAAGGGACAAGATAGAGCGTTAAGACACCACAGAGTGCAAGATAAACTTTTAAGAGGCACTAAAGATGCAGGGGTAATTTATTCTCAAATTTTCTTACTGATTAGTACGACGTGCTTCAAAGCCACCTTTACTGATCAGAGTTGAAGATGATGTTGCTGGTGTTTCTGCACAAAGTTACTTTTTCCATTCGAAAAATAAAAATTTTTGAACCATACAACAAGCTATATTTGAAGATATTAATTATAATCCATGTTCTTTCAATCGATGAGCTCGCGCTCGAGGAGATAGGAAACGGTCTTTTATAGAATATATGAAAAGCTCACGGGTATGGTCACGATGAAAGGCCTCTGGATAAAAAGGCTACAATGATGTCGTTTCTGTTCTCCGGTGAAATATGGGTTCTTTCATGAGAACAATCCGGAATTTTAGTTTGTCGTGTGTTCGCGACAAGTACATCAGCCATCTGAAATCAGCAGTTTCAAATGACGAAACGACTTGGGCTTGGATGGCTAGGATGGAATAATTCATCAAAAATCGGTTCGCACATTGACCAACCAAGATTTCATTTCTTGGTGATTTATTAGTGGCTACAGGCGTATCTGTTGAGGAAAAATTTGCCCATTCTGGCGGCTATTCACCGAAAGTCATGCTGCAGGAGCCTTTAGTTCTCTTCTCCAACACAAGTAAAAGAAGAATGCTTTATGTACAGTCCACATCAAGCATAATCTTTGAAACGCCGCCTTCTAACTCTTGACTCTTCTTACTGAGTACTTACGAATAACTTTTGTACGATATTGATAAAATTAGAGCTAGAACTGAAGCGGTATATGCCAACAGCAGAGTTGTATCTCTTTTCGAGGTACAACCAGAGTTGTACCCCTTTTAGATACAACTCTATAGTCAGAATATACCCGTCACAGTTGGCGGTAGTTCAGTGGTGTAATGTTTATTGGTGGACGAGGCGTCCGAGTCGCGGATGTTGAAGAAGACTGCAGTGTGGGTCGGCCGCGTGCTCATCGCTTGCTCGCGGACCGCCCTTACATGATTTACGGGGGTTCGTGATCCTTGTTCACGACAAGAACTATAGAAAACATACATATGGCAATGTAAAATGTTCAAAAGTGGTAATGTTATGAGAGAGTTGAATAAGCTGCGTTTGGTTTCGGTCGACTGAAATTAAAAGACAGCTTTATTGCTACACCCATTCTGTTGATGGTCGTGTGAGTTTGCATTACCATTCGGGGCTTTATCTTCTTAGTTTGGTCAAAAATACGAAGAGCGTGAACCCCTGATAGAGTGTTTACAAATCTAACGTATCATGCACTATGCCTATATACCTAAGCCTAGGAAGACGGCAGTAACGGGAAATACAGAATCATTGAAGACGTCAGGTAAGCAACAAAGATCAACTTACAAACTTCGTAGGTGCCGTAACATTTGCCATAAACCCGAAGTCAAACCACGTAAAAACCTTGGAGGTTTTGTGCAACATTAAGTACTCTATATAAAAGATAAAAGTACAGTGGTGGGTGTTAGTCAATCCACGGGATGCACAGCGCTTTCTTCATCTAAATACGTTATGACGTGGTGGCAACGTGAATCCGTATTTGGCCACACCTGACCTGTCGTGGCCAGCCTATGGAAAAGTCACTGCCATATTATTCCTGGACAAGTCTGACACCAATTCACCGACCACGGAGGGAGGAACAATTTGATTGGCCTCGAAATCTGAGCCAAAAATCGTGTGCACGTGACGGCCGGGGCCTCCTACAGCTACGCTGCCACGCGCCCTATTCCTTACTCTTATCCAATCTTCCCTTACCCCACGTACTCAGTGTGAAGTGCTAAGCATAGCTTTTTGAAGGCTAGCCTATTTTATTTTATTTTGTTTTGGACTACTGTTTTCAGTCTACATTAACGTACAACTCATTCTGTATACGCCAACAAATAGGAGAGAGCACGGCTACAGCGAATTCTTGAACAATAAAGCTTACCAGGGCAAGCAAGATACAGAACGGCGTAGCCATCACCATCTCTTCTAATGCTTCCAACGCTTCACAGCACTATATATGAATGTGCGTGAACAAAAAATGTTACATCTAGATCTCTCAGAGACTATAGCCAACTAGGAGGGCACGCTATGTGCACAGATGGCTGGATTCACTAAACGTTTTCATGTTTCTGTATTCTACTCTGTCAACGGACACACCAAACACGTCAAACAATGTGCTGTTGCATTCGGCGGAGCACACGGTTTTCGGCAGACCCAATCGATGCTTAGAGAAAGCGTAGTCTTCATCTGTCTAGCAAAACGTGCACAGCCTAGAGGCATTTATCCACTCTACCTACAAGTTTGCGATGAGTTCTCAAACACTGAAAACTGTTTGTTGTCAGTATGCTGTGCCAAACGAGGTTTTTTATGTGGATCTTTATTATTACGGTGGATCCTACGCGCCTGTGAAGACGACGGAAAGTCGAAACGTCAGGCCGCAGTAATAAAGATCCACCTAAAAAACCTCGTTTGGCACAGCATACTGACAACAAACTAACTCACCATGCCGAGGTTTCAAGAAGAGAGAAGTCGGGAACTGAAAACTGTTATTTCATAAATATCTCTCAGAGAATACTGGTAGATGAGAGAAGGCGATATACGTGTGCGTGTCAGGCTTAACTCCGCTGTCATAACGGCTCCAGATCACCGCACATGTTGGTCGACACCTCTCTTAATTGTGACACTGGCTTGCACGTTTGTGGTTCTGAGGTAATTGCGCCTCTATTTCTTTATTTACTTTATGCACTCATGGGTGCGTCAAAAAGAAAAAACAAAAAAAAACAGTCAACACTCCACAAAGAAAGAAACTATGGTTGGTATGTCAAGAACGCAATGAAAGAACAAGGAAGGAGCAATAAACAAGGCACAAAAAGTAGGAAACTGAAGAGTCATAATTGTTTTGTCAATAGTGCTGGTCCTGAAATACCTCAAAAAAATTCATTAGCCTACAAACAGATTCTTCTTACAAGTAAAAATCCCAATGTTCTTAAAACGAGGAAAACAACAGGCCTATCCTGCGGCTCCACTTGACATGAAAGACTATCCGAAAACACTTTGTCTGCAATATAAAAAACTTTGGCAATCCCCCCATATAATTAATATAATTAATTTAAAACTATAATTAGGAAACGCTGCTTTCCGACATATATTACACAGATTCAATGGTTCTCCACCTTGAGTGCAACGACTTAGTAGGCACGCAACTGGCATAACCATATCGGGGCGGGTTCCATCTTCCAAGAAGCTCTTTAAAGTACTACGCACCCCAGGCGATGGCCTACTAAGGACACCGCAGAGAAGATAGATATGCAAAGATATAGTCAGGTAAAAGGGTTGAAGCAGCAAAAAAACTGGTTGTAACTATATAAAAATAGAACAGTGATTTCTTCAAGCCAAAGAGAGTCACTGCCTGCAGCACCTGTGCTTTCCGAATTGATATGACTCAAAGCTACTGAAAGTCAGTAGAAGTCTTACACCAGGAAAATTGAGGTATTTCGAGGAAAAGCACTTACGAACGCGACAGGTAAGTGAAACAAAGAAAGCTAAGAACAGGAGGGAATCTAAGAGTACCATTCAAGACGTCAGTAAAAGATTCTCGTGGACAAGCCTATTTATGGTAGAGGCGATGATACTATGTCGAAGGACATGTGCGAGGACATGTGCGACATAACGACGTAGCCTTGTTGCCTCGGAGGAGATATTGATAAGGCGTGAGGAGTCCATTGAGAAGTCAGGAGAAACATCTGAAGCTGCTGTAAAAGTACCCATCAAATGAATATAAAAGGAGAAAAAGTACTTGCACAGAAAAAGCAAGAAAATGCAAGAAAAAGCAGAAGCAGAAAAAGCTAAGGCGAAAGAAGTTACGTATGTTAACAAAGAAATAGGTGGGTGGTTATGCAAGCTGTTATATCACTGATACATCTTTTGCAGTACTGAAACATTTGCCGATGTTTGTTGTGATGCGTCTATGAGGCATTAGAAAGCGAGTTCCTCGCTTCCATCCCCATCGTCAGCACTAAGTCTACTACTACACGGAATTACGGATTCACCGAACTCTCTTCAATTTTGCGATGTGTTGTGTATTTGTTCCAACAGTTTTTTATTGTTGTATACGCTAGTAAACATGGGCCATGTCTGTCAAATGCACCGAGAAGCCTTACGCCTTCAAGCAGAGCTGTATTCGACGGATATTGGTAGGACGACCGCGTTAATAACAGCGAAGTTCTAAGCCAGAGCGAATCAAATAGTCTTCCTACATTGATCGCGCAAAGACTTTACGCCTCGTGGGACACGTCCTGCGAATTCCCAAGCACCGGTTTTCACGAGCGGCTCCGTGGTGGATTCTCGAAGGTCTAGCAAAGCCCGCAGTCGTCCGAGAAACACATGGAGGCGAGCATTCGAAGAGGACCTAAACCTTCTACACATCTCCAGAGAGGATGTGAAGGCTTGGTACAAGACAGGCATTAGTAGAAAAGCATCGTCGCCCGAAATGCTCAACAGCATAGGAAGAACTAAGTCTAAGTAACTTGAGTAATTGTAAGACTATAGCCGCGATTGCATCGTATCGCCCTCGATGCACTCTGACGAACTAAATTGAAGCAATCTTTCTCACATCTCTTCATTGCCCACTTTCTTTTCGACAGAGTCGAAGACGCTTTTCAGCTTGACCCAGGTAAGGTGCAGCGGCAATTAGAACTCATTGATACTTGACATTCTCACAAGGAGTGTTTTGGGTCGTATTAGACCTTCCCCGGAATCCATGTTCTTCGCGTGTATTGCTCTTCGTCTAGGATTTTGCTGAGCCTACTCGGAATGTCTCCATAGATCAGCTTGTAGAGTACGGTTAGTAAAAACATTGGAGCATTTTAAACGTTGTAGACATCTCCGTCTTGTACAGAAAGACAGTCCTCAGTGGGCGTCAACTGAACCTCCGCCGTCCGGCTGGCGCTTCAATGTCTTTGCAAAAACTTGGCAAACAGGAGCGAGGTCGACATCGAGGTAATGACCACAAGTGTCTGGGAATCGGATGGAGTTATGAACTACATCGTTACATTCCTAAACGAGTAGCAGTAGACTTAGTGCTGTTGATATTGATGATAGCGAGGAAGTCGCTTTCTAATGCCTCAGGATCAACATCGGCCAATGTTCCAGTGCTGTAGCAGTGGTGTAACAGCATAACCACCCATCTATTTCTTTGCTAACATATAGGCGCAATTACGGCAGAAGCACAAACGTGCCAACCAATGTCACAAATAAGAGAGGTGTCAACCAACATGTCTGGTGATCTCGTGCCATTATGACAGCGGCCAGTTAGGTCTGACACGCACGCGCATATCGCCTTCTCCCATCTAGCAGTATTCTCTGAGAGGTATTTTTCTATGAGATATGAATGAAACATCAGTTTTCAGTGTTTGAGAACTCATCGCAAACTTGTAGGTAGAGTGGATGAACGCCGCTAGGCCGTGCACGTTTTGCTAGTCAGATGAAGACTCCGCTTTCTCCAAGCATCGATTGGATCTGCCGGAAACCATGTGCCCGCCAAACGCAACAGCACATTGTTTGATGTGTTTGGTGTGTCCGTTGACAGAGTAGAATACAGAAACATGAAAACGTTCAGCGAACACTGCCATCTGCGCACATACCGCACTCTCTTAGTTAGCTGTAGTCTCTGTGAGATCTGGATGCAATATTGTTTGGGTAGCATGCACGCACATTCATATATAGTGAGGTGAAGCGTTGGGAGCATTTAGCAGAGAGAGAGCGATGTCTACCTCGTTCTGGATCTTGCTTGTTCTGGTAAGCTTAATCATTTAAGAATCTGCTGTAGTATGCTTATTTGTGGAGGTACTGAGAATGAGAGGTACGTTAATCTGGACTAAAATAGTGGTCCAAAACCAAATAAAATAAAATAGACTAACGCTCAATAAGCTATGTTTGACACTTTACACTGGGTACGTAGGTAAGGGATAATTGGATCTTTAAAAAATAGGGCGCGTTGCAGCGTAGCCGTAGGAGGCGCCGGCTGCCACGTGCTCTCGATTTTTGTTTCAGATTTCTCGCCCAGGAAAATCAAAATTTCGATCCCTCCGGGTTCTGTGAATTGATACCAGAGCCTTCTAGTTGTTTTGTGATTGAACCTCCGCGGTTATGCTAGATGTTTCGGTACCTATGAAGTTTGTAAGTGGATCTTTGTTGCCTGACGTCTTGAACGATTCTCATTCTACATTTACAGCCGTCTTTGGAAGATTAGGTATTGAATGATGATTTTTTAGAGCCCCTTGTACACCCGGCAGCAGCGGCAGCGGCGTCGGCAAATGCTAAAGCATAGGGCATTGGCATCGATTGGCGCAAAATCGATGCCGCGTCCTATGACTAAAGCCTATGTTGTACTTCAGCGACGGTGCTGTCGGCGACGTCGGAAACAGTGTTGTGCGGGCTCCTACGCACTGCGTAGCATCCACTACACTGTCGCCGACGTCGCCGACAACAGCGTCGCCGAAGTATAACATAGGCCTCAGGTCTATGGTATTCTCCCGCGTTGCTCCAGCGACGAGCGCGGGGCAACTGCCAATGACGCGCCTTTGCTACGGTGGCGGACGGCGCAGTGGGGCGCCGGCGGGGTTATTAGTTGACGCGCCATCGCTCCCGCGACGCGTCGTAGAGGGGTGCTACACCTCCGAGTTGCGGGAGCGGAATATATTCCCTGGCGACGGGCAGCGAAGGTCGAGGAGGGGGAGTGCTTGTCGTGCCATTTATGTATACTTCCGCTCACTTACTTCGACAATTCCTTGATTCGTGACCTACCACAGTGATTTCAACACACGTCCGGTGATGTTTTGGTGGTCACGTGATGTCTCTTTTGTTCTCCTCGTATAGTTTCCGTCGTGGCTAGGCTCATTTCGGTTTTTTCTCCTGTGGACTTTCTCGCCGGCACCGAAATCCACATTTCTGTGCCGTACAAGTCACAGGGAGGTTCTTTTGACATGTACCGCACAGAAATGTGTCGTGTCGAGCACAGAAATGTCGGTTTCCGTGCCTGTGGTTGCAATGAGAAACTAAATAAATGCATGAGTGGGCACAGGCATGGCGGGAACTCCCTAGCGAAACTTCGCTTTCCAAAAATTGGGCCTTAACTGGGACGATTCCGTGCTGTACACGTCACGAGAGGGTTTTCGTGTCGTAGTCGAGCACGGAAACGTCGGTTTTCGTGCCTGTGGATGGAATCAGAAGCGAAATTAATGCATGAGTGAGCAAAGGCATGGCGGAAACCCCAGGAATCCAAGAAAAAATTTACTGAACCAGCTGATTTGCTATAATTCTGCAAAACTCTCCGTCTGCAGAACTGCGTGAACTATGTCAGCTTCAGAGATGGCGACGGCTAGCGACGCGCGTCGCTGCAGGGAGTACACCATAGGCCTTACATTAGACAATCGTGTACCGACGGTCCAATGGCGTAAATGACTACATGAACGGAATATTACACACAAATCTCCATGGTAGCTCAATGGTATTTATCCTGTTGGAGTCGCTCTCATTTGGTGGCGATATCCGTTCCTCCACGTGGTGCCACTGGAAACTGCCCGCTTTTGCGAGCCGAGCCGAACACGGACACTCGAGTGCAGGCGACAGGCCCTTGTGACAGGCCGGTCTATGGAGATCCCATGTCTAATCACATGGTTGATGGTGCTTCATGTATCGCGAGGTAATGCTACGGCGTCCGCGGGAGCCGACGCGCACTCGCAAAGCCCGGCGAGTGTGAGAAGTATGTGAGGGTCCCTGATGCGAGGACGGCATCGGGGGGCAACTGTGTTAGTTCAAAAGTCCCGCAACGTAGGAAAGACCCGCGTGGCAACGCTGAATGTGGGTACGTTGTCGGGCCGCTCCTTTGAGTTAGCAGAGGCACTGGAGCGAAGAAAGGTTGACTTCTGTGCGGTGCAGGAGACGAGGTGGTCCTGCAGCAAGTCAAGGGACATAGGCCGAGGCTTTAAGGCCATTTTGTGTGGCAGTCCCAGGACCACCAGCAGTGTTGGTATAATCGTCTCCGAACGCTTGCGAGACGCGATTGCAAGCGTGGAGCGTTTTAGCGACCGCTTGATGAAGGTCGTTGTCGCTGCTGAACAGCGAATGTATCACCTCTTCTCTGCGTATGCTCCGCAGACTGGTTGCTCCGAAAGACACAAGGATGAGTTTTGGAGCCTGCTTGATGAGAATACAGCAGAAGTTCCGTCACTGGACGTAATTATTGTTGCAGGTGATCTTAATGGTCACGTTGGAGCAACGAAAGGCGGTTACTGCTGTCATGGTGGTTTCGGATACGGGTCACGTAACGCCGATGGTGAGCGTATACTTGAGTATGCAGAGTCGCACAATCTCACCATAGTGAAAACGAAGTTTCGAAAACGGGCCTCCCACCTCATCTCGTTTTATAGCGGGAACACTAAAACGCAAATCGACTTTGTCCTTGTGAGGAATCGAGACTAAGCGCTAGTCACTGATGCGAAGATCATGCCGTATGAGACGGTCGCCACGCAACATCGACCGCTGATCTGCACTATGAAGATCGCTCCTCTGAGCACTAGGCAGATCGAACGTTGCGGACCACCAAGAATTAAGTGGTGGCGATTGAAGGAGAATGAAGCAGCTGTGACATCTCGCATTCGGTTGCCGACGGCTACGACCGTCGAAGAAATTTGGCGGGGTGCTATCGAAGCCATGCTAGATGCTGCACGCTCCGAACTTGGCACTACGAAACCGGGACGACGTAAGGTCGACAGGCAGTCATGGCTAATGAGGTTAAGGAAAAAGTGTGTGAGAAGAAGAGGTTATACTGTGCATTCCTCAGCGACAAGACAGCCGAGAAATGGCGCTTGTATCAGGAAGCGAAGAAATCGGCCAAGGGGGCAGTGGCCGTTGCAAGAGCCACTCATTATGATGATGTCAACGAGAGAATTGAGTCGCGCGATGGTGAGCGATTTCTTTATCGACTCGCCAACTTCCGTCATTGCCAGACCGAGGATGTTGAAAAGTTCTTTGGCATCAACGATGAGAACGGCCATCTCCTAATGGACCGCAAAATGGCCTTGAATCGATGGCGAAACTACTTCGAGGAAATCTCGACGGTAGAGTTTGGCCATCCAGCCATTCCCTCTGCTCCTCCCGTGTACGGTCCTGTTCAGAACATCACTGTTGAGAAGACAGAAGCGGCTTTAAGGAAGATGAAGCCAGGCAAGGCAACGGGCCCTGATGACCTGGCGGCCGATTTGTGGAAGTCCAAATCCTGGTACCCAGCTGAGTGGCTGACGATGTTCTTCAACCAAGTGGTTGCGGAGAAGAAAGTACCTGATAGTTGGCAGATAAGCACGACGACTATGATTTGGAAGAAGAAGGGCAGTCCAGCAGACTGCACAAGCTACCGTCTAATTGGTTTGCTTTCGCATACCATCAAAGATCTTTGAGCGAATTGTTGATGTACGCATTCGTAACGTCGTCCAGCTTTCTACCAACCAGTGTGGCTTTGTACCTGGTTGTGGCACCATCGATGCTATACACGCAGTTCGTCTACTTATAGAAAAGCACCGCGAGAAGCAGAAGCCGGTGCATCTTGCCTTCCTCGACTTGGAGAAGGCCTTCGATCGCGTTCCGCGTGAAGTGATATGGTATGCTTTAAGACAGCATAATATTCCCGATGAGCTTATTGAGTGGGTGCGGCTACTGTACGCTTGTTCGAGGAGTAGAGTCCAAGCGCCAGCAGGTACGTCGATGGAGTTTCCCATCTCAATCGGAGTACATCAAGGTTCTGCGCTCTCCCCACTGCTCTTCATCGCCGTTATAGATGCCATATCGCGTGATCTTCAGCGGCCAGCCCCTTGGACGCTGCTTTATGCTGACGATGTAATGCTCGCTTGCAAAGATAAGGTTGAACTCCAGCGGCAAGTACAAGCTTGGTGCGATCGCTTGGAGAGATTTGGACTCAAACTTAATGTCAAGAAGACCGATTATATAACGACTGACAAAAATCAGTCCACCTCCATTAAGGTAAATGGCATTGAGCTGCCACGTACTTCGGTATTCAAGTACTTGGGATCAGCAATCGCGTCCAATGGCGGTCTACTCGTTGAAGCCAATTCACGCGTGAGTGCAGCGTGGTCCATGTGGCGCTCTCTGACGGGAGTGCTCTGCGACAAGAAGATACCAGAGCGGCTTAAATCGAAGATCTACAGAGCAGTCGTTCGACCTGTAGCTATTTACGGAGCTGAGTGCTGGCCCGTTACCAATGAAATTGAAAGGCGCTTCAGCGTAATGGAAACGAAGATGCTGCGGTGGACGGCCGGAGTTACGCGTTTGGACCGTGTGCGCAACGACTCCATTCGGCAAAGATTTGGTGTCACCTCGATAGTTGAGAAATTGCGTGAAGCTCGTCTGAGATGGTACGGCCATGTTCTTCCTGCAAGCGGTGACTCTGTCCGAAAGACTGGCCTTAACTTCGAGGTGCCCGGAAGGCAGCCACGAGGGAGACCAAGGCAGCGCTGGCTTGATTCGCTGCACCAGGACTTGAAGATTGCTAGGTTACACCCTGATCAGGCATTTGATCGGGAAAAGTGGCGCCAGTGTTCCAGGAAAGCGGACCCCGCAAGAAAGCGGGACAAACGCTGAAGAAGAAGATGATGAAGAAGAAGAGTCGCTCTCATTTTCCGCAGTCTTTAGGTACTGAGTATTGTTTGTGTTACGCATGAGAACAATGCTCTGCAAGTGATCGCACAAGGACTGTACTTGCGCAAGAGTTCAGTCTTGCTTTCACTATGGAGCTTTAGTTCGTCAGCGTCGAACAACCTATACGGGGTGGGTGCTGAATACCTAATGATATCTTATCGATTGCAATGAAGAACAGTGAGGTAAGCGAAGACGCTTATTGTACTTCGAAAGAGATGAGAGTGCTGCTTGCACTAGCCGCTTCAGGCAAAAGTATAGTAGCCGTAGCCATATATTGGGTGGGGGGGGGCAAAAGTAGTGAGGCTCTCCATGGCGTGTCCATATATCCCGCGGCTTAAGTCTGGTTTCGTGTTTATCGTATTCGTATGTTTATATGCTACTTACTGAAGGCCATCTGAGAAGCTTCCAATTCCGCACTTTCCAGAAGCATGCCAAAACCCCAGTCTGTCTCATGCCGAAACCTCAATCCGACGAATCGACCTGTGTCGCGCAAATCTCGCCCAATTCCCAATCCCGAGCAGCATGAGCTCAATGGTCACAAAAGATGAGAAGCACATCTTCAACCTTAACCCTGCCAAGCAGCCAGTCTGGATGAGGCCTGCTAACCTGTTACCTACCTTCGTTCGGCGAGATGTTCATGGCGAGAAGCACCTTCAGAGATTTTGGATCTGCGCCCATGGACCGGTATACTGGAATCCGTTTACCAAAAGCACGACGATGGACTCCAAGGTCCTGGTAAACGAAATAGAAGAGAAGGACCCGCGACTCAAACTTATTCAGTCGCAGCGCTTCAAGAAGTTCCTCCTCTTCGACAACGCCGCACCCCATCGGGAACAAATAGCCACGGATAAGCTTGAGGAACGGATGAGGAACGAATGTGTTTCTGATGCCCCATTCTCGCTCAACGGAACGAACATCTCCGATTGCTCCAGCTATGTGTATCTGGGTCGCGAAGTCAACATGGCCAACGACCTAGCACAAGAGCTGAGCAGAAGGAAAAGAGCGGCATGGGGAGCTTTCAAGAAAGTCGAAAAAGTCGTGAAGAAGACGAAAAACGTCCGACTCCGTGCCCACCTATTCGACTCCTCTGTTCTTCCTGCCCTAACATACGCCTCAGAGACCTGGGCTATACGAAAGCAGGATGAATACTCGATCAGCGATGCTCGGAGTGACACGAATTACGCAAGTGACAGAAGGCCTACGAAGTTCCAAGCTTCTCCGACGTTAGAATATCAGAGACGCTGTTGCGTGGGTCAAGATTAGAGCCGGCCACGTAGTGCGCTTCGCAGACACCCGCTGGACGAGAGCCATCACCGACTGGATTCCGCGGGATGTCAAAAGAAAACCAGGACGCCCACCAACGCGTTGGTCGGACTTTTCGTGAAAGCCCTGAACGACCGACATGATGCTTTCGTGTCTCTCGAGCGAGGAGGATCCATTGGAGCACTCTGGCACGCGACAGGGACGAATGGAGGCGCTGCTGGCGTTCCCTTGAAAGTCGTGGGAGTCGAAAATTAAGTGGGCCACCCACGTAATTGCTATGTCGAAACATTATTGGAGGGCGAGCTTTCATTCCACTCAACTATAGTGTGGTTCTTTAATTTCAAACCATTGTCGAGCAACACTCATGCCTAGTAAACACCTAAGCGTCATATTATAGTCTTAGGCGAGGCAGCACTACTTTCAACGACTGCTTTTGTCGCTTCTGTGGCTGCGAAATGGTTGACTATCAAAAACCGAAACATCGAATGAACTATCATCAAATTTCGAAAGAAACTCTGATCAAGACACCTATCTTGCCTCCAACTCACCACTCGACACACAGTATGGAATCTCTACTAGACGAAAAACGAAAAAACCTGCCTGTTACACGAAAGGTACTTAAAAACGGTGGTATACCCAAAAGTACGTTACCGGTCGTTCGAATTTCAGTCAGAAAGTCGGATAAGAGTAGTAAGCTGATACAGGCGAATGTGTCCCAGATGGTGAAAAATTCACACTTTCCAACTTGCTTGACGTACGGTTCTGTCTAAAAAAGCCTAGTACCGTATTTATGCGCATATTTTCAGGCAGCCATAGTACTGGAGGTACTAGAATCTGCTATTCTGACACCAAAGTGCTCAACGAAGTCAGCGGAAAATAACCTTTCGGACGAAAACAGGAGAGAAGTCATAAATGAGATGTTCGCTCGGGACCCTTTCAAAACGCTTAAAAAATACATCGTAAGTTTGCCATATTCCAAAGCAAAAGTAAGAGGAGGTGAAGAGGTTTTGGTTTTGCAGGGCCGTAAAAACCATGTCTACTAAGCTTCATGGTACCGCTCTAGGCTCCCGACTGAAGACTGAAACATTTTCCGACGCCTTTGTTTTCACGGGAAGCGGATACATTTTGGCCCGCTGCTGCTGTTTCATGCATTACCGCTCAACATTGTGCTTACAAAGGAACTGTCTGAACGATACGCCGGAACGATAAGAACGGGTACTATAGGGAGAATTCCCGTCCTCCAGATAGTAACAGAACCTGTTCTGATTTTGCCGGGTCCTTGAGGCAAACAGTAAGAGGGGGTAAAGGTTAAGGGTAGGCAGAGTGAGTTTACCACGGCAGCAGAAGATGCTCTGTCATGGACTGGGTGGCGCAGTGGTAGATTTGCTGCCTCGTGTTCGTGAGGTCGAGGGTTCGGTTCCCATGCTACGTCACTTTTACCGTAGTATCGGATTTCCATAGAGATTTCCATATCTAAATTTGTGCTTAGCCTCACAGCTCCTGCCCAGTGGTTCCGCTGCAGCCCAAGCATGGAGTCGCGATACAGTCCATTTTCCCCAGTTCTCGGACTTGCATAGGATAACAATTCTAATATACCGAACCTTTTCCTCCGAGACGATCTGTCCTCCCGAAAACGTAATAGTGCCTTCACTGGTTAGTAGCGTCGTGACCCGGCACCATCCTCTTCTGCTTCAAACTTGTGGTACTCTTATTCTACTACCTCCAACTTCTCCACTTCGTCGATTTCCAGCTGTCGCACTTCGAAATCGCGTAGGATACTTACTATCCTTTCCGCCAGCTTCATCTTGACTCTCGAAAGGACAGCATCCAGTTGAGCTCTGCACTTCAGTGTCAGTAGGTGAATGACCACTCGAATGTTAGCAGACATTGTAGAGTCAGTGTTGGCGGCAGCAGCTTGTTATGGCCGCGCAACTTTGTAAACATAACAGAGGCGAGAATATTGATCGAGGTGGTAGGTCAAGTTGAAGATCATGTGATCCCCTCCTACACTATGAGCACCCTGGTGGCACTCACCTTACCGACACCAATAAATTGCATTTGAAACATTTTTCCAGCTTTCGCCCGCTGTCTCATGTTGCTCCGGCGTCAAAATTTCCCACACTGACATTGAGTGCAATTTATTGTAAGTTTCATACAAAATCGCATTTGGCTTGGTTCGGACACTGCTGGTGAAATGCGAGATGTCGACAAATAATAGGGGAGATGGTTATTTTGGGTGGGAATTGGATAACCTAATCCAAGCAATATACAATTGCTGCTATTGTATGCTCGTACTACCAGCCCACGATGATCCATGGGTATTCTCGACCCACTGCTATACCCGCGGTGTGGTGGGTACGGTTTATCATGAACGCCACATCGCTTGTAGGCCAATCACCCCTATACCACGCATACCCGCGAGTATGAACGTTGATGAATCCGGTCCCTGGTCTCAATTGGATTGGGTTAGAGCTCGCTCAGCAACTCTTCATGAACAACATATGACCATCCGCTTCTCTCAAAGTTGGGGAATTAGAGCTTTTTATCAATGATCGCTAACAACTGGAAGTAACAATAAAATATTTAATCGTCTTTAACAGCCTTAAGATTGTTTGTTGATGTTGATTAGCCACACGAAATTGGTAAATCCGTTTATTGGCCGACGTTTTGGCGAAATCGCCTTTTTCAAGGGCCTAAATGAGACAGAACATTGACAAAGTGGAACGACCAACCCCCTCGAGAATGCCTTACAGGAAAGTCGATAAAGGGGTCTGCACAGGTTCCATGGAAAGCCAATACTTCATCAATAAGGCGCGCGATACAGCTGTATCTAATGGGTATACCCCTCTAGGTCCTTTCACCAAGGGTCACAACGGTAATATCACCCGTTCAAGAGTTTTCAGAGACTCTAGGAATAAAAAAGGCGTTCTATATCCATTCCTCTCTGATGAGGTTAGCAAAGCTGTAAGACTTTGCCTGAGGAGATGTGACCCAGACAAGCTTGTCTCGCTGGAAGCAATACCACCTGACACTTTGAAGAAGCAGCTTGTCAGGAACCGCATAAACGACCAAGAGTGCGGGACCCTAATTGTATAGTTTGTCCCTGGGGGAAATCGGGTGACTGCAGCAAGAATTGGACCATCTACTTAATTTCTTGCTGCGCCTGTGGCAACCAATACGTTGGACAGACGGCGACAGCGAAGTTGCTTCAATAACGCTAACCCAAAAACCAAATATATTCGAATAGCGAGGATTTTCGAATATTCGAAAATCGAATCCATTCGAAAATCGCGTTTTTTTCGAACGTTAGAATGCGAGCATTCGATATCAAATAGAATTATTCGAACTCGAATGTTCGAATATGCACTCGGGTACAACTGTATGTGAGAGTAAACAAACCCTTCATGGGCGATAAGAAGAAATACAGGTTTGTAATACATGTCGAGAAAAACCTTAGATTTCTTGCTTCCATAATGTTTTATCAATATAGCGAGCTAATCAACTCGTATTCGGATTAACAACAATTCCATGAAATATGATTTAACAAGTAATAAGCAGCGATGTTTAGAAAAATTCTATTTAGAACTATACATGCGATGTCGATGGAATGGCAAGTAAATATTTGACTCGAGGAGATGGTCGGCCATGTCCGTCTAATTTCACATGCCTCTTTTTTTCAAGGTTTGTGTAACAAACGTTAATTCTTCTGTAAATTTGTTTGTTTGGACTTTTGTTATGCTTACCAATTTTGCATGATCTGATTTTACTGTTTTAGAGAAAAATCTGCAGCTTTTGTCATAAAAATCACAGCTCAGATGAACTTTTTCCGAGAAATTCCATAAATCTGGAGAAAACGCGTACGAGCAAATCGTGCTGTTCTTACATGCAAAGTTTAGAATTTCTTCTACATAAACTTTTTTGTAATGCCTTCAAGGAAACAGCATGCAGCATCAGTAGTTTTGCCTTACAAAGAAAAAATCAAATGCAACTTAGCATGAAGTTAAATCTTGCACTGATGCGACGAGATACAATAGTGATAAAGAAAAGGTTAAAATCTGGTATTTATTCCTTCTTTGGTTTTCTGTCTGAACAATCATTTAAAACCACTGTTCTGCCAATAAAATGATGCAAAATGTTTAAGCTCCCAATTTAAATATTACAGCAAAAATGGTCAAACATTTGCTGATGTTCTCCAAGGTGCGATGGCTTCTTGGGAAGACAATTTTACTATGACGGAAGCGGTAAAACGTTATATTTCTATAGGTATTAGGTGGTAACCGAGAAGAATATTTCAGCTAAAATTCATCAACCAGTTCGGCTGCAGTTTCACCAAAGACGCGCCTCAGAATGGATTCGCTTGTCTTTTCAAAGAAGTTCCGCCGGTATTCCAAGCAGATTTCAGTTTTCAAGATTGATAAAGACAAGGATAAGGGTAAAGAGCGGCGACAGCCAATTTTTTCCGGGATGTGCCGTGCATTCTACTTCTACGCGATGTCTTGGAGGCGATTTGAATGGTATCTGGCCAAACAATGACTTCGGTAGCCAGCCGATTAACAAATCAACGCTTTATTTCTTCTACAGAAGTCTGTCACCAATTTGCCGGCCCCAAAGGGAAGGAATTCTTAGTTAGCCGGTGTGAAAAGCCGAATCGGGCCTGTTTTCGGTGGCCACTACAAGTCATTAAAGTCATTATTGCAATGCCAGGTAATATTCAAGTGGCCTCTGTGATATCTCGTAGAAGTGGAGTGCATGATGCATCACTAACATGAACTGAACGGCGAGGTTCTTTGTCATTTCATCCGCTAATTTCGACGTGTAATTTTCAATGATATTTATAAATCGCTATTTTTCAACATGATCTTCTGATATATGTTCTAACTACGCTACACGCGCATCGCAACTTAATCTGCAACATTTTCAGATAGAACCAGCACCTAAAAACGATCCTGGCGTTAAGCTGGTAAACTGCGATAATAAAATTATTAATCCTCTTTCTCTGACAAATAGATCTATTGTCGTAGTACAACTATTCAGCCGTGAGCCCTTCAGAAGCCTGCTGTCGCACGTGGTGGGTTTGCTATTTAAAAGGCAGCATCTCTTGTTTCTGTCAAGATTTATTTCTTGAAAGATTTTTTAAGATTGTGATTTCTCTGGTAAGAATTTTGTATCAAAATTTTGTGTGAGCAGTTTGTCTGTCAGCTTGAGTCTGCTAATTTTTGCAAAAAGTTGGTGGGCTTGTTGTTGCCCAGCGGTTGTTGTGTCGTGTTGATACGGCTCGTCTCACAAACCACTTTTCTTCCAGAAAGCATGGAATGTCGAAGAAAACTAGATAAGTTTGATTTAGAAATACAAATGCGGCCTGGAAGAGAGAGCAGATGAGTATTTTGAAGGAAAGGGAGACGACCGTAATCCTACTTTTCTCACGACTCTATTGTATTCGAGGTTCGTTTAACAATGGTGACGTTTTTGATAAAGCTCTGGATGTAGGGTATTTTTTAGTTGGAGAAAAACCAAAAATATATACAGAAAAACTTAAACCGCACTGAAATATTGGTAGCGGGAAAAGCTCGGTGTTGTCCGAACAGTGAGCTAGATTTTGTTTCAAAGCACAATAAAGCAGCAATCATTAGTGCGTTAAAATACGCTTCATGCAGTCGAAAGGCTCAAATTATTTTGTTATAAATCCCATAAAAACCGCGTCTTGAACGAAGGTATGGAGCAATCTCTTCGTTTCACATCACAAATAACCGCCTTTCTTCGGTAAAGCTATAAGCCATTATTTTTCTTCAAAAAATAAGAAATTTATAAGTTTCAAGCAATGTGTTCACTTATAGGTTAAGCGAACTAAAACGTTATATATATATATTACACTAAAATTTTTCTTGAACAATAAAAACATACCTTTTTGGAGGGTTGCTAGTTTAGTTTAGAAAGAAGCTCATTTCAATTTGAAAGAGAGGCTGATCTCGAAGGTTTTTTTTTCAGGCAATCTTTCAGTTTGGTTTTTCTATTGTTATGTCCCTTGACTTAATGTAAAGTTAGTTTTTGGTTTGGTACAACTTTTGATTAGAAACTGAACTTTTACCAGAAATTGGACTGGTGAAACTGACGTAATTTCTGCCCTGAAGTTGGGATGAGAAAACAATGTGTATTTTTTATTTGCTTATCTTTTATCTTCAACTGTAAAGGCATTGTATTTACATAAACTAAAATCATACGCCACCACATTTCAGCGCAAACACTCATCGTAAGTTCGCCGAAATTGTCGAGGACGCGATGAGTCAGTGGGAGTACAGATTTAAAACAAAAGCAGTAGGGATTTTTAAAGTTTCTGTTCATAGAGTGAAGATTGAGACACGACAATATTGCTACCTCATCTCAATTGCTTAGATGAAGTACGTGAACGCGGTTGGGTGCAACTACGAAGAGGTTCCTCACTGCAAGAGGTTCGCCTGCGTCTTCAGAACGATCGTGCCATTGCTGTGGAGTTGAGAACGTTGTCCTACATTTAGGCTATTCACTAAATGACTTCGTGAAAGTGAATAAAACCCATGAACCTGAGCGTGTTACAGAGCAGCGTCCTTCGATCATTGGGAAACATTGGTCACAGTTTGTTGGCATCCGTAAGTAATTGAATTGAACATAATTGAAATTACAAGTAATTTGGCAGTCGTAGAGGTGGACCATCTGGTACTAACGTTTTCGAGTTCCAAAAGGGGGAGGGAGTTTAATGCGATTTGTTACGCTTGTAAAGTCTACGTCAAATGTGTTGTTTAACAAAGCGAAGGGAGAATAGTTGCTTGCAGACGTATGCACAACTACAAATTTTCCTTACCATTGATATTGCAATGTATGTAGTGATTACTCAGACGTAGAGAGTTATTGCGGTGACAGCAACTGCTAACTTTAGCCAACACTTTGGGTTTGATACCATTTGTGTCCAAAAAATTGCATGTCATTTCGTTTCATTTTCATCGGTATCGGATAAAAGTTTTGTAACGAAACCCATAGGCCAGTCTGAGATTGGGGTATTCTCCTCCATTATAAGCACAACTTCTCCTACTAGAGGTTTATTGTGGGTACAAGGTTTTTGTTTTATTCTATTTTGTTGAAATTACGTAACTGAAATAAATAGCTTTTATTCCATGACTCCAAAAGTGCGTTAAGACAGCTGACAGCGAAAGGAAACCATGAGACTTTGAGATATGATGTATATCACTGATACGGCTTCGAACGCTGATTCCAAATATGTGTTCCGTTTTTGCTGTGCCCATCTGCGAACGGAGTTATGGTCCATTATCACCGCAGTCTCCTTTGCCCTCTAGGTACATGCAGAGCGGATCAATCACAAGAGAGGAGCTAATGTAGGGTTGAAGCTGCTCTGCCTGCCGATCAGTGGTGGCGCAGGGGATGGAGGAGCACCGTGGTGAGACAGGGTGGTTTATGATTCGACTCCCCAGTGGTCCAGGATTTTTGCACTTCCTAAAAAAGATCTCCCACGATCAACCAATGCTTCCTGTTAAATCGCAACAGAAAAGGTCACGGAAAAGGACTGGTCTTCATACTGGGTCGTACTTACGAAGATACAATTTATTTATTTTTATTTATTATTTGCACAATATCGTGCGCACAAAATACTACATTTAACATGGACACAGCATATTAGGAAATACGTGGTGTAAAAAAACAACAACAACAAATCAAAACTAGCCATCATTGTTACTTTTCGTGTGAGCGGAACTCAAGCCTAAAAAAGAAACTCAATTTGTCATGAATAGCTGCTAAAAACATGGCGAGAAGACAAACAGTGCGGTATACTATCAGCTGTGAAATAACACTACGAAATGTTCAAAACACAACAGCTGTTGGCAATGACCGCAGCGCAAAAATATATATGTGCAGCCGCTGTAAGAGCAGTGCTCGACGATGTCACTAGGGAACAATATTAGAAATATTCGAAATAGAAACGAGAATATCTACGCTGCTGGCTAGTGTTCTCCTCATCACGTTCCTCCACAAGCCATGTAATACCCTCCTCTTCTGATTCCACCCTGTTACCTTCTTCATCCCCTACCTCGATGCTCTCGCATTGCACATCTTGCCGGATGAGAAACTGCTAGCCACCTTCTCTTGCCTTGCAGAAGGCGTGAAGTATCGGAAGGAACGAACTCGCCCAGAAGGCACGCCAACACAACATCTGGTGAGAAGATAGTGAGATGGGTCAGTGTTGTTCTTACCGACCCCGTATGTCGAAAAAATTCGCCTAAGGGGATTATTTCAGGCTCTGATCACCCTCTTATGGGGGTGGTAGGATCATGGTAGTCTATTTCGCCCATACTTCGCCACTTGACATAGAGAGCTCTGCTTGATCGTGGCGGATCTTTTTCAGGAAGTGCAAAAATCCTGCACAATAGGGAGTCGAACTATAAACAACCTCGTCTCACCACGGCGCTCCTTCACCCGTGCGCCACCACTGCTCGGCAGGCAGCGCAGCTTACCTAGAGGGCAAAGGAGCCTGCGATGGAATATGTCCATAACTCCGTTCCCAGATGTGCACAGCAGAAACAAAACGCATATATGGAATCAGCGTTAGAAGCCGTATCAGTGATATATATCTCATCTCAAAGTTCCATGGCCACCAACTATCCTTCCCTTGTGATCTACTTTTAAAGGTACTGTATAGCTTCATCAATAGTGGAAATTTATGAAGCGTAGAAGGAGTCGTCGTCGTTGTAAAAGTACTGGTCAATGCTTGTAGGAGGGGAGACGTTTGCAAACAGTAAGAGGAAGTCAATGAAGCGAATTACTGAGCAATCCTCTATACTGCTTTCAGCGTATGCTAGCGGCCTTGAATTAACCACTGCTTCACATTCAGTGATTAGCGTTGTGAAAGCGTTGCCTTCTAGAATCTTGCGTCCTGTGTTCGCCTTAGGATAAATTTCATCATGCCAATTAGGCGTTCGAAGAATCCGCCTTTCCGCGATGATAGTGGTTTTATGAATTACCATTGTGCTGCCTTGTTTGCGAGAAAGTGTTGTACGGAATTGTCATCGGTTTCGACTCGATTGTAAAGAGGGGTTAATATCTCCTGACCCAATTTGAACTTTGTGGCGTTGAAAGAAATTATGAGTTGAGGTTTTCCTCGTCTTGCAATCAGTCGTCTCAAGGCGTTTATTACTCGCATTGCGCTAAGGTTCTCGACTGCTTCGAGTTGTATCACACGTGTTGCCATGCAAGTGGAGAGGAAAATCCACCTTCTATGTTGTTGTTTTCCAGGGTCTTGCACTCGGAAAGTTCTGCGAGGTGGACTCCGTCGTGTGAGAAAGGTCGCTTCGGCCACAAGCGGTAAAGCCGAGACAAATAACGCGAATCATTCAACACATCCAAATTCAAACGGCCCAAGCGCCGAACAAAGGACACGGCCGCGCCAAAGGAAACAAAGCCAATACACTCGCCGCCGTAATCACAACAGCCGCACCAGCGTGAAATCGATCCAATTACCAGTAGCTACCTCTACTTGAAACACTGGCTCACGATAGCGCATGCAATCAACATACTTTCTGCGGAGTGCACGCAGAGCGAAATGAACAACCACAATATAAAGGTATCCTGCATTACAGGAGTTGCCAATGTCTTAATGCTACAACAAGCACAACGAGTTCATGTCTGCGGAGATGAATATTGTATCAAAACACCACAGCCAGATCAAAATATTAGTGTACAATTTCCAGCCGAGATTACTCTCCGTACTTATCACGTTACCATAAAATCAACACAAACAATGCACTGGGCTTGTCCTCCAAGCCTCTTTTTTTGTGAACAAGTAACATGCTGTTTTTGGACGCAAATGGTATCAAACCCAAAGTGTTGGCTAAGGTTAGCAATTGCTGTGTCCGTAATAACTTTCTACGTCTTCGTAACACTACATACATTGCATTATCATTGGTAAGGAAAATTTGTAGAAGTTGTACATACGTCTGCAAGCAACTGTTCTCCCCTCGCTTTATTCAACAACACATTCGCCGTAGACTTTACAAGCGTAACAAATCGCATTACAACACCCCTCCCCCCTTGGAACTCGAGAACTTGAAAACGATAGTACCAGACGGTCCACCTCAACAACTGTTAAACTGCTTGCAATTTCAATGCTGTTCAATTTAATTACTTACGGATGCCGACAAACTGTGACCAATGTTCCGCACTGATTGAAGAACGTTATTCTGTAACACGCTCAGTTATAGGTTTTATTCACTTTCATGAAATCATTTAGTGATTAGCCTAAACTTAGGAAAACGGTCTCAACTCCGTAGCAATGGCTGCGGAGTTGAGACCGTTTCTGAAGACGCAGGCGAACCTCATTCTGCAAGCAGCTCACCACTTGCCGTACGCGCAATGAAAACACTGCGCCCGACCAGTAACCCTCATATGACAGAGATCACCAACTTCGTGTAACATGTATGCTCTATTACACACATGGGCTCCGGTATTTATCTCGACAGTGTTTAATTATTCTCACGGACTATAACGACGACACTACCTATATCCATATTGCTCGACTGTTCTCGCGATTATAACGACTATACTGCCTACATATCTAGATATCTATATCTGCATATATATTCTTTATGGGCACAAATATGTGCATTGTAATAAATAATAAATAAATAAATGTATGGACGGTGTTCTATGTGGAAATGAAAACTCACTAAACTAAAATACGATCACGTTGTTGTAAATATCTGAATTAGGATGGCGGCGAGCAGCGCAGTGGAAGAGGTTTCTGCTTTCGCGTGCACCCTATACCAGGCTCCTGGTTCGGATTTCCCGCCCAGGTCAACCAAGCCTTCCATCGGGATTGGTGAATTGGTCCAAGACTAGTCTGGGATGGAACTTGTTCATCGACTGGCCACCGCAAATCATTGTTTGGCCAAATACGCATTAAAATCGCCTCCACGACATCACGTAGAATTAGAACGCAAAGGGAATTGAGTAACGCCATCCTTCACCCTTTATCCTTTACCAGTCGTTCAGCGGCCTCGCGGCCGCCGACGACTGGTTGGGGGCTTCACCCCAAAACTCGAGAAGTAAACAATTCGATCATCTTATTTTATCAACTTTTACACCTTCATACCTACATTGCGGTAAAGAACTGGTTTTGCTATACACAGTACAGCTGTCAGAGCGGCCTGACGGCTTCTCAACGGCTTCGCCGTAGTGATGACTTCTCATCATCAATTTTAGCTGCAACCTATGTCATCGTTTCCGCTGGAAGAACACCTTAACTACATCGATTACGGCAAGTTAGAAAGAAATAGAAAAAATGAACGACATCCATGTGTGATATGACCAATATCGATTGATGGTGATCGCCACCTCAAAAAACCAACTTCAGATTCGAGTTCAGCGACCTCGATTACCACCAGGGACGTTTCGTGCCGCTCACGCCATCCTCAAAAAATCGATAATCTCGATCGATATCGATTGCCTCGCCTGCTGTGAACCCGCCGATGATCATACAAACGCCCAGTCACGGTTGCCGGCGTGTTCGGCACGTCTACGGCTCGCCATGCACGGTTGCCGACGTGCTCGGCACGTCTACGGCTCGCCATGCGCGGTCCCCGACATGTTCGGCTACTCAGTAACAAGGAAAGGTTCCCAATTCATGGTGAGCTTTTGTGATGCTATTTTGACAGGATGTAGGGCCCTGTGAGCGGAGTCCAGAACCACAGTCAGTTTTTGCTGAACGCTTTTTTAAAGGCCTGAAAAGGAGGTCTGAAGGCGTGCTCGCAACTATCATCAACCCCTGCAGCACCCAACGGGATGTGCCTCGGCGGCGCAGTTTGTAGGAAGGCGGCCTCATAGGAGCACACGAGGGTGGTTTTCAGTTCGAGTCCGCGTGCTGCCGATGTTTTTGCACATATTAGTTTGTTGTTATTACTCTTTCTCGTGATCACATGAGGCAATTATAGACTATCACTGCCTACAACAAACCATGGCTGTCTAGTTGCGCCTTCATGTGTGCTAGTTATTCAACTATTCATATCCGCACCACCACCATACCATACCGTATCACCAATGACACCGTAATCTAATTGCACACAAATACGCTTACGGTTGAATATTATAAACACGGGCCATATCGGCACATAAGTGCCCTAAAAATGTCGTTCTCACCTAAACGTGTTGTCGGCCGACTACTTACCACATTCACACCGGATTTCATTTCTCCGACAAGGGGAGAGATTGTGGTTGCGGATGTCATAAAAGGACTCCTCCTGGACGCCATTTATAGAGATATCGACTGTCAGGAACAAGAGGCGGCTCAAATTTAGGTAGTACAATGAAAATGGGACCTTTCTACACGTATTATCTAGTTGGCTTTATTAGCGCGTTTCGACAAGGAGGTGGATGTGATCGCAGGTTATAAACCAGACCTACCGGCAGTTCTTCGCTCCGGTGTTTCGGCTGTGTCTGTCATACGCGTGGGTGGCAGTTGACTACGTCGATGTTCACCCGGACCTTTCGCCACACCCACGAATTACGCGTTCAACGAAGAAGAAGTGGTCATTCCTTGCCAGGGAGAAGACTGTTCCTCACTGGCTTTTGTTTAAGGTGCTGTTAGTGTGACAAGCGTTTGTGCTTTACTTGTTTCATACTTTGGTACCATAGCCGCTGACTAAAAGGGACGACAAAGCAGAACTGCTTATTTCCAGAGAAATGATATGGTATAGATAGGGATTGTTGGAAAACTAGCACACATGCGCAAATAGGCAGCCTTGGTTTGTTGTAAGCATTAATGGTCTAAAATCGACTCCTGTGAGCATGAGAAAGCGTAATAGCAAGAAACTAATAAGTGCAAGAAAGTTCGGCAGTACGCGACTCGAACTGAAAACCCTTCCGGCGTGCTCGTATGAGGTCTCCCTCCTACTAACTACGCCGTCGAAGCACAACTGGTGGGGTGTCGTAGGGGTTGATGATAGTTGCGCGCACGCTTTCAGACCTCCGTTTCAGGTCTTGAAAAAAGCGTTCAGCAAAAACTAACTGTGGTTCTTGACTCCGCTCACAGGGCCCTACATCCTATCAAAATATCATCGCAAAAGCTCACCATGAGTTGGGAACCTTTCCTTGTAAGGATCAGAAACCCAGCCCATAACATGCTTCTCACTAAGCAGACCTCGAACAGCGTGTAGATAAACAATTAGAATAATAATTGTGCCCATTGTGTCACATACAGCGAAGAAGTATAGAAAATGGGTCCGGAGCAGGGGTGTGCGTAAATGAAATCCGAAATTTCGTAAATCGTAAATCGTAATTACGACAAAACAGCCGTAAATCGTAAATCGTAAACCGTAAATCGTAACTAGACTAGAGCTTCAAAGTTGGTATCAGAGAAAACGGTCTCTGCATTACGCCACCATGTTTGCAAGAGGCGTTATTTTTGTGCTTCGTACCAAACAAACACCTTCGCCCCTTTTCAGTATATAAATTGAATCATGGCTTTCAGTGAAGAAAATTCTTGCTTATTGGTTAACCTTGTGAATAAGAAAATCACAAGCGACCACATAAAATACTTAGCTCATCACAAAGAGGTTCTATAGCATGTAGCTTCAAATTTTGTCCTGAGATTTGACATAAGGTGCGTTACGTTAGGTACCTTCCACTACTGTAGGAGGCGAAGCGACGCGCTCGATTACCGCAGGCTGACCGGGTTCCGCGCCCGCCTCGGACGAGATTTCACTACGAAATTAGGCGAGTTGAGCAGAACTCGCATTTTCTCATTTCTTTTGTGCAAGTTGAGGGCCCGACCACATGCCGCCCTCCTTGATTTTCTACATTTCCTTGCTCTTCGACGGTTTCATAGGTTTCGCTCAGGCCATTTTTCCTTTGTTTGTTTCATAGTTTGTTAGTTGAGTGCAGTCCTTATTTGCATGTGAATGTGGTTAGTACAAAATTTATTGCCTTCGTTAAAGTGTATTATAAGGATAAGGCGTAGCAGGAGTCACTCAGCTTCCCAAAGCATATGAAAATTAGAATATCAACGAGAAAGAAGGGCGAAAACGAGTAAAGTCTTCACTTTTCAATTACAGAAAGTCTGCTTCGCGGCGCATAGTCTGTCCTGTTTATCCGCTATACCTTGTCCGAGAAGGGCTCAACAACCCGCCACGCTACAGTAATCGGGGGGGGGGGGGGGAGCGGCGTGCTACCGTAACTCAGGGAGACACCTAACGTACGAACCCGGTACTGTATCCTATCTTTTCGACTTTTTGCCACCTCTAAAATAAGCAAATACCACTCGTTGTGACTTGATGTCAAAGCTGATTTCCTGTTAAAAATTAAAGTGCAAATGTTGCAAAAAGCGTAAAAGCAGACGATACTTGGCACTACTAGCCGCGCTGAACCAAAAATAAAGGGAGTGCGCACGAAGAAAATGAAAAAATGGCAATCTCCAATGTTCTAGATAAGCTTTGGTACTAGAATTGCTACTACAATCTATTATATGTTGACCTATAAATACAGAGTGTCCCAGAAAAGGTCACAGTATTGTTCAGCCCTACACAAGGTTTTGCGTTGTGCGAAACTAAAAATTTTACGCAAGGCCTATTATAATACGGCGACGCGTCGGCGTATAACGAAGTATAACAGGCTAATTTGGATTCAATATGCATTCCTATCAAGGCGAATAACCACTCAGAACACGGTGACCCTGAGCTGTTTTGCGCAGAGGCTTTGATAAAAAATAAAAATTGAAATGGGTGGGGGTTTCCTACCTCAAACCGCCTCATAGCATTGAACCGCAGCAGAGAATCATGAATTATGCAAGGGCTTAATAACTATTTTGCGCCCTTTCTTTAAACTGCCACGTCTTCGACGGTATGCAAGCTATACGCGTATTTTTAAATGATCGCGGAGTAATGCCTTTCAATCGAAACTAAATTTCGGAGCGTACCAGAGCTGGCATTGCGCAGCTCCTTGAGGAATTTCCGCATTTCCACGGATTCATCACAAGATAGCGATCGTTGACTCGAGATGCACCATGCAAGACTCACTTTCCTACATTTGACAGCATTCGTGATGCATTTTCCCGCACCATTCAAAGACGTGTTTGTCCTTTATCCGTTGTAAGCAAATCTGTCAACAATTTACCTAGAAATGGTTGAAGGAGACCTTCGTTGGGCCAGCCGAGGAATCGAACTATCTTGCTCGAGCACCTTTCTGCAGTATCACTCATCTAGGCTCCAAAACCCTGATGAAAGCAAGACCATGAAATATTCTACACACAGATTCTGAACGACTACGTGAGGGTCTACTGTCAAAAATTATTCTAAGTATGCTCAAACTGGAGCGCACTAGATGTGAGTGTCTGTTGATCAAATATCACATTTACGAAAATTTACGATTTACGACCCCAAATGTTGTAAATCGTAAATCGTAAAGAATTCCTCCAAAATCGCCGTAAATCGTAAAATCGTAAATCGTAAATCGTAATTACGCACACCCCTGGTCCGGAGTTCCAAGCCTCGTCGAAGTTCTAAAATCAGAGACGTTGTTGCATAAGCCAAGTCATCGAAAATTGGGTTTGCCGGTAGCATCATGCATTCCGTAGACATCCGTTGAACGAGAGCGTCACTTCCTCTTCTTCTTCTTCTTCTTCTTCTTCTTCTTCTTCTTCAGCGTCTGTCCCACCTCGTGGCGGGATCCGCTATTTTGGTGTTGTTGCATTCGGTGGACTTAACAAAATAGCACGGCCGTCTCGATACTGAACATTTTAAATACATACACCTATACCTATCAGAGTTTAACGTACTAATATTTATTATAACTAAAAGAAAGACGAAATGAAATGCAAAAATGAGATACAGGCGAGGGAGGCTAACGGTGAGTTACTTCGGACTAGGCTCCCTTTCCCGATGTGAACTTGTAGCACATTTATTACTGAACTAGCGATGAACTAGGTTCCAAGGGTTTAACCACTTTAACTTTCCGATCTCTGCACAAGGGGATTCCGCCGTAGGCAGTCGCAAGGGACGAGGCGGACAATAAGTGGTGGAGTCACGAAGCGACGAGGAGACAAACCGACTAAGTGAATTGCTCCCGACCCGGCACCGCTGCAATGATAAGACCAGGCCGGTCGATGGGGGATCAAGGAGTTGATTGCGCGGTCAAAGGAGAAAAAGTACTTGCCCAGCAAAAGCAAGAAAAAAACAAGAAAAAGCAGAAGCAGAAAAAGCATACGCAAAAGAAAAGTTATATATGTTAGCAAAGAAATAGGTGGGTGGTTATACAAGCTGTTACATCACTGTTACATCTTACAGTACTGAAACATTTGCCGATGTTGGTTTTATGATGCGTGAATGAGGCATTAGAAAGCGAGTTCCTCGCTTCCATCCCCATCGTCAGCACTACGTCTACTACTACACGGAATTAAGGATTCACAGAACTCTTCAATTTTGCGATGTGTTGTGTATTTGTTTCAACAGTCTTTTATTGTTGTATACGCTAGTGAAACATGGGCGATATCTGCCAAATGCACCAAAAAGCTTTACGCATTCCAGCAAAGATGTCTTCGACGGATATTTCGAGTACGATACACAGCCCGAGTGCTTAACAGCGAAATTCTAGGCCAGGACGGATCAAACAGTCTCTCTACATTAATGGCACAAGAATGTTACTATGTCAAGAGAGGTTCAACGAATGCCCGAGCACCGATGTCCTCGACTGGCTGCCTGGTGGATTCCCGAAGGTGGTAGGAAAGCTCGCAGTAGTCCGAGAAACACATGGTAACATTCAAAGAGGGCCTACATCTACTAAACATTTCCAGAGACGAAGGTGACGGATTGGCGCAAGTCAGGCATCGGTAGAGAAGTATCGTCGCTCGAAATTCTCAACAGCATGGGAGAAACCAAGTCTAAGTAAGTTGTGTAATTGTAAGATTGTAGTGTAATTGTAAGAGTGTTTTGCACCGTACCACCTGCACTCTGACGTAATACATTGAAGCAATCGTTTTCACATACAATCATTGACCGCTTCAGTTTCGACAGAGTCGAAGGCTTTCTTCAGCTTGATGCACGTAAAGTGCAACGACAGTCGTACCCATCGATGCTTGACATACTCACAAGGAGTGTTCCGGGTCGCATCGCGTCTTCTCCGGAATCCGTGTTGTTCGCGTGTATAGCTCTTCGTCTACGATTCCGATAAACTTACTCGGGATGTCTCCATAGAACAGCTTGCAGACAACGGTTAGTAAGAACATTTGAGTATATTAAACGTCGTACACATCTCCGTCTTGCACAAAAAGACAGTACTCAATGGTCGTCAACTGAACCTCCGCCGTCTGGCTGGCGCTTCAATGTCATAGCGAAAACTGGGCAAGTAAGAGTGAGGTCGATATCGAGTTAATGACCACAAGCATCTGGGAATCGGATCGAATTATGGAATACATCATTACATTTCTAATCGTGTAGCAGTAGACTTAGTTCTCCGATAGGGATGATAGCGAGGAACTCGCTTTCTAATCAGGATCAACATCGACAAATGTTCCAGTGCTGTAGCAGTTTGCATAATCACCCACGTATTTCTTTGCTAACAAATAGGCGCAATTGCCGCAGAACCACAAACGTGCAAACCAATGTCACAAATAAGAGAGGTGTCAGCCAAAATCTCTGGTGATCTCGTGCCATTATGACAGCGGCCAGATAGGTCTAACAAGCGCACGCATATCGCCTTCTCTCATCTCAGTATTCTCTAAGAGATATAAATGAAACACAATTTTTTAGTGTTTGAGAACTTATCGCAAACTTGTAGGAGAGTGGATGAATGCCGCTAAGCTGTGCACGTTTTGCTAGTCAGATGAAGACTCCGGTTCCTCCAAGCAGCGATTGGGTCTGCTGAAAACCATGTGCTTCGCCGAATGCAGCAGCACACTGTTTGACGTGTTTGGTGTGTCCGTTGACAGAGCAGAATACAGAAAAATGAAAACGTTCAGTGAACTCTGCCATCTGCGTACATACCGTGCCCTCTTGGTTAGCTATAGCCTCTGTGAGATCTAGATGCAAATTGTTTGGGTAGCATACAATCACATTCATATGTAGTGAGGTGAAGCGTTGGGAGGATTTAGCAGAGATAGCGATGTCTACCCCGTTCTGGATCTTGCTTGTTCTGGTAAGCTTTATCATTTAAGAATCTGCTGTAGTAGTATTTTGCTTATTTGTGGAGGTACTTAGAATGAGAGGTACGTTAATGTGGACTAAAATAGTGCTCCAAAACCAAATAAAATAAAATAGACTAACGCTCAATAAGCTATGTTTGAAACTTCACACTGGGTACGTAGGTAAGGGATAATTGGATCTTTGAAGAATTGGGCGCGTGGCAGTGTAACCGTAGGAGGCGCCGGCTGTCACGTGCACTCGATTTTTGGTTCGGATTTCTCGTCCAGGAAAATCAAAATTTCGATCCCTCCGGGTTCGGTGAATTGGTACCAGAGCCTTCAAGTTGTGTTGTGATTGAACCTCAATGTTATGCTAAATGTTTCGGTACCTATGAAGTTTGTAAGTGGATCTTTGTTGCCGTCTTGAACGATTCTCCTTCTCGATTTACAGCCGTCTTCGGGGATTAGGTATTGAATGATGCATTGGATTTGTAGAGCCCCTTGTACACACGGCCGCAGCGGCAGCGGCGGCGGCAAATGCTAAAGCATAGAGCTTTGGCATCGATTGGCGCCAAATCGATGGTGCGTCCTATGATTAAGGCCTATGTTATAGTTCGGCGACGGTGCTGTCGGCGATGTCGGAAACTGTGTTGTACGGGCTCCTACGCACTGCGTAGCATCCGCTACACTGCCGCCGACGTCGCCGACAACAGCGTCGCCCAAGTATATCATAGGCCTTAGGCCTATGGTATATTCCCGCGTCGCGCTGCGGTGACGGACGGCGCCGTTGTCAGTTGACGCGCCATCGCTCTCGCAACGCGTCGCAGAGGGGTGTCATACCTCCGAGTGGAGGGAGCGGAACATGCTCCCGTGCGACGGGCAGCGATGGTCGAGGAGGGGGGGAGTGCTTGTCGTGCCCTATTCTGTATACTTCCGCTCACTTATTTCGACATTTCCTAGATTCGTGACCGTGCCACAGTGATTTCAGCACACGTCCGGTGATGTTTTGGTGGTCACGTGATGTCTCTGTTGTTCTCCTTGTAGGATTTCCGTCGTGGCTAGGCTCATTTCAGGCTTTTTTCTCCTGTGGACTTCCTCGCCGGCACCGAAATCCACATTTCTGTACCGGACAAGTCACAGGGAGGTTTTGCTGGCATGTTCGGCGCAGAAATGTGCCAAATGAATGGCTACTTTTTCAAGGAGATATTTTTGTATACCGTTTTCCCACTTTTGTGCCGATTCCCGAATTTTATCTCCTGTGGACTTACTCGCTGGCAAAGCGGTGTACATTTCTGTGCCGGACAAGTCACAGGGAGGTTCTTTTGACATGTACGGCACAGAAATATGTCGTGTCGAGCACAGAAACGTCGGTCTCCGTGCTTGTGGATGGAATCAGAAGCGAAATTAATGCATGAGTGAGCAAAGGCATGGCGGAAACCCCAGGAATCCAAGAAAAAAATCACTGAACCAGCTGATTCGCTAAAATTCTGCAAAAGTCTCCGTCTGCAGAACTGCGTGAACTATATCAGCTTCAGCGATGGCCACGGCTCGTGACGCGTGCCGCTGTGCACCCCCGCGTCGCGCAGCGGACGGGAGTATACCATAGGCCTTAGACAAGTCGTGTACCGACGGTCCAATGGCGTAAATGACTACATGAACGCAATATTACACACTGATCTCCATGGTAGCTCAATGGTATTTATCCTGTTGGAGTCGCTCTCATTTTGCCCTATCTTTAAGTACTGAGTATTTTTTGTGTTACGCATGAATACAATGCTCTGCAAGTGACAGCACAAAGACTGTGCTTCCCGCAAGAGTTCAGTCTTGCTTTTCACTAGGGAGTATTAGTTCGTCAGGGTCGAACAACCTATACGGGGTGGGTGCTGAATACCCGATGATATCTCATCGATTGCGATGAAGAATAGTGAGGTAAGCGAAGACGCTTATTGTACTCCGGAAGAGATGAAAGTCGTTTTTGCTGCCGCTTGCGCTAGCCACTTCAGACAAAAGTATAGTAACCGTAGCCATAAAGAAAAACCGACGGAAACTAAAAGTTCAAGTCGCTTTTTCATTTGAAAATACTGCTTTCAGATGGCTGACGAAGTATTGAGATTCCGGATTGTTCTCATAGAAGAATCCATATATCACCAGCGAACAGTAATAACTTAATTGTAGCGCTTCTGTCGCGGAGGCCTTTCAGCGTGACCCAACCAGTAAGTTTTTATTTATTTATTCTATGAGCAGGGAACGATTACTAATCGATGAAGTGGTGTTCATTGACTGAAACTTGTTATCGTTTGAAAACTCAAGGATCTATGTACTGCGTAATGGTAGCTTGTCTTTCTACTTCAGACAGTTTCAATTTTTAAAATGCACAGAATATCAAGAATGCATTCAGAAAATTGTTGAGAAAACCAAACTACAACAGGGCTGTGATTGAAAGAATGACTTCAGAAGGCGCAATTCCAAGCTGTAAGAAAAACTTAATGCTATGGGTTCTTGCGGCACCTGACAAAACCCGGTTTAAAACAGTATATGGGGACGTCGCACCACTCTATTCGAACGGGAGAGCTCGCCAAGTAACGGCTTTTGTTCGCGAAGTGGGAGATAACGAAGACATGGTTAAAAGGGGAGAGAATGGGGAAAAGGAAGATTGAAGTGAGCAGTGGCTCTACCGATGCGGAACTACCTCCACGTCCCGCTGCAGAACTCGTACTGATCGATTATTTATTTATTTATTCATTGGCTACGGCACTAAGGGACGTGCTAAGAACTTTAACAAAGAGGAAAACGTTAGTAGTTAGGAGTTCCAAGCCAAAAAAAAGTAGAAAGGAAATTATCGAAAAAAACCAACTGTTTGAAGTAATGGCTAATAGCAATACAGCTTTTGAAAGGTGAACAAAAGGTAACCCTGTGCGCGTTCTGAGTGAAAAGCATTACTCTCAGCCAACCAAATGGTAAAAAGCTATAGAAACTACACAAAAATCTATGTAAACTGGATTACGCTTCAAATACGACGAGAGTTGCAAAAATGAAGAAGCTTTTTTGAGTATTATTTTATAGCATATTATAGCACAAAAAACACGTAGCAGTGAGATGAGCCAAACTGCTATTTATTGGAACCATCCAGAGTAGCTGTAGAAGACCAATGGGGCAGTTTGCGGCCCAGGTCATCCAGGACACGCATAACCAGGCGAACTCCGTATCTCAGGAGGCTTATACTGGTACGCACCCTGTGGCAGCCTGGCGATATGAATGTTCAAAAAGTGAGACGAGGCCGTGCAGGAAGGAGTGCCAGATGAAGGATTGACTGATACACAAATTGGGCCTGTTTGGAAAAAACGTTGCAAATAAGATGCCCTTAAAAAATTACTGATTCCGTCTGCCGTCTCACTGAGCTCCCTAGTCTCGTTGTCAGGAATACTTAGAAAACATATTCCGAGCACCTCAGAAGCTCACGAAATCAAGGTCTTGGCACGAATGTTGGGAAGATAATCGCGTGTACATCGTAGACCTTAAGGGCTGGCTACTGTTGCTAAGTGTTGCAGGATAATCGCTTTCGCACCAAGGATGAGCGGATTAACCGTTATCCGTTATCCGGTTTCCGGGGGGTTTTGGCCTATCCGTTTTGCTGTTTGTTATACGGCGATTTTCTGCCGGATAACAAACAACAAATTAGCTTAATCTTAGCTTTGGACGATATAACGATACTATGTACAGCATCCTTCACGATCATAAGAGTGGTCGTCACAAAAAACAGAAGTATTCAAATTTAGAAGGGTTAGTTGAAATCTCCTCACTTGGGAACTGGCTACATAGTTTTAAAGATACTAACTTCAGCCTTTCAGAAGGCCCGCTAAGCCTGTACCATACTTATATGAGGCCTACTTAGCACAGCATTGTTCATTCATCTTTAGTCATGTGCTGATCATGAAGGCATTCAAAATGCTACTAGCAATCGTCAGAAGTGGAGAGCCGCATCCTGGGAATAATTTTTCAACACTGGTCTTTCGATCGTATCATTTGTGGGTACACGATTGCAGCATGTTCGATTTGATAGCAGGCGGTAATGGTACCTTTTTAGCCATATGCTGTCGTGAATTATCAAAAAAATGCTGCAGTACTGCAATGAATACTAGCAAAAGAAATAGGATTAATCCAAATACATAGAGTAAGCAGCTTCTAGATTAAAAGCTTTAGGGGAGCAATAAACTACTAAACTAACTTATCATCGTAGGTGCTGAAGACATGTAGATTTGTTTAAATTGTGAGTTTTTTGTGAAAGTTATCTACAACATAGAGAACATCTCCGTTTTGGGGCTGGGTCGGATATTCTCTCATCTGCTCCAGAAGGGATGGGTCGGATATTCTTCCTCAGATCCAGAAAGTCTGGTCGTCATAACTCTTTGAGCGTTTGTTTGCCGTACACAACTGCTTGCAGCTACTACCCAAAAGTTAGCATTTTATCCATCCTAGATAAATCCACGTTGAAGAACCTTGGATCTTGGGATGCTATCGAGCAACAACAACAATAACGGTTCATAGCATTTGTAGGACAAGATCGTTATGTGAAGTTTGTTTCGGTGGATGTCTTCTGCCTTCTTCTTCTTTCCCGAGACATCGGAAGAATTGCTCTTCCAATCACTACTCTATTTTTCAACTCCTCTAATTGAAAAAAGTTAAGCGCAGAGTAAGGCTGACAAATAAGACAATCAAACCGACTCCTTGGAAACAGGTGAAAGGCGGGTATGTTGCTGTGCATTTGTCTTCCTATGGAAACGCCATAGAACGTCGTTAATGCGGCGACTACAAAACTTTAAAAAACGCTACTAAAATGTCTAAAAATGGATTACAAATTAACAGTGCTCTAAGCACTGATCTGTTAAAATTAGTGCAATTTAAAACGAGCTTTAATTTTTGTTGTTTGTTCGTTATCCGTTTTTCCGTTATCCGGCCAATCCGGCCATTTTCGGGCAAAATTATCCGTTCTCCGTTATCCGGTTTTCAAAATTTCTTTATCCGCTCATCCCTGTCTCGCACCCCTATGCTTGTGCAGTCATATATCCACGTATATCCAGCTCAAAAGAGCATATATGTGTGTATACCTAGATATTATATTATAAAATAAATAGGTGTACACTATATATACTAAGTACATGCATATGTACATGCATAGCAACTTTAAAAAATGAAAATTACATCAAGTTTAACATGAGCCTGCGCGAAACACGTTTAGTACATTTATTGGCCGGTACATCATGATACGCTTCATGAATTGAGCAGTACAAGTACAAATCTAGGTACTGAACACGAATCCGTACTGATACCTGAACAATAGCTCTTCCATTATGTGTTGTATGGTTCAGAAGTACAGCTGCTCTCTCAAAGTAAAGGCTGGCAAATACCTAACTCAGGAAGAGGAACTTGAGCTCGTATATCCAAATCCCCAGGCTCAGGGTCTGATGTTTGACGTATCGGAGGTTTGTTCTCTCTAGCAAAATTTCAAGAACAATAGATGAGGCTGTAAAGACTTTTAAAGATTTTTCGAATTGCTCAGTTTCTTCTCATTCTACAGTAGCTTTGTTTTAGTTGCAAGTTATGATTCCCTAAGCTTTACCTTGTAAGCAAACAAGTTATCGAACAGTCAAAAACCGATCAAATGCTCAAATCCAGTTTCCCCTGACCTCATAAATCAGATATGTGTATGTGAAGGATAAAGTATGTTTTTTTGTTGGGAATCGTTGACCAGCCTTTATGTAGTTCTCCTTTTCTGAAACGTTCTTGGAAGGTGTAGCAGATGGGCAAGTATTGAGTACGTAGACTGCATGTTCAGCACACAATTATTGTAAAAACAATAAATGATTGCAGAGGTTGGGAGAGGAGAGTCACACCGTCATTGTGAAGGTTATTATTTCAGTCGTCAATCCAATCAGTCGTTCCTCGATGATCTTTTCGATGCCATTTTAACATAGGAAAACGACTCTGTAAGGGTAAGCGTTAGAGATTTCCTTAGCAGTGAGCAGAATCTGCTATGCAATAAAGCAATCTTTCAGTATACAAGCACTGTCAAGTTTGGATGCAGCTATGTAAGGAGAACCGACGAGAACGAGATAGCTTGCTACTTCAACAACTCTTTGCCAGTGACTCCAGAGGGCTTCGGTCCCAGTGATCTAAACAACCAAAAGACTTTCGTGCATCTCTTCGGAAAAAGTCCCTCATGAATAAAGACGTCGTTTGATAGGTTATCAAAGTAGACTTGAAGCGTAAAGAAGGGGAACTTTGGTCAACGTGTTCCACACCCAGGGCTTGATGCGACATTGCAACATCACTAGGCTGAAGTCGTTTAAGGTAGGAAGTTGCTCCTCTGGTGGAGCTTCTTTCCCACCCTGGTAAAAATAGAGTTTGTGAATTTTAAAATCTTCTATTCTTGTACGGGCTCCTTCTTCCTTCAATATCAGTCCGTAGGTTTGCAGCATAAAGCGATCCGCCCGTTTCCCACTGTATTCGAGATGAGCGTCTTATCCAGGTCGTACGTCATTGGTTTTTGGTCCCCAGCCCTTTCGTCTCTCATGTTCTTCATCAACCCGCCAGATGCCATGATATCGATTGATGTTGGTAACACGATGAAATATTTCTACCGGCTGTGAAGCCCAGCCGTCGGGCAATATGTATATACAACCCCAATTAGTCATATCTATTTCCTCTGAATTACCAAAAAATTTTGATAAGGACACCTCCGGAGCCTTTATGGAGCGATGTACTCCTTGACGTGCCTGCGTAGTACTGTGGGAGCAACTATACTTATTTTGAAAGCAGTGCCCAAATTGGACAGTTTTCCTTTCTTTACTGCACCTTAATTCGTCAACACGTGCCCTTAAACTATATGTAAGGTCGACAGCTTCTGCAGTAACCTTGTGCAGTTGAGACTCTCGCTCGATTTTCTCTAATTCAGCCATTAACTCTTTTTTCTCTGCTTTATCTTTGCAGTTCATGTACTCACCCTTAATTCGATAAAAAGTTTTGAAGGCTTTGTTCACCTTCTTTTAATTCTCTTATGTACTCTTCCAAACGATCTATGGTAGACTTGCATTTCTCACAGTTAGAGTCACTTTAAATTGCGCAGTTTAGGCTAACTGTATGCTCTTTGTAGCGCGTTACTAAATTACGAAGCGTGGTTGAGCTTAATATGATTGCTAATTTCCTTGAATGGAATGCCTTTTTTTAAAATTCTCCTTAAGTGTTGTTAGCGACGAAGGGAAGAGGCGGCTCCAGGTACTTTTAGCGTACGGGAGGCTTAACTTTCTTGTTCAGAAAGTGCGATCCTGAACAGAATCGACTTTGCGCTTCAGAGAATGCGGTCTTATATTCGACCGACTTTATGCTCCAGGTCCCAAAGCTGTTACACTTTGACACGGGAGACTTATGCTTGTTAGACCGTTGCACCAAATGTATACGACAATACGGCGAAGGACTTATACGCCCAAATAATGCGGTGGTTCAGTGGATAAGATGGAGAGTACAAGAGATGAGACAGAGTTTATTGAGAGACCAACTGGTCTATGCGCAGGTGGAGCGAGAACTGCTGTGCGTCCGCTGTATGGTAGCGCCACTCCTCTGAGCTCTCAGGGCATGAGCATCATCACAGACGATAGGCGATGATACCATCCGTCGGGCAATATGTATATACAACCCCAATTAGTCATATCTGGGCTCGTCTATGGCGCGTCCCCTGGATCCAGGCACACTTTTCTGGCACCTTGCGTGAATTCGAGCGCTTGTTTGACGACTATGTGGGCCGTCATCTGAATGCTGTCGCACGTTTCACGACGTGTGACAGGACGTGATATTCGACTGCTGCGCACATTAATTTCTTGATTTCTTGGCCACCAAGGGGAATCATTAGCAAAGCCACAGCTTCAAGATAAAACCAAGGGACCACATGGATGAGTGACAAGCAAGGTGCCAATAGAGGAAGCTGAAAAGAAATCGGTTCCCATGCAACAGAAAAATGTTGTACATAGAACCAATCATCTCAGCAACAAAAAACCAAGACCACACAATGGGAGGATCCATAATATGTCAAAGTGGTACAAAATTCAAAGCAGCGAGAAACTTCATAGGCAATCCATACACCTACTTCGCGACTGCTGAAAACGAACGGCTGTGTTGGCGAACTTGAGGTAACCCTGTTGAAACAAATCTGTAAATAGAAGGTGTGGAGAGCAGTTGTTGTCAAACAATCAGCAATCACAAATTTTCAAATTAGTAAAAAGGTTTTTCAGCCTTGTTCCGGGTACGGAACTGCAGGCGGACTAATCACATCAAACCGCAGCAACTGTATCCACTTTTCAAAGCGACTGAAAAAACGTTAGAGATTCTAGATCTTGTGTCGGGTTTGACATTTTGGGGTTTGTGTCTGGTTTGATATTTTGCAATGAGATAGAAATGCACGACGTTTTCTGCTGGTTTGAAAACACAGTACTTGCTAGGTTTCAACTTCGGTCCCCTTTTGAAAAGTTAAAGAATGAACCCTAGCTCTTTAGAAGTGCGATGATAAAGCAGTCTATAAAGCTTGAGAATGCATAATCTCCTCTTGTAGAAAGGCATAAAATTAGTGGTAGTCCGAGTGGAGAAAGCCCTTGTACATCAAAATTCTAGTGAAAGTCTACTGGACCTTTTCAATTCTGTTGTGGAGCTTTTTCATGACATGGCTCCATGTCTGGGATCCGTATTCGAGGGTAGGAAGAATGCATGCCTTGTATCACTTGATTGAAATTTTTGAATTATTGCATGAAGTAACACCAAATGCTTTTTGAAAATTTTAGTTAATTTGTGGTTCGGAGTGTAAATCAAAATTGATGAGAACTCCAAAATTCCAACTCTTTTTTGCTCTTTAGTCACTAAAGCTATAAATTTTACGCTCGGTGTTTATGAATACATATACATGCATATATATGTATTAGATTGTCGGATTATAAATTGTTGGCGCCATGGCCCAAAGGGCGCGTGCACTAGGATGAGAACGGCAGGGCCGGGGCTTGTCACTAGGCCGAATATGAGAGTCAGAGTCAGTCGCCACTGGAGCGCGCTCAACGCGTCGTAATCGACAAGGGAGCCGCCAGGCGCCGGCCGCCTCGTCTTCACCGTCTTCTTGCCTACGTGTCTGCCTAGTGCTCAATGGATGCCTTTCTTGAAGAACTCCGGTGGCTGCAACTCGATGAAGTTGGACAACCAAACTTCGACTTCGTCACGGTTCTTATTCGACGTCACAATGGAGTTAGAGGATCCGCTGTTCTTGGTTTTGCAGATGAGAATCCCAGCAACAGCGACTCGTGCTCCACTGTTTGTTCGCTGAGCTGATGTGGCACCCATTTTCCACACCGATTTGACCTTCCGTTTGCATGCAAACGATCGGCAATGATGGAATGGTAACATCCGCACCTCTGTGCGAGTTCACGTATAGTTTGGGTTGAACAGCTTGCTACAATTCCTGGATATCCACAACTTTAGGAATCAATTTTCTTAACAAGAATAGTATCGCAAGGAGTCAATCTCAGCCCTTGAGTAGAACGTTAATCCGTCACCCGAATAGTTTATGAGTAATTCTGCGCCTATTGCGGAAGATGTATGTATTTACCATCTTAACTGAGTTCACACGTTCGCTACTTTACACAGTCAGTAGTGGAAGGAGAAATCAGATGAGGACAATACTTGTGGCTTTGGTAGAGAATTACTTTAAAAGAAGGGGTGGAAAAGACGATGTTAAAAGGTTAAATGTCGAAAATAATTGTAGACAATAAGGTGTTTGAAATGCAGAAATGCCCATAATTATTTTACGAATTAAGGTATTGTTTATTTATTTATTTATTCATTTTATTCATGAGGTAGACTAAGGCCACATGTAAAAATACACTGTTGTTGTTAGGATAAAAAATCAAGAACTTTATCAAAGACAAACAAATACAACTGAAGTCACTCACTATTAGCGTAAAACCCCTTTCGTAGAACCCATTTTCTTGAATCCGTGCAAGAATAGACCTAACCAGGAGACTATCTCAACGGTAGGTCGGAACGGCCTAAGTGTTGTATATGGGCAGAATCGGCTCTCTCTGGGAAACAACAAAATGCAAATATCTCGACCCCAATACAACTCTGCGCAGAGTTAGGGACGACAGAGGTTGGGCCGTTGGCGGTGTTAGCCCTATGTCTGCAGGCGGAGGGCGGGCTCAAGTTGGCTGGAAACAGCGATGACGAGCGAGCGATGGTGGCGCAGTGGGTAGAGGGGCAGCGTAGTCCCCGTGATCGCTGTTTCCAGCCAACTTGAGGCCACCCTTCTCGTGAATGCAGAAGGTTAACGCCGCCAAAGGCCCAACTTCCGTCGTTCCTAACTCTGCGCAGAGTTGTATTGGGGTCGAGATATTAGCATTTTGCTGTTCCCCAGAGAGAAGCGATTCTGTCCATATACAACACTTGGGCCGTTCCGACCTACCGTTGAGATAGTTTCCTGGTAAGACTTCCTTAGTTGTGCTCAAAATGTAATTTAACTCTCTTAAATTTCTGTTGGTGAAAAGTTTGCTCGAGCTCGCGATTTTGCCAACGAAACATAAAGTCTGAGCTTTCCACTTACGTTTCTTGTCAGCCTTGTGCCAAAAAAAAGTTGAGTGGGTTTATAGAAACCCTAACACTGCGTATTTTAAACATCACGAGGAGGCCATCTCTTTTCCTTCTAATGAAAAGGCTTGGTAAACCCAATATCTCAGCACTCTCAGCACCATTTGGCATCCGGTAATATTTATTCCCGTAGCACCTCATCATCAGCTTACGAGTGAAAATATTCTGAACATTTTCTAAGAGAATAATATCTCCTTTCTCCGAAGGAATGAAAACTGTTGCTTGACAAGCAATTCCATAAATTATAGATTAACATGACAACTATACATACATATAGGTCACAGCGCGGCATTTAGCGGTAGGATTACTGACGGGTGGGATTACTGCTGGCAGTGTTCAGAAGAGCAGGATCTAACATCTTATATAACCATCGTCACGACGTCTCCACATACGTTGCTTCCTATACTGTCCAAGAGAGATCCTGCATTTTAAATTCCACACCGTCAACGAAACTACTACCCTCCAAACGACCGTATGTCGTCGGCGATTACATACGTGGAAATATTCTCCAACATCGTCTTCGGCGGATCGCTTCTTGTGAACACCTTCTTTATTTATATTGTTTACTCGAAGACGAAAAAGGGCATCGGTAGCTACAAGTATTTGATGATATGGTTCGCTGTCATCAATATTCTCTACTCTTTCGCAGAATTCATCAGCAAGCCAGTAAGTGGACAGCATATCGTTTCTCGCTTTTCAGCTTTGTGCTGACAAGTCCAGAAACTTTTTACGACCGATTGGTCCATTTTCCTTCACATTATTGAAAACCGTAAATAAGGTGTCAAAAGCCGTCGCGACATCTGAAATGAGCTAATGCGTTCCACTTGTTCACTTCTAGATTTCGCTTCTCAAAAGCGCAACTTTACAATGTTCCATGGTGATGCCATAGTTGAGTATAGGGCTACGCTGCTTTTTCACTATATGGGTTACCAATTCATCTTTAGTCTCTCTGCTTAGCCTGTTTTTTAGAGCTTATCAAGTTCGATTTTGTGTTGCACCGAAAGAGAGACCTTATTTGAATTACATTGTGATTTCTCGTATTTCGGACTTGTGCGCGTAACACATCGCAGCAGTACAGAGGCGTTGAATGTCGGGGCCCTGAGGTCGGCATCCTTGACCTGATCGGTGACTTCGCGAATCGCACTGAAGGCTGCCCATGCTGCGCGTCTCCTGCGGACCGTTTCAGGAGCGAGGTCGTTACCCATGTTCAGCTCCCTTCTCAGGTAGACGTAGGAGTCGATCTGTTGTCGAGCGACTCCATTTAACCTTACGAGTCTTGCGTCAAACCACTGGTTGAACGTAAACTGCGTTTTAGACATATTCATGTCCAATCCAATCTTCACACCTGCCACATTGAGCTCGTTCAGCATCTCGTCGACTTCTGCCGTGCTGGTAGAGATGAGAACAATATCATCGGCAAGCGGAGGTTGCTGATCCGTTTTCCGTCCACGAGGTAACTTTAATGGTACCTGGACAAATCCTTCATGGTATCCTGAAGTGCCGCTGTGAATCGCTTAGGAGAGATTGTGTCTCCCTGCCGTACTCCTTTTCCGATAGGAATTTTAAGCTTTCGTTCAAACAACTGGATGGCAGTCGATGTTTGAGAAGCATTCGTCGAAAAGCCGTATGTAGGGCGATGGCATTCCAGCATGCAGAAGCGCGCTCAGAACGGCGTTGATTTCTACAGAGTGAACGCAACGGTAATCCACGAAGACAAGGACAAGTGAGACGTGGTATTCGCGGCTCCTTGTGACGAGTTGTGAAACAGTCTGGATGTGGTCCATGCAGGAGAACGAAATCCTGCTTGCTCCACTGACTGATACTCATCCAAGCAGCCCTCCATGCGATTAAGCAATATCCTGGTGAAGATCTTGTACACAATCTAGAGAAAGCTGACAAGTCGACAGATGAAAATATCCTTCTGCTGACCTTTCTTGAGGATTAGAACTGTTTTCGATTCCTTCCATAAGTCCGGAATCCCACCAAGACGATGGTAGTGGTTGAAGTGTTGGCGAGAAGTGAGCAGAGGGCACTGCCACCCGCACGAAGGAGATCAGCAGGAATGCCTGGGAGCAGTGAATGGCTTCATCCTTCTGATGGCATGAGCAACATCTGATTGCAGAATGGGAGGTGCTTCCTGATAGCATCAAGCATTTCGGGACAGTTTTGGAAGAACGGAACAGATCTGTGTAGAATTCTTGAACGATTGCTCCCATAGCTCTCCAAGACGTTTGCGTTGTTACATCCTTATCCATAAGGGATGACATTATTGCCTTCTGGTCGCAGATATCTTGTTTGCAGCGCAGCGATTTATGCTTGAACCTTTTCCAGCGGCTTCTAACAGCTTCGATCTTCTGTAGGTTTGCATGGACTCCTTTATTGCAATTGATGGTGACTATTATTAGGAGGGAGGCATTAGAATCCAGTTCAACAGCTCTTCTTTGCTCCAAGAGTTTAGCTGGATGAGCGTTAAGTCTTGAGGCAGACGATGATGTGGCTTCACAGGAGCTGCTGGCACATTTCAACAGTCCTTTGGAGAGAAGGTCGTAGTCTTTCGATGGAACTTCAAAAAGATTCCAATCATACGGCTTTATTGCATATTCCAACTCCTTAGACGAATGTGGGGATCCTCACCGGTGCCGGTTCATGAGTGTCACGCTTGAAGAGTCAGCTTCGCACGTAAAAGACGGTGATCCGAGCCGGTGTCAAATGAAGGAAGCACGGAAACCTCGAACAGACTCCAGCGTCTGTTTGTAAGAACGTGGTCAATCTCCGTACGTGTTTCTCCATTTGGGCTTTCCCAGGTCCATCGTCGGTAAGGCTTCTTAAACATAGAATTTCCATGGTAGAGACGACGTGCGGAGAGGAAGTCTATCAGTCACTCTCCGTTTCCATTCCTTGAGGAGGTTCCATGTGGTTTTATCCTCCATATTCTAGGTTATTCGTACCGACGATAGCGTTAAAGTCCCCAACAACAATTTTGTAGTAGCTCTTCTTGTCGCTGACAGCTTGTGGAACTCCTCCTTTTCTTCGTTCGTTGCTGCAAGTGTTGGAGCATCTCCATCTATGATGGAGATGGCTTCTTGATCTTTGGTTTCCAGACGCAGAGCAGCTACTCGCGGACTGATAACTTTGTAAACGTCTACTAGGTGGGCACTGTTGAGTTGACGATAAATTCAACTCCTCCAATATTCTTTCTGTCCGCCTTTGGTGTAATAAGGAGAAGTTCGCTGCGCTCGGTCCTTCTTATGGTTTTCGTTCTGCCTTTCGTGTTCTGCAGGGCGATAACGTCTTGTTTGATGTTGCAGCTTCTGCAGAGCAATGTCCCAAGATACGCTGCTCACATGCGATCATACGACAGTTATAAGTGCAGATGATTAGGCAGTTTCCGTGTCGTGGTGGGAGGGGGTTTCCGGTAGTCCGATTCCACTGACGTCTTCATAGTTCAACTCCGAGATTAGATGGCCCCTCGCCGGTTGTGGCTTCAACCGACGTGGTCGAAGACAACCTCCAGCGAGCGAAGGACTGGGGCGCAGGTTCAGTTATTTAAGCCGTGGCGGTGGTCTGGTTACTCACATGTTCCTGGCCAGGGATACATAAGAGCCGCCTATACACGACAAAACATCGCGTACTGCGTGATCATTTGTGCCGTTGCCCATCATCCCATGTTCACCCCTTTATCGTGATAGGTGGCACATGAAAAGGTGAAACGGAGCTTCGATCATTAATATCAATTTATAAGCAGTTATTGTTTGCTTTTGTAGGGAAAAATTCATTAAAGGAATCATTATCAGCTACTATAGCAAGAGCTGGCGTGTAGTTGAAGGAGTTTACTATTGTCGCGTTCAACAGATACCAGGACCTTTGTACGGATTCCCTCCCAACCAAGCCTTCCACCCCACCCGGGTCAGTGCTATGATACGAGACTTTTCCTGGAACGATAAAGTGCTGACCTATTCATCGGCTGACCACCTGAAGTCATTGTAAGACCAAATAGGCATTCAACTTGTCTCTGCGACATCCTGTATAAGCAAAATGCGCAATAGAAAAAAATAAAAGGCGGCGATACTCGATCCCTTTTGGGATCGAGTAATGCCGCCTTTTATTCTTTTTATCCTTCACACAATGGGCGCGTGTAGCGCAGTCGGAGGAGGCGCGACTGTCGCGTGCACCCGATACCAGGTTCCTGGTTCGGATTTCCCGCCCAGGCCAACCAAGCCTTCCATCCCTCCGGGGTCGGTGAATTGGTACCAGACTTGTCTGGGAAGGATAGAGCGCTGACTTGTTCATCGGCTGGCCACCGAAAGTCATTGTATGGCCAAATACGCATTCATGTCGCCTCCACGACATCCCGTAGAAGTAGAATGCGCTGGCGCATCCCAGAAGGGATTGAGTAACGCCGTCCTTTATCCTTTATCCTTATCCTTATCCTTCACACTGTGAAGCTGTCCCAAAGCTCGGGTCTGGATGTAATGAGGTTTCCACTTTCAGACTATATTTGTCTTTGGCTACTCATACATCGCCTACAGTAAAGGCTACCTAACCGACTATCAGAACACTGGCTTTTACTTGCTCTGCTTCTTTATGACTATGTATGGGATGAACACAGCTGTTCTATCGTTGCAGTTCATCTACAGATACCTGTTTGTGTGCAGGTAACTATGATTATGGAAAACAGTCCGCTATCTATATAAGTGGATTATGACAGTTATCTTAGAGGTACTGACAGATCCAGCCAAATCTAAAAATCGTTCCAGGCACACCTTCACATTCCTTATTGAGGAAAAGCGCTACATTTTCATGTGGATTATGGCAGTTCTTGCATGGGGAGCGACTTATGGTTTTATTACCTATTACTGCTTCCATCCCACTGCTGAGTACTATAAATATGCCAGAAATTTCATAATGAGCGAATTAGCGTTATCAGTTGAAGATATGACGTTCTACAGCGTTTTTGTTTATGTGAGTTTTTACGTGGACCTAGTACATGAATATCAGTTTTAAAGCTCCGGACATCACCGGAGAGAAGCGCATGAACACAAAGATTCAAAGATTCTTAAAGAGACCTATATGATCTTATATTGGACATTGGACGAGAATCACAGAACTGTGTCTCGTTTTTGCTACGTGCCACTGGGTGGTCCGAAACTGGCAAAAGAAAGTATCACTTCAGGGTTGGCTGATAAGGCAAAAGTGACATCTGGAATGGGGCCTGTCGTGCTCAAAGCTTAATCTACAAAAGGATTGGAGCTTAAATTAAAGTTAGATCCCATTGATACGATAATTTTCGACGTTTCCTGGACTAAGCTGCAGGGTACATTCATGTGATTAGGAGATAGAGTAGATAGAGTGGCGGGAGCACCTGCACTCACTCCCTCAACTCAAAGCGGGGTAAAAAAAAAATTCGGTCAAAGCTCACCTATACGGCTATTGGGGATGCAGATCACTAGGCAACAAATTCCGGTAAAACGATAGATTACGGAAGGTTACGATGGGTATGTCTAAGTAAAGAAGTAGACGTAGAAACGTGGAATAACCCGCACAGCTGCCTTTCACGACTCCAAAGGTGGAGAAGAGGTCGAAAGAAAGAATTTCGCTCACACATCGCCCATGGGGGTTATCTGGGGTGCTGATCACGGATATGATATCCAATTTTAAAATATTAGTCGAACACGGTAGGGTACGGTAGGTTACGGTAAAGCTGTCTACGCTAATAGAATCGCTTTCTTTTCCAACATGGTTTTCTCCAACGTCATTTTTCATCCTTCGAAGATGAAAAATAGTGCCAGAAAGGTGAAGATTTAGAAAAAGATGGCAGATTCGTGGTCGGCAGCTTAAATAAATCCCATGCGCGAAGTCAGCGCGAAATCGATGGTTGTTACCTCGTCACTCTTATTCACCGCTACCCCATGATACGGTATCCTACGGAAGCCAAAATGTACTCTTCTTTTGTAGAAATGGGAACAGACCACGTAGCAAATCTCCTAACCTCCTCCGCAACCGAAACCTAGACCCTCTCCCGCAAGTACGCATTGCTACCCACTCGGCCATCCAGTCGCTGCAGCCATTGATGCGAATGAATCACTTGAATGTACCCTGCAGCTTCGTCTAGGAAACCTCGTAAATTATCGCATTGCCACAAAGAAACTTTAGTTTGTGCTCCAAACTTTTGCAGGTTAAGTTCAGTGCACGACAGAGCCATTCCAGGTGCCACTTTGCCTTATCAGCCTGCTCTGAAGTGATACTATTTTTTGCCATTTTCGAACCACCCGGGCGGGGTTTTAGGGCGCGTGTAGCGAAGTGGGCGCGTGTAACGCTGTCGAAGGAGGCGCGACTGTCGCGTGCACCCGATACTAGGTTCCTGGTTCGGATTTCATGCCCAGGCCAACCAAGCCTTCCATCCCTCCGGGGTCGGTGAATTGGTACCAGACTTGTCTGGGAAGGATAAAGCGCTGACTTTTTCATCGGCTGGCCACCGCAAGTCACTGTATGGCCAAATACGCATTCATGTCGCCTCCACGACATCCCGTAGAAGTAGAATGCGCTGGCGCATCCCAGAGGGGATTGAGTAACGCCGTCCTTTATCCTTATCCTTATCGGACCACCCAGTGGCCCATAGCAAAACGAAGCAGAGTTCTGTGATCCTCGTCCGATGCCCTACAAGATCATATAGTTCGCGTTGAAAATCTTTGGGGGAATTTCATGGGCCTCCCTTGTGAGGCTATATGGTTTTTCTTGTCAAGTTATTTTGACTGAATCTGGTAACTATGAAGAAAATTATGCTCGTTTGAAATAGACCTGTCAAAACCGTCAGAACTTTCCGGCCATTTTAATATATTGTATCAAATGTATCAAGTGTAAAAGGTAGCAAGTTTTCCAACCGTCTTTGAACGACTAAAATTTTTTGTTCTTAAAGCATTTATGGGCCAGCATGCAAGTTTTTGAAGGCGGTGCTGGCAAAGAATTCAGATTAATTTATAATCACCTGCAACACCGAAGATTTGCAAAGACATACATAGTTTCAATGAACATTGAAACGAATGAGAGTCTTCAAGGAATACTTAAATGGAAACTGGATAGTACATTGGAGGGCAACGGTTGGAATCCTTGTGGTAGCACTGATGATGGTCTTTACGTTCGTCCTGATGATGTTCTGTGGAATTCAAATTGTACGCACATTACGAAAAGTGGCAATGTGCGAGAGGACAAAATCTCTTCAGAAGCAGCTCATGCGAGCTTTAATTTTTCAAGTGAGTCCACCATGAAGACCAGGTTAAGAGCTTTAAAAATTAAATAATTTTCTTATTTAGCTATATTTCAGGCAGCTACACCATTTCTGTTGTCTTATACCCCTCAGTTTATGCTATTCGCTTGTGTGTTCGCTGGTTACTCGAAGATCAGGTAAATCTACACATAAGCCTTCTTCAGGTTCGGAAAATAAAACTCGTGTGGTTAGTGCCTCCAGAAGACACTTGTTGAATGTGTAGGAAGTCGGCGAAAAACTTGTGTAAAAATGACACCTTTTAAGCAGTCTTATGTTTTCAGAATTTCTAAACGCACATCAAACATCGTCATTTGTAAAGGTCAGCTCGCCTTGTCTCACCCGTCGGAGGCTCGAGTAAAATCTCTGAAACTCGACATTAACCTCAAAAACATAAGAAACTACGTTAGAAACCAGGTGATTTTACGTTAGAAACTACGTCAACAACATCGATAATCTGTCAGGGGATTAATGCGTAGACTGCATTCCAAATTATAATCCTTCCATCCATAAAAAAACTGATCTGTCTACCCATCCGACTGCAGAACTTGATTGCTGCAGTTGCTTCACCTGAAAAAATTAATAACCTACTTATAATGAGAGAGCGCATCTACAGTGCCCGCTTAACAGGTTTGTCGAAGTAGAGATCGAAGTTAGATTTCCCTTTACGAAATTTACCGTTTGAACAAGGGGGAGTCAAGTGTGTATTGTTGTCATTTAATGGGCTCGTCAGGAAATGCACAATTGCTAGACCTTTCAGGGCCAGCCGATGTCGATAAAAAATACCGAATTTTTTCTGGAATTGATTGTTCCAGGTGGAAATTATACGGGGGGTTCGGCGACTTAAGTTCGAACTGGGCAGTTATATAGGTGCCGTAATGATAAGGATAAAAGACGGCATTCTCAATCCATTTTAGGATGCGCCACGTCGATAAGCAGACATGCCTGTGGAATAACAAGGGCCGCTAAGAAGGCGGTAGCCATTGCAAGAGCCACTCATTACGATGATGTCAACGGGAGGCTTGAGTTGCGCGATGTCGAGCGATTTCTTTATCGACTGGCGAAGGTCCGTCATTGCCAGACTGAGGATGTTGAGAAGTTCTTTGGCGTCAACGATGAGAACGGTCATCTACTAATGGAAGAAAGATGGTTTTGAACCGATGGTGCACCTACTTCGATGAAGTCTTGGCAGTAGAGTTTGCTCCGAGCATTCCGTCTTCTCCTCCTGTATACGGTCCCGCTCTGAAAATGACGAGAGGAGGTAGAAGCGGTTCTGAAGAAGATGAAGCCGGGCAAGGCAACGGGTCCAGATGATTAAGTGGCCGACTTATGGAAGTCGAAATCCTGCTAACCAAGGAAATGGCTTGCGACGTTCTTCAACCAGGTTATTGCGGAGAAAAAAATGCCCGATATTTGGCAGAGAAGCACGACGATTCCGATTTGGAAAAAGAAGGGCAGTCCGGCAGACTGCACAAACTACCGTCCAATCCGATTGCTTTCGCATAGCATGAAGATCTTCGAGCGGATTGTCGACGGGCGCATTCGTGATACCGTCCAGCTCTCTAACAACCAGTGCGGCTTCGTAGCTGGTTGTGGCACAGTCGATGCCATACACGCCGTTCGTCTTCTGATAGAAAAACACCGCGAGAAACAGAAACCGGTGCACCTTGCCTTCCCGGATTCGGAGAAAGTCTTCTTTCATCGCGTTGCGCGTGAAGTGATATGTGTGCCTTACGAGAGCACGGAGTCCCCGAGGAGCTCATTGAGTGGGAGCGAATTCTGTACTCTTGTGCAAAGAGTCGAGTGCAAGCTGCAGCAGGTACGTCGATGGAGTTTCCCACCTCTGTCGGAGTACATCACGGGTCTGCGCTCTCCCACTACTCCTCGTCGTCGTTATGGATGCCATATCGATGTAATGCTCGCTAGTGACAGGATTGAACTCCAGAGGCAGGTACAAGCGTGGTGCGATCGCTTTGGGAGAATTGGGCTTATGCTTAACGTGAAAAAGATCGCTCACCTGACCCCTGACGAAAATGAGTTTCGCTCCATTAAGGTGAACTGCATTGGACTACCACGTACTTTGGTTTTCAAGTACATGGGATCAGTAGTCGCGTCCGATGGTAGTCACTCATTGAAGTTAACTCACGGATGAATGCAGCTTGGTCCAAATGGCGCTCTCTGACAAGAGTGCTCTGCGACAAGAAGATTCCAGAGCACATAAAGTCGAAGATGTACAGAACAGCCGTTCGACCAGTAGCTCTTTACGGAGCTGAGTGCTGGCCTGTGACCAAAGAAACTGAAAGGCGCCTCAGCGTAATGGAAACGAAGATGCTGCGGTGGACGGCCGGACGCGTTTGGATCGAGTACGCAACGACTCCATACGGCAGAGGTTCGGTGTCATATTTAAGAAGATGCGCGAAGCCCGCCTCGCCCGTCAATGGTACCACGTCCTTCGCGCGAGAGATGACAAAAGATGCGTCCGAAAGACTGGTCTTAACCTCGATGTGCCCGGTAAGCGGCCACAAAGGCGACCAAAACAGCGGTGCTTATACGCTGTATCAGGACTTGATGATGGTTAGGTTGCACCCTGATCAGGCATTTGGAAAATTAGCTCCAACATTCCAGGAAAGCAGACCTCGCAACTAAACGGGACAAACGCTGAAGAAGAAGATGCGTCACACATTCCACTTTGAAACCCTCTCTAAAAAAACCTCTAAAAACCGAAAATAAGTTTTTATTTTAAAAAATAGTTACGACCTCTTACGAATATATAAAATTCACCACTTCCAGAATCGAAAGTAACCAGCCAATAAGGAGTTAATGTTTTATTTTGTTTTATATGGCCAGCCAGTAAGGAAGTTAGTGTTTTATCCTTCCCACACTATTCTGGTGGCGATTCACCGAGCCGAGAGGAATGAAAGCCTTGCTTGGCCGAATCATGAATATTTGATATCGGATGCATTCAACATCCACCACCTTTTACGAATGCGCTCCAAGGCCAACATACTTCTAGTTTAATGCAACATCTTCCCTACGAAACTGAATCCTCTTTAAAAAGCTGAAAATAAGCTTTTGTTTAAAAAACGTCACGACCCCTTCAGAAAATGTAAAACTCACCACGCCCAAGAATCGAAGGTGATTGTAATTTTCCGAATTTTCCACTGAGCTAGCAACAGTAGCGAATGTTAAAATGCAATGAAGCACCAGTTTTTTGGTAAGCCTTGATTTTCATTTGATCGATACAATTTTTTTGCATATGGAGTAAACCATAAATTCACATACGCATTCAAATTGCATCCACAACATCCAGTAGATGTACGATGCCGTCCATTTCATTCAGTGTTGCATTCGCGTTGCAAACCGAATCGTTTGGGTGATCTATTTGAGAAACATGCTATACTGTTGAACTTGTCTCTTCAAGGAGATTCCGACAACATAAAATACTTTGACAAACGTGGAAATTTGACCATTGTAGTTACAGCTGCTTTAGTCGTAGGTGTATTTCAAAAATTGTGTGGATATTCGCGAAATAAAACACATTTTGCCGTGATCTAAAGATCGTGAAACAATTTGGAAAACATTATTTTGGTGACCTACATATATGGTCGGTGTTGGCCCTTACAGCGCTACTTGCCAACTATTATAGCATCAAATATATATATATATTTATATTATATGAGAACGTGATAAGAAAAACTTTCAGGTTCGCTTCGTTCATTCCAGTCATTGTCACCACCTATTCTGCGATCGATCCTATTGTGATTTTGTATTTCGTGCACGAATACCGCAATGCCGTTTCGAGAATGTTTTGTCGTATTCTTGGAAGAAGCGCGAAGGTTACGACTACGGAATCCTATGCAACTTCCAGATCTCACGTCCCGTGACATGCCTCTTATAATGAAAGAAACTGGTGAACTTTTGCGATGCTATTTCGACAGGATGTAGTCCATGTTAGCGCAGTCCAGAACCACAGTTAGTCTTTGCTGAAGGCTTCTTTAACCCATTGACGACCGCGCGGCAAATCGCGTGTCTGGCGCGTGGGACCGCGCGCTGGGACCGCCTTGAGGCTCGAATCTGGGCACTCACTACTTCACTGTATTCCAAATGAAGCTTCCTCTCCAATGGGTGAGCCACATATTGGAAAAGGCCGGAACAGGTTCGAAGCAAAACGTAGAAGATGTATTTGCTGCTACAAAAAGCTCAGCACAGAAAAGGGCGCACGTTCGTCACGAATCGTGCAAATAAGGTGACCACACGATGTAGCAAGTGCTTGAAATATTTTTTCTAAATTGGGTTCAAGTTTTTGGCAAGAAATTTGACTAGATGTATTAACCATGGCCATTTTTGTAAGATATACGTAGCTGTTCGTGAGTAGTACTAATTATTTGAGGTTTGAATAGTGTGTTGTGCTGATTTTTTTTATCAAAGCTTTCGTTAGAAGTAAATGATTCTCGGACCACTGTGCAGATAGCATTGGTAGGATCCAACGAATCTAATGAATACTAGTAAACTATGAAAAATCGAGGAAGTGCGCCGCAGCGAACATTTTTTTAACCGCGGGCTAAAATTGGGCCGCGCGGTCCCACGCAACAGAAAAACTGCGGGCCGAAATTGGGCCGCGCGGTCGTCAATGGGTTAAAGGCCGGAAGAAGAGGTGTGAAAACGTGCGCAACAATTTCAACCCTTGTGACATCCTACGAGGGTTCCGTCGGAGGCGCAGTTGGTAGGAGTGCCGCCTCATAGAAGCACATCGGCGGGTTTTCGAGTTCGAGTCCGCGTGCTGCCGATATTTTTGCACATATTAGTTTGTTGTTATTACGCTTTCTGATGATCACAGAAGTCAATTATAGGCGATCAATGCTTACAACAACCGAGGCTGCCTATTTCCCTCCTCATATGTGCTAGTTTTTCAATGATGCGTATCTGCACCACCGCCATATCATACCAAATCACCAATGGTACCGTAACTGCACACAAATGTTCATACCTTACGGCTGAATATTATGGACCCGGATCATATCGGTACATAAGTGTGGCAATGACAGCTCTCCTTGGCTCCGCACAAGACAATTTTCATGCGTATTAGCAGCACTCCATCAACTGCACAGCATGCATATGAAGTGGACGGTTTCCACATCACATCGGTGGATTTCATTAGAGATCTTGGTTTCACATACAGTAGCAAACTAAAATTTTCTTAACATGTAAAAAATCGTTGCAGGATAGCGCTTCTGCGAACATTCCACATATTTAAAGCCCTTTCTACAAAGAACAGAGCTCTTTTAATAAGGGCTTACAAGACTTATATACGCCCATTAGTTGAAAATATACGAACATTAGTTGAAACGACACTACAGTATTCAACCCTAGAAGGATTAAAGATAAGGATAAGGATAAAGGACGGCGTTACTCAATCCCTTCTGGGATGCGCCAGCGCATTCTACTTCTACAGGATGTCGTGGAGGCGACATGAATGCGTATTTGGCCATACAATGACTTGCGGTGGCCAGCCGATGAACAAGTCAGCGCTTTATCCTTCCCAGACAAGTCTGGTACCAATTCACCTACCCCGGAGGGATGGAAGGCTTGGTTGGCCTGGGCGGGAAATCCGAACCAGGAACCTGGTATCGGGTTGTATCGGGTGCAGACGACAGTCGCGCCTCCTCCGACTGCGCTACACGCGCCCTAGAAGGATTAAAGATATCTCCAGAAATGAGAAGATCCAAAACAATTTTACTAGGAAATTATTTATTCGCATAGGAGGCTTTTTATACTCCAACATCCCAAACGCAGTGTTCAGAAATAGGCATTTGGATCTTCCATCCCTCGTATCACGACGAAAGCTATTTGATGTTTGTCTCGTTCATAAAATTCTGCACCAACCTAGTGTGGCTGTGATTATGAAGTTATATAGTTTAATGCCTTCCCGAACTAGGGGTGGTATAATGAAAATAGCCTTACCTTGTCCGAGATCTACAGTTCGTGCTTGCTTCTTTACGCATAGAGCAGGTAACGCTTATATAAGAATCACGAAAAACCTGTCAAATGCTATACCCCAGTTCAAGCGGTATGCATCTAAAATGTTGCTTAAGTTTGACGGACTCTAGTCATGGAGATTGAACACAACCAATTCTTGTTTGATTGTGCATTTTTCTGAAGTTTTTTGTTTATTTTTTCGTACTTCTTGCTTCTATCTCGCGTCTGCCTTTCGCGACGTAATAAAAATAATAAAATAAATAAATAAGCGTGCTAAAATGTCGCCCTCGCTTGAACATGCTGTCGGCCGACTACGTTCCACCTCCGCACCGCATTTAGAAGGTGGTATAATGAAAATGGGCGCGTGTAGCGGAGTCGGAGGAGGCGCGACTGTCGCGTGCACCCGAAACCAGGTTCCTGGTTCGGATTTTCCGCCCAGGCCAACCAAGCCTTCCATCCCTCCGGGGTCGGTGAATTGGTACCAGACTTGTCTGGGAAGGATAGAGCGCTGACTTGTTCATCGGCTGGCCACCGCAAGTCATTGTATGGCCAAATACGCATTCATGTCGCCTCCACGACATCCCGTAGAAGTAGAATGCGCTGGCGCATCCCAGAAGGGATTGAGTAACGCCGTCCTTTATCCTTATCCTTTATAATGAAAATGGGACTATGGATGGAGAAGATTGCTCCTTACTAGCTTTTGTAAGATGCTGCTGGTGTAACAAACGCTTATGTTTTACTTTTCTCATAGTTTTGTCCCATAGCTATTGGCTAAAAGGGAAGAGCAATACGACTTTTTATGTCCAAAGAAATGATGTGGAGCAGATACGTATCGATGAAATACTAATAGCACATACGAAGGCGCAAATGGACAGCCTTGGTTTTTGTAAGCATTGATTGTCTAAAATTGCCTCCTGTGAGCATGAGAAAGCGTAATAACAACAAACTAGTATGTGCAAAAATATTAACAACGCATCGACTCGAACTCAAAAGCTTGCCGGTGCTTCTGGAAAGCTGCACTCCTACCGTCTGCGCCACCGAGGCACATCTCATAGGGTGTCATGGAGGTTGATGGTTTTTGCGCACACGTTTGTACACTTCTTCTTCCGGTTTTAAAAAGCGTCTAGCAAAACTAATTGTAATTCTGGACTCCGCCCACATGGCCCTGCATCCAACTAAAATAGTGTCGCAAAAGCTCACCATAAGTTCGCAACCTTTCTTTGTTAGGATCAAATAACGGTGGTGTTGCATGGATTATAACAAATAATGTGAGACCTGTAAGAGCCTTTTTAGGTGAGTGTGTAGAATGAATTGTTGAAATGATAGTAGTCTGGTGTTAATATTGTAAATAAATATGCGAAAATATGGCACAATTTTCGACTAGTTTTTTGGAAAAATGTCGAAATTCTTGTTTATTTTACATAGCTGAAAGAGCTTGTGTTGGAAGCGATCTGCACCGACAAAATGATTGCTGCATCGACCCACGCGATATTTTGTACTCTACAGTTCCACACCTCTACATCAACTGAAGAGAGTTTTTAAATTAACTCAGCGAAGAGTGATTGATTAACGGTGGCCTATAGAAAGCAGTAAAAGCACTTCTGTACACCATATTGGCTTTTATTCCTTCGTTGTTGACGGCAAAATGCAAAGAGTGGGACAGTTTAGAACGAAAGCATGTTCAGTAGCGCGTGAAAGCACAGCAGAGAGTCATTTGGTCCGGATCATGCTCAGGCCAGCGAAGCCTTCCGTCTTTCTGAGGTCGGTGTATTGGTACCAAGCTTTTGGTTTGCTTCTGCATCAATGGATTCAAGTCACCGGAATTCGAGTGAGAGAGTTCCGCTTCTTTCCACCTGCTGGTGGATCATGAATTATCAAAGAAACACATTCATGATTACGTATAAATATCATACTACACAATACCCGCTAAGCGATATGTCATAAATTAGTCATGAAATCGGGAAAAAATTACAGCGCTTATGGTGCGTGAAAGTAGCAGAAAATACCCAGGCGTCTCCTACGTGCCTGAGGACTTCAGCAGCTGAGGTAATCGAGGTCGCTGAACACGAATCTGATGTTCGAATTTGAAATGTGGATCGCAATGAACCGATATTGATCAAATTATCAATTTTTGTGGATGTCGTTCTGACGGTTCGAGACTTCAGCCCTGGGGTAGCCTATTTCATGCTATATATCTAGTAATCCGCTAAAAGCTATTGATGGCCGAAAATAGGAGGAAATATCCAGACGTTTTCCAACGTTCCGAAAGAAGAACACGTTGCCGCTAAGAGGGGATCATTGAGGATGACCAGTACAAGTAATGGGGGACCAGGTCCAGTCAGGTGGTGCCAGTAGTGCTGGACCAGTAGCAGCAATGGTGAATGAGGTCCAACAAGAGAGGATTGGTAGCGGGAGATACTGTTGTGGCGGTCCTGCGTGGAAAAAATTCTGTGGGAGTCCCCTCAGTTCTGAAACGCTTTTTGTCGATCGATTTTCGATTTTCGTCAATGCAGACATCTAATCAGACGCTCAGTATCTATGGAAAATGTCAATTTTTTGCTTGGGCTTGCTAAGGAGCATCAGGAGGGCTGTCGAACATACTAACCACGTCTGGTAAGAGGCGGAAGCACTGAATAGCACAAGTATCGACATCACTGAACCGTCTGTAGATGATGCCGGTGCTGAGCATAGTGGTGGTGGTGGGAGGGGGGGGGGGGGGGGGTGGACTGGATGGCATCAAAGCGCAAAACTACTTACCTGATCTTAAGGAAGGTATAGAAGGTATAGCAAGGTTGGAACATAATGAGGTTCTCAAATATTGCCTTTTGTGCTGCTAGCGAGGAAAGAAAGTTGCATTAGCAGAGCAGCTAGCTTGATCTGATTGTCCTTAGCCTGTCCTTAGCGCTCAAACAATTGTGACGGACGATAGTAATGACGTCTGCAGAAACAGAACTACGGTAGACACATTGACACACGGGTCAATGTTCCTGTACGTGTGCGTTCCGGAAATATGCGACTAGCGTACCTCATTTAGATTCTAGTAATTATTCCTTTTTTAGTTGTCAACTGACGACGAGTTAATTTCTCTTCGAACTACAGACAAACATCAAGTGGCCCTGCAATTTTTAAATTATCTTGACTGAAAATATGTTCTATTCAGATTTTTGTTAAATAAGTAATCTGACCCACGGATCTCCCTCGATAGAGAGCCTTCGTGCTCTCTTGTTAAGAGGGATCTCGAGCCGCTTGTCGCCGGGCCACGTGGTGCGTCCCCGGGTGGTGGATAGGGGAATTAAACGCGAACCAAATGCGACCGTGTGCTGCCCAGAGACGCAGGTGGGAGGGGACGGACTCCTTGCTCCTGCTGTGTCGGGTCGAGGCGTTCCTTGTGCGTGGGAGCGGCATGTTCATCCATGTTCATTCTGACACGTAAAGCTATCGTAAATTGAGTGCAAGTAGTACTTTCTGAAGTCCTTTTCAACCAATGAACAAATTTCAAGAGCTCCTTGGCTTTTTGTTTATTTCAACGGTCTTCGAATGGTCATTACTATCATTGTACACAAAATCAAAATCTTCCTCCAAATAACGTACAAAATACTAGGCGCAGAAAACATGAATTGAAAAAAAATCTGAATACTTCAGATTTGCTTAAATTACAGGTAAATAAAATTCTTTAACAAAAAATTGCAAAAATAGCAGTACTATACGGAACTAAATTTTGTTGTAGCCCTCCTGCTTTAGCACTGTGCTTCTTGGTAACGTAGCAAACTTAAATTCCCAAAAAGGAGCACCTTCTGCAGATGATGATCCTCTTCAAGGCTTGCTCATGTTCCGTAAGCTTAAGCTTTCCCAATAAGATTCCTGCTCCACTCTTCGTAAATCCTCGGCATCTCAAGTTCCCACCATTGTAATACGATAACTAGGACGAATGAGACCTACCGCAGACGTATAGCATTTGCAGTGATACAACGATCTGGGGTCGGATTCACCAACGACTTGCACAACTTTAACATAGAATTCACAGCAGAAAGCTCAGATAACGAGGATGATCAAACGATATGGTGAGCGTTAAGCTGCGTTATCTGAGTTTTTCGCTGTGGATTCTCTGTTAAAGCTATGTAAGTCGTTGATGAATTCGACCCTTGCTCGTCACCTTTTCATTCTACAGCTCGCATTCTGGGACAACGATCATGAAGTCATTTGTAATTGATGGATGTCCTCGGCGATCGTTTATTTTTTGATTTCTTGCGGAAATCCGAAAGGCCTCTGATGATTTCCTTGCCGAAATGTCAGTCTCAAACGCCAGAATCGTGCACTTTATGTCGAAATCGTTACCGTTGTGCTCCATCGCCTTATACCTCCCTAAGGATGCTCTTGGGTTTTCACCCCAATTGCTAGCTAGATGTTCTCTTACGCGAATGGCTAGCGTTTATGGGTGTTGGACTGCAATCCCCTCATATAGTCCGTTAAATTATTCCATGGTGAGAACAATCACCTAGATTACTATGTGGGCATATAACGCAGTTTTCTGATATGCAGCGCTTATCATAGAGCATGTTTCTAACCAGTTGGCGTTTGACGTTGCTACTGTTATTGCTATTTCTTTATCCTGCGCCACCGTCAGGACTCTGGAGCGTCGAAGCATCAGGCCGAAAAATAAAGTTCCACCATAAAAACCTTGTTTGGCACACGATAAACTAATATAGATCAACTTATGGGTTTTGTTGTGAACTTAATATTGGCTTTTCCCTTAGACTATTGACTTGTTATTAAAGACTTCACTCAACGTGCCGATCCAATGTGAACACTCCTCCACTAAAGAGGCACAATATGTTAAGATGCCCTCTTGATGAGAGTTTATGTCAAGACTGCACAAATACTGAGAGGTTAGACAAGTATAGCATCCATTCTTTTATGGAGCATCAAGTTTCGGAGATGAAGTGGAATATTGAGGCACGACCGTACCCTACTGTTGCGCAGCACGCGGCAAGTATTGAGACACTGTTTTGTGGTAAATGGAGCCATTTTCTTTGGGCCTTAAATGGCTGGTACTGTCATAACGATAAACTGCTGCGACCAAAAATGTAAAAACTCCTGCTGAGTGGATAGCAATGTTATGCGCCATTACACCATTGGCACTGTTTGATCTAACCTAACATCCACCCGTCCAGCTGTTTCCTGTTGCTTTCTTAGCTTCTTGTGATAAAGTGCGTAGAACTGTCATCGACAATTTATTTGTAGGCCTTATTACCAAGAGCAAAGTCCAACGGCAGGATTGCAGTTGTTTGGTCCAGCAGGGCAGGTTGCACAAATTGCTCCAATCGGATAAACGCTTGCTCCTACTGTGTTAACGCTGGAACAATATTGACTAAAATTTTGCTTAAGGTACTAGCAAACGAATCGCAAAACCGTACAAGCTCCTGTAGAGACAGATTGTGTTGTAAAAGCCACTGCATATGTGAGTAGCACATCCAACTTCTTTGCTGGTTCCCCAAATCATCTAAAACGCTGCCTGGTTAAAATATGAACGCAAGCATAGTAAAAGGAAAAAGGACTTTCGCCAAGTTTCCCACTCCTAATGAGGTGATAACCTCACAAGCAGTGGTTCTTGTTAATCATCTTAACCATAATATTCTTAGTCGTTATACCTTTGTAAATCTTCTTCGCTGCAGGACGCTGTGCACCTGTCGGGTGTAGACCACATTTGAAGGAGCTCCATATCTGAAGACCTCCGACTGCCATGTGGCAATTGCCTAAGCAAGGTAGGCATTGCAGAAATCATAAAAATTTTGCTTATAGAAACAAAGGAAGGGCTCAAGAGTAAAACCTACATTTTGAAGAGCTCCATAGATGTCGGTCTGCGTCGTTCTCAGTACGTGGAAGTTTTCTTTCCATCCGGGTCTCAATTCAGGCGGAGAGGGTCCGCCATAGCAGTGTGTTGCCACGATGTAGGCGTAGGCCTCAGCAACACAGCTGTAAACCTGCAGCATTGTAATTTTTGTTTATGAAATGTACACGTGTAAGCAACAAAACGTTTCCAAGATTTTCACCATTAAATACATGAGCGAAGCTGGTGGGAAATTTTCGTTTGGGTAGAAACCATTCTTTGCTCTTGCTGTAGCAACCTGCGATCTAAAGATCACTTCTTTTCCTCAAATAAAATGAAGTTAACTTTTTCTGAGACTCCATGCTGGCACTGACCTTAAATTGTTATGCATGGCAAGCGCGACGTCCCTGAATTCTTTAGGAAAGACAGTGCTCGGGCATACCGTTGACGCTAGAAAGGGCAGGACTCATGGAGAAAAAATTACGCATAAGTTGCCAACTGATTGAAACCAACGAGGCCTTGTAGTTGTTGTCGTCGTCGTCGTTGTAGTAGTAGCAGTTGTTGTTGTTGTTGTACTAGGCGGAACTGTAGTTGTTGTTGTACTAGGCGGAACTGTAGTTGTTGCCGTTGTCGTGGCCGCAGATGACGCTGTTGTTGTTGCAGCAGCAGTTGTGGTTGTGGTTGTTGGTGTAGTTGTCTCTACCGTGGTTGTCGTCGCATCGGTTGTCGTCGTCTCTGCCGTAGTTGTCGTCGCATCGGTTGTCGTAGTCGCTGCGGTTGTCGTCGTCGCATCGGTTGTCGTCGTCTCTGCCGTAGTTGTCGTCGCATCGGTTGTCGTAGTCGCATCGGTTGTCGTAGTCGCTGCCGTAGTCGTCGTATCTGTCGTAGTCGTCGTTTCATCGGTTGTCGTCGTCTCTGCCGTAGTTGTCGTCGCATCGGTTGTCGTCGTCTCTACCGTGGTTGTCGTCGCATCAGTTGTCGTCGTCTCTGCCGTAGTTGTCGTCGCATCGGTTGTCGTAGTCGCTGCGGTTGTCGTCGTCGCATCGGTTGTCGTCGTCTCTGCCGTAGTTGTCGTCGCATCGGTTGTCGTAGTCGCATCGGTTGTCGTCGTCTCTGACGTAGTCGTCGCATCGGTTGTCGTCGTCTCTGCCGTGGTCGTCGTCGCATCGGTTGTCGTCGCATCTGTTGTCGTCGTTTCTGCCGTGGTTGTCGTCGCATCGGTTGTCGTAGTCGCTGCGGTTGTCGTCGTCGCATCGGTTGTCGTCGTCTCTGCCGTAGTTGTCGTCGCATCGGTTGTCGTAGTCGCTGCGGTTGTCGTCGTCGCATCGGTTGTCGTCGTCTCTGCCGTGGTTGTCGTCGCATCGGTTGTCGTCGTCTCTGCCGTAGTTGTCGTCGCATCGGTTGTCGTAGTCGCTGCGGTTGTCGCCGTCGCATCGTTTGTCGTCGTCTCTGCCGTAGTTGTCGTCGCATCGGTTGTCGTAGTCGCATCGGTTGTCGTCGTCGCATCGGTTGTCGTCGTCGCTGGCGTAGTCGTAGTCGCATCGGTTGTCGTAGTCGGTGCCGTAGTCGTCGTGTCTGTCGTAGTCGTCGTTGCATCGGTTGTCGTCGTCTCTGCCGTAGTTGTCGTCGCATCGGTTGTCGTCGTCTCTGCCGTAGTTGTCGTCGCATCGGTTGTCGTAGTCGCTGCGGTTGTCGTCGTCGCATCGGTTGTCGTCGTCTCTGCCGTGGTTGTCGTCGCATCGGTTGTCGTCGTCTCTGCCGTAGTTGTCGTCGCATCGGTTGTCGTAGTCGCTGCGGTTGTCGTCGTCGCATCGGTTGTCGTCGTCTCTGCCGTAGTTGTCGTCGCATCGGTTGTCGTAGTCGCATCGGTTGTCGTCGTCGCATCGGTTGTCGTCGTCTCTGACGTAGTCGTCGCATCGGTTGTCGTCGTCGCTGGCGTAGTCGTAGTCGCATCGGTTGTCGTAGTCGCTGCCGTAGTCGTCGTATCTGTCGTAGTCGTCGCATCGGTTGTCGTAGTCGCTGCGGTTGTCGTCGTCGCATCGGTTGTCGTCGTCTCCGCCGTAGTTGTCGTCGCATCGGTTGTCGTCGTCTCTGCCGTAGTTGTCGTCGCATCGGTTGTCGTAGTCGCTGCGGTTGTCGTCGTCGCATCGGTTGTCGTCGTCTCTGCCGTAGTTGTCGTCGCATCGGTTGTCGTAGTCGCATCGGTTGTCGTCGTCGCATCGGTTGTCGTCGTCTCTGACGTAGTCGTCGCATCGGTTGTCGTCGTCGCTGGCGTAGTCGTAGTCGCATCGGTTGTCGTAGTCGCTGCCGTAGTCGTCGTATCTGTCGTAGTCGTCGTTGCATCGGTTGTCGTCGTCTCTGCCGTAGTTGTCGTCGCATCGGTTGTCGTCGTCTCTGCCGTGGTCGTCGTCGCATCGGTTGTCGTCGTCTCTGCCGTGGTTGTCGTCGCATCGGTTGTCGTCGTCTCTGCCGTAGTTGTCGTCGCATCGGTTGTCGTAGTCGCATCGGTTGTCGTCGTCGCATCGGTTGTCGTCGTCTCTGACGTAGTCGTCGCATCGGTTGTCGTCGTCTCTGCCGTGGTCGTCGTCGCATCGGTTGTCGTCGCATCTGTTGTCGTCGTTTCTGCCGTGGTTGTCGTCGCATCGGTTGTCGTAGTCGCTGCGGTTGTCGTCGTCGCATCGGTTGTCGTCGTCTCTGCCGTAGTTGTCGTCGCTGCCGTAGTCGTCTTCGCATCGGTTGTCGTCGTCGCTGGCGTAGTCGTAGTCGCATCGGTTGTCGTAGTCGGTGCCGTAGTCGTCGTGTCTGTCGTAGTCGTCGTTGCATCGGTTGTCGTCGTCTCTGCCGTAGTCGTCGTCACATCGGTTGTTGTAGTCGCTGCCGTTGTCGTAGTCGCTGTGGTTGTCGTTGCCGTCGTCGTTGTGGGAGGCTGACCTAAACCGGTGTTGATCAACAGAGTCATTTTCCGAAAACCATAACGATCTGTTGCTCACTTGTGACTTGAGCCCATAGCGTCATAGCGAGTGTAATCTGTAGGCAGCTTTAATCAATTTCGTGCTAGCTGAGCTAAATTTCAAGACACTTACAAAGATGTACAATCGCGGCAGCATTCTGTTTTCTCGTTGAGATCCTAGGCCTAATCCGTCCTTTTATGTGTTAGTGATTTCATAAATAGACTACCATTGAACAGTTTCGATGTAATTTGGCGTTCATTTTCAAAAGTGACTTGATGCGCTAAAGGTCACCGGAGTGTACTCGCCTATCCCCGCTTCGAAAAAGTCAATTAGCCACTATTAATGTCTTCCAAATAATCAGTGAGACCGAGCAATCAGTGACTCTATTACGCAGTTATCGAATTCGTGTGCCCACTCACTCAACACAATAGCGAAATTGTACTGGTGCGCTTTTTCCATTTATTGCAAGAGAGTCAAACGATACTTTTTCCCATGCTTAAAAAACTATATTTTTTAGTTCTTCTAGCTCTTTTAGAACCGTTTTAAGAATCTTCCTGCCAAAACGTGAAAAATAATGAAGAATGATTCATAAAATCCGTATCTGATCCATAAAATGTACGAAGAAAAAAGCTAAACCTCCATATGAGTAGAAGTTATGGAAGCCACGCTTACGGAATCTTGACCATTTTCCCGCCCTAAGTACCAAGGTGTGATTTGGTGAGGGTTGCAGACCTACTACATTGATATCCGGAATCTCCATGGTGGGAAATACAGTTTTGGCGGCCCACTGCTCTCTTCCTCCAAAAATATTGCACCACTTTTATTTCAGGAAATCCTCCTTGCCCTTCCTCTCTGTTTCTTATTTGTTTCCTGTTTATCGCTCTCCTATGTCAATGTGCTCAGTATTTTTTTGGGTTTTTTCTCAACCTTCTTTTTCTGTGGGCAAACTCTATCTACTGGTATTTTTTGCATTGATGTTACGGTACCAGTAATTTGCTTTAAGTGTATTCCAGTGGTAAATAGATAAATAAACATTTAACTAAATAAGAAAATTTTGAAAGAGTTCAAAATTAGCTTAGCTACAAATATTATGTTTTCCGGAAAGTTTTCAGCCTTTTGAGTCTTCACTTTGAACTGCTATAACTTTGTCAGATCTTATTGGATTAGTCGAAACAAACAGCGTTCGAATTAGAACACTTTTGCCAATGGGACAAAACTCGAATTATTCTATCAGCGAAAAAATAAAGTGGTCGAGATTCGACAAAATCCACAGAACTGTTTCGGCTGGGTCCTGATTGGTGAAGATTTACCAGCGAGAAAGAAAATGAAAATGCTTGAAAAGGTGGTGGTCGGTTGGAGAGCGGTCTGGGGAATATGGCGGGTCAGGCAGAACTTCAACCCTTAATTCGTTCAATTTTCGAATAGTGATTTGTGAAACGTGTGAGCGGACGTTATCGTGCAGAAGAATCGGGCCGCTTCTGCTAGCGGAAGTTGACGCAATTTTCGGTGCATTTCTTCGACTTCCTTACAGTAGGACTCTGCTGTGATCGTTTGGCCTGGTGCCAAAAGTTGTAACAAATGAGACCAGCCGTCGACCACCACAATGACCGCTACCGTTTTTGGTGGAGGCTCGCCTTTGGAAAATGCCTAGGAGGCTGGTCGGCGTCGAACAACTGTTTGGAACGTTTTGCGATATCATACAGAATCCACTTTTATCACGAGTGATGATTCGATCCAAAAACGAGTGCGTTTTGTTGCGCACAAATAGAGAAGAACAAATCTCGAAAAATTACATTTTTCTCTCACTCAACTCGTGGGGCACTTTTTGAGCCTTTTGTCCTTCGCAAGGCAAATCGAAGCATCCGCAACAGCAGCTTTACTGAGTTCTAGCTCTCTCGCGGCCCGCAATCGGATTGGGATTGTTCAGCTTCTACCAACTCCTTCAACTCATCGACCAGGATTGCCTTGCTCGACGGCCACGGTGGTCGCCTTCGAGGATGAAGTCTCCTGTCCGAAATTCACTGAACCACTGGCGCACACTTAACCAACACTCTCCCTTAGGCCTCCACCCTTGATTGACGAGCGGTCTCGACTGTGGATTGTCCTAACTTGAAGTTAAAATATAATATTGTTCGGAATTGCTCCTTCGACGTACTTCACTGAGTTCTTCAAGAACAGCAATACAAAACATCGTTCAGAGATAAATTATTTCATCAGACAAAGCGTAAAATTCTATTCAGAGAGTACCATTAATGCGCAATGCAAGTTAAATTTTTAATTAATAATATTCGAATGAAAATGAAAGCTTTCCGGACAACCTAATAATTTAGGTTTACAAAAATGTCGGAGTACGTAATGTAAAACACTCGCGGAAATGAAGAAATTCTGATGGGATTTAACTGCCTGCAGTAAAAAATGGCAAAAGTGTGGCTTTAGTGTTTGTTTGCTTCAATGGGCTAGACCACTCTCTCTGCAGATGTAAAAAGCCTTAATACCGATGTATGAGAAGTATTCTATCAGAAAACAGGTTTAAGAAAGCACTACCAAATTTTCATCAGATGGAGTCCTTTATGCGTGTGAATGCGGAACACAAACACGGGACGTTCTTAGGTTCTTTCGCTTTTTCGATATATTCTGCAAAGCGAAATGCCGTTTGGGGGGATCGCTTCCTAAATGTAATTCGATATCTCAGGCTCTGGAGAAGGCAACAACGCTGAGACGTAAGCAGGAATAACGGAGTGTAACAGTCTTGGCCAAAACTGAACACTACCACACATAAAACTCAGGCTACTCTGCTGAATACTTAAGTCGTTGTTCTGCCAGCCAAAGTTTATTTTTCGTATTACAGCTGCATTGGCTGTTGCCCATGAATCATTATGCGAGTCAAATACGTTTCAATCACTTACGCGAACCACATTTTTTTGAAATATTGAACATGCTGTGTTTGTTTTGGCTTTGTTGTATGGAGCGATGTTTTTAATATTTGCCCTCTGTAATAATTGTTCTGTGTGTTTGCCTTCTGTAATAATAATAATTAAATAAATAAAATAAAATAAAAATGGGCTTGCCTATAGTCGAATCTCGACTCTTTATCCGTTTAGCGAATGGTTATCAACAATCTCTTATGGTTTGTACCATTAACTGGGTGCATTCTACATAAATACCTTCTGAAAAAAAACCTTTGACTTTGAATACTTTGAAAAGAGTTATGGCAAGGCGTCGCATTGCCATAACTCTTTTCAATGTTATTTGTTTAAAATCTAGTTAACACAGTTAAAAGTCCCATCTCATTTTCAACTCAACGATCTAACCTGCTCTAAAACGATTGCACAGTTACCTACTTGTGAAGCTTTTGCTTCCTCGCCTCGCTATTTGTTTTACGACCTCCAGTGGCATGCCCTTAAGGCTTCCCGTTGACGAGGTTTATCGAAACTCAGAAATTCTCTATTGTCTTAGCAGATCTGCATTTGTTACTCTTCAAGTGTCATTGTGGTTCCAAATAGTGCCTTTCGTATGTTTGAATAACATAGGCCCGATTTTAGATAAGCAAGCTCAAGGAAACCTAAGATTCAGTTAAGAATTACCCAACTACTGGCTTGATACAGAAGAGATTATTAAAGTACTTCATAGAAAAAACGAGAGCCTTTATAAAAAGTGTGAAATGGTTCTAAAAAATAAACAGAAATGACTAGTTCTCCTCTTTTCCAACAAGGAACTGGTCCAATGTCTATATGCGACATAGGATTTTTCCTACCTTTGAACTTCGCCTACTTTTGCCTAGGATAGGACGTATGCAATGCTTTTTGTGATTTACAGTAGACCACTAGCAGATTACATACTAAAAAGAACTGGAAAATTTTGATCGTCCAAAATAGACTTCTACGGCGCCAAAGTTTGGCGAAGCAACAGAAAATTTTGTTTCAGTCGCTTACCTCTTTATGGAAGAGTTTACTCGAAAATGAACTCGACAGCATTTTTCAGCTCGTCGTGAGCATTCCACACACGTAATATTGTCTGTATTAAAACTGAAAACCATTTTCACCTCTTCAGCCGCCGAAACGAGTTTGTGCTGCGCTTCGGCCCGAGCACGGCCACGGCAGCGGCCTGCTCGCTTCCCTTGCGACCTTTCGCGGCACTCCACATGTCGTATATCGTATGAACAGTGATCACACTTCTAACTCCGCAGTCTATCTGTGATCACCCTGAATACCTTAGAAGCCACGAGTTTGGGGCTCGGCGTGCAGCCAAGGCGGCGCACCATGCTTGCAACTGGGCGAGGTGCGAGAGTCAGGGACATCATGTATCTCCAATAGGCTCGCTGTATAGCATATATGTAATTATATCTACACACATAGACAGGGTGTCCCAAAAATGTAGCACTGTTTGAAATGTGATAGCTTTGCTCACAGTAAAGCTACTGAAGAAGTTAAGGGCTCGTAAGAAAGCTTTAGAAAAAATAAAAAAAAAGCTTTAGAAAAAAAAATAGAAATTTTTGACATATGAGAGGTATGGAAGGGCACACTCGGAAGTTTTGCATTTTACACTCGATTGGTTGTGCCTCGCATAAATACTTGTTGTAATTTCTCCTTGAAAAGACCGCATCGACTGATTTGTGCTTTTTCGAAGGCATATCACTTGAAAACACAGTACACCTTGCAAAAAACGCAGGGTATCTTTAAAAAATACAGGAACTATTTGAATGGTTCTCACGTTGCTCCTAGCGAAGCTTTAGAAGATGCCTTAAGACTCATATAAAGGCAAATGGTAACGAGATTTCCGTAGCATGAAAATGGCCAAGATTGCGCTATGCTTCCGCCCGAAACCTTGCATTTCAGGCTCGACTGATTGTGCGTGGGTGAAGCGAGTGGGTGGTTCTTTGGAGAAGCAGACACTGAATCGCATCTGCACAACGTGAAATTTAACTGCAGAGTGCGCCACTCTTCAAGGGATAGAATAACAACAACATAAGTGATTTCTGAAAAGCAAGGCACTTATGCAGCACACAAATACAACACCGGCTGCGCCGCATCGTCCAACCAGCACAAGCGGCGCGAAAGAGCAAGAGCTCCGCAAAAGGGCGCCGGAGAGCGCTCCACGCGTCGCGTCTGACACAAGTCGCGTTGGGGCGACTGCGCCCTCGACTTCTGGACGTTAGGCTGATGGAAAGAGTATATTCACGCGTTTGGACAAGCATGGCCTACAGTTTGGAACTAATTGCCTACATGGCGCGCGCGGTGAACAATGCATATAGGCCCGGCAGAATTAATCGCGCCGGCGCAAGAGAGCGAAGCGGCCAATGCAGATTAAGGTTGGGACCCAATTTTTTCCGATTTTGGTCGATCACTGCGGTAAGACGAGGCGAGCTAACGGCATGCAAATCCATGGACGACCAGAGCACTGAAAGCACTTTGCGAAGAACTGCTTCTCGACTACCCAGCTGCTTAAACTTTCTTAACCACAGCTGTTGTTTTAGAGCGGCGGTGAAATTTGAATGAAGAGCGTTTTAAAACGACAGCGGCGAAATTTCTCCCACCTTTATTCGCCCACATTTGAGTTGTCGACACTCCCAATAATACCGTTCTGTTCAATACGAAAAGCTCTATGGAATGATGTCAATCTCGAACAATTTTGGAAATATCGATCTTTTAAAAATTTCGCATCGAGGACAACAAAGCCGCAGCGGAGCTGCGATGACGTCGCCGAAAATCAATGTTCCCGAATTGCGCCAATTTGAAAATTAGAAAAGTTGGGTACTCTCTTGCAATTTAGAAAAGGTAGGTATGTTCGATAGAGCTTTTGATGGTGAACTGAACGGTGTTGCTTAGAGTAGCGATAGCTGTAATGAGCGCGTGAGGGCGCGGAGAACACCGATCGTTGATGTGCAAAATTGCACGCGCGGGCGTGTTCGGAGCGCGATAACTCTGTCAGGTGTAAACCCTTTCGGCTGCAACTTGTGGATTTCGTAGCCAGTAAGAAGTTCTAGCAGATCACCAAAACAGCGATGTAGCTTACGAACGTAAAAGTTACAGTGGTGCGAAACTGCAGGTTAAGCTTATGTGACATGATTCTTTCCGATTTTAGTCAATCACTGCGGTAAGACGCGAAGAGCTAACTGCATAAAAGTGCGCGTATGGGAGCAGAACAGAAAAAGCTCTTTACACTGACTTGCTCATAACTTCCGATCTGCCTGTACTGCCTTAACCACTGATGCCGTTTTGGGGCGGCGGACTTCACGGTTGAAGTTTCCTGCACTCTAACTAGATCAGGTTTGTGTTTTCGACACTCGCAATGACAAAGTTTTGTTTATTGGACTCAAATGGTATCTCGACCAATTTCGGAAAAATTATTGATTTTTTGACAATTTCGCATCGAGGACGAGGCCGAGCCTGCGCGAGATTTTCGAAATTGGCCAATTTTTTTGTTCAAACTTCGTTCCATAATTATCTAGAATGTTTTTACGAATCCGTCGTTTGTTTATGGAAATTCAGCCAATTTCAGTTGGCTACTTTCCGTTGAGGGTGGTCAGGTCAGGGTCACCGATCACCCTCAGTTATCGGTATGGGTCTCCTGCCGTAGTCGTTCAAATGGATTTCGGCATCGTGTTCGGAACCTCGAGTAACCACAGTCACTATTCGATGTTTTAGCAAAACCAGTGATCCTGACCCCATCAAACGGACGTCGGATTCGTAATCCGCTCCCCAAATAACCCCCTAGATGATTTTGAACGAAAAATTGGGCCAATTTCAAAAATGTCGATTTCAGATGACGTCGTCGTCCGCGAAGGCTCTGCCTAGAGCGCCTTCGTTCTCTGTTCGACAGAGTTTCTCAAGCTGAACAGAGCGGTATTATTGTTAGTGTCGAAAACTCAAATGTGGGCGCGTTAAGGAGGAAGAAATCTCACCGCTGCCGTTCGACCGTTTAAAACGGCATCTGTGCTTAAGAAATTATAGGCAGCTGGAGAGCAGTGAGCACGTCATTGTGAAGAACCTTTACTATTCTGCTCGAATACGCACTTTTAGGCCGTCAGCTCTCCGCGTCTTACCGCAGTGGGGACTGAAATCGGAAAAAATTGGGTTGCACAAGCTTAACCTGCAGTTTCGCTCCACTGTAACTTTGCCCGTTCTTAAGCTACATTGCTGTGCTTTGATGAACTGCTAGACCTTCTTACTGACTAAATCCACAAGCTGCAGCCGGAAGGGTTTAACTTCACAGAGTTATCGCGCTCCAAACAGGCCCACGCGCGCAATTTGAACGATCGATGTTCTCCGCGCCCTAAATCGCTCGGATTACAGCTCTTGCTACTCTAGGTAACGCCGTTTAATTCACCATCAAAAGCAATTCTACCGAATGGTACCCAGCTTGGCCAGGTTCGAGAATATCGAGTTTTGGTGACGTCATCGCACCTCTACTGCGGCCTTGTTGTCCTCCATGCCAAATTTTTAAAAGATCCATATCTCCAAAACTGGTCGAAATTGACATCATTCGATAGAGCTTTTCATGGTAAGCAGAAAGGTATTATTGGGAGTATCAAAAACTCAGTTTTGGGCACGCAAAGGCGGCAGAAATTTCACCGCTGTCGTTCCAAAACGCGTTTCACCCAAATTTCACCACCGCTCTAAAACGGCAGCTGTGGTTAAGGCAATTTGAGCGTCCGGGATGTTGTGATCATGACGAGGAAAAGTGCCTTCAGTGCCCTACTTGCCCACGGATTTGTATGTCATTAGCTCGCCTCGTTTTACCGCAGTGATCGACCAGAATCGGAAAAAATTGGGTCCCCAACCTTAATCTGCAGTTTCGCACCGCTGCAACTTAGTTGCTTTGCGAGCTAAACCGTTGTGCTCTAAACTACTTCAAGAATCTTGTGCTGCCTAAAAAGTCGTCGAGTTGCAACCGAAAAGATTTAAACATTATAGAGTTATTATGCTCCAAACACGCCCGCGCGTTCAAATTGTCAGTATCTTGGAGCCTCAGTGGAAACGTGGAAATCGTTGTCAGGCAATGCCAGGCTCACTAAGGATTTGGACCGCTTGGGAGAAACAGGATTTGGGAGAAACATTTTGATACTTGGATACTAGGCTCTAGCGCACTTAAAGGAATGATGACGTCATCGAACGCGGAGCCGTAGGCTCGGCCTCGACGCGAACTCGACGAACACTCGGTTGATTCAGTCGGGCCTATATGCACTGTCCACAGCGCGCCATGCCGACAGTTAGTTCCATACAGTAGGCCATGCTCGTCTAAGCGCATGGATAGGCTCCTTCCATCAGCCTAACGTCCAGAAAAGTTGAGGGTGTGACAGCCTAACGAGACTTGCGTCAGACACGAGGCGCGCGAGCTGAAAACGGGGCTCTTCAGGCCGGTACTGTACAAACACAAAACGCAAATACAAACAAAGAGTAGAACAGAGCGCTATTTGCCTTCTATTATGTTTCTCCCTCCCAGTTCTACAACACGAGTCAGCAATGTAAGCTTTGCATATCTCTGGAGCAAGGGTCTTCCAAAAATTGACTATTGCGACCTTTAAGTCATCAAGTGTGCGGAATTCTTGCTTCCTAGATAGAGCAATTAAGAACGGATTACATACATACATCTACATAGTATAAAGGACACAACAACACCTTTTCAGTTAGTCTTTTAATAAATAGTATCACCTGATATAGTTCTTCATGCTGCCCCATAGCAACTCGATTAGATTCAAGTCGACAATCATGACGCTTATTAATTTGATAAAGGTGTGAGACCTAATCGCAACTTCTTATATGTTCTCATTGTAGTTGCACTGCATATGAACGGTAATGAATAAAACACATCCCAAGATGTGGATATAATGCGAACGCCTTTTGGCCACGTATGAGCACATACCAAAAAACAGAGGTCAATTAGAGTTTTCTCATAGTATGTATACCTACCCTTCCCATCTTATACAATAATTTTTCCGTAGGTACCTTGCCGAAAGCTTTTGAAAAGTCGAAAAAGAGTTGTATGAGGCTTAGCACGGTCGCAGCAGAAATGGGGCTCTACCAGTAGATCGGCGCAGAAATGGGGCAGCACCGTTGGCTCTCACACCAAAGGGCTACATCCAGCGGTATTGCAGCGCAAGTGACTTCTGCCGACTTCAGCCTTAACCATTGCGAAAAGGTCACCCGATCATAAACCACACATTAATCGCTGAATAGAAAGTGAGACGGGGCTTCTAATGGTGTTAACTAGATTTTAAACAAATAACTTTGAAATAGTTATGGCAATGCGACCTTCGTGACGGATTAAAGCATATTTCTTTCAAAGAATTTGAGCGGTATTGCCTTAGGCTAAGTTATAAATATTGCAGCATTTCTGTTTTTTCTGAAGTTCAAACAACTGTAACAACTAAAGCTGCTGAAGTATTACATTTTGTTTGAAAGCATGTTTCCTGACCATCATTTTGAGTTATGAATCGTTAATTTTCCTAGCCATTTTTCGCGTCAGCGGGGGAAAGCACAGAACTAGGCAAGGAAAGGAACTCCGAGGTGTGGCTGATCAACCCTACCCGTTTTAAGGCACCTTTCTGGTGTACAGCCTTATTCTCTAGAGCGATGTCCACTCAAAGTGAAAAGGTGTGTGGTTTCATTTTCAATTACTTCAACCTCAGCAGCAGCACAACGACGGGGGTCAAGCACATTTAGGAAGTCACCGGCAAGTTCATTCCTAACCGAATAAATTATTGGAGATGGTATCAGAAGTTCCTTTCCGCCCAGCAGGGCAACAAAGACAATGGGCATGGATCAAATCCTAGCGATAAGAAGGGAATGCTTCACTACAACTGTAAAGCCAAAAAGCAATAGCTGGAACGCAATTATAGCTGGGGGCTCTGAAGAAACCGGAGCTCCACAGAAAGAAGGCTTGGTGAATGTGTAGTGGTCCAGTGCACCGAAAGCTGCTCCACGTAATCAAGCCATCCTCGGCGCTCGCTTTTGCCAAGAACTCGACTAGATCTAGCACCAATGAGTGGAGAAAGAAGTCGATACGAGCCAATATTTCCTCCGCCAGGGCAGTGGCCGACCGCTTGCGGCACTTCAGACGCCGGCGAAAATCTAGGAATTGAGTTGGACCAAAGTCAAACAACCACCGCTCGATGGATCAGTGCCTCCATCGTATGCGCTTCGCCGAAATCGGTGAGGTCACGGCGGTGGTACACGATTTCTTCAAGTCAAAACCCACCAAATATTCTACAGAGCTGTAATCTATTCTGTTCATGAAAAGCGGAAGAAACTCATTGAGAATAATGACAATTACGTCGTCTAAGATCTCATTTTTCTTTTGTGGTATAATCTTCTTTTTGCTGGAAGGCCAATTTTATTACAAAATTTATGACTCAACCTGACTGAACCATTTAAGACAGGAAAAAACATGGTAACAGAAATCGCCCACTGTTGAAGACGGGGAAGGCGCAGCAGAAACTGCTGTCATCCGAACGAAAACAGTTCTCTCACAATTATTCTATCTCTGCCCTACTGTTTCCTTCTGCAAAAGCTCTGCCTACATAACATGTTGAAACAGCTGGTAGAATTCACCTCTACACAACAATATAAGGGACCATAGCAGTGTGGGCAATCGACCATCTGCAGCCGCCTCAACAATGACAACGATCGGGACGTTGGTTGTGCTGGTAGGTTTCAGGCAGCCATGATGTTACTGCTAGCTTGGTAAACGTGCGGCACACCCATTTACCACTAAAAAGCTTCATACTTGCTGTAGTAGTCGTACCTAATAGTACCTAGGGCAGAAAGGTAGAAAGGGGTCTTCTGTTTTGTCACTTGTAAAGGAAACAATATCCCGAGGCCGAGTAGCAGCTGTTGAATGGAATAGGCCGGAGGCATACTTCTATCGCTGCGATGGCATCGCGGCGCTCAGTTTATGGTCATTTCGCCGCACGCGGTCGAATAGTCGAAGGAAACTTCGCCGCGGCCGCCGCAACAGTGGCAGTCGGCATGCGCGACGGCTTCCCGCGCCCATCGCGGGCATGCATACTTTTCGCGCCGCGCGCGGTGTTTAGCGTTGGTCCTGGACGGATCGCTGCCACGCTCCCTTGCAGAACGATGAGCGGTGCGACGAGCACTGACAAGTTCAAATCCTTTTGCGTCTTTCTTTGTGAATTCTTTGCAAAACTCATCGCGGCGACGGGAAGTGTGCACGAGGCCTTACACGTTGTCCATATTGAATTGTACAGTGCATATATAGGGTGTCTCAAAAAATGTATACGTTGTTTGAAGGTGGTAATTTTGGTCACAATGAAGGTGCTAGAGAACGTTAAGGGCTATTATGAAAGCTTAAGGACATAGAAATTTTCTGACATATAAGCGGTATGGAGTGCGCCAAGCACTGTTCTGAATTCTTACATTTCACCCTCGACTAAATTTTTTTTCGCTTGAACACTTACTTGTTATACATAGCTTCTCCAAAAAGTGACCTACCGATTTAAAAAAAGTATAGCGTGGTTCTTTAATTTCAAACGATTCTCGAGCAACATTCATGCCTAGTCAACACCTAAGCGTCACAGTATAGTTTTACCAGGATACTATTTCAACGGTAGGCCGGAACGGCCCAAGTGTTATGTATGGGCAGTACCGCCTCTCCCTGGGAAGTAACAAACTGTAGGTATCTCGACCCCAGTACAACTCTGCGCAGAGTTAGGGGCGATTGAATTCGGGTGTTGGCGGCATGTTGATTCACGTGCTCCACAGCTGACGGGGGCGTGGGGTGAGGGCTCGTATTGCGCTCAGAGCAGTGCACAGATGGCGTAGTAGGGAAGCACCCGTACTCGTGAACGAGGGGTCGGGGGTTTGGATTCCGCAGACTGCGTTTGTTTTGCACTTTTGCAAAATCTATGTTTATCACATAGGTGATCCACCTAGAGGTATTATAGTATGTTATATAGCAAATCGAAATGAAATCAACGTTAATCTATGCTGTGTACCCTTCCTGCTCCGAGAAGACTTCCTTGATGTGGACCAGTCCAGCTGCCGCTCAAACCTGGACATGTGTTCTTCAGTCAGACCTTATTCCCCAATATTATCCGCCATATTCTTCAGTTCAGAAACATACCCGCTCCCCTGGAACCTCCTGACCTCCAGAAAACGTGACCATTTTTGATCCAGCTGGCTGATCCAGGTTCAGGTCTTTCTCCTCATTAATTATGTTCTATTCGCCGTCGACCTCGTCCTCTTCAATTTCCAGGTTCTCTTCATCATGGATTTCCTCCGACTGTTTGTCTTGGTACAGCCTCAAAATTCTTGTTATCCTGTCTGCTGTCTGTACTAAGGTCTGTACCCCTAGTTGGTTCACCTACATGATAAACATGGTTTTTGCAAAAGTGCAAACAAACGTAGTCTGCGAGACCCTTGCTTACGAGTCCCGGCACTTTCCAACTACGCCACCTGTACAGGGTGTTCCACATGAAGTGTTACGCGGAAAACTATATACAACTTTGTACAAATCAACTAAAATAAGAAAAGGGTACGAGTATTGGAAAGGCAAAAAGATTCTGCATGAAATATCATAACCACATTCAGAATGAGTTCCTTTAGCTTCAATGCAAACGTGCAATCTCTTTTGGAAATTCTTGAGGATGGCCGCGATAATTTCCGGTGAAATTTCATCCCATGCCTTCTCCAGAGCTCTTTTCAGCGAATCCAGTAAACTGCGTCTGAAAAAGCAGCCTATTTGCTCCAAGACTGACCAGACGGAGAAATCCACAGGGTTGTGATCGGGCGAGTTTGAAAGCCAAACATCCTTCGTCCACAAATCTGGAAGATTGGTCTCACACCATTCCGAGATCTTCTTGGCACCGTGAGCTGGGGCCCAATCTTGCTCGAAGATCCAGTTCATGTCTTTTACATTTTCTTGTGCCCAAGGTATTACCACGTTTTCCAGGATTTGCTTCTCGTAGATTTCGGCATTGGGTTTTTAACTTAACTTTTTTGGATAAAAACAAGCTTGGTCTTGCCCTGGCCAGCCCATACTATCAAGGACTGTGGAAAATGAGCTCACTCAATGTTGACGGCTCTTGCGGATCCCATTGGCAGCAGCTTCCGTTGATTATGCGCGTTTTGGAGTTGTTCGACGCTAAATATCTTCTCTTCTGTAAAGAGAACTCAGTCGCGCTTGTCACCGCGCGTAAGGGCCTTCATCTTTCTGCATTCCTCCAACTTTGAAGCCTTCAGTTCTTCTGTGAGGTACTGTCCTTTGGCAGATTTGTAGTAATACAATCACAGATCATCACTCAGTCGTTGCATAGCTGAACGACCTAGGTTGTGCTCCTTAGCTAGTTTCCTAAGATTTCGGCGTGACATGTCTTTGACGGCCTTTCGAAGGGCAGAAGCCCTGGAATTTCGTCGTGGTCTTCCTCTCGGACGATTTTAGATCCGTCCAGTCTCTTCGAAACGCTGGATGACGCGGTGTACTTGAATCCGATGCACTTTGAGCATCTTTGAAGTCGTGGAAACGGACGACCCGCGCTTGAATGTATCGACTACTGCTGAACAATCCCCAAGCGAAACCATGTTTACCTAGAAACGGAGAATAAGACTGGTCATAGGTGTACTGAAAGATACGGAGAGTACGAACAACACTACAGCAAACCACAGAAAAAGAGACAACTTTTCGAAAATGGACTTTTTGTAGCGCGTAAGCCTAGTTTATACTTGCGGCTCGTATCGCGGCACGATGGTCGGGATAGGCGGCGCGAAAAATCGATATCTATGGCGATCGTGGTGCCGCGCCTCGTGGCGGCGCAAGTACAAACTAGGGCTAACACTTCATGTGGACCACCCTGTACACTGCGCTGACCCGCGATACGAGCCTTCATCCCGCGCGCGTCCTTCTGCTGCGGAGCACGTGAGTCAACATGGCGCCAACACGCGACTGTCGCCCTAACTCTGCGCAGAGTTGTATTGGAGTCGAGATACCTGCAGTTTGTTACTTCCCAGGGAGAGGCGGTTCTGCCCATATACAACACTTGGGCCGTTCCGACCTTCCCTTGAGATAGTATCCTGGTTAGACGAGATAGCACTTCTTTCAGCGACTGCTTTTGTCGCTTCTATAGCTGCGAAGTAGTTGACTATCAAAAACCAAAACATCAATGAAAGAGTCATTAAATTTCGAAAGAAACTCTAATTGAGACTTACCTATCTTGCCTTCAACTCACCGCTCTACACACAGTATGGAACCTCTACTAGACGAAAAACGAAAAAATTCTGCCCTTGCCCGAAAGGTATTGAAAAACAGAAGTAAACACTAAGCACGTTACCGCTCGTTCATCTATTAGTCAGCAAGTCAGATAGGAGTTGTGCGCTGAAACAATCGAATGTGGCACAGACGGTGAAAAATTCAATCTTTCGAATTTTGTTTGACGCACGGATCTGTCCGAAGAAACCCCAGTACCCTGATTATATACATATTTTTAGGCAGCCATAGTACTGGAGGTACTTGGTACTGCTATTCTGTCACCAAAGTGCTCAACGAAGTCAGCGGAAAATAACCTTTCGGACGAAAACAGGAAAGAAGTCATAAATGGGATGTTCGCTCGGGACCCTTTCAAAACGCTTAAAAAATACATTGTAAGTTTGTCATGTTCTAAACCAAAAGTAAGATGAGGTGAAGAGGTTTTGGTTTTGCAGAGCCGTAAAACCCATATTTGCTAAACTTCATGGTACCGCACTAGGCTCCCGACTGAAGACTGAAACATTCTCCGACGCCTTTGTTTTCATGGGAAGCCGACACATTTGGGTCACTGCTGCTGCTTCAACTGCGGCAAGAGTGGAACCATCTAGTCAATCTCTTGCTGCGCCTGTGGCGACCAGTACATTGGAGACACGGCGCGACCCCTCTACATTTGAATCAAGGAAGACCTGCAGGGCAAATCCAAGTCGCAGCTTTCCAACCCACTAGCACCCAACGGGTTGAAAGGCATTCAGAGGAAAATTTCGAGATTTCGGTCAAAATTCTGGGTCTGGAATCCGACAATACTGCGCGGAAGACACTGGAGGCCTTTTGTATCCATTCTAGACACTCAAAAATTAACTGGAAAGAGGAATGTCTTGCCACCTACCAGCGAACTTTCCCAGTTTTTGGAACTCTGTGGGCTGACCTAGGTCTGGGCCGTGGTCTAACCTGGTTCAGTGCGAAGGCACTCACTGCCCTGTAAACCAATACCTCCACAACACAGACACGAACTAAAATACCGACTGCATAGATTGTGGTCTCTTCAACCATCCGCTTCTGTGGATCCAGCTAAGGTAGTTTGTAGTTGATCTGTTTGGTTTGCTGAGTAGTACTTCATCGACGTTACTGTAAGGCTTTGTCGAGGGACTTGGTCGTTTAACTTTATGAATGTTCTGTCTCTGGCCCTTGAAGAAGGCGATTTTGCCGAAACATCGGCCAATAAACGGATTTACCAAGCTCATGTGGCTAATCAACATCAACAAACAAAAAGATAGATGGAGAGATTCAATGGTAGTCGGACCGGTAGCCTTAAGATTGATATAAAGGTTCCCTTGCTAGAAATGGAGTGACACTTACAATCATTCGACTGAAAAAAAAACTTCAACGGAACCTGTGGTGTCGCAAGTAGAATGCACTTTCCGCAAGAAACGAAAAGACGAAGTGGCATGGACTTAAGCGAACTAGAGCTACTTTATCAAGCTAAAGTGATAATCAAGCCGTTCACTTTTGCCTTCTCCACTATAGAGGTGAATAAAAGCGACTAGTGGTTCTTCCGTTTCATGCTATAGATTTTCATACAGGAAAATCAAAAAGATTTTTCTAGTTCTTCTAAAAAACTACTGAACGTATATACTCGTGTCGTAAGAACAGATTGAAGGTTTCTCCGCAACCCCACTCCTAGCGAGCTAGAAAAAGCGGCATCAAGCGTGTGAAGGTTACCGTTTCTTTGGATGATCGCAGAAAAATCAATTCTTTGTTGTATGTTTCTAAAGTTGCTTCAATAACGCTAACCGAAAATATATTCGAAAATCGCGTTTTTCTAACGTTAGAATGCAAGCAATCGATTTCGAATAGAATTATTTGAATTCGAATGTACTAATATTCATTCGGTACTCTCACAACTGTATGTGAGAGTAAATAGACCCTTCATGGGCGATAAGGGGAAATACAGATTTGCAGTACACGTCAAGAAACACCTTAGATTTCATGTTTCCATGTTTTATCAATGTAGCGAGCTAATCAACTCATATTCGAATTGACAACAACTCCTTGCCATATGATTTAACAGGTAATAAGCAGCGATGTTTAGAAAAATCCTGTTTAGAACTATACATGCGATGTTGAAGAAATGGCAAGTAAATATTTGACTCGAGGAGATAGTCGGTCGTGCCCGTCCAATTTCACATGCCTCTTTTTCTCAAGGTTTGTTTAATAAACAAACCTTATTATGTGAGATTGTTTGTTTGGACTTTTATTATGCTTGCCATATTTGTATGAGATAGCCAATTTTGTATGTTTTGAATTTACTGTTTTAGAGAAAAATCTGCAGCTTTTGTCATAAAAAATCACAGTTCAGATTTCGTTTCATTTATTGCACAAGTTGTGCGTCTGAAATAAGTCAACAACAGTAGACAGAAACAAAAACAGTGCTGCATGTGCATGCTGCAGTCTGAGTGTTTTTCAGACCTTTGATCATAAATATTTAGGAATCGTTTATACGATTTGGGATCGTAGCAAGCTCATAGTCAGTAATTGGAGAGAGAGGAAATGAATACAGCGGCAGCAGTACGAAAAGAAAAGTAGGCAGAAAAGGAAATTTGCGTGTTAATGCTTCTGTGCCGTTGCAATCACCATTACACCATCAATAAGCTGAAACGATGTGAAAGAGCGAGAAGAATGTATGAAATGTTGAGAATAAGAAGATAAGACAATGTGTAATGCTACGAGCTGAGAAATTTAATGACGGTTCGAGAAGCACTCATATAATTGACAGAAACAATACATAATTCTGTTCTTGAGTATTTTTAATGCAAGTTATCTTGGTCTGCCGATGTCCTCTTGGAATTTACGAGTGCGAGTGTTGCTGATTAAAAAAATCAGGAAGCCGGTTAGTATAATAGATCAGAGCAGAATTTGGCTATGCGGAGTCCATGGAAGAAAGATCCACCGGTTCACTAGAAAACAGTATACTAAAAGCAATTCTCATTGAAATTGATATCGCCCCGAAAGAAAAAGACAATTGAGAATGAACTTTTTTCGTGCGATTCCTTAAATTTGGAGAAAATGCCTAAGAGCAAATCGTGCTGTTCTTACATGCGAAGTTTAGAATTTCTTCTACACCTCTTCTACAACTTCTTTTTAGTGCCTTCAAGAAAACAGCATGCACCATTAATAGTTTTACGTTACAAAGAACAAATCAAATCTAACCTTGCATGAAGTTAAATCTCGCACTGCTGCGTCGAGAAGCAACAGTGATAAAGAAAACTTCAAAATCTGGAATTTAGTCTTTCTTTGGTTTTCTATCTACAACCATTTAAAAACACTGTTCTGCAAACAAAATAAAGCAAAATGTTCAAGCTCCCAATTTAAATATTACAGCGAAAATGGTCAAACATTTGCTGATGTTCTCCAAGGTGCGATGGCTTTTTGGGAAGACAATTTTACTATGACGGAAGCGGTAAAAACGTTATATTTCTATAGGGACTAGGTGGTAACCGAGAAGAATATTTCAGCTAAAATTCATCAACCAGTTCGGCTGCAGTTTTACCAAAGACGCGCCTCAGAATGGATTCGCTTGTCTTTTCAAAGAAGTTCCGCCGGTATTCCAAGCAGATTTCAGTTTTTAAGATTGATATATATAAGGATAAGGGAAAAGGACAGCGATATCCAGTCTTTTACGGGATGCGCCGTGCATTCTACTTCTAGGCAGTGTCCTAGAGGCGATTTGAATGCGTACTTGGCCAAACAATGAGTTTGGTGGCCAGCCGATGAAAGAATCAACGCTTTATTTCTCCTACAGAAGTCTGGCACCAATTTGCCGGCCCCAAAGGGAAGGAATTCTTAGTTAGCCGGTGTGGAAAGCCAAATCGGGCATGTTTTCGGTGACCACTACAAGTCATTAAAGTCATTATTGCAATGCCAGGTAATATTCAAGTGGCCTCTGTGATATCTCGTAGAAGTGGAGTACATGACGCATCACTAACATGAGCTGAACGATGAGGTTCTTTGTCATTTCATCCGCTAATTTCGACGTGTAATTTTTAATGATATCTATAACTCGCTACTTTCAACATGATCTTCTGATATATGTTTTACACTGCAGCATCCCAACTTAATCTGCATCATTTTCAGGTAGAACCAGCACCAAAAAACGATCCTGGTGTTAAGCTTGTGAACTGCGATAACAAGCTTATAAATCCTCTCTCTCTGACAAATAGATCTATTGTCGTAGTACAACTATTCAGCCGTGAGCCCTTCAGAAGTCACACGTGGTGGGTTTACTATTTAAAAGGTAGCATCTCTTGTTTCTGTCAAAATTTATTTCTTGAAAGATTTTTTAAGATTGTGATTTCTCTGGTAAGAATTTTGCATCAAAATTTTGTGTGAGCAGTTTGTCTGTCAGCTTGTGTTTGCTAATTTTTGCAAAAAGTTGGTGGGCTTGTTGTTGCCCAGCGGTTGTTGTGTCGTGTTGATACGGCTCGCCTCACAAACCACTTTTCTTCCAGAAAGCATGGAATGTCGAAGAAAACTAGATAAGTTTGATTTAGAAATACAAATGCAGCCTGGAAGAGAGAGCAGATGAGTATTTTGAAGGAAAGGGAGACGACCGTAATCCTACTTTTCTCATGACTCTATTATATTCGAGGTTAGTTTAACAAAGGTGACGTTTTTGATAAAATTTGGGCGCTGGATATTTTTTAGTTTTAGGAGAAAAACCAAAATATACAGAAACAGAAACAGAAAAACTTAAAATGCACTGAGATATTGTTAGCGGGGAAAGTTCGGTGTTGTTCGAACAGTATTTTAGATTTTGTTTCAAAGCACGATAAAGCAGCAATCATTAGTACGTTAGAATACCGGATCGCTTCATGCAGTCGAAAGGCTCGTACCATTTTGTTATAAATCCCATAAAAACCGCGACGTCTTGAACGAAGGTGTTGAGCAATCTCTTCGTTTGACATCAGAAATAACCGCCTTTCTTCTGTCAAGCTATAAACCAATTCTTCCAAAAATAAGAAATTTATAAGTTTCAAGCAACGTGTTCACTTATAGGTTACGCGAACTAAAACTATATATATATATATATATGTACATATATATATATATATTACACTAACAATTTTCTCGAACAATAAAAACTTACCTTTTTGGACGGTTTGTAGTTTAATTTAAAAAAGCTCAAAAAGCAATTTGATAGAGTTGGCTGATCTCGAAAGTCTTTCTTCAGGCAACCTTTCAGTTTGGTTTTTCAATTGTTATGTTCCCTGACTTAATGTTAAGTTAGTCTTTGGTTTGGTACAACTTTTGATGAGAAACTGAACTTTTACTAAGAATTGCACTGGTGAAACTGACGTAATTTCTGCCCTGAAGTTGGGATGAGAAAAGAATGTGTATTTTTTATCAACTGCAAAGGCATTGTATTTACATAAACTAAAATCATACACCACCACATTTCAGCGGAAACGTTCATCGTAAGTTCGCCGAAATTGTCGAGGACGCGATGAGTCAGTGGGAGTACAGATTTAAAACAAAAGCCGTAGGAATTTTTAAAGTTTCTGCTCATAGAATAAGGATTGAGACACGATAATATAGATTTCGCTAACACATCTCAGTTGCTTAGATGAAGTAGGTGAACGCGGTTGGGTGCAACTACGAAGAGGTTCCTCACTGCAAGAGGTTCGCCTGCGTCTTCAGAACGATCGTGCCGTTGCTGTGGAGCTGAGGCCGTTGTCCTAAATTCAGACTAATCACTAAATGATTTCTTAAAAGTGAATAAAACTTATAAGCCTGATCGTGTTACAGAACAGCGTTCTTCAATTAGTACGAAACATTGGTCACAGTTTTTTGGAATCCGTGATTAATTGAATTGAACACCATCAAAATTACAATTTGTTTGACAGTTGTGGTGGTGGACCACCTGGTACTAACGTTGCCCAGTTCCAAAAAAGGGGACGGGGTGTTGTAATGCGATTTCTTACGCTTGTAACACCTGTAAAGTATACGGCAAATATGTCGCTGATTAGAGCGAAGGGAGAGCAGTTGTGTGCAGACGTATGTACAACTTCTACAAGTTTTCCTTACTTACCATCGACATTGCAATGTATGTAGTGATTACGAAAACGTAGACAGCTATCGCGGTGACAACAATTGCTATCCTCAGCCAACACTCTGGGTTTGATACCATTTGTGTGCAAAGTTGCATGTTATTTGTTCACTAAATGGGCTTGGAGGACAAGCCCAGTGCATTGTTTGGGTTGATTTTATGCTAACGTGATAGGTATGAAGAGTAATCTCGGCCGGAAATTGTACACCAATATTTTGATCTGGTTGTGGTATCTCGATACAACATTGATCTCCGCGGACATGGATTCGTTGTGGTTGTTGTAGCATTAAGACTTTTGCCCATCCTGTAGTGCAGGATACCTTTGTATTGTGGTTGTTCCTTTCGCTCTGCGCACACGCCGCAGAGAGTATGTTGATTGCAAACACTATCGTGAGCAAGTGTTTCTAGTAGAGATGCTGGTCATTGGTTCGATTCCGCGTTTATGCGGCAGTTGTGTTTACGGCGGCAAGTGTATAGGTTTTGTTTCCTTTGGCGCGGCCGTGTCCTTCGTTCGGCGTTTGGGTCGTTTGAAAATCCCCCTTTTATGTTGTTGTTTTCCAGGGTTTTGCACTCGGAAAGGTCCTGCGAGGTGGACTCCGACGAGCGAGAAAGGTCGCGTCGGCTACATGCGGTAAAGCCGACAAATAACACGAGTGAGTAAACACATCTAAATTCAAACGGCACAAGCCCCGACAAAGGACACGGCCGCGCCAAAGAAAACAAAACCCATACACTCCCCGCCGTAAACACAACAACCGCACCAGTGCGGAATCGATCCAATGACCAGTACATCTACTGGAAACACTGGCTCACGATAGCCCTTGCAATCAACATACTCTCTGCGGAGTGCACGCATAGCTAAAGGAACAGTCATAATACGAAGGTATCCTTCATTACAGGAGGGGCCAAAGTCTTAATGTTGCGACAAGCTCAACGAATTCATGTCTGCGGGATGAATATTGTATCGAGATACCACAACCAGACCAAAATATTAGTATACAATTTCCAGACGAGATTACTCCCCATACCTATCACGTTACCGTAAAATCAACACAAACAATGCCCTGGGCTTGTCCTCCAAGCCAATTTAGTGAAAAATAACATGCAACTTTGCACACAAATGGTATCAAACCCAGGGTGTTGGCTAAGGATAGCAATTGCTGTCACCGCGATAGCTGTCTACGTTTTCGTAATCACTACGTACATTGCAATGTCGATGGTAAGTAAGGAAAACTTGTAGAAGTTGTACATACGTCTGCAGACAACTGTTCTCACTTCGCTCTATTCAGCGACATATTTGCCGTATACTTTACAGGTGTTACAAGCGCAAGAAATCGCATTACAACACCCCGTCCCCTTTTTTTGGAACTTGGCAACGTTAGTCCACGGATCTCCCTCGATAGAGAGCCTTCGGGCTCTCTTGTTAAGAGGGATCTCGGGCCGCTTGTCGCAGGGCCACGTGGCGCGTCCCCGGGTGGTGGATAGGGGAATTAAACGCGAACCAAATGCGACCGTGTACTGCCCAGAGACGCAGGTGGGATGCAGGGGATGGACTCCTTGCTCCTGCTGTGTCGGGTCGATGCGTTCCTTGTGCGTGGGAGCGGCATGTTCGTGCACAGTGTGCGTGGATGTGTCCGTGACTGTGCGGATTGTAACTGTGTCGGCTCGGCCAAAAGCTTGCACTCGGTAGACTGGGAGTACATGTAAGGCGATTCGAGGCCGCCTTAAGTCTCGCCCCGTCCCTTCGGGCAGTCTGGCTGGCTGCCCGGAGTACCCCGCCCGCACGACAGAGCCTGACTAGCTACCCGTGTTGTATTCCAGTCAAACACAGCAGCACTAAAGGGCCTCATTCCCCTGACCCCGAAAGAGCCCCCATTTCTGCAGCGATGGGAAGGACGAGTACGGAGAGGCTGCTAAAATCTCAGGGCCTAACCAGGCTGCGCAAACTGAGAAGGACTAGGATGACGATCTGTACTTACAACGCCCGCACGCTTGCGTCGGAAGCATCCGTCGAGGACCTGATGATGCAAGCCAGGAAGATCAAGTACGACGTCATCGGACTGACCGAGACGAGAAGACACCACCCCCTACACGCCGCCTACGACTCCGGAGAAGAACTGTTCCTCGGAACATGCGACAGCAGGGGAGTAGGCGGCGTTGGTGTCCTCGTCAACACGCACTTGGCCATGAACATCGATTCGTACGAGTCTCTGACAAGCCGAATCGGACGTCTGCGACTGAAGCGATGTGGCTCCGTGCCAGCCTTGACTGTGTTCGTCGCGTATGCCCCAACATCCGACTACGACGACGAAGACGTCGAGGCCTTCTACGTGGAGCTGGAGAAGTTCTATAAGGAAGATCACACCTTCTACAAGGTGATCGTCGGCGACTTCAATGCCAAGATCGGGCCACGAAGGTCGCTGGAAGAACTTCACATCGGAACCCACGGTTTGGAGTGGAACGAGCAAGGTGAAAGGCTGTCTGAGTTTATCATGTCGACCAAGACCATCCATGGAAACTCGCAGTTCCAGAAGCCTCCCTCCCTACGATGGACCTGGGAATCCCCCGGTGGCCAGTTCCACAACGAGATCGACCACATCATCTTCAATCGCAAGTATTGCCTGACCGATGTCTCCGTTGTCCCCAAGTTCTACACGGGATCGGACCACCGCCTCCTTCGCGCGAGGTTCCGCTTTTCGCGTCAAGGAGAGAAGGCCGCGAAGTTCAAGAAGAGGAGTCCCAGAACGACCATCAACTGGGATCTCTACACCTCTCTTGTCGGCCTTTGGGAAGATGCCGTCATGGACAACGTCGACGAGGAATACGATCGCTTCGTGCACCATCTCCACGATAGTGCTAAGGGAGCCGAGAGCTTGAAGACCACCAAGAGGCGCCTGTCTCCGGAAACTCTCGAGCTGATACGCCAACGTGGAGCAGCACGAGCGTCAGGCAACTATCAACTGACGTCCGAGCTTGCAAAGCTATGCAGAGCGGCGATAAAGGAAGATCTGAAGGAGAGAAGGGCGGAAGTGTTGGCTGAAGCAGCAGAGGCAGGGCTGAGCATCCGCAATGCCCGCCGGATTTTCGCCAACTTCAAGACCAAGATGACCGCTCTCCGACGTCCTGACGGAACCGTCACCTCTTCCAGAAGGACCATGGAGAAAGTCATCCACGACTTCTACTCCGATCTCTTCGATAGCCACGTCCACCTGCCCCTACGCCATCTTCCGCAGGATGGATACGTCATCCCCTCTGTTCTCCCTTCCGAGATCCGACACGCCATCTCGTCGGTGAAGAAACGTACAGCACCCGGTCCTGACAGGATCAGAGCTGAACACCTGAAGAACCTCCCGCCAGCGCTCATCAACACCTTGGCGCGGCTCTTCACACGCTACCTGTCCGAATGCAAGGTTCCATCCCAGTGGAAGACCAGCAGGACCGTCTTGCTGTACAAGAAGGGAGACATGCACGACATTGGCAACTATCGCCCGATCTGCCTGCTGTCCGTAGTCTACAAGCTGTTCACTCGAGTCATCCTGAATAGGATTAGTAGAACGCTGGACGAAGGACAGCCATGCGAACAAGCAGGATTTCGGAGAGGATTCAGCACGATCGACCACATACACACCATTACGAAGCTCATCGAAGTGTCGCGAGAGTACAAGCTGCCGCTGTGCCTTACGTTCATTGACCTGAAGAAGGCATTCGACTCCGTCGAGACTGAAGCGGTTATAGAAGCCCTGCTCACCCAGGGCGTTCCTACTCAGTACATCAGAGTCCTTCGAGAGCTATACAGTGGATTCACGACCAAGATCTCACCATTCTACAACGACGTCGTCATTGACGTGAGGGGTTCGACAAGGGGATACCATATCCCCGAAGCTCTTCAGCGCCACCCTCGAAAACGTCATGCGCGAACTAGAATGGGATGACATGGGAGTGAAGGTCGACGGCCGGCAACTGCACCATCTTCGCTTCGCTGACGACATCGTGCTCATAACACCGAGCATCACTCAGGCGGAGCGAATGCTGGCCGACTTCGATCGTGTATGTGGAAGCGTTGGACTGCAGCTGAATCTTACGAAGACGATGTTCATGAAGAACGGATGGGTTTCTGATGCCCCATTCTCGCTCAACGGAACGAACATCTCCGAATGCTCCAGCTATGTGTATCTGGGTCGCGAAGTCAACATGGCCAACGACCTAGCACCAGAGCTGAGCAGGAGGAAACGAGCGGCTTGGGGAGCTTTCAAGAGCGTCGAAGAAGTCGTGAAGAAAACGAAGAACGTCCGACTCCGTGCCCACCTATTCGACTCCACTGTTCTTCCTGCCCTAACATACGCCTCAGAGACCTGGGCTATACGAAAGCAGGATGAACACGCGATCAGCGTCGCGCAGCGTGGAATCGAGAGGACGATGCTCGGAGTGACACGACTCACGCAAGTGAGAGAAGGCCTCCGGAGTTCCGAGCTTCGCCGACGTTCGAAGATCAGAGACGCTGTCGCATGGGCCAAGTCGTCGAAAATTAGGTGGGCCGGCCACGTAATGCGATTCGCAGACACCCGCTGGACGAGAGCCGTCACAGACTGGATTCCGCGGGATGTCAAAAGAACACCAGGACGCCCACCAACGCGTTGGTCGGACTTCTTCGTGAAAGCCCTGAACGACCGATATGACGCTCTTCGTGTCCCTCGAGCGAGGAGGATCCATTGGACCACTCTGGCACGCGACAGGGACGAATGGAGACGCTGCTGGCGCCCGCTCGAGCAAGTCGATGATCAACGGGACGACAGGTGATACAGGCAACGTTAGTACCAGGTGGTCCACCACAACGACTGTCAAACTAATTGTAATTTTGATGGTGTTCAATTCAATTAATCACTAATTCCAAAAAACTGTGACCAATGTTTCGTACTGATTGAAGAACGTTGTTCTGTAACACGCTCAGGTTCATAGGTTTTATTCACTTTCACGAAATCATTTAGTGAATAGCCTAAATTTAGGACACCGGTATCAACTCCGCAGCAATGGCACGACCGTTCTGAAGACGCAGGCGAACCTCTTTGTGCAAGCAGCTCACCACTTACCGTATCGCACAATGAAAACACTGCGTCCGACCAGTAACCCTCTTATGACAGAGAGCACCAACTTCGTGTAACATGTATGGACGGTGTTCTAGGTGGAAAACTCATTAAAATAAAGAACGTTGTAAATATCTGTAATAGGATGGCCGCGAGTAGCGCAGTGGAAGAGGTGTCTGCTTTCGCGTGCACCCTATACTGGACTCCTGGTTCTGATTTCTCGCCCAGGCCAACCATGCCTTCCATCAGGGTTGGTAAATTGGTCCAATACTAGTCTGGGATGGATCTTGTTATCGACTGGCCACCGCAAATCATTGTTTGGCCAAATAGGCATTGAAATCGCCTCCACGACATCACGTAGAAGTAGAATGTGGTAAGCATCCCAAAAGGAATTGAGTAACGCCATCCATTACCTTTTATCCTTTATATGCTCTAGGATTCAGAGACCCAGCCCTTAACACGCTTCTCACTAGGCAGACCTCGAACAGCGTGCAGAATAACAATTAAAATAATTATTGTACCCATTGTGTCATATACAACGAAGAAGTATAGAAAATGGGTCCGGAGTTCCTAACCTCATTGATGTTCTGAAATCAGAGACGTTATCGCATGAGTCAGGTCATCGAAAATTAGGTGGTCCAGTTACATCATGCACTCCGTAGACATTCGCTGAACGAGAGCCGTCACTGTTATTCAGATAAAAACTGAAACTGAAACTTTGACCCCTTAATCGACCCTAATCATATGGAACATTGTCGGCTGAAAGCTTGGTTTTTTCACTCTATAATAGTCAGGGCACCAAATTTTTTTAGGGTACAACTTCACTCTCTGATGTTGCTTCCATCAGATGGGAGAAGAAAATCTATGGCAAGTCGGCCTTTTGTTGAGATTTCATGATCGATTCGAAGAAAGCTTCAAAAAATCTTTGCAGGAAAACAACATTAGCAAGAGTCGATATTTTAAGGACTACCATTCCGGATCAAGATGTCACATCTTCGGGAAGAAACTGCATCGTGTCCATGTCCATGGGAAATCTGCTAACTTGATCTCGTCGTCATTGATTTTAAGAAAAAAAAACCGCCCGCTGAAAATCTCCATTTCTGACTGTAGAGCAATCATTATTCAAGATATTAGGGCTCTTCTCCAGTGAACTAACGATAAGTTACATGGGAATCTTTACATACAACTTCGACACCGCGCTTGGAAAGATCAACATATTAATTAGTAGAAAATCATATAAGAGCTGAAGATTCAAGAGAAGACCAGTGTAAGATAAAACAGTCTTGGAGGCAAGGGAGGGGCCGGTAGGTCAAACCAATTTCGCTCCGGAAGAGGGGGTAGTACATTTTCGGCAAAAATCGAACCCCACGCTTAACTCTGTTCTGTGAAATATAAAGCGAACATGAAAACGTGAGGGCGGGATGCTGGGAGAACACAGTGAGCTGATCAGATTTCCTTGTGAAAGCCCTGAACGAACGACATGACGCTCATCGTGTTCCCCGAGCGAGAAGGATTCATTGGAACACTTTGGCACGCGACAGGGACGAATGGAGACGTTGTCGGTTGCTAGCTCGAGCACCTTAATGATCAACGGGACGACAGGTGATACAGGTGATGAGGCGAAAGTAGTGTCAGATGTTGTCACGTTTCAATCGTCAAATGTCTCCTTGTCTCTCCAATCTTCATTGCCAGGCGCCAAAGAAGACCAGAAGATGCTCACAGGTCGCTGGTCACGGAGAGCGCTACAACTTTCTTCTATTGTTTTTTTTTTAATGAAGCCTGACCAACGCGTTATGATATTCGACTGCAGTTTCCGTCCAGCTCTCAAATTGGACCATTTTAAAGTCGAACTGGACACTCCTCTAAGTCAGCCTAGGACTTTTGAAATCGAAGCGAACTCCTCCGAGTCAAACTGAGCTTTTTCTTCAATAAGCTAGACGCTTTCCAGGGTTAGTAACAACTGGTAGTTCGATACAAATTTTAGTATGATTTCTAAGTCTTAAATAATTCACCTACCCGATAAGGTCCTATCCATAGTTTGAAATTTTATAAAATTCTTATTTTTTAATGACAAATAGTGGTTAGAAGTTTGTTTAAAGAACGGGAAAGCGGATATTTTTAATGTCAAAAAGATTGCGCCATGCACTTGTTCAAGGAGTCGCGATTCTTTGTTGTTGATTGATAGTAAAATTTCAACTGGTATGGCGTTTTACATTCGTAAACGATAGAACAAAAACAACTGTGAAGAGCACACATATCCTTACTTTCGTGGTTTATGTAAGTGGCATTTACACTATCAATCGAATAAAAATCGCGACGGGCTAGTCGAGTTCCTCGCGCAATCTCCTTCTGTACTGCATTAATTTTTAATAGCTTGTTTGCTGTGCTGAGAAGCAAATTATAAACTAGTATTTTCGTAGGAAAATAAGAATTTCATAAAATGTTACACTTACTGGAGTGAGTGCGTGTATGTAGTAGCGCATTCGGAGGAGGTGCAAGCATCGCGTGCAACCGATACCAGGTTCCTGGTTCGGATTTCCCGGAGGGGCCAACCAAGCCCTTTGTCAGGGTCGGTAAATTGGTACAAGTTTTGACTGGGATGAACTTTGTTCATCGGCTGGCCACCACAAGTCATTGTATGGTCAAATACGCATTCAAATCGCCTCCTCGACATCCTGTAATGGTAGAATGCGTGGCGCATCCCAAAAGGAATCGTCCTTTGTCCTCTATCCTTTCATCTTATTTAAGCAGGTGAATTGAAAATTTTCAGAGAAAGCTGTAACAAATTTTCGTTAAACAAAATATTATTCTAACCACCTTTGTGAGTATGTAATTTGACCTGTCTGTTGGTCGTTTCGATTTGGAAGGGTTCGCTTTGATGTCAATAGTCTTAAGGTGGCTTAGAAGTGTCCACTTTAATTCTATTATAGAAGCGTCCCCAATTCGACGTGAAAATGATCTATCCGCCCCAGAATGCCTTCAGACAGAGCAACGTTCCCGTCTCTTCAAGTAAGAACTCACGTTGGCCGCTCACTAGTACCGACAAGTCCTTGTAGGTTGAAGCGCACTGGTGAGATGGCTTCCCATCCCACGTCATTCCTTCTGCCAGACCCGTTGCGGGTCAGTAGTCGGCATCGCTCTCCGCCAGGTGGTGGGGTCTGAGTGCTCCTCAGCGAGCACGCAAGCGCCAGGCCAGCCTCCTTGTATCCTTGTCGTCAAAGTAGTTCATCGCTTCAGCTCTCGACCTCCTTGGCTTTTCAAAACACACATGCTCTCCCACTTCTTATCTTCAAACCAATCTACCAATTTCCGTTCCATCTTCGCACTAAGGGTAACCGTTAAAAGTGAAGGTTGGGTTAGCTAACCCAGCCGTAATAGGCGGCATTCTATGTGCTTATGTTCTGCAGTTTCCTCACATGATAATGCCTCCGGATAAGACGAGATTCTCAATATGACGTAGATTTTTTCGGAAAGCGGCCAGCTTACTCTACGCCAACTCTCTTTACCGCGCGGTTCTTATAGGAATACTGCATTCTTGCGCTGATCTCCACCACAACGCGTTGTTCTTATGGGCGCGGGTAGCGCAGTCGGAGGAGGTACCGACTGTCGCGTGCACCCGATACCAGGTTCCTGGTTCGGATTTCCAGCCTGGGCCAACCAAACAACCATCCATCCCTCCGAGGTCGATGAATTGGTATCAGACTTGTCTGGGAAGGATAGAGCCCTGCTGACGTGTTCATCGACTGGCGACAGCAAGTCATTATATCTCCAAACACGCATTCAAATCGCCTCCATGACATCCCGCAGAAGTGAGTGGCGCATCCCAAAAGGGACTGAGTAACGCCGATAGCCATTAGACCTCATCGGCGGCTGCCGTGGCAATGTGCCAAATCATGCTACAGTATCCCGAAACCTGCAGATCATCCGTCATCGGAGCGCGTTTCTGCACAGGCTGACGCGTTGCGACGTGTCTGCTGCCGCGTGGTCTCGCAGCACCTTTGCCTTCGTCGCTCAGGGGAGTCCGCAGCTGGATTCTGCGCTCTTCGAGCGCAGAATCAGGCTAGGGAAGGGACTCCAGGGTGGGTGCGATCCAAGCTGCTCGTGTGGGAACTGCCTTCGTCGCTCAGGGGAGTCCGCAGCTGGATTCTGCGCTCTTCGAGCGCAGAATCGCTAGGGAAGGGACTCCAGGGTGGGTGCGGTCCAAGCTGCTCGTGTGCAAAGCCTTCGTCGCTCAGGGGGAGTCCGCAGCTGGATTCTGCGCTCTTCGAGCGCAGAATCGCTAGGGAAGGGACTCCAGGGTGGGTGCGATCCAAGCTGCTCGTGTGGAAACTGCCTTTGTCGCTCAGGGAGATTCCGCAGCATCACCAGCAGAACCAGGCCAGAAAACGCCGCTCAATGACTCAAAACCCCTCAAATCTCGACCACTCAATTGAAATGCAAAAAGCACGCAACGCTGCAGAACCGAACCCCCGACCTTCCTACCATGGAGCAGCGCAACATCCACTGCCTCACGGCCCGCTTGCTGAGGCAGCCATCGCTGGCATACAAGACGTCGCAGCGCGATCCACGACGCATCGACAGCAGCCGCCCGCTACAGTATCCCGCAAACCTGCAGATCAACCGGCGGCTGCCGTGTTCGTCCACGTCAGCCACGCAACAACCACGGCAGCCGCCGATGAGGTCTAAGTAAGACCAGTAACGCCGCCCTTCATCCCTTCCTTTTATGCGATATTAGAGAAAGTTGCGCCTAATATAGTGTAAGAAGGGGTATAACGCGTATATAACGTGGATATTCTCCGGCCCCTTCAACCGCGTTGTAACGAGAGGAAACTGTAGTTGTATCGAAGAGTATAAAATAAACGATAAAGACTGGCGTTAGATCCATCTGTTGGATACGCCACGCATTCTACTACCACGGGATATCGCGGGTCGCGGATTTGAACACATATTTGGCCAAATAGATTTGTGGTGGCCACTAATGGTCAATAGTGTTCCTTCTCTCCCAGACAAGTATTGGACTACTGCACCGAGCCCGGTTAGGAAAATTTTGATTATTGATTGGAATAAGCAGGAAACCCCAAGTAAAAATTTGAAATCGGGTTCTTTATATCGTGCAGAGGCAACATGAATTCGTGATCGACCAAAGTCCCATCCTTCAGTAACCAATCGACAGAGAAATCAGTCCCTTCCAATATTAGTGCTCTTTCATGGAGTTATGTAAGGTTTGGTTTCTATCAAAGGGAGCCGAATCAAGAACGTCACTTCGGCGCTTTCTTGAAGAACGAGTGCGAGACCCCACGTCCTACTATAATAAATAAATAAATAAACAGACAAATAACGCGACCAGAGCCAGTCGTCTTAGAAACGGAGAAGAAATTGCCTATATTTCTTAGCCAAAATACGACGATTCCGATTTGGAAAATAAAGCGCAGACGTGCAGATTTCAAAAATTACCGTCCGATTCGTTTGCTCTCGCGCAGATGGACATCTTTGGGCGAATTGTCGATGGACGAATTCGTGACATCGTCCAGCTTTAAAGCATTCAGTGCGGCTTCTTGGCTGGCTGTGGCACCATGGATGCCATACACGCCGCTCGCCTCCTGTTATAGAAGCACCGCGAGAAACACAAGCCAGCGCATCTTGCCTTTCTCGAATTGAAGAAGGCTTTCGATCGCGTACCGTTTGGGTTATATGATACGCCCAACGACATTACGGAGTTCCTGACTCCTCTTTGTTGTTGTGATAGATGCTATTACACGGGATCTTCAAAAGCCAGTATCCTGAACATTGCTCTATGCTAATGACGTAATGCTCGCTTGCGAAGATAAAGGTGAACTCGAGCGAGAAGTGCAAGATACCAGAGCGCATGAAGTCAGAAAATCTATAGAACCGTCGTCCGGTTCCGAAGCACGGTGCTAACAGCTAGCCTGCGACGAATGAAAGGAATGTCACCTGAGCGTCGTGGAGACGAAGATGCTGCGCTGGACGGCTGGACCGCATCGGCGGTTGCATAAGGCCGGAAACAGAGTTGCGCGGCATGCCGCCATGCTGGAATGCACCTGGCGGCTTTGACGCTGCGAGGTGCCGCAAGGGGATTGCTGTACGCAATGCTTCGCACTTTTTGGCGGGAAGCACGAAGAGCTGCACAAGTTCCTGCAATCATTTTTTATGGTGCAGTTTTCTTTATTTTCTTCGTGCTGTTATTCACAATCGCAGTTCTGTGGGGGGAGTGGGAGGGTGGTGAGGGTGGGGTGTAATACGAGTTGGTGGTGGCGCCTCTTACGCCTCCCAAAACAATGAAACACAATACATGGGCTATAACATGGTACACTATAATCATCATACTCTATAATAACGCGCTAAGCGATGAGTCATCCTATCGATCGGCGGCGCCGCAGAAATTAGCGGGGGGAAATCGGTGTGGAAAATGGGGGGGGGGGGAGGGGGGAAATTACGACACGAAAATAGCGGAGAATACCCAGACGTCTTCTACCTGCCTGGAAACTTGGGCCCTGAGATAAAAGGGGTAGCTGAACACGAACCTGAAGTTCGTTTTTGAAGTATCGAGCGCCATCAATCGATATTGATCAAATTATCATCACACTATATAATAACGCGCTAAGCGATGAGTCATAACATCGATCGGCTCAACCGCAAAAATTAGCTATAAAATAGGGAGAAAATTGGGGGAGGGGGAAGGAAATGGGGAAGAATTACGACACGAAAATAGAGGAAAATATCCAGACGTCTTCTACGTGTTAGGACATTCGGAAAACGTGCGGAATACGTCGATGACGCGCCTTGGACTCAGAAGACGTTCCAAATGCGTCGCTCGACGGGTTTGGGGATCAGGTAGACGTGCCGCCGAAGACGTTGTCCCATGTTCGTGGAGATTCAGAAGGTGTGCCGAAGACGTTGTCCGCTAAGGACGGATCATAGAGGGGACCAGTACCAGTAATGGGGGACCGTTTCACTAAGGGAGGACCAGTAGTGAGAAACCTACAGCTCGCCCTATCATACTATACACTGTGCGTACTGCAAGCCTTTTGTACTCCTAGGTAGGGAAAAAAGCTGTACAAGTAGAGCAGCTAGCTCGATGTGATTGTCCTTAGCTTACTGATACTGCAACATCGCGCGAAGCGCGGAAGTGTGAGGCACGTCGATAGGCGTGACGGAGCTCTTGTCTAGAAATAAATAAACTTCTCCAACCTGGTTGCTCACTAACAGAGAGACTCTGTTTCAGAGTTCCTAGTCGGGAGAGGGGACCTAAAAAGGACCATTCTTGGTGCAAATCTAGCAAGGGAAGACAACTTTACTAGATTTTCACTAAGAACGGATCATGTTCGAGTACCTAAAACAGGTAACATCAGTAAAATAAAATAAAAATGGGCCAAGACACCATCATTCAACGTTGTGCATACAGGCAAGAGGATGTACTTCACATCCTAATCACCTACAAACGCATCGACCTAGCTTACAATTTTTTATCTCATGTTTTCTGTTATTTAATTTGAATTCGTTAGTGCAGAATGCGTGTTTTCAAAACATTTCAATTCTAAACACATTCCGTTCTTATAAAATCGTTTAAAAGCGGCCACCACCAACTAGGATTGGATCGGGGACAAGGCGATTTCCCTCTCCCAGACCCTACTTTCGCCGAAATAACCTAGCTCTGCTCATCAAAGGGGAGAACACACCAATGTAGCTTAAAATTTCATTACAACACAACGTCGTATAGGGTTCTTCTACAAGATGACTCCTACGAGTGCAGTTGCGCCCAAAAAACAAGAACCAAAATTATCAATCATCAAGCTCTAATTAAACGGCGACCTACAAAGGTAAATGGTCCAAGATAACGATGCATGCATACATATAAATATGCAAAACAACCAGCAAACAAGACGGAGCGATACAAGACACAACCAAGCCGAAAAAAGTAAGATCGTTGTTGCACTGTGGCTGAGAACTGCTGCTTCCCTCGCGGCACGTTGCGGCATGCGGTACCGAGATAACTCGTCCGCTGCGCAGCTCCCACCGCTCCCGTAGGGCAACGGACGAGTTCGCAGTGCGATGCCGCCGAATTCCATTTGTGGCCTTAAAATGCGCCTTAAAAACCAAACAAACAAAGAGAGAAATAGTGACGATCAAATAACAATGTCTAGCTTAAAACAACAACAGCAACGAAATCGAGAGCAACATTTATAACATTATGACCTGCTGCAGGAAGGGCGAACTGTGCTTACAGATTATTCAAAACACTAAGAGCAAAGTGGGATGTGGTAGGACAGCATGTCCAGAACAGTTCCGATGAAGCCTCCCCACCCTCTATCGCATATAACAGATTTACACTCCGAAGTACCCGCTATCTATGTAGAGAGAAACACAGCATGAGGGTCAGGCTCCAAAGTGCTCAATCTGCAGAAAAGTAAACAAAATCAAACGGTATTGGTGAGCGATCATTACTAGCTACTGTTCGAGGGGCAGGAATATTGCGGTACTATGCAATAATATGATGCGATGAAGCGAAGCAAACGCTCAGAAAAAAAAGAATTTGGCATATAGCATGACCCGATGGCCGACTGACGAATCAGGATTTTTTCTCTCACAGTCAAGTCTGGTGCCAACTCACTGACCCAGGAGGAATGGAAGGCTTGGCTACCCTGGGTGTGTCCCGATTAGGAGATGGTGGTCCCTAAAGGATGCAATGGTTGCTGTTCCATAAATTCTACTATTTCAAGGTGTAGACAGCGCTCTTTTGGCGGCAAATAAGCGCCTATGGCGGACGGTTGGAATCGCTTTTGCAGCAACGACATTTGCTTCTACGTCTGCGATGTTAATTGCCATCAAATCGTAAATATTAGGTTGGCCAAAAAATGCTGGTCTTTGATTGATTCACTCCAGACCATTAATACTTTCTTCACACTTACCAGATTCAGCCGAATAAGCACCATTAGAGTAAGCACACCTCCCAGAGCGTTACTGTGTGATTTTAGAGAACGGTCAGGATTTACGAAATAGGCAAATCCTCTCGCAGGAGGAAGCGTCCGATCTTTCCCTCGTCCCCCTGGCTCACCCACCCCCAACCCCCTAGGCTTCCCAGAGAGTCTAATGGCTGCCTTACAAAACTTTAGAGACAAAACAAATTTTCCCGGTCCCTCGGTACGCTAGGATAGAATCTCGATTTCGCCCCTTCGCTAACTCGGTCGTACATCACGCCCTGCCACCTACAGTTCCGTATTGGACGACATATAAAAATGCGAAGTAGGTTGAATATATTGATTCAGTAATAACGAGTAATAGTAGTAACAACGTAAGCGAACGAAAACAGGTCGCACAAAATCGTCAGAAGTTTCCGTCCAATCTATCAAAAGTGTGAAAGGTGGCGGCAGCCGCTTGTCGACGGCGGTTGACTCTCAAGGAAAGGTTCCTAAGTCAAGGTGGGCTTTTGCGATGCTATTTTGGCAGGATATAGGGCCGTGTGAGCGGAGTCCAGAATTACAGTTAGTTTCGCTGAACGCTTTTTAAAGACCTGAAAAAGAGGTATGTAAACGTGTTCGCAACCACTCATCAACCACCATGGAACGCCACAAGATGTTCCCCAGTAATCGGTAGGAGTGCCGCCTCGTAGAAACACACGAGCGGCTTTCCAGTTCGAGTCCGCATACTGCAGATATTTTTGCACATATTAGTTTTTTGCTATTACGCTTTCTCATAATCACAGCAGTCAATTTTAAACCATCAATGCTTACAACAATCCAAGGCTGTCTATTTGCGCCTTCATGTGTGCTGGTTTTTTCGTGGCTGCTGGGTGGAAGGGAAGAGCAATAAACCTTTTATTTCCAGAGTGATGATATGGTGCAGATACACATCGTTGAAAATCTAGCGCTTATGAACTCTCAAATAGGCAGTCTTGGTTTGTTGCAAGCATGGATGTTCTAAAATTGACTCCTGTGATCATGAGAAAGCGTAATAACAATAAAGTAATATGTGCAAAAACATTGGCAGTACGCGGACTCGAACTTAAAACCCCTCCGGTGGGCTCTTATGAGGCGTCCCTCCTACCAAATGCGCCGCCGAGGCATACCTGGTGGGGTGTCGTAGAGTTTGATGATAGTTTGATAATCACGCTTTCAGACCTCCTTTTCAGATCTTCAAAAAAGCGTTCAGCAAAAACTAACTGTAGCTCTAGACTCCGCAAATACTGCCCTACATCCTGTCGAAACTGCATCACAAAAGCTCAGCTTAAGCTGGGATCCTTTCCTTGTCAGTTACCTGTTCCTGTTTAAGGATAGGGCTGCCGCTTTGGTACAATTGTAACTACAAAATATTGAGTCCGACCGAAATAAGATTTTTCTTTAGAGATCCCACTTTTCCCTTTTCCCTTCATCCTCACTCCAGAACAGCACCATTGTTTCTGTCATTATTCGACACCTTCATCGTGGATAACTTCGTGTAGGCATAATGCTTCAGTTGAGAAAATGTATCCTACTCGCACTACGGGTTATCATTCCTCGACATGAAACATGCGATTATTATACATTTGAAAATTTCAGATGACAACAATAGGACTTGTTTGTCTGTTGTTCATCTCACATGCGTTTGCAGGTAGGTGCCCAAAAAGTTGGTTTGTTATGAAACATCCGTTTACATTCGTACATTCTTCGAGAATTTTTGGCTGCATCCCAATCACACTACAAAGATAGTAAAATGCATTAAGAAACGAGAGTGCACATCCAGAAGGCGATGCTGCATCGATCTTGCTAATCCGAGTAGTTTGATATCCGAACTGTTTGCATGTCTGCCCCCTTTTTACGCCTTCTTTTCCTTACATGACAAATCTTAGGTCGTTGCATATGAAATGGCCGATTTTGACTGAAATTTTGCCTTTTGTCTGATTTTCATTGAAAACGTCACAATTTTGCTTGCAAGCAATCCTATTAATTGAGGTAAGACACCATTACAATTAGCACAGTTTCCCAACGCGACAATTGCTCGGACATTTCGCCTTTATAAAAATCAAACCTCCAAGAACTAATACAACATAAGAAGTCATTTTTACATCATCGGTTGCTGAATTTTTTATCTAAACGCCTTAAAAATTTTTATTTTATTTATCATTATTATTTTATTATTTTATTATTATTTTTCCTTAAAAATTTAAATTTTTTATCTAAACGCCTTAAAAATGATATTCGACAGGGACAGATCTGTTGGATATGCTGGATGTGGCTGGTTTCGTATCCCAATTCATCCAGTTTCTAGACAACGATTTTTGAAACGTGCGGGCGCGCGTTGTCCTGCAGTAGGAATCGGCTTCCTCGATTGACAAAAGTCGCACGTCACAAAAATGAACAAGCAAACATCGAAAAAACACACATCAGGGACATGATCATCATTAATGACTTATAACATAACCATTTCCTCTTCACAAATCGTTTGGAGGAGCCCTAGACCTTCGCAGTTAATTTAAAATTGTGTTTTAGAACTAGGTATGAGGAGGTGGCCCTGCATATGAAAGCAGACGAACTTACGGTCGTCTTAGGAGTGCGGTAGGATATATTTTTAAGATCACCTCTCGTTCTCTGTCTTCAAGAACTTGTAATGAACTATACCTGCCATCGTCCACCACACGGGCACCATGCTCTTCTCTTGATGGGAACTTGGTTTCGCCAACTGTTTGGGACTCCATTCTTGTCCAGCTAGTGCAGGGAGACAAATATTGTCATAAACGAGCCATTTTTGTCGCATCACATCGGAAAACTCGGCAAGAGGCTAATATATCACAATATATAAATGGTAACAAAGCGGAGATTCTGCGCTTTCAGATACCATGTACAACGCCTGAAATCGGAGCAACATTTAGCTATGAAAAACGACCAAAAATTCAGGTAGCAAAATCGGCCATTTCCTATGCAACGACCCAATGCAGAAGTGCTTTAAATTACCTCACAACTAGGCCACCTAAACTGTAGGTCAACCGCTGATGCACATGGAAAAAAGCGCCTGTCCCGTTCCAGGGAATGTCTTCTCATGGAACTTCGGACTGGGAGATCCTCGCCATATGGAAGAGCTTAAAGCGTTGACTACATGCAGACCAAATTAGCTAAATGAATCTTTTAAGCGAGTTCTCTCCGGTCAACTATCGCATTGTCGACTTCATAGCGCGTGCTTTGGCTGGCTAGTAGTTGCGACGCTGGTGCAGTGGTAGCGATCTTGCTTCGAAATAATGGGGTCATGGGTTTGATTCTCGGAGATGTCATGTTTTTTCCATTATGAGGTTTATCGTCAGAGAGACCCACTGTCTTTATGTCTTCCAACACATTTTTGTACAAACACTTGCTGACAAGCCTCAAGCACTTCGATACTGTAGAGGATGCAAAGTTTGATTTTCGTAGGGATACATCCTAGGATCGTTTCTTGGATCAGATCATTCCTAACCAACGGACATATATTGTTAGCTCATAGTTTTCTAGAAACATTATTAGTGGGGTTCCTCAAGTAGGCGTGCTTTTCAATATTTTCACCCACGAATCATCCGAAATGGTGGCAAGAAACGGAGTTAAGTGCCCTGCCTTTGCTGATGACCTTAAACTATATCTCCCTGTACAGCCTAGGTCAGACAAGGTCATTCTGCAAAAGGAGGTGGATGATGTGTATTACTGGCCATTAAATTGGAGTCTCCCATTATCTGAGGAAAAGACGAGAGTTCTCCACAATGGTCAGACTAGAACAAATTTTCAAGTAAAGCATTGAAGGCGTAAAACTTGAGGAGGTCCAGCAGATCACTGATCTCGGATTTTTAGTAATGGGGAACCTCTTCTGTAGTATGCGCTGTATGAGAATAGCGTGTCAAGCAACCATTACGATGCATAGATTCTTTGGAGGCCTTACAACTAAGAATCGGCACGTCCTTCTGGAAGCATAAAAGATATATGTTAGACCACTACTAGAGTATGGGACGGCAATTTTTAGCCCTGACAAACTGAGCACTACAAAAGTCTTAAATAGGGATCACAACAATTTTACGTGAGAAATTTTTGTCAGGAGGGTAGGATTCGGTTGCGATAGAATACCATGCAGTATTGTTCGTATTTCACCTTAGGAATTGAGACCTTAGCCTGCAGGAAAAATAAGTTTGATCTTATTGTGCTATACAAAATTTTGTCTGGTTAATCAGGTTTGAAGCGACATATGATACTTTAACTGAGAACATGAGTCATAAGAGGTGGGCCCTGTAAATTGCATATTAAAAGATCAAAGCGAACGAGTCAAAAATTTTTTGTTAACAGAGCTGGGATCGAGCTTGAGAACCTGAGGAGAGCAAACAATATACCTCTAGATTCGAAGATTATTAAATTCAAACCTCTGATAAATAGGCACCTGACATCTATATAAACTCATGTTTTCTTTTCTCAAGGTGCTACACGTTTGTTTGTGAGTTGCTTTTTGGTTGGTTTTGTTTTTCTGACTGCTGATACCGCTGGTATCGCACAGGCTTGCTTGTGTAATAAATAATAATTTTATTTTCCATGTGAATTAAGTCAAAAACAAATGCCTAGGAATCATGAAGAAGTTTTTATATGAATGGGAATGTCAAAAAAGTCTTCCATCTCTCATCGGGTCGTTAGTGACGTCGAGGTCCACATTAAAGAGCTACAGGCGTGCGGTTAAACGCCCAATAATTCTCGATTTGGGAATGTAAGAACTTCAACAATACTACTATGTGTTATCATTATTTATTGATATCACATAGTAAAACATTTATTGGAAAGGTTTCAGATACGTCGTTCAGGAGATTTTGCAACAGACCTCCCAATTTTGGCAAAGGAAAATATGTGGTAAGTGTCCACTCTTTTTCTGGCGGAGTTGTATGTTAGCTCGCTTTTGCGTTTTTCATTGCAATGAGGACATCGTGAATGTTGTCAATCAATCTAACAGCACCTGCAGTGTAATTACGTATGGTACCGCCGCCAAACATTCAACGAATTGGCGTTTGAGACGCATAAACGCGTTTGTTTGCGTCGCACCCTGATAACCTTTTCCAAATCGAACCTTTCCTCAAAAATTATTAAAGGGCTTTTAGTAGACCCATTCTACGATTTGGCATGCGACTGCCATTCATGGATTGTCGGAGCCCTGAACCGCTCGCTGCCTGCCTTACCAGTTTGATTCCTACACATCTCCTAACATTTTTTACACCCTGAATTGTCAAATAAAGGTCATTTTTGTGACTAACATCCCAGATAATCACTATAGACCTATAGAAGAAGGCTGCGCAAAACGATGGTCATGACCTTATCATCAGTCACCCCTATCTACTGTAATTTACGGTAGTTATGAAAAACGGAGGTCAGATTCGAGATCATCACCTCAATAACCCAAAGGAAGTTTGGGCCCTTAATTTGCTTTCGCATGGTTCTTTCGCAAGTTCTTGTACGGCCACACGTGTACTTGCTTCCACCAATGTCTTCAACTCGTCATCAATGCCAGAGCGACGTCCGTGACCTGCCTCCTCGACAAAATTTTTCAAACAACGCATCACTGTGGACTCGTTAACACTTCCTTGGCCCCATACCTGGATAATGTTCCGAGTTGTTTCCGACGCAGTACGACCGAGCTTGAGCCCATAGAAGTAAATCTGCCGAAATTGTTGCTTTGACACGTTCATTTATAGCCTACAAAATTTGCCGTGAAGTAATATATATTAAAAACCAATAGCACAGTGAGAGAGCGCACAAAACCAGTTTTGTGACAGTGTACATTTGTGCAGTATTCTTAGTGTTTTGCCGAAAAATCCCGCTTTAAATTTGGAAGTCGAAAACGTGCATTAATTTTCGGACAACTTAATACTTCAAATTTCTGAATCTGATGGAATCCGTTTGGATCGATTTCCGAACTTTCATGTGCTGCCTTTCCGGTATCATACTTTCGTGTGCCAGATTGTTTTCGTCTTTCAATTGAGTTTTGAAGGTACAGGTGCAATTCTACAGAAGAGGAGGGGCTGGACTCACTTTGCTTCGTAAAGTTTTCTTCAAAAGCCTTAAAATGACAGGATCGAGCACGAATTCATATGCACTGTAGCTGATAGAAGACATCGAACGTTGGCTGGAGCAAAGTCTATCCAACACAGGCTGGAGTAAAGCTAATAGATGTGGGGGCGAAGCAAGGTACACCTATCGCAATGGACCTACTAATTTGATTTTAAACTGCACAACTAGAGCAGCTACCTTGGAGTGCCTTGGCATAGTCCTTTGTCATACCGTCGCTCACCCCAAGCGATGCCTAACGATATGCTCCCATATCGATCGGGCGCCATGATGGAATCGATACGGGTGCATATCATTAGACGTCGCTCGAGGTGAGCGATGGTATGACAAAGGCCATAGTGATGCTGCGCGATCGCCCGAAGTGAGTAAGTGCGAGTCACCGATAAGCATGTCGAAGCACCTGTTGTAGATATATATCTCCATTCATAAGTTTCGTTCAGCTTATAGGCTTTGTTACACCATCGCTCACCCTGAGCTAGGCCTAGTGATATGCTCCCATATCGATCCAATCGCACCGCGCGATCGATATGGGAGCATATCATTAGGCGTCGCTCGGGGTGAGCGGTGGTATGACAAAGGCAATAGAGTTTACATCTTTAGGAAAAGGATAAGAAGTGTACTGTGACCTACAATGTCGTTTCGAAAAGCGAGTCTGCGGCCGCGGAATTTTGTTCGCTGCAGCATCCGTACACACCAGGATCGGTTACATACACGAAGGACACAACAACATGCGACATATGTAAGTTGCGTCAACGACGAATGCTTAAAATTTTAAAGACAAACAAGAAGATACGGGCCGCAGTTACGGGCGCAGATGTGAGACTCCCAACTTGTCATTTCACTTCAAGTTTTGTTTTGGCGAACCGAAAAACCTACCTACTCGTGCTTCCTCATCGACCAGCATGTCGAACGTGGCGCAATGATATTCGAAAAAGCTTTCTTGTCTTTACAAGAAGACCTTGTACCATGGATTTTAGAAATCAAAGCAACCTGTACCTTAGTATGCGTTCCTTCTTTTTTAATTTCGGATTTCTTTGCATCATTTCAAAATGTCTCCGTCAGTTTTATAGGGGATTCTATTCATCTATTCGCATTTACAAACTTCCGCATATGTAGTGTCCTCAATCCATTCACATTCTGGTTAGATTTCAGAAAAAGGATTGTCCAGTCCGAGTCACGTATGCGACAGTAAAAACAGTATTTGAGATGAAATGAGGTAATTTAAGAGAAAGTTATGTATTCTCCTCCGTGTGAAATTGAACAAACAAAAGTTTGCAGCCATACAAAGTGATGGGTAAATGGGCCATCTACTGCTTCCATTTTCAAGAAATCTTCTTAATATTACCTACAACCTTGAAAGAAATTTTCCGCTATTCAAAGCTTCTCGGAAGAGATATTCATACGCAGACGGCAATTGGCGAAAACAAAGGGGAGGAAGTTACAGACGTTCATATTAGGTTGATTGGAAAGTCTTAATACGGTTTTCATTTTTCTTATTTATTTCCTGATTTAGCATACAATACAAATTGATAAATCATAATGTAATCACCATTTTTAGTTACCACAGTGGACCACCTAACGGGTAGGAGGTCCGCGATCCTCTTCCCAGAACTGGGGTGATCGGGAGCCAAAGAAGTCGGAGACCGCCCGACTTACGTCTTCAAATTTTGTGAAACATTGCATGGCCGCGAATGCCTTTATGAAACGAAACAAGTGGTAATCTGAGAGGGCTATGTCAGAAAAATGAGGATGAGGATGGTCTCCCAACCGAGCTCTTTTCTCCTTAGCCGCATAGGATCTGGAGTCTCGCGTGAAGGCCGTCTCATCCGCTTTTCCCGAAGAGCTTTCGCATGTTTCTGGAGCTGAGTGGCGTAGCCGACAGCGGTGATCGTGTATCCTTCCGGGAGCAGCTCGTAATACAGCAATCCCTTCGAGTCCCAGGAGCAGCTTATAAGAAACTTCTTGAGGTGCAGTTTGGCTTTTCCCTTTATTGGGTGTTCCTGACAGTACATACATAGCAAGACAGTACATACTAGACTTTAGCTCGATTAATCAGGCCGAATGATTGTTCGATTTCGAACAATTAATCGCTCTATTACTCGAAAATCGTAAATCTTTGTTGTTCGATCACTACTCAAAATCGTATTTCGCAAAATTCCATTATTCGAACAATTATCGAAATCGACTTTCGCGAAAAACCGTTATTCGATCATTGTTCGAGACCGACTTTAGCGGAAAACCATTATACGAACATTGTTCGAGACCGACTTTCGCGGAAAACCATTATACGAACATTGCTCGAAATCGACTTTCGCGAAAAATCATTATTCGAACATTGTTCGAAATCGGCTTTCGCGGATAACCATTACTCGAATATTGTTCGAAATCGAAGATAGGAAGACGGTGTTCGAACATCGCACGAAATGGAAGGTGGCGAAAAAGCATTGTTCGTATATTGTTCGTGATCGAATATTGCGAAAAAGTATTGTTCGAATATTGTTCGAAATCGAACAATGTTCGAACAATATCAAGAGTAGGCTGCTTGACTATGGTTCGTCTCCGTTCCCCGAAAAACACACGTTCAAACTCGCTCCACTTCTGCGCCTATGGTACTTGGCGGGAACGATTTGCGATTTCTTTTCGAGCTTTCTGGCGGTCGACTCTTGACATTGTTCGATTTCGGTCAATATTCGAACAATGCTTTTTCGCGATCATCAATCTGCGATTTCATTTGGAGGGTTTGAATTTGAAAATCGCGAAGATTTGTTCGAACGTATTCCGAAATCGAACAATGCTTGAGAGCGAGGGATTCGTCATAGTGGATTAGGGGTCGATTAGGCCCCGTTTATACTTCCGACGCCGAGCGACGCGACGGCATGTGAAGTGCTCGGGGTCGAAATATAAACAATGCCTTATGTGCGCGCGGGCGCGACGCGATGCCATGTGTAGTGGTCGAATTGATCAATCGCATCGCTCGATCAATTTGGCCACTACACATGCTTCGCGTCGCTCGTCGCGTGCACACTAAATGACCCCTTAAACAGGGAGTTCAAATAGAGGGGCGGTTAATTAGAGGTAATGCAATATTTTGTTCGTTGCTGTTGAACATACCTATCATGTAAGGGTCCAATTTTTCTAGGTTATTACAATCCCTGAGAGTTTTCGAAAATCTCATGAGCATTAAACAGCGTCACGAAACGCTGTCTAGTCGATTCTGATCGCGATATTCTGGTTTTGGGTACTATATCATCTACTTTTGTGTGTAGTTTTGTACGAATAACCTGTTCGAACAGGTACTCCAATTATTTTCATTCGAATCCGGATTCTGAATTTGGAATTCAAAAAATCGCGTTTTTCGCATGTAGTCGGACCCTAATCTTCACAAAACCACTTTTCGGTTATGTTTAAATTCGAATACTCGAAAATTGCGGGCATTTGAAACTGTTCCAATATTCGAAAATTTTGTAAGAGCACAACTATAGTTGTGCGTATAGTTGATCCTACACTGGTTGTTGCAATTGATAATAATAAATGATAAAATGATAATAAACTGATTTTGATTTTGACAAACAAATTCCTGGTAAACGTCTTCAAGTGATAACCTTTTTTTGTAGAAGTGATGATGTATTAGAAAATACACAAGTATGCATGTGTCAGTGAAATGCTAACTTAAACTATTTCTGCGAGCCATTTCAATTAGTTTTGGCATCGCTGAGAGCCCTTTCTTATTGGGTGCTCCGATGGGAATACGGCGTCCCAATTGCAACGAGTCTATGTGCCTGCGTATTCTAGCAATCCTTTTGCTACGTCGGTTTCGGAAGTTATTGCATATTGTAGTCGTATGCTAGAGTCTGCGTTTGTGTAGACCGGGGCGCCCTTAAGATACGGAAGCATATGGAAGGAGATCCTGCCAAGCGTCGCGTCCGCCGCGGTTGCAGTGCATTAGAAAATGTTCTGCTTTACCATGTGCAGGTCAGAGCAATTCCTCATTAAACGTGCACTAAAGCTACGGACGAATTGTCGCCGTCAGAAAACGCGCTCTATGAACGTCAAAATCGCCATTCTTTTCAAAACTAACCCACACGCGAAGTTCGAACCGCGTACAGTGACGATGCGTAGAAGCACGTATTTTTGTTAAGTTTTGCAAATGGACTCGAAGGAGGGGGGGGGGGGGACACCATGCAAGGTATCCCCATAACGCATTTTGTGTTGCGCGAAAATGGAAATGTTATTCAACACCCCTTGTCTCCATTGAATTGTGTTGTTATATTTTTCATGTAAATCGACATTATGGGCCTTCTCTCGAAGACGGAAAACCACAGGCAACAAGGTGCCCCCCCCCACTAATTTATTGACTAGTGTCGTCCTTTATCCGTATCCTTTTCTTGTCCGAGCCGGAGAAAGCTGAGCAGGAACAAAGAGCTGATTCTCTTGAACATAATAGGATAAAAGCTACCTTACAAACCTTGCGGCTTCATGAGTGTGCTGAAGAAAATATGCTATACCCGAAGCCGACAAGCCCTGCGTGGTCCGCACATCCACCGGCGAAGCCGGCGACGGACACTGGTAATAGGATAATGCGAGGATTTTGTGACATCAACTCGCAAATAAAGAACACGTGGCAGATAGAAAATTACTCATAGAAGTGAGGAAAATCTCTACTTTTGGTGGCACCTCAGCCCTGGGGAATGTCCACTATTGCGAGGACTTGACGTATCTTGTTATTCCGGTCTTCTAATTGGATTGTAAACGATTATTCAGTTGTCTTCCTAAATTCAACTCTTTTCATCCACAATTCTGGTTTTGCTGTCCTCTTTCGGTTCTCTGTGGAACGTGCCTTCAAAATCAAGTGGTTCGATTGCTCACTTTTCGAAGACGGCGAAAAATCGATTTATTCGATTGTTCGATTTTCGAGGACAGCGAAAAATTGAGTTATTCTATTGTTCGACTTTTAAAAATTTTAAAAAATCGAGTTATTCGATTGTTCGACTTTCGAAAAAAAAGAAATGTCGAAAAGCTCAACTCTAGTACATAGTGGGCTAGAACCGCCCACTAAATTTATACTCCAGTAAAATTTTAGAAAATGTACGACAGCGAGCGAAGAAGCTTTCAAAAAATCGTTTAAGAATGACACATGAGAAAACTTTTCTTTCGCTAGTTTTGCAAAGCAGGGCAACATTTTTTTGGGCAGTTGTAGCGAGTGATGGAGAGACCGTTGTAATGAATGTAGGTCATAAGCATTGATTATACCACACAAAAGGATTTTGTTTATGCTTGCAGAGCATTTTTTGGATTGTCTTAGAACCTCGCTAATTGCAGATGGCTTCCTAGAGTGTGGCGACGAAGAGCAACTCATTGGCGAGACATGCTTTTTCTACGATGTCGAGACACCATACGCCGCGTCTTTGAATTTATGCAAGAAGCTAAGCAGAGATTATAAATACGAGCTCCACATAGTCAAGAGTCATTTTGAGCAGAAATGGATTTCAAGTAGGTCTCCGTTTGCAGTTGTTTATTTAAGCCAAAGACAGGAATCTGTTTGGCTTTAGAGCCTGTAGCACCTGCTTGAATAAGAAAATTGTTTCCCTGGATTCCACGTGAAGACGCCGGAACTGGCTCTGTCTGTGCTCAAAAAAATGCGGTCAGACAGCTTTCACTAATTTCCAAGTTGAACGCAAAGCAGCATTGGGAAATAATTAGAACGGTCCACTGTGAACCGATTACACTCTGCTTTCAACTGGGGTGGCTCTCACAAAAACTACCTCGAATCGATAATGAGCCGCATTTCGGTGTTCAAGAAATATAGGGTGCTAGGCAAGAGTGATGTTTTTCTCTGGCAGAATGGAACAAATCATGAAACAGTTTTTTGAGCTCTATGCTGAACTGCGCTTCGATGTCGCTCCAGACTTCCACATTGTTTTAGAGTTCCCTGCGACCTTATTTTATTACAAATATTTTTTCTACCAGCAACATCAAATCCGATTCGAGGTCAGCATTATGATCGCACTGATGTCCAGTTTCGAATATTCGGACCCAGGACTTTCGCCGTCTGCCGGAGAGTTTATTCACATCGCTTCTCTTAAAATCGAGAGTTCGCAGGACTTGCACAAGCCATCGATCGCTGACTTGATGTCCTAATCATTCCGAAGAGCTTCTCGCATGGAAAAGGATGGAACTTCTTCTAGTCAAGCGACGAGAAGTCGGCGCTAAACAGGACATGTTCTTGGTTCGACCGAATTCTGCCGGATTACCAAAACTCAATTTGCCGTTGCGTTATTCGCAGTTGCAAGATGTACACCTTGTGTGGTTTTTGAGAAGGCCGGTTTTTCGAACTGTTGGATGTAGAGGATGGCCGAGACCGTGTCGCCTCTACGAAGCAAATCGTTGTAGAGCAAGTCGTTCAAATTCCACCAGCTATAGAGCTCGCGGCATTGAACGTTCGCTTCTTCCTCCCGAGGCTACTGAATAAATGTTGGACTACACATTATCCAACGTACGAGGAAGCCCGTGGAAATTTCTCGAAGGATCTCCCATAGGCCGTATGGTCAGCAAAAGAATTAGAGCGACTTCCACTTCCACATAAATAAATAAATATGTCTTTTGAAAGAGCTGGAAAAACCTACCGAGAGGTATGTATTGCTTTCCTTGAAAGGGGTGATTTAGGGTAAAAAGCTTATTTATTTATTTTCGAAACGATTTTGTGATGGCGTACACTGAAACAAAAAAGTCTGGGAATGTTGCAGCAGTGTCTAGTTCCCGATTTTTTTCTTATAAGGATTCTCAAAAAGTCTTGAGGGCGCACAGGAATAGATTGAAAGAATTTTGCCTCTCCCGCGAACTTTCGTTAGTTGTGATATTCATGACAAGCCAGTCTGACTTTTTATGTTGATGAATCTTTAATGTGCCATAATAACAATATGCATGCCAAAATATACCATTTTCAGCCTTCTTCTCGCACCTCGATATGATGTGGGTGGGTAACTCTGACAGCGATATGGATTATCTTGACGTGATAAGATTCGACGGTAGGTGCTAGTTTGGTTAATGAAACCTAAAAGCTTAACGTGAAGTGACTACTTTCGAAGGATTTAATTTTTTAAAGGCAGTTTTTTTTGTTTCCAACCTGCTGTAAAACAGGTTTTACGGTATATTTGAAAGCAGCTTATTTAGAAAGCAATTAGTTAAAAACTATGTTTGGTAGACTGAGTGTTGCTATCCTTTCATACTTTTTGGCAATTTATTACTTTTATAAATTAACTGAGGGTTCCGTCACAATAGTCGCAAAAGTATAATGGTATTTAGAATGCAAATTCCTCCACAAAAGAACCGTCCATCGTTGCTGTTCTGCACAGGTGCAGGATTAAGGCTGTCAGATGTAACACTAGTGCGTAATGCTTATAAGTTACTGTACTCTTTATAGAACACCGAGTTTTAATACAAATTGTTGAGCGGGAAAATGGTCTACGAGCTATCAGTTCCATAATGATGTTATGTAAAAATGCTATAGTTGCATTCCAACGAATATCTTCGAATAAGTATTCAAGTAGTCGAATATTCAAATTTCTAAATTTTCGAAATATCGTTCGAATTCAAACATCGGAAAGAAGCCATCTTCGAATATTATTTGAAAATCGAATATTTCTTTCGAATATCGAATAGGCCTATGTCATACCTTCGCTCACCCCGAGCGAAGGCGACAACAGAGCGATGAGCGAAGTGTCTTCGCTAGCGTGAAGCTAGCGAATAGGCGCGCAGTTAATAGCGTTGTGTGCAGCTGCGTCGTAGCATCGCTACCGATGCTGGCCGACGCTCTGCTCAGCTCAGCGACGCGGTCGCATCGGTAGCGATGCCGTATCGCTCGAAGGTATGACACCCCGCTAGCGAGGCTTCGCTAGCGGTGGATCGGACAACTGCTACAGGCGTCTGCCCCTCCACAACGTCTGATACCGTCCCTTCCCCAATTATGTTAGTTGTCCATCGCCTTCGCTAGCGAAGAGCGATGGTATGACATAGGCCATAAACTTCGATTCTTTAGGCGTAGCTTTTGATTCGAAAAATTGAATAAACGAAAAATGTGGCCTACTCGATTATCGACAATTTGAAAGAATCCATTGAAAAGTGTCCATTGAATTCGAATCCGATGAGGTGATGATATAATCAAAACGAGTCCAGTATAAAACGATGGATTCAACGATTTTATTTTTGGCAGGTCATACGTTGAGACCTTTGATTATTCCGTTAGTATTTAGCTAGCACTTGTGTTTATGTGGACTCGATAACAAAAGGCACACCTCCTGCGAAGTGAAGGTAGCTGATGTTTGTGTGATCGGATTTCAACTGCAGCAAATGTTGTAACAATACTGTTTATGCGAGTCAGCTCCAGATAATCGTCTTCAGCAAACTAAAAATTTGCAGGACCAATAAAAGTCTTCGCATTTGTAGAACTATAGAACCTGAAGGGGTATGCTAGTGATTTCATAGATCAATTTGTGAACCTCGTTCGTAGAAAATATGAGCGCTTCCTCCAGCGTTTCGGATGTTTCTATATTCAGGTAAGGCTCTGTCTGGGATGAATGGCCGCTTCGTTCCACACGTCTCTCCATCCTTTAAATCCTATGTGATCATAACGCGAAAAGGTTCTGCAGCAAGAATTCGAGCTGGTTATCTCGCTCCAATGGATCCTCAAGCTTACATTCCTGTTCTTTGTTCCCGCCCGGCAACACCAAAGGACGAGTGTAGGTTTTGCTTAAAAGATTATAGAATTTTATTTATTTATTGCTTTACCTGAAGTGCTCCATAAAAACCAAACAAACAAAGGAAAACATGGTGACGATCAAATAACAATGCTTAGCTTAAAAGAAACAGCACCAATGAAATCGTGAGCCACCTAACCACCTTGGATAACACTATGAACTGCAAAAAATAGGAGACATGTTTTTGCAGATTAATCAGAACACTCAGTGCAAAGGACTAAAAAATATTTCCAGAAAAAAGCATAACGGAGCATAATATTATGTCGAGTTGTTTTGAATGAAGTTAATCAAAATTAATAAAATTTATTTCGGCATCAATAGTGAAGGCGTTGGCATTCAGTAAACTATGGTGTGACTTCCAGTGAATGTGGAAGTCACCTTCGAGCATCTTCGACAAGGAGGAAACACCCAGGAGTCTGGTCCTATGTCCGGTCGTACCAAGGCGAGCAATTGCTACATTAAGTTACCTTACAGCGATGCGTCCATAGGAATTGAAGAGGATCAACCGCACTTGAAATGATATATCTAGATAGAGACGAAGTAGATTAATGAATAAAAACATTTTTAAAAACACTCAACGTAGTAGGTGCAGAGAAAACTTGCTCGTATGAAAATAAAGGAATAAATCCTCTGCTCAAAGGTTCTGTATACTGCCAAAGTTAGCAGGTGAAGGCAGCAGAAATAGTGACCCAACATTACTGAGAAAAGAAAAGAATAGACCATATGAAAAAGGCAATTCAGAGCTGCCTATGAGACTATCAGGTCTCACTTACTAATCTGTCTTGCGCAACGGTGGTGAACAGATATGCCAGATATGCTGACATATGTGGCATACCATCTATGCTCCCGCGGACACTGGCGCGGGCAGCCACGAATCGTGCCAGTGCCCTGCACCTGTTCTAACATAGTCAGGTTTTTATGCAGCGGATAGCATTTATGGCATTTGACGTTTGAAGTGCTGCGATAATCAGTCACACTGCTGTGCCGATATCGACTGTTAGAGCATGGAGCATTTTTTGAGTAGAAATAAGAATAGAAATAGAATAGAAATAGAAATTCTGAATCACATGTGCAGCTTGAAAAGGATCGTAGTAAGCTTGAACTTCAAGAATACTGCCGCAGTCCTACATATACCACTGTTATCAGCCCATACTATAGTTATAATTCGAATGTGTTGAAATTAAGGAAAACCGCGTTTTTGTTCAAATTTGAATGTCCAAAAAATCAATTTTTCATTATATTGGGTTTTCGATAACTAATGTCGTCTTTTCAAATTTTCAAAGTGAATTTATTTATATAAACAACAAGCGTTGATCAATTACATATCTACCATTTTGTTGGACGACCTTTTGTTATCTTTCGATATGCTGAAACATTCCTCGTTTTAGACGCGGAACACTAGTTCAACATACGGTGCTTTATACAGCATGATCGTAATCAAGTGTGTTACCATTCAGACGGTTTTGATGGGGGCGAAACAAATGGTAGTCTGATGGTGCTAAGTCGGGGCCATAGGGTGGATGTGGCGTCAGTTCGTAGTTGAGCTAACTTAATTTCTGACGTGTTTAGGATTAGTAAATGTGGGGAGCGGCGTTGTTGCAAAATCACACCTTTGCGATCGGCCAGTAGTTTTCCTTGATAGCCGATGGCAGTAGACATTCGATCCAGTAGTTTGGCTTCTAGTAAGAAGCCCAAAGTAGACTACGCCCTCATATATGTTAATGCGTTCGGTGAGGTGGATTCTTTTAATTCGTGAGGAACCAGAACATCCAGTTTGTCTATGTAATCAAGTCTTGCAAGTGCAAGTAGATGGTTTAAGGTCGATATGCTAAGCTTCTCTGGCATCTTTCTAGTTGTCATACACTGGCTATTTTTGATTATCGTCTTTATCTCGTCGCTATCAGTAGTGATTGTATGACCAGTATGGGTGGAGGTTCCACATTAAAATTTCCAGAGCGAAAGCGAGCAAACCAACGCTGACACTGGCGCTCAGTAAGGCAGTCCTTATCATAAACATCACATATGTTCTTCCGAGAATGCACCGCATTTTGCCTTTTTAGAAGTACAACAATAAAATATGTCGATAATGCTATTTTTGAAGGATGTCATAAAGGATAGACATTAGAATATCCTCTGCCCAAAAGCTGAGCGCCATTAGTGAAAACAAAGTTGAAAATAGAGCAATCCTTTGATCAGCGAAATTTAAATTTATATTATTTATTATGTCAATGTAGGTCTGAAAGTGGCTCATTTTGATATGATTTACGGTTAAAAGGCAGTTATTCGATTAATTCATGGCTATGTTTTAGATCTCTCGGGTTTGATGACCAAATACGCAGAAGCTGGTATTCATGCGGCTAATTTCCCAGATCAATCTAATAAGCTCAGGGCTTTCTCTATTCTTCGAGGATTACATGCATTCGAAATAGAGAAGGATGTGTTTGAAGCGGGAACGGCACGGTTACATAAAGCTTGCAGTGTAAGTGCTTTTCAAGTACAACGTTTTGAAATTTTTACAACGGCATGGACATTAGAAAAAAAGTAAAAAATGAGAAGGAATACACGGCCTATTTTCCTGGACAACCAAGCCCATTGACGACCGCGCGGCAAATCGCGTGTCTGGCGCGTGGGACCGCACGGACGCTGGAATCTCGTGGAAACGCTACATAACGATACTCCAAATGAAGCTCTTTCCCCGAAGGTTAGCCACATATTGAAAAGGTCAGAACAGGTCTGAAGCAAAACATAGAAGATATATTTGCTGCTGTAAAAAGCTCTGCAAAGAAAAAGGGCGCACGTTTGCCACGAATGGTGCAAATAAGGACCATATGATGTCGCAGGTTTCTGAATATTTTTGTATAGATCCCACGGGTTAGGTAACAACTAAGTGATTCTCGGGTGGGGGAGGGCGGTTAGGAACTCGGTTGGCAAGGGATAGCCTCTGCTGTTGGGCTCACCGATTGCAACAGCGCATAGCGCAAAACTGCTTACAATTATGTAATTGGCGTGGCACTAAATATGTAACCAACAGCAGTTGCATACCCCATACTTGCTTCTTGTCATAATGGTCCTGATAAAGCAGCAAATATCGACTATAATTCTGATGTCTCAAAAAATGTGACCACAGTTTGAGCGGGAAAACACTGCCGCTGATAAGGATATTGGAAAAATTAAGGGCTGACATGAGAATTAAGAGGCAGGGATTCTCTGCGCCAAGCCTTCGTCATGTCTTCTAAATCCTGACGCACGTTCGAGAGTGCGTCTTCAACCTCTGCACATGATCCATAGTACGAAATGCTCGATACCACTTGCCGCGGACGCCCATCTTTCTAACGAGTCTTGCCGACTGCAAGCGGCAGAGGCGCTGTACTCGTTCTAGTCGGGACCTACTGCTGCTATTTGCTTTCCCGCCTCTTATTAGCGCTCTAGCCGATCCCTGCCGCAGTCGGCTAGAACGCACACAGAACGCTGCAGCGGCAAACCCAGCCCCCGTACTTGCGCTACCGCCGTCCAAAGTCTTCCCGCAGAAGCGTTCTGGCGCATCACGACACGGCTCGGCGGCAACCACTGTATCGCTTTCCTATGCTTAAGCTTATGCCTGCTGCTTTGTCGCAAAAGTGTGCGGAGGGCCTAATGCCAAAAACGCAGCACGTCTTCTGAATCGAGAGCTCAGAAACGCGTGCAGTTGTCGTTGTGTCAATCCCCAGGAGAGCCCGCCAGAGCATCCATTGTTGAACGAATGATTTTGTCCGCGGGAGATACGTTGAGACGTCACACTTTGCCAAAATGTTATCGGCGTGCAAACTCTTCTATACATAGGTAAAGAGAGTGGTGCTTCATCTTTTCCTTTTTTCAAGACTTCTAAACTGTGTTTCAAATTCTCTAATGGCTTCACTGGCAGTTGCATTTTGCCCGCTCAAACATTGTCTACATATTTGACATGCGACGTAGTAAGCTGTGCCTTGTTAGAGGCGTAGGAGAGTCTTGTCCCACTGTAATCGACCATATCAAAAGCTAAGCACTGAACTTTCATCTACCTGCAATCCTGTAAGATGCCAGTTCGGCAATAGATGTGGATTCTCGCGCATTGGAAGTAGAGCTTCCGTTATCGGGTAGATTTGAGCTACCTAAACTACTTGATACCTTTTCGTGGAACGGTGGGAACGAGAAGATTTTTGCATGCGGGAAATACTATGTGTTGCTCAAACAGATTTTAGCTAGAGCAATGAGACTGTGACGTTTTTGCATCATTCTTCAAAGTAAGTTTTCTTTTTCGACAAAATCGATGTTCGTTTCACATTTTAAGGCCTTCAAACATGGGTATGCTGCATCGCCATTCGACTTTCAAAAGGTGGATGATTTTAAGAAGCTGCTTAATAATGTGAGTAGCATAACTTGTGCAAAATTTAAATAATTAAAATTAAAAAAAATTTTCTGATTAAACAACATTTTTTATTCTTTTAAAAGCATAATTGTTCTAGTCAATTCTGCAGCCTGTCGAAATTTGTTTCTGTTCTGATGAAGGTGCATGCTCATATGATCAATGAAATTGCACTTGACATAGATTCAAAATTAAGAATGGGAGAAAAATGGAACGTAATACTTCTTGGTTAAGGCTAAAGTGAATATTGTCGCGGTGCCAGGCAGAAGAACAACGAAGGTTGAAAACTATGACTCATGCACCCAAAAGGATTCAGAGTTCGAAATGGCTCGACGCAACTGGCAGTTCGATCTTGTGGCCCCCGATGGATCAACATATCACCGGGTTCGTCACAAAGTTGATATTCATACGAGTTTCTACTAACGCGTTGTCGAGTCTCGCAAGCACCGGCAAGCAATCGACGCCTCCGGCATAGAGGTCAGGCAGGAGTATAAATAGCCGCCGCCACGTCTTTTCGGTGTTCATTCGGTAAAGCCCCTCTCGAAGGCGTCGACCCAGTCGCCTTCAACACTCCGCTCACAGAACTGTCGGAATAGCCATCTGTGACGACCTTGTCAACCGCACATTAATGAACCTAGCACTCAAGGACACTACACCAAATATAACGGGGTGCACATTTAACGTTAAACAATTTAATAAATTTAAAGAACATCGGTCAACTTTACTGATCGTCTTACCACTTACGACAGGATGTCCCAATGCTATTTCGTTTGAGTTCGACCTACGGCTCATGTGACATCAGCCGCAGCGCACGAAACGTGTTGTCTCGCGCCCAGCATCACTTATTTTTCACGTAGAACATAGAAGAGTCGCCGAGCCGCCAAATACGTCAACGAATCCACCAATGTATTCGTCTGACCCATTTGTAAAATCTGCCTAACCAGATTTGGCACTGCTTGTCCCAAATTACTTTTGCTCGCCAGCTAGAGCATTGGGAACGGAGAGAATGTTTTCTGTCGCTAGACGTATATACTTTTCCTGAACGTTAACATTCCACTGATGAGCTTTTAATGATATTTTTGTTAGTTCTTTAGTGGTTACTTAGTGGGCTGCTGCCTGCGTCGAGATAGTGCTTGCAGAATAGTAACGCAAAACGGTTTTGCACAGAACTAGGAAAGGGAGAGAAACCTGAGTCTGCCTGATGTAACTTACGTTTCAAGATACCTTGCCTGTGTGGTGCGGGCGCCAGTATCGTTCTCTTGAATAGTAATTCCGTACCCCTTTTCATATACAATCTGAAGATAATCAGTTGCTGAAGGCTAGTTTATTCTGTTGTTTACCCTTTCTTGCTAGCGAAATGTTTATGTGACTGAGTTCGTGGAACTTTATATGTTGTCCTGTGGAAGTTGGAACATAAAATATTTTCCTGATTTTTCAATTGAAATAATGGTTCGCAACTAATTGTATTTTTTAGCGGAATTTAACGAATCACCGAAAATTCGTTAAACAAATTCAACGCCCCCAATGTTTTGTGCACGTCTAATTTGGATGTCAAATTAGGGCAACGCCCGTCCTTCATTCTGGGCGTTCAGACATACGCCAAAACGGTTCCGTAGTGAGAATAACAAACATACTTGGCTTCTTTCATAAGATTTATATGCATATACATGCGAATGTGGAATACAAAGGAGAAAAGATAAAGGGCGGTTTACTTAATTCCTTTCAGGGTGCGCCACGCGTTCTGCTTCCATGGGATGTCCTAGAGACAACTAGAATGCGTATTTCGCGCATACAAAGACTTGCGGTGGCCAGCCGATTAACAATTCGGCGCTTTATCATTTCCAGGCTAGTCTTGTACCAATTCACCGATCCCGGAGGGATGGACGGATTGGCTGGCTTAGGCGGGAAATCTGAACCAGGAACCTCGGGTGCCGGCACCTCCTCCGACTGCGCTACAAGCGGCCATGTGTGGAATATGCCGAAGAGAGGGATATACGTGAAAAGTAAAGCATGGCTTATATCAGAACTATTTTACTATTCTAACTACGTCACAAGGTACAAAGAGGATAGCCTACGGTGGAAGGACTGAAGGCTGCAGAGAAGAGATCGCGTCGTCGCCCAAGTGGGAGGAGACTACCGGTTGTTTTTCTGGCCTCCTCTTTTATAGCCGCCTTAGCGAGGGTAGAACGACGTCCTGTCGTCAGTGCCGAGGGCGTGGATGGACCTGGTGAAGAACAGGAAGCGACTACCGGGCTTAGTCGCTAGAGAAGGTTCAGCACATTTAGTAGTACTATTGGCTTAAATCAACACATACACGATTAGGCAGTTTCATTCAGGCTTTGAGATATCACTATTCTACAACATGCAGTCCCCTCTTGTTATAACGCGTTTGAAGGGACCGGAGAAAATCCGCGTTATAACGGGAGTCGTGCCCTAACCGGAGCTGACCTTTTTTACACTCTCTTGAGCGTAGAATTTTCTAAAATCGCATTAATTGACTAAATATAACGTATAGCATAGAAATATATGGCTTTGAAGAGATTTAGAAGGCATAAAACAACTTTAGATTATTTAGGAAGCGCTGTCCTGGAGATACTCTCTGGTATTTGCATAGTTATGACAAATATATGTGGGGAATAATGAGCATCAGACGAAGGCTACACGTTTAGTAAGTGTGAGGGGTGGAAACACGGAATTCAGAATATGGTTTATCCAGAGTGGCGCGGACGGAATACTTGATGGTAGATGGGATCACAGCGCCTCGGAGTGAGGAGTCGGTCGTGCTACCACCGGAGTCTGCCATCAGCTTGTCGCACGTTCGGCTCCTCGTCCTCGCCGCCGTCATCGCCTCGTCGCATATCCTCGATCGCTCCCCGCCTCGGCTCGCTGGAATCAATCGGAACAGAGAAGGCGTGGAAATCACAGAACGCTCAGCTAGCTTCGCTTACAGTGGTCATGAACAAAAATATGTAACCTCCTGTTGTAAGATCTTTGTTGCAATCAGAACTATGTATTGCTTCAAGCGGAACTAGTACGCGAATTCCCTGTCTTCCGGGCAGGATGTTTGCCCACTATACTACCAGCGCTGGTGAACCGTGCCTCATCCGAGACATTGCATTGCATCCTCATTGACATCCCCATTGCAAATGGCTAAGATGACACTCTTCCATGATTTGGAAACGTCGAGTGCGATCAAATAGCGTTGTTACAAGTCCCACTGCGCGAGAGTTTAGATCACAATAGAGCATCATGTAACAATGTATAGCACCTACACCAGCTGCTCTTGGCTTAAAAAGATCGAGTGTGGGGCATTGTTTTGAATAATCTGAGTGTCACCCCTCACCTTTTTCGCTCCTGGTAGAGGAAAACTCCCAACATACGGCAGCTTCCAACGACTACCGGGAGTTTCAAACCGTGCTCGACATATTACTAACTATGAACACTTTGTGGGCCGCGCACACTTGAAAAACGTCCATATGCATCTAATTCATTGTCACACAGATGCCAGTCGCGACTGCGAACGAGGCCAATAGAGGGTAGGTCTGATCGCAGACGCGGTCAGCATCTTGCTCCTCTTCATTTTCCGTTTGGGCCGGAACTGAGCCCTGGTCGCGTTATAACGGGAGTCATCTTGAACACAGAGTTTTTCTCAAAACCGTGCTATAACGGCAGAAGCGTTGTATCCGACGCGTCTTAAGCGGAGTTGGCTTGTATTGGCGTAGAGGTAAGCTGGCCGGGGCCGGAGAAAATTTACGTTATATCGAGAGTCGCGTCTTATCCGTATACGTAGGCGTTATAACGAGAGGGGACTGTATTATGTCAGAAGTTCAACGAGGCTCAAAGAGCAGAGAGGATGTAACGGTGTACAGCGTTTCCAGCCACAAAGCTTCTTCCTCTCTGGCTAGTTGGTGGCCCAAGCGATAGGGTTTTGATAATGAGATTTCCTGAAAAAGGTCAAATAATTTCTGAAAAAGGTCAATTATCATTTTTCTACAACCTCTTCAGGGTTTTAAAATCTAAGTATATACATATATACGTGCCTACAAAACCTACACCGTTTAGTCCAACGAGGAAAAAGTACACTGACGTTTTAGAAGCGTCCAAACTAGGTTCATTAGGAAACCTATTATGGGGTGATATTTGATGAACTGCAACCTAGTACCTCATGGTCCTCGACGATCTCTTTTTTAGCCTTTCGTCACTGAGAAATAGGAGGAGAACCGTCGAGCTCCTCATGATGTACAAAACCCATGCCAATCTCATCAACGCACTAGAGTACTTTCGTGGTATGCTGGTGCGATCCGTAAAAGGGAAGCTCAAACTTCGAATCTCGATAGCAAGTAGGCGAACTAGGTCAGCCTTCTTGACGTACAGGATCTTGAAATATTTCAATTTGCTTTTTCTGACCCATTGCAATCTTTCCCTGGCAGCGGAGCAAGATCCCTTCTTTGGTTTTCATGAATCAGAAACAGAGGTAAGTTCCCAGAAAGTGGCGGGTAAGTGGCCCTCGAGACAAATCGGGGTGGAACATACCTCCGGCCGCGTTCATGAATCCGGCCCAGACGGCAGCTTAGTGACCACAAAGAAACCAGCACGCCAGTGAACGAAAAGTGTATGTTTATGAAGAGCTTTTTGGACCAGAAATTTTTCAGGCAGCCACCAATGCCTCCTTCTGGAGAAGAACGTTTCCTGACAGGACATGTGGAGATATGCCACGCACAGCGATGGCATTCACACAGGAAGGCATGATCGATGTTCCAAATATAGCTCGTCTGTTCGTCGCATGCACATTTGGTCAGTGTTGGCACTGGAATCCGCTGTTTGATAGAGTTTGGTTAAACTCTCCTGGCACATGCTACAGTGATGGTAATAAGCTGTGCGCAGTCGGCATGGGTTTAGCGCTACCAACCCTTCAAATCGGCCGCGGTTTTTCTTCATCTGTGAACCAGTATGGTGTCACAGCGCACTGGTTCATCCATCGGCTGGATGCCACAGAATATTCCATAGGCTGACCTAGCAAAGAGCAAAGCAAGGAAAGGACCTGAAGCATATGTCTGAACGGGGAGAGCGAGTCATATTGGACGAATCTCCACCCCTCAATTAGTGTAAAAACTGTTTCTGTTGGTCAAGTTGGTTAACTGAATGAGTAGGGGCTCTCGAAGTTATTATAGAATCGGTGCTCATGAGCGCTAGGGTGTCTCTTGTACGCCCGAAATGCCGCTGCCCGCAGTCGTGTGGGGGCGCGGTGGATAGTGGCGTTGCTTCATGGGATGGAGGCTGAGGGTTCGGTACTACTGCATTGAGGTGTATGTGCATTTCAACTGACTCTTTGAGATTTGAGGGGCCCTGATATCTACCCAATTTTTACGCGTTTTCCGTCCATTTTCCAAATGTGTACTGTGACGAATAACTTTCTTTCTCCTTTCTCTTCTTATTTATTACTGACCGGTATCTTACCGCAGGGCAATAACAAATAGACACTATTTTCACGTCAACTTGGACACTTTTCAAATCAAATTGGACACTCTTCTAGGACAGCCTACGAACTCTGAACTCTGAAATCAAACTGAACGTCTTACAAATCAAAGCGAGCTTCTTATATGTTAAACTATAGATCTCCAAGATGTTGAAAATAATTTTTTGTTCAAGGATAAATTTAGAATGAACTTTTTTGAGATGTTTTAAACATCAGCTGCCCGAATAAGTGGAATAATTTTATATTTTATTTATTTGTCGCAAAAGAAAAGCTTTGTCTTGAAGCGCAGCATGCAGTAATCATGTAGTGCATTAAAAGACTGGATAGCGCCATGCACTCGGAAAGCAAGTCACGATGTTTATCTGATTGATAGTGTAAATACTGCATACATGCAGCAAGAAATTCAAGATATGTGTGTTTCTTAGAATTGTTTATGTTGCACCGCTTGCCTGTATGAAACTGCATGCAAACGGAAATTTTGCTATCAATCGAATAAAAATCCGTTTCGGATGGAGGTATGGCGCAGTCTGTTTTGGCAATATAAAGTGGCCGTTTTCGTGCTCCTTAAAACAAGCTTCAAGTCGTTTTTTTTTCTCAAAAAATAAAAAATTTAAAAAATTTTAAACCATGTTTTCTCTTATTGGGGAGAAAGTAAAACTTCAAAGAGAGTTGCACTAAAATTCCCCTTGAACGAAAATTATTTTCGGAGAGTATCTAGTTTAATGCAAAAAGCTCGTTTCAATTTGGAAAAGTTCGCTTTGACTTTAAAAGGCTTAATCTAGCTTAAAACAGTGTTCATTTTCATTAGAAAACAGTCCAGTTTGACGTTAAAGTGTCCAATTTGGTTTGAAAAGTGTCCAATTCGAGGTGAAAATGGTATATTCAACCTAATAATGTATGAACGTTTAGCGCTACTGATACATCAGCAGAAAGTGCTTGAAACGAAAAGAATGGTCGCAATACGGCCGCATATAAAAGGAACAGGCTGTTGCTGTTGTCGGATTGTACCCAATCCGCACCCCTTGACGGCGAAAGCGAGAAACAGTACATATGAACCGTTTGATGTTATACTCGTTCTGAGGTTGCCAATGCTTCTGCTGCAGCACCTGCCTCCATTTTTGGAGCACTAAAAAAGCATCGGACACCGCAGAACAACCTTTACGGCGATTCCTCCGATTGCAAAAAACGTACTTTAGCCGAGCCACATATGGTCTATGGACAATGATCTACACCTTGACAGATTGCTAGATCATTGCTTTGTAGGCTTAATTTAACTCATTTGCGCTACATCGCGCAAATCATGCACCAAGTTTTTTGAATGGGCACTTCAAAGAACTTCAAAACTGCTAAAATTATCAAAATTAAATAACACTTTTATCCTTCCAAATTCGCCCCTTCATCACCCAAAAATAGAGTTCTGAAAACCCAGGCTGATACCTGACAAATCGCACACGCTTATAAAATTTCAATGTGTATACTGTAATTCTTAAAAAACACCGACTTGTATGCTAAAAAATACCACTGAGATATTGTAGTGATAGAATTTTCCTTTATCTAGATTTTTCCTTCTTCAATTCTGTAACTATAACACCTTATTTTTCGCATCTTGCGCTCGCAAATGCGTGACCATTTTGTATACTTCTCAACATCCAACATTTTATACCATTCTTTTTCTTTGTTTTCCTTTAATAGTAGAATTTCGCTCGTATGCAGGTAAATTTTATCGTCGCAGAAGTGTAGGTTTAACGTATTGAACTGAATGCTGCACCGAATAAGGTGCTGAAGTAATAGTGTTCTTGTTCATCAACCTCAATTTTGGAACACGAAGGACAAAACTTCTTCATCTTCATGTAATACTTCTACCATATGTGCCTATTTCTTCGAGATGAAATACTTCAACGTCGTCTCCGAGATGTAATCCACTTCATCCACAACCTCCTACGCAAGCTCAAGAACGAGCTTGTACTCAATGATTGTGCGGATCCCTCCTCTTCCTTCCTCTTCTACCACCTCCTCGAAGGCCGTTCGGTTAGTTAACCGTTGATCACATTCTCACATGTTACTCCTACAGTCGATAATTCACCATATAGTATAAAGCTATGTGGTTCCTGTATTCTTCTGTTGTATATCCGACATTTCTTTCTCTCGGGTACCTATCAACTCTTAAGACAAACATGACGTTCTCAAGCTCGAGGACGAGCTTGCTGGGGGAATGGAGATTCCGGGTTGTACCTAATCTGCACCCCTCGACGGCGACGCCCTGGTACTGATAGTGACGCCCTGCTACGAGAGTCGCGTCTACCTCGCCCAGGCCAGGAGCTCTTCTGCGCTAGCTGCCTGGAAGGGACTCGTCTGCCCTCTCACCCTACCCCTTCTCTATCATCCATTTGCTGTATGCCTTCTTATAATAAAGATACATACAGAACTTATACTAGACAGAGCAACATAAATCCCGTAGGATTCATCAGGTGAGGAGTCGCTATCCTTTAGTCTGATACTTCCCTGCATGGACCAACGACCTTGCCCAAACCATCAGCTCGAATTAACAAAGGGACCACGATGCGACGTCATATAACCGGCTTTGAAGCAGACATAGGCAACCAGATTTTCAACACGAGGAGGGGAGAGGATTCGGTACACCAGCGACAAGAACTTCAATGTTGTTATAACAGATCCGTTCTCCTTCACCAACCCGAAGCTTCGTCACTTACTTTCAGGATGTTGCTTCTTTTCTGCAAATCCAACGGAAGCTTGTGCACAACGACAAGGGAGTAAAATCGTTTCGTGAACGATTTCATTTAACACACGTCGACTGGATGAATCTGGATGATGGCAACCGGAGGATTAGCACAAACACTCAACGTGTTCCCTCGGGGTATAGTAGCTTCAACCGCCACGTGATTCGTGAAGCCAGCCTTTGAGTCCTCAATAGGAGTTTAGCTATCGGGTATCTCTGGATCGAAGACATGCTCAAACAAGGAGAGAATAGTAGAATAGCATAGAAGGAAAGTAGAGAATGTTGTATACCTTTCTAATTGCCTTTTGATTAAAACCATTAGTAATGAACAAGTCGCAAAAAAGTTACTCTCCGCAACCTCTACAGCTGGAAAAATGAGCAGAATACGCCTGAATTGGGTAGATGTCTGTCGGTACCCCTCAAATCTCAACCAGTCGGTTGAAGTGAAAAGATACCGCAACCCAGTGAACTAAACCCCCGACCTTCCTTGCACGAATCAACGCCGCTACCCAGTGCGCCTCGGGCAGTCTGTTGGTGGTGGGATCCTGGGCGTACGTGAGACCCCTGCGCTTGTGAGGCGCCGATTCCACCATTCCACCGTAACTTCAAGGACCCCTACTGCTTGGGTTTAACGACTTGGCAAAAGGAACCGTATTTTCCTAACAATAGTGGGCTGAGGATTCTTCCTATATGACTCGCTCTTCCCGTTCAGACATATGCTTCAGACCCTACCTTTGTGAGATTTCTTCATTCTAAGGAATACTTTGTAGCGTCCTTGAATTAGGCTGTAATTAACGCCAACTGCTATACTCCTGTTCTTCGTATTTTTTACCCATATCTTATTGACAGCAAACAGAAAAAACGCAATATCTTTCTAAGGAACATGGCCCCTGCCGCATGGACGCCTGAATAATGTCCAGTTGAATACAACGAAATCATGTTAGAAAACGCTGATTTTAACTCAGGTCTTGCTCCCAAAAGGGAAGGTCGACCGGATGAGATGTGCTCATTAGCCGGCAAACTAGTAGGTGACAAATGTCAATGTAACGATCCGAAAATGGACATTACAATACAGAAGGAATTGAGAAGATATCCTGAAGACGCTCAAAACGAGATGGTAAGTAATTACGTTGTAACTATTCTGTAGCTATTTTCATATTACGTTTTTTAAGTTAGACAGTGGGTTTTAGCTTCCTAAAGAAGTTTTGTTTCTGGGGAAGTTTGACTTTCGAGTAAGCACTTTATGCTGCGTAATGATTTACCATTACTTTTAGTTGGTCGGAAAAGTGAGTCATGTGCCCAATCGTTGCGTTTAAAATGAAATATTTTAGTTCATGAGAGAGTTTTTGGCGTTATAAAAGGCCACGGAATCTGCCAATCATTGCGACTAACCATTTACAAAAGGTCAGGAGGTACAACAAAGGCTTTCTAAAATGGGAAAACGGAAGCTGTTTTAGAAAGGACGTGTGGGGACCGTAAGTTCTGCTTGATGATTGTAGTGAAAAAGCCCTTCGGTACTGCACCAACGACCACTAAAGATCAGAGCCAGGAGATGATAACCAAGGACCGGCGTCTCAGGCGTGTGTCTGAACTGCGGAACTGGATACAATTGCTAGAATCTCCGCTCTTCATATAGTAGAAAAATATGCCTCCGTTTTTGCGAAGTCCTTGAACCTAAAGAAAGGTTCCTAACTCAAGATGAGCTTTGTGATGCTATTTTGACAGATCCGCTTGAGCGGAGTCTAGAATTACAGTTAGTTTTTGCTGAACGCTTTTTTAAAGGCCGGGAAAAGGAGTGCGAAAACGCAGCAATCATCAACCATTATGACACCACGCGAGATGTGCCTCGGTTGCGCAGTCGGTAGGAGTGCCGCCTCATAGAAGCCCACCGGCGAGGTTTCGACTTCGAGTCCGCATGCTGCCAACATTCTTGCACATATTATTTTGTTGTTATTACGCTTTTTGATGGTAAAAGGAGTTAATTTTAGACCATCAATGTTAAACCAAACCAAGGCTGTCTACTTGCGCCTTCATATGTGCTAGTTTCTTTCGTGGGTGGCAGTTGCCTACATCAATGATCACCCAGGACTCTTCTCTACATCCACGGATTACGTTCAACGAAGAAAAGTAGTCAAGAAGTGGTCTTTGCCAGAGAGAAGGTTGTTCCTCACTTGCTTTTGTATGATGCCGCTGGTGTGACACGCGCTAGTGTCTTACTTGTTTAATAGTTTTGTGCCGTAGCTGTTAACTAAGAGGGAAGAGCAATAAGACCTTTCATGTCCAGAGAAATGATATGGTGCAAATACGCATCGTTTAAAAACTAGTACATGTGAAGGCCCAATAGACAGCCTTGCATTGTTGCAAGCATGTGTGGTCTAAAATTGACTCCTGTGAGTATGGGAAAGCGTAATAACAACAAACTAATATGTGCAAAAAAGTTTGGCAGTACGCGACACGAACTTTAAACCCCTCCGGTGTGCTCCTTTGAGGCGGCGCTCCTACCGACTGCGCAACGGAGGCACATCTCGCGATATGTCTTAACGGTTGACGATTGTTGCGATTTCACACCCTTTTCCCGGTCTTTGAAAAAGCGTTCAGCAAAAACTAACTGTAATTCTAGACCTTGCTCACAGGGCCCTATATCCTGCCAAAATAGCATCGCAAACGCTCACCTTGAGTTGGGATGCCTTTCTTGTCAGAGGCTGGACTTTCCACATGCTAACCAAACTAGGCCTAGTAAGAAACTTGTTATATTAGAAGTATTTCCAACCCCCTAGATAGTTTCGCTTTTGAGAATTACTTCAACCTAGGTTGGAACCAGGGGTGTGCGTTAAATTTTTTTGAGTAAATTTTTAACGACTGTTTTTTAACGAAAAATTGTTGCGTTAAATAAAATTCCGCTTAGCTGCAATCGGTTTGGCTGTATTTTAGCATGTAACAAACGAGATCTTTTCCCTTATTGATTTTTTTTCGACTCTATCTACATGGCGTTCATATGACTATGTCTTCATCTTCACAAAATATAACATCAGTACATCTATGGTTTTTTTGAATGGTTTTGAATACCTAAAAATATCGGATATTCCAATTCGGATATACTCGAAAAAGGGTTTTCTGAATATACGAATTTGAATGCATTCGAAAAATTCGACTGTTTAAAAATTTGATTCGAATACAATGGAAAAAATGCCGTTTTTGAATATTCAAATTCGGTTGGAAATCACTCGAATATTTATCAGAATAGGTCATTCGAGCAAAACTACATCAAATAGCATCTCCATTAGAAGGAAATTTTTGAAGACAAAATGAGTCGAGATGTAGTCCTCATGCTTTAGGGTTGACGAGGACATTATCGCCGATATGTCTTGCAAATTAGGAAATTATTATAATATCCTTCGGATCCCCGCTTTATTTTGAGTGTAGCGGTTGGGGCATCCGAGATATTACGTGCAAGATCGACGGTTACATAGGACATGTGAAAGATCTCTCATGACTTTATAGGTGCATAAATACATGACATGAATATAAGGCTCGGAGACGGGAGAACAGTCACCGTCGTCCGAGCCGGACCAACTCTACTCACTATCTCCCCTCTCGACCGAACGCGGGGCCCTCTAAGCTAACAGCGAGATGTAGGCTAGGCTTGCTATCTCGCTGGCCGTTTAAATAGGTGACGCGGCCGGCCAGCTGCTACAAACAGGGTCAAAAGGTCAACAGGGCAACGCGGAACGGATAGCCGCCACCTGTCTCTCATCCTACAGTCTACCGTAACCTGGGTCTTCTCACATCCCTTACATTATGCTCTCAACAGAAGTTGTCTTCCCGCGTCTTTTGGAGGAGCTTGTTCCTTGCGGTACCCACCGGGTCTCTACGAGATATGAGCAGAAAATATACAGCAGATTCCCGTCCATCTTGCAAGCTAACCAAGATACTATCTCAACGGTAGGTCGGAACGGCGGAAGTGTTGTATATGGGCAGAACCGCCTCTCCCTGGGAAGTAACAAACCGCAGGTATCTCGACCCCAATACAACTCTGAGTTAGGGGCGACGGAAGTCGCGTGTTGGCGCCCTGTTGATTCACGTGCTCCACAGCTGATGGGCGCGCGCGGGATGAGGGCTTGTATCTGCGGATCAGCGCAGTACACAGGTGGCGTTGTAGGAAAGCGCTCGTGCTCGTGAACGAGAGGTCGAGGGTTCGGATCCCGCAGACTGTGTTTGCTTTGCACTTTTGCAAAATCCATGTTTATCATATATGTAGGTAATCCACCTAGGAGTACTATAGTGTGTTATAGAGCATGTTTACATATAACATATGCTTCAAACTATAGATTAGCTAAAATGTTCACTTCTGTGTGTCACTTATATTAAGCCTATTTGTGTGAAGCTGTAGTTATATAACGATAGATAATTGATTTGATGATTTGTGACACTAGTTAAAAGTTCTGACTCCACCGACGAGACTTCGGTCAAAAAAAAATTCCGCTGAAACTTTGTCTAGAGGTATTATTTGTGGTGCTGATCACGAATCTGACATCCATTTTTCACGATTCGGTCGGAAACCACCCATACCGTTAACAAGGGTGGTCCAGGCAGGGTCACCGATTTCGCTGAGACTTCGTCTAGGGGTTATTTGGGGTGCTGATCACGAATCTGACATCCGTTTTTTACGATTCTGTCTCCTATCTGCCGTCACCGGCAGAAACTTTAAGAATGTAATCCTGTGCCTTCCTGTATCTATATTATCCAGCCGAATCGTGAACAACGGATATCAGATTCGTGATCAGCACCTCAAATAACCCCCTAGACAAAGTTTCAGGGAAACCGGTGACCCTGCCTAGACCACCCTTGTTAACGGTATGAGTGATATGTTATACGTAAACATGCTTTATAACACACTATAATACCCCTAGGTGGATTACCTATATGATAAACATGGATTTTGCAAAAGTGCAAAACAAACGCAGTCTGCGGGATCCGAACCCTCGACCTCTCGCTTCCCTACTACGCCACCTGTGCGTTGCCCTGATCCGCAGATACGAGCCCTCATCCCACGCGCGCCCGTTAGCTGTGGAGCACGTGAATCAACAGGGCGCCAACACGCGACTTCCGTCGCCCCTAACTCTGCGCAGAATTGTATTGGTGTCGAGATACCTGCGGTTTGTTACTTCCCAAGGGGAGACGGTTCTGCCCATATACAACACTTGCGCCGTTCCGTCCTACCGTTGAGATAGTATCCTGGTGAGCCCTAACTCTGCAAAGAGTTGTATCCGGGTCGAGATATGCGCGTCTTATTGTTTCACAAGGAAAAGGCGATCCTGCCCATATTCGACACTTAAACCGTTTCGACCTACCGCTGAGATAGTCTCCTGGTGAGACCACTCTCTAGCTATCCCAAATAGTAGCTTTAACAGTTTAGCACGTTCGTAATGTCAATCATATTGTAGAAATTCCTGTTCAGGGACGAAAGTGTGTGGACTGCACGGGAAATCGACAGTATGCCCTTCTCATTATTATGGAACACACCGCAGAAACAGGACGAAAAGTAGGTTGACATTACTTAATGGATCACACCGTTTTGTCGAAGTTATGATAACATGGCTCTTTTGCGTCTTCTCTACACTAGCCATCTGTCGTTGTGGCTGAAATAAGATTCTTAAAGTCTTTTTTTCATGAGATCTGGGAGAAGCCATAACATTCACAAAAGGAAATAAATTCGATCCAGGACGCACTTTTTCCCAAAGCGGTTTTCAAGAAACAACATCAATGGGCTGTCTGTTTCGCTATTAATCCTTTCACTACGATAGAATTACGACATAAGCAACACAGTTATATGTATAGGATGTTCCTCAACAAGTTATGCGTGATTTTAAGACGACATGAATTCTTCAAACCAGTTAATATCGGTGCTTTAGCATAACCGTTGTATTAGGTAGGTCTCAAAATCCTGAACCGTTCGACATTTTCTTCTCTACTTTTTTAATCAGCATACAACGGTAAGTGGCAACAGTCTCTCATCAAATGGGCAGGTAAATAGATTCACTGCTCATATTTAGGAATAGAGCCCAACAAATCAGTGACCTCCCCCTCTCAACATATTCAATTTTAGTAGATCTTAATAAATAAAAACATCTATCCTCTCTTCTTAGATCTTCCATGAAATACCGCGAAAGGAGAAAGCGTGGCGCATCCCAACAGCGTTTAAGTAAATTCTTGATCTTTTTATTTCTTGTTACATGAAGAGATCTCTCGATGCACCAGCCTAGTGTTGGATTGGTAGTGTAAATGCTGCGCTCTAACAAGGGAAGCCCATGAACTTCCCCCCAAAGATTCTCAACTAGACCTATATGGTCCAGTGGGGCATCGGACGAGGATCACAGAACTGTGCTTCGTTTTTGCTACGGGACACCGGGTGGTACGAAAATGGCAAAAATGTTATCACTTCAAAGCGGGTTGATAAGGCAAAATGTACGCCTGGAATGGCCCTGTCAGAAACTAATTAAGCTGCTGACCACGAATCTGTCACTATTTTTCTGAATTGTCACTTTGCTTGTACTACTCTCCATCAAAGGTTGAAATCGAAGGTTGGAAAATAAGTCTGACAACATTGGAGAAGGCAGCGATACCGTGCGTGCACAGCTTGTCACCCATATCTACCGTAACCTACCGTAATCGACCGGAATTCAAAAAAATAGACATCATCTCCGTGATCAGCACCCTATAGGCCCCCGCAGACTTTGCGGCCAGGCAAAATCGATGAGTCACGCCACTCAACGGCGGCTGCCGGCCGGTGGCCCCTGCAGGGGCGACCGCGAGGTACTGTAGTCTTTCTAGTCGGGACCCCGCCGCGAAAGGGCAGAGCGCAGACAGACTCTCCCGGCGCCGCTGGAGTGGCGCCGTCTCGTATGATGCAAATCATTTCCGGCGGTGCCGCTCCATCGGCGCCGCTGTACGGCGTCGTTTGGCTCGCCGCTTGCGGCGAGCTCTGCGTCCCTGCCCTATGATGAAGGATAGGGCAGCGGCAACGCCGCAGAAGTTTGGGGGGGGGGGGGGGGGCTTTAAGTAACCCCCTGAGCGATGTTTGAGCGAAAATATTTCTTTCGACCTCTCCTCGACCTGGAGTCGTGAAAGGCAGCAGTGCCGGTTATTCTGCGTATACTCCCTTAACTTACACATATCCATCGTAGCCCTCTGTAATCTATCGTTTCACTTAAATTGGTTGCCAAATTGGTGATGTGCACCCAAGGTAGCCCTGAATTTTGGACGAAAATTTTTCTCGACATCTTGAATAGAGGGAGCGAGTGCAAGTGCTCCTATCTGCAATGCCCCGACCCTTCTCCCGTAAGTGTGTAAGATAATGGGGAGGAAAAAGCACACAGCAAGGCGACCAATCACACGAGTTGCATAAAATACACAGTAGTTGGGAACAGTTAGCTGAATTAGTGAAAGTTGCGAGAAGAATAAAAAGCAGTCTATGAGGAAATCCGAAGCGCAATGAGCTTGTCACGAAACAAGCACCGTTTAATGGACGCGCGATATCGCTCCACACAGCAGAACCAGCTTCTTCCACATCTGGCAACAGGTTGAAAGCGGGGTTAGGACGCGAAGAAGGCACCATACGGAAGCCAAAATGTAATCTTCATTTGCAAAAACTCCAAACGTCCATCAAGGGAGGCAGAAAATCCACCCTCTTAATTGAATCCTAGACCCCCTCCCGTGAGTCCGCCCTGCTATCCAATCGGTCATCCAGTCGCTGCCGGAACCACTGCGAATGAATCACTTAAATGTACACTGCAGCTTCGTCTAGGAAGCGTAGGAAATTTTCATTTTACTATAAATTGAATTTAATTTGAGCTCCAAACCTTTTGTAAGTTCTCAGCACGGCAGGACCATTCCAGGTGTCACCCTTGCCTTATCAGCACGCCTTGAAGCGGTACTATTTTTTGCCATTTTCGGATCACCTAGTGGCCCATAGCAAAAACGAAACACAGTTGTGTGATCCTCTGTCCGATGCTCTACGAGATCATGTAGGGCGCGTTGAGAATCTTTGGAAGAAGTTCATGGGCCTCCCTTGCAAGAGCTACGCAGTGAAGACATGCATGTTTTTTCTCAATTAGTTCTGCTGTGCGTTTTCCACCCTATCATTATCTGAATTTTCGAACAGTCGAATGAAAGTCCTAATGAGCCGATCTTCGACCATTACAGGACTGAAGATTGTCGCCTTTTCAACGTTAAAAGAGTTTTAAATTCATGGTTGTAACTCAAGGAGTGAAACTTTTGTAAAACGTCTACGCGTTGCATCTTTTGAGAAAGTGAGTATAATTTTTAGGAATGTAATAGAACGTTTTCTGAAGACCTTTTTTTGGATTTGAAGTGTAACACTTGACGTGACAGTGGAACGTTGGAAATGCTGGAGTTCGGTTTTCGAACAGTTCAATGGTGGAACTACGGGTTGTGGAGAAAATAACCGTCCCTTGGTTGATGTTACAAGGATACCCTTCACAATCAAAGAATTGAATAAAAGACGTTACTGAATTCATTGCGGGATGCATTATACTGCTACGGTATGTATTGCAGGCAATCTGAATGTGTATCTGACCTATCCAAGTCAGCCGAAGTGGAGAGGCAGAAAGGGGAAGGATCTGGAAATGCAACTGCTTACTCTTCCCAAACTTTACCAAACCCGAAAGGATTCTCGCTTTGGTTGGACTGGTTACGAATAGAATCGAGAACTATAGATTACGGTGGCCGCCAAAGCTGGCCTCTCTTCCAGGGCGTTATTAGACCCGCCTTCAATTTATTTAGTGTCTTCCCTTTTCGAATTACTGTTGGAAATGCTCATGCTTCTTTGGGCGGGGTAGTGTTCTTCCCCCAGCATGCGGAGGGGCGGCGCCAATTGCGCGAGGAGCGCCCGTCGCGGACGAGTTCATGCGCTCGGCGGGCTGGGGGAAGAACGGGCCCCTCCCTCATTGAGTGCCCACTCGAAGGCGAGGTACCATCTTGCTTATCATAAAGGGTAGCCAAAATTACAAGGAAACCTTCATGTAGCAAGCGAGTACAAAGCAGACGACGAAAATGGAAGAAATAGAAAGAATACAGCGCAACACGGCCTCCTGACGATCCCATCGATGGTAGCAGCTGATGGTAGGGGAGGAGAGGTGTCCCGTTGTTCCCCCAGCCCGCCGAGCGCGTGAACTCGTCCGCGATGGGCGCTCCTCGCGCAATTATCGCCGCCCCTCCGCATGCTGGGGGGAAGAACGGGCCCCCTCCGCTTTTTTGGTTCGGGACGAATGTGGCATAGTTGTCTGGAGGCGCCATTTGTCACAAACTTCTCTGCAGATAACTGACAGAATTGTCTTTGAAAGAACACCAAACTATTTATGAATGCCTACAGCTAGTCATTGTATAAGCCAAAAAAATAGTTAAAAAGGTTCAAGTGATATCCCGTAAAAATTATTTGGGTGCGTTTGAAGTCTCGAAAAATTGTCATCAAGTTTTACTCTTGGTTTCATATTACCATTGATTCATTTAGCATGTGAGGCAAGTCCTCGAATATTTGAAGTGGCCTTTGGCTTATTACCAATTCTCTGTGCGACTCTACAGTTGGCATGATGGCAGATATGATGCTATTGGTAGTGGATTCCAGCCGATTCCATATACAAGAACTATCGATGACTACTGGTAAGTTCAACTCGGTAGATTCGAGTTGCTAAAAATCGTTCCTTTCTTAAAAAATTTGAAGAGCTAGGTTCTCCACACACACCCCCGATATCGAACTGATGCGGGACTTCGATGGTGGAGGAAAGAGAACAAATCTAGCCAACGTAATTCGGAACGCCGCACAGGACATTGCGGTAAGAATTCATTTAATACCAAGTTATTTCTTATTCACCCATTTTTTATTTTTATTATTTTTATTTTTATTTTTATTTTTATCTTATCATGTAATCTATTCAAATAAATAATAACTAATAACAATTTATTTATCGATTAACGTACAACATAGGCACACGTAAAAATTGAAGACAAAAACGAAGCAACAAAAACGTGAATTAATCCAATCGAAACGATGTCCACTCATTTGAGTAGACGGGAGTGTTTTGGGAAGACGTTGTTTATTGATGTTTTTGTTCTATTTTCTTTTCAAATTCGCAAATTATCTTGACAAATCAATGTTGAGTTCTCGTAGGCAGAAAAATGATTGGCTGTAATATTGGCACTAATAATGCACAAACCTCAAATCAAAAATGAATGGAACAACAACTTGGGCTCCGAGTGATTATCGCAATAAACGAGCATTTAATGAGAACATTTCTTGTCGTTGAAACACCTCAAACAAACGTTTTTGGCAATTGGAGCAGCGCGTATGGACTCTCCTGACTTTTTCCTTGGCAATATCTCTTATTTTACATCTTATCTATATATATTTAATCTCTGTATCTCTATGTATATCATATATCTGTCTTCTTAATATTCCTATTTTTGGCAATATCGTGGGGCGATATCTACACAAATGAGTGGACACTCGCGCGCCAAAAAAGCAGTCGGGCATCGCGGGCATTGGGCGCGAAAACGCTCTGGTCGTCAATGTGTTAAACGAAGGATTTCCAGTATAAAGAAACGTATAATACAAAGAGAAAACATAGACATATTCGGATAACTTGGCTATTTAAGGTGACATATTGCGTGCAACCAGATTGTAAAAGTATTGGACAGACAACCTTATGATATGTACATTATCACCTATTACTTTATAGAATTCTCGTACATGAAAAAAGCAGACCTAATCTGAGATTTAACAAAAGGATTATAAAGTCTGAGTCTTCCTGTCCTAGATTTCGTCAGTGGTGCACAGGAAGCAAATGGACCTACTGAAACTCTTTGTGTCATGATCGTAAACATCATTGTGAGATCTGCATTCCTACTTCCACGCTGAAGAGTTTAAAGACCGAGACTCCTGGATCTTGCAAGACCATTTAGCGTGGCATTATAATTCATTGCAGAACATCTCATATGAAACTTCCGTGTAAAACTATTTTGCAGATAGCTCTATTTTATCTTTATTAACCGTTTTTATGCCGAATTTTGACACTTTTCAGATCAATTTAGATACATTACTAAGCCAGCATAAGTCTTTTGAAACTCCTTCAAAACGAACTCTTCCAAATCGAAATAGCCTTTAGGAAGGCTAAATTACAGACTTCCTAAAATGGATAGAATTGTTTGCTGTTTTTTTCACGTAAAAGGCTTATTATAGTTTTCTTTGAAAATTTTTTAGTTCGCCTGTTCCAAGATGTGTAATATTAGGCTGAGTGAAAAGTCTTAGTTAACCATAGTTTTCTAAATGCAAAATAGAAATTAAGAGTATACCAACCATAGAGCAATATAACGTTCTTCCATCTGCTCGGCGAAGCGCATGTTTCTTTCGACCAGAAATCAGCGGATTGCGGCTTTTAGAAGTTGTCGACTGCAAGCAAATGATAGTCCGATGGCGAAAAATCCGGCGAATACGGTGTATGGGCTACCGTATGTCAGTCAAGTCGTTCGGTTATCTCCTCTCAGGTTGTCGATGCAACCTGTGGGCACGCGTTTTGGCGCAACAGGTGTACACTCGATCTTTTTCGCATTTTTTTCTCGCATAGGATATTCTCGCTAATTTCTAAAGCTGATTAACATATATTGAAGCGATAACGTCCTGCCAGCAGTCAGCAACTCATGGTAGATTGGCTCTTTTGCATCCCACCGAACGCAAAGTAAACGTTTGTGTTGGTGTGGGTCAGACTTCGGTTCGATTGGTGGTTCCGCGTCGCATGGGAGCCAGACGGCATGACGTGCGCTGTTACATAGACTATCCAGCTCTCATTCTCAGTCACCAGGTCCTCCAGAAATTGCTTTGCGGCTGCGAGAGGAGTGACTGGCATATGTTAATTCGCACTTGGTTATGTGCCTCGGTCAGCCTATGAGGGATCCATCTTGTCAAAACTTTTCGACAGGTCGTAGAGATGCATCTCGATGGTGGAGTGGGTGCAGGCGAAGGTTGCTGTCAGTTCTCACGTAAGGTCCGTCCGCCTCTGCTGTGCCCGCGCTACTCCAAAGCCGGCCGCGCGAAATCTAGCACCGAGACCAGAATCCTGAAAGAAGAAAGGACTCGCCACCTCGCACCAGGTGAAGACTCCTTCGATACCGGCCACTCGCGACCTCGGCAGCACTCCAGGCTCACGCCGGCGCGCCCGGGCCCCATTATATAGGTTTGCGCGGGGAGAAGGCCGGAACCCTAAGTGGGCACACGCCGCCCCCGCCTCCGAATGGCCGCGCTGGGCACAGGCGAGGCGGACGACGATCGTTCAATCCCGCTGCTGGGAAAACACAGATACACTGCAATAATGTAAAGAATTACTAACAGAACACCTCACAGAATTACACAACTAATCTGCAAACACAGAAATACACAAAAACATCACTGATGCGAGGCCTCGTGCCTCGCCCAATCTTTACATCGGTGATATTAGAGACCGTTGTGGTTCCATTGGAGCCTCTGTACCATTCGTAGATGATGACCTCTCGAACCTGCTGTTGGCTAATCATGCTCGAATTTAACCAAAATGACGCGCGCGAACCCTTATTTACTCATACAGCGAAAGCTTCTGGAGTTTTCTACGCTCTCTAGTAGCTAATTTTGAATTTTTCCAAAATGCTTCTCCAACTATCGTGGAAGGAGGAACTCAGTTGAATGAAAAACGTCTGATGTCTTCTGGTAGGGATGTGGGAGCGATTGTTAACGAAGTGCGAGTGGAATGGGGCTCAATCTGTTTAAACGGGTGAAGAAAGACGAAAAGGGTGGGTAAAATCCGAAGCAAAAATTGCGGTGATTGTTAACTAGAATATGAAGAAAGTACTTGTAAGCTTCTATCAGAGGAGGGGAGAGCAAATCCACTCCGCATTCTCTGTACTGATATCTCTCGATCTCTAGACCAAGAAAAAACCAGTGGCATATTTTAACCATAGGTTGGAAGTTGTATAAAACTCGAGCTTCAACGTGAAAAGAGGAAAAGGAGATTGTCATGCTTTTGGAAAACAGCTCTCAGTATACCGGTCCATGGGGCTCAGATCCAAAAACTCTGAAGGTGCTTCTCGCCGTGAACATCCCGCCGAACGAAGGTCGGTAACAGGCCACCAGGCCTCACCCAGACTCGCTGCTTGGCAGGGTTAAGGTAAAAGACGTACTTCTCATCTTGCGTGAATATTGAGCCCAGGCTGCTCGGGATTGGGAATTGGGCGAGATTTGCGCGACACAGGTCGACTCATCAGACTGGGGTTTCGGCATGAGGCAGACTGGAGTTTTAGCATGCTTCTGGAAAGGGCGGAAGTGGTAACTTCTCAGATGGGCTTCAATAAGTAGCATACAAATATACAAATTCGATAAGCACAAAACCAGACTTCAACCACGAGATATATGGACACGGCATGGGGTGTCTCATTACTTTTGGCCCCCCTAATATTATGTGCCAATAAATCTACTCTATTTTTACACCATTAGTAGAGCTCCACCTAATGGAATGTGTTCACACTTGTTCTCATAATGAGTAGGGTATGGCGAGTACTATAATCCCCGTGGAGAAAGGTTCTATCAATTTTGCGTGCAAAACGCATAAAAAAGGATAAAGGACGGCGTTATTCAATCCCCTTTGAGATGCGCTACGCATTCTACTTCTACGGGATGTCGTGGAGGCGAGTTGGATGCGTATTTGGCCATACAATGACTTGCGGTGGCCAGCCGATGAACAAGTCAGCGGTTTATCCTTCCCAGACAAGTCTGGTACCAATTCACCGACCCCGGAGGGATGGAAGGCTTGGTTGGCCTGGGCGGGAAATCCGAACCAGGAACCTGGTATCGGTTGCAGACGACAGCCGGCGCCTCCTCTGACTGCGCTCCATGCGCCCTGCAAAACTCATATAAATAGATAAATGCCCAGGGTATCGAAATGATCGCAGAATACTCAAGTTGACCAAGAGCCGTGCATTTTTGCATTGTTGTGCTCGTATTACATCGCTCAAATGGCCGCGTTGTTGGAGCGAGAACGAAACGTAGAGTTGACGACGCTTTTATGTGAGGTTCGATACCTCATGCCTGAACGAGGCGAGATGATGACCGTTAAATTGTTCTTCAAGCGATCTCAGGAATCTGTAGACAGCACCGCGAAAATGGCCGATTTGCACGTAGCCCTAAGTGGAGATGGCGCACGTTAGGCATTCGAGTTTTCACTAATTTTCTCGCAACTATAGACTACGACAACTAGATGCCTCTGGGCGAGCTGAAGCCCTCAGGAGACCTTCTGATAGCTAGAGGGCATGCTGGGAATGTAGAAGGAGTTATAGTATTAACTTAGGCATCAAGGCGGCACAATCGATATCCATTTTTCTCAATACATATAACACCATAGGCTCTCTGACTATAACTAGATACAAAAATCAGGGCGCAAGGTGTGTTAGAGGGGTACACTTTTCTTATTCCTTTTTCCTACTATGGCCGCATATTCAGCGGAAAAGCTAGGATGGGTCACAACAGGGAAAGCGTCACATGTTACACTTTCCGTGAGCTGTATGTACTACATAGAAGAAAACCACGCCCAGGGCAGAGTGCATCCCCCTTGCGCGCGTAGCCCCAAAATCGGGAGAATTTTTGAACCATGTTTGTGCTTATTTGCTTGTAGCAAAGTCCGTCCAAAAGCGTGGAACATACGTAATTTTCGCCAGAACGGTTAGCTGCGGACAAAAACCGATAAAATCAGTCAATTCCCGTCCGCTGTGTGATAGTGCTTACTTTGTGTGAAGCTTAACCATCAGCATACTATCGTCGCTACCCATACCTTGAAAGCGTCCCGGAGTACCACCGATTAACAAGGTAGTGAGTGAGCTGTACGAGAACAAGAAGACGAAGTCTTAAACGCAGTAGAAAATAAGCAGGAGAATGGTCTAACAAGGAAAGGTTCCCAACTCAGGGTGAGATTTCGCGATGCTATTTTGAGGGTGTGGAGCCGTGTGAGCTGAGTCGAGAAATGCAGTCAGTTTTTGCTGAAGGCTTTTTTAAAGACCTGAAAACGAGGTGTGAAAACATGTGCGCAACATTCGTCAACCCCTGTGACATCCCACGAGATGTCCTTCGTTGGCGCAGCTGGGAGGAGTGCCGCCCTAAGGAACCACGACAGCGGGCTCTTGAGTTCGAGACCGCGTACTGCCAATGCTTCTGCACGTTTTATTATAGTTTGTTATTATTACGCATTCTCATGATAGCAGGAGTCAATTTTAGACAATCAGTGCCTACAACAGACCGAGGGTGTCCATCTGCGCCCTCATATGTGCTAGTTGTTTCGTGAGTGGCAGTTCGTTACGTCGCTGTTCATCCAGGACCCTTTCTACACCCACGGATTATGCGTTCAACGAAGAAGAAGTGAACATTTCTTGCCAGGAAAAAGATTCTTCCTCACTGGATTCTGTAAGGTGCTGCTGATGTGACAAGCGCTTGCTTTTTCCTTGTTTCATAGTTTTGTGCCATAGCTGTTGACTGGAAGAGAAGAACAATAAGACCTTTTATTTCCAGAGGAACGATATGGTGCAGATACGCATAGATGGAAACTAGCACGTATTAAGGCGCAAATAGACAATCTTGGTTTGTTGTAAAGCAATGATTGTATGAAGTTGACTCCTGTGATCACGAGAAGGCATAATTACAAGAAACTACGTAATACGTGCAGAAGCATTGGCAGCACGCGGACTCAAACTCACCATCAGAACCCTGCCGGGGTGCTGCTTTAAGGCGGCACTCCTGCCGACTGCGCCACCGAGGCACGTCTCGAGGGGTGTCATAGGGGTTGAAGAATGTTGCGCACACGTTTTCACACCTCTTTTTGTCTTTAAAAAAGCGTTCAGTACAAACTAACTGTAATTCTGGACCCGCTCACACGCCCTACATCCTATCAAAATAGCATCACAAAACCTCAATGCGAGCTGGGAACCATTCCTTGTTAGGGTCCTGTATGGTGACTAAAGGTTCACCTGTATCACCTGTCGTCCCGTTGATCATCGACTTGCTCGAGCGGTCGCCAGGAGTGTCTCCATTCGTCCCTGTCGCGTGCCAGAGTGCTCCAATGGATCCTCCTCGCTCGAGGGAGACGAAGAGCATCATATCGGTCGTTCAGGGCTTTCACGAAGAAGTCCGACCAACGCGTTGGTGGGCGTCCTGGTGTTCTCTTGACATCCCACGGAATCCAGTCGGTGACGGCTCTCGTCCAGCGAGTGTCTGCGAAACGCATTACGTGGCCGGCCCACCTAATTTTCGACGACTTGGCCCATGCGACAGCGTCTCTGATCTTCGAACGTCAGCGAAGCTCGGAACTCCGGAGGCCTTCTCTCACTTGCGTGAGTCGTGTCACTCCGAGCATCGTCCTCTCAATTCCACGCTGCGCGACGCTGATCGCGTGTTCATCCTGCTTTCGTATGGCCCAGGTCTGAGGGGCAGGAAGAACAGTGGAGTCGAATAGGTGGGCACGGAGTCGGACGTTCTTCGTCTTCTTCGCTACTTCTTCGACGCTCTTGAAAGCTCCCCAAGCCGCTCGTTTCCTCCTGCTCAGCTCTCGCGCTAGGTCGTTGGCCATATTGACTTTGCGACCCAGGTAAACGTAGCTGGAGCATTCGGAGATGTTCGTTCCGTTGAGCGAGAATGGGGCATCAGAAACTTGTCCGTTCCTCATGAACACCGTCTTCGTAAGATTCAGCTGCAGTCCAACGTATCCCACATACACGATCGAAGTCAGCCAGCATTCGCTCCGCCTGCCTGATGCTCGGTGTTATGAGCACGATGCCGTCAGCGAAGCGAAGATGATGTAGCTGCCGGCCGTCGACCTTCACTCCCATGTCTTCCCATTCTAGTTCGCGCATGACGTTTTCGAGGGTGGCGCTGAAGAGCTTCGGGGATATGGTATCCCCTGCCAAACCCCTATCTTTACGTCGGTGAGGACGCCGTTGTAGAATGGGGAGATCTTGATCGTGAATCCACTGTACAGCTCTCGAAGGACTCTGATGTATTGAGTAAGAACACCCTGAGTGAGCAGGGCGTCGATGACCGCTTCAGTTTTGACGGAGTCGAATGCCTTCTTCAGGTCGATGAACGTAAGGCACAGCGGCAGCTTGTACTCTCGCGACAATTCGATGAGCTTCGTGATGGTGTATGTGGTCGATCGTGCTGAATCCTCTCCGAAATCCTGCTTGCTTGCATGGCTGTCCTTCGTCCTGCTTTCTGCTGATCCTATTCAGGATGACTCGAGTGAACAGCTTGTAGACTACGGACAGCAGGCAGATCAGCCGCGTCAGGGTGTTGATGAGCGCTGGCGGGAGGTTCTTCAGGTGTTCGGGTCGATCCTGTCGGGACCGGGTGCTGTACGTTTCTTCACCGACGAAATGGCGTGTCGGATCTCGGAAGGGAGAACAGAGGGGACGACGTGTCCATCCTGCGGAAGATGGCGTGGGGGTAGGTGGACGTGGATATCGAAGAGATCGGAGTAGAAGTCGTGGATGACCTTCTCCATGGTCCTTCTGGAAGAGGTGACGGTTCCGTCAGGACGTCGGAGAGCGGTCATCTTGGTCTTGAAGTTGGCGAAGTTTCGGCGGGCATTGCGGATGCTCATACCTGCCTCTGCAGCTTCAGCCAACACTTCCGCCCTTCTATCCTTAATATCCTCCTTTATCGCCGCTCTGCATAGCCTCGCAAGCTCGGACGTCAGTTGGTAGTTGCCTGACGCTCGTGCTGCTCCACGCTGGCGTATCAGCTCGAGAGTTTCCGGAGACAGGAGTCTCTTGGTGGTTTTCAAGCTTCGGCTCCCTTAGCACTATCGCGGAGATGGTGCACGAAGTGGTCGTATTCCTCGTCGATGTTGTCCATGACGGTATTTTCCCAAAGGCCGGCAAAAGAGGTGTAGAGGTCCCAGTTGATGGTCGTTCTGGGATTCCTCTTTTTGAACTTCGCCGTCTTCTCTCCTTGACGCGAAAAGCGGAACCTTGCGCGAAGGAGGCGGTGGTCCGATCCCGTGTGGAACTTGGGGACAATGGAGACGTTGGTCAGGCAATACTTGCGGTTAAAGATGATGTGGTCGATCTCGTTGTGAAGCTGGCCACCGGGAGATTCCCAGGTCCATCGTAGATAGGGAGGCTTCTGGAACTGTGAGTTTCCACGGATGGTCTTGGTCGACATGATAAACTCAGACAGCCTTTCACCTTGCTCGTTCCAATCCAAACCGTGGGTTCCGATGTGAAGTTCTTCCGGCGACCTTCGCGGTCCGATCTTGGCGTCGAAGTCGCCGAAGATCACCTTGTAGAAGGTGTGATCTTGCTTATAGAACTTCTCCAGCTCCACGTAGAAGGCTTCGACCTCTTCGTCGTCGTAGTCGGATATTGGGGCATACGCGACGAATACAGTCAAAGCTGGCACGGAATCACATCGCTTCAGCCGCAGAAGTCCGATTCGGGTTGTCATAGACTCGTACGAATCGATGTTCATGGCCAAGTGCGTGTTGACTAGGACACCAACGCCGCCTACTCCCCTGCTGTCGCATGTTCCGAGGAACATTTCTTCTCCGGAGTCGTAGGCAGCGTGTAGGGGGTGGTGTCTTCTCGTCTCGGTCAGCCCGATGACGTCGTACTTGATCTTCCTGGCTTGCATCATCAGGTCCTCGACGGATGCTTCCGATGCGAGCGTGCGGGCGTTGTAAGTACAGATCGTCATCCTAGTCTTTCTCAATTTGTGCAGCCTGGTTAGGCCCTGAGATTTTAGCAGCCTCTCCGTACTCGTCCTTCCCATCGATGCAGAAATGGGGGCTCTTTCGGGATCAGGGGAATGAGGGCCTTTAGTGCTGCTGTTTTTGACTGGAGTACACACGGGTAGCTAGTCGGGTTCTGTTGTGCGGGCGAAGAACTCCGGGCAGCCAGCCAGACTGCCCGAAGGGACGGGGCGAGACATATGGCGGCCTCGAATCGCCTTACATGTACTCCCAGTCTACCGAGTGCAAGCTTTTGGCCGGGCCGACGCAGTTACAATTCGCACAGTCACGGACACATCCACGCACACTGTGCATGAACATGCCGCTCCCACGCACAAGGAACGCGTCGACCCGACACAGCAGGAGCAAGGAGTCCATCCCCTGCATCCCACATGCGTCTCTGAGCAGTACACGGTCGCATTTGGTTCGCGTTTAATTCCCCTATCCACCACCCGGGGACACGTGGCCCTGCGACAAGCGGCCCGAGATCCCTCTTAACAAGAGAGCCCGAAGGCTCTCTATCGAGGGAGATCCGTGGTCGTCGGTTCATAACTGGGTCCAACTGGACGCGTGTGACGTTATGGACCGCTTGTCAGCAGTGACAGGAGACCATAGTGGTCATCAGCTGCAACAATGGTCACTGCGCAGCACACATCGGATCCGACATCGATGACGGATAATTGGGATCCGTGATTTTCTACAAAATTCTAGTAAACAGCCTAGTGGATAACGACAATTTCAAGTCCTGAACCTGGCGTTATTTGAGTAAGGGCGGTTTCACTTAGCCATTTTCGAATAATTCCATTGACCTTCAGATCAGCTGAAGACTATCAGAATGGGATATGACTTTCCGACTAAAGCCAGTCATTTGGAATCATTCGAAAATGGCCTGGTAAAACCACCCTTACCCGAGTCACCCAAGTTATGGTTAGTAACGTGTTTTCTGAATGCCTTCCTATTACAAGCGCTGTTCCTCAGAGTGGTATTTTGTCCCCAATCCTCTTTTCCATATATACCTCTGAAATCCCATTTTTGGATAATCAGCTTGGTGTTTCATGTAAAATGTTATAAAATGTTATATATAAAAATTTATAAGAATATTGCTGTTCGAGAAGACCACATTTCTTCAACCAACAATAAATGTAACTGCGAATTGGTCATCAAATTGGGAACTTCCATTGTCTCCGCAAAAATCATAAGTACTTCATCTAGGGGAGCAGGTGAGTAGATATCCTTGGCGAGATGCAAATTAGTAGTACAGCTTCCCTTCGTGATCTGGGTTTTATGTTGGACCCTCAACTTTCCTCAACTTTCATTCAAGGAGCATATTGAAATGGTATCAAAAAACGCTGAGCGAATTGTGCACGGCCTCTCCAAATGCTTGCGAACAAATTTAATACAGCACCTATTAACTGCTTTAAGTCGTATGTTAGACCAATTCTAGACTATGGCACCACAATTTTCAGTCCGAAATATAAGCGAGAAATTGCGAGTCTGGAATCTGTGCAAAACAGCTTCACAAGAAAGCTCTGGATAAAAGAACATGGGTATGATTACAACATCATCCCTTCGCCGGCTTCACGAAACAGATTATTCAATCTACATTCCCTTGAACGTTGTAGGAGAGGATATGATTTAATTACGATATATAAGGTGATACACGGCTTTGTCGTACTCCCCTTCAGGAGTTCTATAGCCTTTCTTCATCGAACACAAAGGGTAGCCAGTGGAAGATCCTGTTTCCCTGAGCAAAAAGCAGTATACAGTCTCAGTTTTTCACTTGCCGTACTGGCTCTGAATTTTTGAAGCTATCTAAAAAACGCATCATACCCAACTCTTTAAGGGAATATAAAAAACCTCCTGACCGATATCTTCAGGATGTAGCTTAATAGTTTTCATATTTACTAGGTCGATTCTTCTTGCTTGTTTTGTTTTCCTATTTACAATGACTTTAACGTCTATGATAACATTTGCTCAGTTTTTCTTGTGCATTGTTATCCATGTAGTGATAAATAAATAAATAAACAAATAAATAATGGGGGACCACTGAAGTGGAGAGCAGTAGGGCATATGTTATACTTCGGAGACGCTGTTGTTGACGACGTGGGTGACATTGTTGAGCGGGTGCTATGCAGTGCGTTGCAGCCCTCGCAGCGCTGTCGCCGACGTCGCCGACAACAGTGTCTCCGGAGTATAACATAAGCCTAAGCGGGGAACCAGTGAAAAAGGAATCAATAAAGGAGGAACAATGAAGGTGGGACCAGTAGAGGGGGAACAGCAAAGGAAACCAGTGACGGGGATCAGTAAGAGGACCAGTAAAGAAAAGACCATTAAGGTTGAAGCAGTAATGGGGGACCAGTTAAGGGGGTCCAGTGGAGGGGGGGGGGAGGGTAAAGGGATCCAGTGAGGGGTCCAGTAAGAAGACCAATAAGGAGAGGGGTGGGGAGTATGGAGGACCAGTGAAGGGGACCAGTAAGAGCGGACCAGTGTTCCTTCTCAGTATCACCCAACGTGTATCGGGCTTCAGACGACGTGCTACAGACGTCGTATCACGTGTTTCGGGATGCAGAAGACGTGTCAAAGACGTCATGGCGACGTCGTTGCACGTGAGTCGGGGTTCAGCAAATGCGTCACAGTGTGTAACATGCGCTTACGAATTCAGAACGCGTGAGACAGGCGCCGTACAGCGTGCGTCCCGATCCGGAAGACGTGCCACAGATCAGACTTTGCACAGCACCCGTGAGACTCTGAAACACTTTTTAAAAGCTTCGTTCAACGAATTGCGCATACTTGACTCTCACTACGTTTCTATATATCCTTTTTCCTCAGTATATTAGGCATAGTTTTAACAAACAATACTAACATTGTTCAAGGCATTAAAGTTCTTCTTCCATTCTCAACCTCCGACTACAGAACAATTTCTTTTACATTAGTTTCGTCCAATACAAAACCTAGTACTAGATCCGTTTGCCTTGATTACAAGAATGCCGACTATACTGCTATCTGTAATCATCTTATTCGTGTGAACTGGAGAGAAATGCTAAAAAACTGTACAACTGCAGAGGAGTGTTATGAGATTCACCTGCATCATTGCAATTCGCTAATTGAACAATATGTCCTAGTTATACCAATAAGTAGTGAAACTCCAAGGCATTATCCACGAGAAATTCGTAAGCTTCATGCAAAAGTTTCTAGACTATTTCACGTTTCGTAGTAGGGCTACATAAGTATCAATCCTATTCGAATAAGCCTAAACATGAGCTGACGCACCTTAGCTTGCAGTATGAGGGTAAAATAGCATGTAGTCGAAACAATGCCTTGTTTTATAAATTCGTTACCAAAACTTAATTTGCCCAAAGGTATTGGGTCTATTTTAAATTCTACTGGCGATCTGTGTAAATCTGAGGAAGAAAAATCAAAAACATTCGCTTCCTTTTTTAAAACAGTCTATAAAAACATGATGATAGCGAAACTTCCTGTCAAGCGTTTACACTTTCTAAGTTAGACTTTATTGATATCAATAGTGATAACACCTACAGGACGTTATGAAAGGTTCCACTCAGCAATTCCCCTTCACCTGATCATATCCCCTACATTTTTCTCAATAAAGCAGCATTGGGCGTCACTCCAATTCTAAATCTTTTGTTCAATTGGTTTCTCCTTTAGAGTGAAATACCCTCAGTTTGGCGAACCAGTCTCGTTAAGCCCATTTTTAAAAAAGGAAACAAAACAAATGTAGAAAATTACAGGCCTATATGCCTCACATGCTCAACTAGCAAAGTTTTGGAACGAATAATTTGCAAGCAACTTTACAACTACTTATCTAAACAGTTAATCACAAGATCTCAACATGGATTTCTTTACGAAAAATCTACTCTTTGGCTCCTATAAACACAATTCCGAAATGACACAAAGCGCTTGATTCATACGGATATGTTAGTGTGTGTAACATCAATTACACTAAAGCGTTTGGCTCAATTCCTCTGGATCGTTTGTGTAAAAAACTTAGAGCGTACGGGATATAGGGCTGCCTTCTAAAATTTTTGCAAGCTTTTTTGTCCAAGCGAACCCAAAGGTCATGGTTAACGGTGCTTTTTCGGAAAGCGAAACACAAGGAGTGTTTCACAAGGAACCTGCCTTGGTCTATTAATGTTCCTGATATACATTAACGTATGTCAAACAACTTACCTCATGGTGTCCAGTGCAGTATTTATGCAGATGATTCTAAACTTTACTGTATAAACGGTCACAACATTCTTTAGCAAAGACTAGATTCTGTAACGGCATGCTCTACAAGATGGGTTCGAGTTGTGAAAATCTGGAACGAGCTTCCTGCATCAATCCGCAACTCTTCACCAAAAAATTCAACTACAAATTAAAAGACTTTCTTAAACAAAAAGGGTGCTTCTGAATTTAACTACAAAACAATTTTTTGAAGAGCAGACAATATTTTGTTTGAATATATAGCAACCTTTCAATGAGTGAAATACTAAATCAATTTGTGAAATGGGCGCCCTACAAATCTGCAAATTTTCGAAAAGGTCACTTTTGCGAAAGCCCCCAACCAGATGTTTGGCGGCCACTAGGCCGCTGAACGTCTTTTCAATTAAAACATCGACTTGAACATACAACGACTTTTGGTGCGATGAGCGCAAATCTGGTCGGAGGGGGTCACCCCTACTCAGTGCACTTGATTGTACGCCTTGGAAAGAAGGCACGTGTGTGTCCAGTTACATCAGAAATAGTCTACCTCAGTTCAGCGCAGGGATAGAACATACCATTGCTGCAAAAAATCCGGTTGCAAAAAGTACATAGTGCTGTTCTACAATGTGACCGGGCCCGCGTTGATGCGTGCCGATGGCCGGCCACAGGCTGGGGACACGCCCATGCCACGTCCCCGCCGGAGTTCCCACGTTTGTCCGGCCAATCCAAAAGAAGGCTGACCGGACGGCGATCGCCCCCGAAGTTTTTCTGAGAGACATCACCGAGCACACGTGCTCGTTTCAGGGCCGCGACGTCGCGCTCGAGTAATATCCTGGATCCTCATCAGGACGCAACGTGCTCAAAGAGTTTTGCCGCGTCAGAGTCGCTGCAAAAGTGTGCGAAGGCCTTAAAGAATTAAAAGTTTTGAAAAGTTTTAGCAAAGCAAAAGTTCAAAACAACGAAGAACAGCAGTATTCGGTTTGAGGGCTTCAAGCAATAGTTTTCCACACTGTGGAACTGATCTAGATCGTGATCAAGCTTTTTCAACTGCGTTGCTCTGTTACCTCTTATGCCCTATAGCGCCTTGGAATCTACAATTTGCACTGCTTAGCCATAAATGCGAAACAGGAGCCATATATTTGTTGTTGTAGGTGTGTCTGATGAACAGAAGTTTCTAAAGGCTTATCTATTTAACGTCGTTCATTGTTTCAAACCTGGCACTTTTTGCCTTCCTCAATACAAGATTTGTGTTGCCTAGATAATCTTGAATCACTACTGCTATACAAGGTTATGGTGAGAATTATGTGACACAATGGTTCCCAAACGTTAACAAATGCTTTGCAGAGTCAACCGTTCGAGAGGAAAATGATTGCACTTCTAGTGACAGACATTACGACAGATATGGAGGAAGCAAAGAAAGAAGCACGCAAAGTAGGTGTTTTAATAATTAAAACAGAAACAATTAAAACACTCGTTCAGCATATTCGGCAATTCATTGAGCGATACCAAATAGGAGTACCATTACCTACCTGTTGCATCACGTTCCAAAAATTATTGTGTTGTCGCATTCTAGCTTGGGGCACATAATTTTAAAGCTGTGAAATAGTTTGCTTTCGGTGTCGCCGATTGTACCTTTAAACGCTTAGTGAATTTTTTTAGTTTAAAATGTTCAACCATGTTCAATCTTTACAAAATTATTCATAAAACAAGAAAACTTTAAGCTTTAAATCAAATTCAAAAAAAGCTTTAAATCAACTTCAAAATTTTGGAATTCAAAGGGCAAGTAGCACTTTAATCTCCAGTGGATGTCGTGAGATTGATATTCGAAGTTTTTTCAAGTTTTTTTTACATGAATGAAGGTAAAAATACAGCTCTGGTATCGCGACTCACTTTTATGTTGTATAAATTCACCAGCAGTCACTGACCTAGTTACTACATTTACGAGCTTCTACATAGCTTACTTAGAACCTACCTTAGTTTCTCGTTCCCCGCTGTTCACCGCATAAGGTGGCGATAAATCTGTGGCGAACTATTTCTTCGTGCTTATGAATAGAAATATTCACAAGTTTCAAGTCATTTATGAAGGCGACACCATAGATTTCTTGGGCGGCCATTTGTCTTGCTTTCACGGCGATATCTACTGCATGACTGATCTTGGCAGGCGGAGCAGCAGTCGGAGTTGCATAACAGTAGGTTGCTCGAACGGTAGCGGTGTAAAACGTCTCAATTCGTCAATCGATCCGTGTAAAGTAGTCCTTATTATTTGCCTCACACATTTGTAGTGGAACGCACTGATTTGTCTGATGATGTTACCCGACATTTTTTCTATGCTTTGCTAGCGTACGTTGCAGTGGGGACGATCGAAGAATACAAACGCAGCTTCACATTACTTGAAAAATAACACAATGCTGACAGTGGGCTAAGCCTCCCGAATACTGTAGTCGCCTTTGCAATCCGAGGGCAGACGATAGCTTCGGCATCACTGTTACTGGTGACCTTACTACAGAAGTAGGTGAAACTGTTTACCACTTCATACAATCCATTCCTGTGAAGATGTTGTCTCTTGGTCTCATATCTCCTACTTGCGTGGCTTCGACATTGCAGGGCTAATCCGGAGTCCAATATTGCCCGGTTTCTAACAAAGCGTTCTGTTTTCTTTGGGGTTTCATTGTCCTCTGCCGATTTGGCAATGTCGCCAGCAAAGTCTAGGTCCATTAGGCGTCCACTGAACCCAGGAGTATTTATATAGGCTTTTAAACGCCATGGCGAAAGTCGCAGAGGCTTCCATGGAAACTGACTACTTCCTGACTTGCGGTGGAACAGTTAAATGACTTCTCACAATCCACGGTGTTGCAATACATCAGGCACTGCTCGATTATGTTGAGTAGCGTAAAAATCTGTTCGCAACACGATCTTCCGTATCTGAATCCATCTTGCTTGCCATAAACTGCATATCGAAGACATCGTAACAATACGGTCCAGAATGCATTTTCTGGGACTGTTGGCAGGTGATAACTCCTCTATTTCCGCAATCCATAGACACCCTTTTGACAGTTTCACTAAGCCTTTTTTTCAGTGTTCTGGAACGATATCTTGCTGCCAGAAGTTGTTGTAGAGCATCCTGACTTATCCCTCTACCAGAGTGTCTCCAGCTTTCAACATCTCCGCTGCAATTTCGTCGGACCCAGGGCTTTTCTGTTTTGGAGACTGCTGTCCTTGTTTCTTCCACCATTATATCGATAATGTTGAAGTTTAGCTCTCGTCCAGAGTTTTCATCATGGAACGAAGGCGCTGCGGATGGTTGGGTTGTTTCTATATTTCACGATAGTGCTCAACCCCTCTTTCGTTTTGTCCAGCTTCACTGACAAGCAGCCTGCCACTTTTGTCTACTATCGAGAGACACATGTTGGATGTTGCTCCAGTCATCCCCGATGCAATTTGATATAGTGTCCGTAAATCACCGTGACCAGTCGCTGTTTGTGTTTCTGCTTCCTTCTTAGCGATCCAGGCGTTCTTATGCGTCAGCATGATGGCTTCACCTGCCGAACGAGCTCTGAGTAAATTCCACCCAATCCTCTTAATTCGTCAGGCGTCTTGGCACACTCACTCTCTCCTTTTACTGGCTCGCTTCCTCTCGTCTGTCAGCTCTTTGTCACGTTCCTTCTAGAATGCATTGCTCTCTTGCTCTCATTGCCCTTTCTGCGTCCAGCAATCACTTCAGGACTATCGCACATTGCTGTCTCGATGCGTTCCCAGCGTTCATCGATGACATCTTGTAGCCGCCTTCGGAAATTTCCGTTTTTGTCATTGATTGCATCTTGAAGAATATACTTGTATAATTACATCTTGAATAATATCGCTCTAAAGCGCACTGATGATTCTATCCTTCATTGGTTCCCATTTAACGAGGGAATGTAGGGTGCATATGCTCCAGATAGTAAAACGCGTGATTCTGTTTGGAGAGAAAACCGAGTCCACAATATGGTCTTCCACCACAAATCTCGGTTTCGATTTTCCCTACCCAGCAGTATCCACATAGTTTATCATTTCTGTAGCACAATGAGTTTTACGGGGATGGATTGTTAGCCCATCTTCCAACCCTGCTCTCTTTTCCTCCGGACTTGGCACCTGCAACGGCAGAGTTCCATTGGGTGTTCGCTAATTGTCGTTTTTCTCATGGATTGCGTGAGCTGGATATCCTTATGTAGTAAAGATTCGTGGCTTACATGATTTTATATTAATTTAAAGGTTAGTCTTTAGACTATCGTCTATCAAAAACCTAAGTGTCATTAACAAAAACAATGTGGTAAAAAAATTGAAATAAAAATGGAAAATTATTGAGAGCATTATCGGCATATATTAATGTTCTATTTCCAAATGTGCAAAAATTCAGTGCAAGCTCAAAAGAAATTATGTGGAATTTACGGTGACGACTCCTTAACGAACGAGGCATCAGCGTTGTTTTGCTCGCTTTCGCTCGGGAAATTTTAATTTAACATACTGGTCGTGCAATCACTACTGATGACGACAAAATAAGAATCGAAACTGTCACGGGAGATGTCAGAGACTCGAGAGATGTCAGAGAAGCTTGCTAAATCGAATAAAACCGCTACTTGCACTTACAACGGCTTGGTTACGTGAATAAAATGGGCCGCATTCATCAACGTCTTACAATTTCGGGGAGAAAATGCAACCGAAATCCCTGATGGCGCTGTTTATCAATCGATATGGTGAACATTTTCACCGTGTCGCTTGGTAAGCTGCGCTATCAGAGATTTGGCTGTATTTTCTCCGGTAAATTGCTGTAAGTCGTTGAGGAATCCGGTCACTGGTTGTTTAGCTTCCTTACGAATTAAGAAGACCCACTTCACCATGAAAGTATGCGAGAGAGCGGTGTACCCTGAGCTGCTTCCAAGAAATCAAGCTATTCACTCGAATGCACACTGCCGTTGACTATTGAAGTCAAACGAAGAAATCAAGAAAAAATCCACTGAAGTGGCCAGCCGCAAAGGCCTGACGGCCCATCATGATAACACCTGACCAGCACCTTTTTGACAGCCTGCCAAGAATGAAGAGAGCTCAATAGACTACTGCCACATACACGCTATGGCACTGACCTTTACTACTAGTTTACCATTCGTATAGCTTCCTTCAAGACCACTGAGATGACAAAACGTTTGATTTCGATCAAGCTATTAGAGGTAAGCTGCACCAGTTCTTTGCTTCTCAAAACCTAATCTTCTTCGAACGTGGAACTTCTCAAATTACAGGAAGATGACAAAAGTCCAACCAACAAAATGGTCAAGATATTATGCTTATATTTATTTATTTATTTATTTATTTATTTATTTATTTATTTATTACATAAGCACGAACTTTTGTGAAATGAAATCAATCTAACAATACACAGGCATAAAACGTAGGAAGGGGAACATAATTTAAAAAATGTAGAAGCCTGCGCAAGAAGAACGACATAATTCTTCATCCGGGCAGAGAAAGTATGCGCCTCCTGATGTTATTGTAGCTAAGGCAAATAGAACAGCTCTATAGGAGCTTTAAAATAAAGGCAGCGCCTTATTAACGAAGAAAAACAGGCAATAGTTGTGTTTTGCGGTATCAACCTGTACCTTCCTCTTCCTACCCCTGCTGGAAGAACTTCTTCCTGCGAAGAAGTCCTCCAGCTTGACTCCAAATTTACCTGGAGTCAAGCTGGAGAACTCAAAAAGAGGATCTAGCATAACAGGCGATTGGCCTTCTTCCTTGTTGATAAGTCTTGTTAGCCAAGATTTGCTTTTCACTCAGTGTCTGAGGGAATTTGATCGTACAGGCAACCAAGCATTCGGGTCATGTAGAGCTGTTCTAAACCCTTCTCAATTTCTCGATAATTGAGCGTTTATAGGGCGAGAAAACTGGCCTTCCGCATTATATGAGTGACCTTATGTAGGAATAGGCGACAGGCGTGGACCTCAAATCTTTTTGTAAACAAACCTCTAAACAGCCTGGAGACCATCACAATCGCTTTACCTGCAATGACCTCACAGTGCTTATCGAAATTAATGTTCTTAGTAACTGTAAAACACAAATCAGTCATTTCCTCTACCCCCGATTGAGGAACCGTCAAGATAGTATTGATGCCTAGGATTGGAATTCCCCAAATGTAGAATTTTGGTCTTGACTTTAGAGGTCGGTAACTTCCAAGTGGTGGACCAGGATTGCTGCGCGTTAATAGTCTTACTAGGGCGGGCAAAAATTTCCAATCTATTTCAATTTCAAACGGTATATGCATTGTGCACGGCGCACTCTCCCTTCTCGCTTCATAAAACCTTCATTTGTATAAGCTGCTGTCGGTGTGTGCACTAAAAAACCAAAAGCGGGAAAGCTTTGCTGTTTAGCACGACATTTGAACCTCTTCCGCTCACTCGATTGATAGGTTCGATCCTATATGCATTGTGTACGGCGCACACCGAAGGCTCATGACAAGAGCAAATCCTAAGTAGGACGGTCGAACGTTTCTTACAAAATTCTCTAAACGGTGCAAGATAGTATTGAAGGCTTTACATTTTCCATTAAACGAAGATAGAAATCCAGTGGACATACTTCCGCCCATGCGATTGATAGCTCGATCCTATATGCATTGTTCACAGCGCACTCTCGGAGCATTCCAGGCATGACAGAGCACTGACGACGCACGCCATGCTTGAGATACTCCGAAAACACTACAACTCACATGCACCTCCTGGAGAACAAGGTGCTCTAATCGCAAAAGCCAGCTGCTGTTATTTTTTAGGCTACACACGACGAAAACGCGGTGGTCTGGTAAAGTTTTATATACGGTTGTGTAGATCCCGAGGAGACGAATCGAACGGTGCTAACAGTTTTCCAAACAGCTTAAAATAGACTACAACATCTTAAAGGAGCTATGAGCATGCGACGGTTTGCGACGAATTTTTCCGTCGCAAACCGTCTTTTTGACCGCGCGACGCGGGCGGTATTGTATACATCTCGCCCCGCCCACATGCTTAGCGTCGAGGGGATTGAGTTTAGTGCATTTACTAAGGACAGGAAAATCCTTCGCACTGTAGACCTGAAGATGATTTCACAACTTTACAACAGACTATTAACGCGCAGCAATCCTGGTCTACCACTTGAAGTTACCGACCTCTGCAGTCAAGACCAAAATTCTACATTTGGGGAATTCCAATCCTAGGCATCAATACTGTCTTGACGGTTCCTCAATGGAGGGTAGAAGAAATGACTGATTTGTGTTTTATAGTTACTAAGAACATTAATTTCGATAAGCACTGTGACGTCGTTGCAGGTAAAGCGATGGTGATGGTCTCCAGGCTGTTTAGAGGTCTGCTTACAAAAAAATTTCAGGTCCACGCCTGAAATTCCTACATAAGCTCACTCATATAATGCGGAAGGCCAGTTTTCTGGCCCTATAAACGCTCAATTATCGAGAAATTGAGAAGGGTTTAGAACAGCTCTACATGACCCGAATGCTTGGTTGCCTGTACGATCAAATTCCCTCAGACACTGAGTGAAAGGCCAATCTTGGCTTACAAGACTTATCAACAAGGAAGAAAGCCAATCGCCTGTTGCTGTTATGCTAGATCCTTTTTTTGAGTCCTCCAGCTTGACTCCAGGTAAATTTGGAATCAAGCTGGAGGACTTCTTCGCAGGGAGAAATTCTTCCAGCAGGGGTAGGAAGGGGAAGGTACAGGTTGATACCGCGAAACACAACTATCGCCGGTTTTTCTTCGTCAATAAGACGCTGCCTTTATTTTAAAGCTCCTATAGAATTGTTCTATTTGCCTTAGCTACAATAACTTCAGGAGGCGCACACTTTCTCTGCCCGGATGAAGAATTATGCCGTTCTTCTTGCGCAGGCTTCTACATTTTTGCCTGCTGCAGTTATTTCTTAGGCCACCCACAACGAAAACGCGGTCGTCTGGTAAAGTTTTATACATGCTTATGTAGATCTGGAGGCAAATCGAACGATGCTAACAGTTTCCCAAACAACTTAAAATTAAAGAAGTTATGAGCATGCGACGCTTTGCGACGAGTTTTTCCGTCGTAATCCGTTTTTTTGACCGCGCGACGCGGGCGGTATTGTAAATATTGAAGGGAATAGGTAATAAAACACCAGCTAGCAAAACTCTGCTGGTTATAGTTCGAGACTTGGAGAGATGTTCGTTGATGCGAACAGAGAACGTTTGGTTTCTTAGAAAGGCAGCAACCTAGGCGACTATACGAATGTGGACACCAACAGTTCTCAGCTTCTCTATCAGCTCTTGATGTGGGACTATTATACGCCTTGGAAAATCAAAATAATTGTCGTCAACATTTTTTCCTTCATCGTGGGAAGCTGTCCACTTAGATTTTGAAGCCTTGCCGTAATTGTCGAATTTTTGGAAACACACTGGGTCGGCGAAATAACCGAACAAGCTTCAAGGTGGGCACAGATACGCTTCTTGAGAATGTTTTTGAAAAAGCGAGTAAACAAGTAGGTAATACTAATTGGTCTGAAATTTGAAGGAGTGGTGAGGGGAGGCTTTTTCGGAGCAGGCGTTACGAAAAAATGCCTCCACCTTGTGGGTACCTACGCCGTAATGGTGTTGAAGTTAAATATATAAGTTAAGCGCCCTGCTCAATGTGTGTTGTTAGTATAAACTTAATATTTATTATTTGGTAAATGGGTGCCCATGTCTACAATGATTAAAAATAAAAACTCAAACACAATCACATTGAGCAACAAAACAAACAAACTAGGATAATAAATAAAATCTCGTGTTCTGGTACGAAAGGAGAAGAAAGAACTAAGCACCGCGGGAGTCAGCGGGCTCTAGTCGTAAGGTTTTCCAAACGATTTTCCTAAAAGCGGAAACTGAAATTGGTACTATAATAGATTGTTTTTGCTCAGGCGTATGTGCTCAGAGCCCAAGCGGTTTAAGAAAAAGTGCTGCCTAATGGAGGAGCGCGCCATTCCATAAGAAAGCTTACTTCGACTCCTCTGCTGTTTGAGCGCTGCCGTTTGAAAATTCGTCATGCTTCACGTTCGCTTTTACTAACAATTTTATTCCCCACTACTATGTCTTTCCTGTTCTCTTTACTTCGCTGCAAATTTTAACACCATCTGCGATACCATGCACTTGACGCCAGTTTTCGTCATTTGCGCAGGGAACTCATCCGAATAGATGTTGAACAGAATAGGTGAGAGTACAAAGCCTTGCGGAACACCACTAGACGCTTTTCAAACTGAAGAGTAAGCCTCATTTACTTGGCTCGGAAAGTACGGTCGCAGTGGAAATTATTAACCCAGTCCACTATCATCGGTTGAATTCCTACTTTTATCATTTTATTTCTGAGTAACCAATGTGAAACACTATCGAATGCCTTTGTGGAGTCAAAGCAAACAACATCAACTGGTGCCTTCTAATCAAGTGACTAAGTACAATCGTTGAGTAATTCTAGCATATGAGTTTCAGTCGACTTTTTCTTAATGAAGCCATGTTGGTGAGGAGATAAGACTGAGTTAGAGTCCATGGCCTGCACTATGTGCTTCTTCAGGATTTTTTCGAAAATGCGAGCAAAGTCAGATCTTATACTAGCAGGTCTGTAATTCTGGGGAGATTGTGACGGGTTCTCTTAGGCATTGGTAGCACAGAAGAGTGCTTCCAATGTATAGGCACTTCAAATCTCAGAAAGCTGAGAATGAAGACGTTAGCTAGAAGATGTGAGATAAATGAAGCTATTTTTAAGATTTCTAGGGATACACCATCGGGTTGAGCAGTTAGAGAGGTTGGCCAGTAGGCCAAAATTTTGTTAATGTCTTCCCTAAGATCCAAATAAAGTGGGCAGTAGCTGGAATGCGCGGAGCTGATGAACTGAGAGGATATAAACCCGAAAAAGAAAAATAAACTTCAGCAAACTGGTTTGCTAGCACTTCAGCCTTGTTATCAGAAGTAACTCAGCGACCTTCAGAAATAAGCGATCCAAGACATGACTTATCTTTAATTCTTGATCTGATAATTTTGTACAAAGCAGCCGCTTTTTTGCCTTCCAAGATCTTCGTTCCAACTGAGGTTGTGCTTTCTGAGACATTTCAAAGATGTCTTAATAGGCTCCTATACGCAACTGTTTGGACGAAAGCGACCAGAAGTGGAAGGTGTTTTCCAAGCCTGGAGACAGCGTTCGTGAAGAGAAATTAAATATCCTGGCAACTTGGCCTTAGATGTCATAGATGTCATAACTTACGAACAGGAGTAGAGATTAAGATGACATCGTTAACAATTTTTAGCAGCAGCCCGTTTATCTCATTTACGGTGTTGCATGAGCTAAGCGATCCAATACAATATATTCATTAAAGAAAGTGAGAGACTAAACAACATAGTTGGGGTTTCTTAAGTTCGTGCGATAATTTAAGCTGACGTGATCACAAATGCTTTCAATTGTGGAACCAATATATATTGATCGCTAGTTCCAATAGGAGGGAGGACCACAAGATCAGAAATGAGGCTCTTTTGATTACACAATATCAGATCTAGAATGTTTTCATTGCTGGTATTGGTCGCCACTAATTGGAAAAAGGCGTTAGCAGAGCAGAGCTCAATGAAGGAACGAGAAGATATTGAACTGCAAGAAGGACGCGGAAGCCATTTAACATCGAAAAAATTGAAATAACCTACGACAATGGAGGGTAATCGTAAACCGAGAGATCGCTTAGAGCGTCAATTAATTTGCTCGTTGACGAAAACGAGCAGTCAGGAGCTCGGTACACTGCAGCCAATCGGGATGCTTAGAAACATATAGGAAATATATTGACTATCTCGCAGAAGTCATCGACCGATTCGCCGAGAAGAACATAGTAGGAGAGTAGTCTTTTTAATATAATTGCTACTCCACCGCCCCTTTTACGTGAATGGTCAGAACGCAGAATATCATAAAAGCTGTAGAGGTCTTCCAGAAGGGTGCATTGTCATTTGCTTATTTCATCAACGTTTTAGTAACAGCCGTAAACTCAGTCAAAATCTTAATAAGGAAAAATCGAGAGCGAGCTCATTTTTCAAAACTGAACGGTATCTGCAAGATTCAGGGTGCTTCCGCATTTCCGAAGGTGAAATTGCTGTTTACCGATGTGCTGGATCTTAAAGACCTGAAAATTAAGCAGAATGCTTACATGAGTTGGGGAAGGACTGCATGCTTGGGGAGACATATAAAGAAATTCACTTTGAAAATACGAAAAATCGGCATTAATTATCGAAGAAGTCTATGCATATGTAGCTACATAGCGTAGCCTCAGATTATACTAAGTGACAATGTTTTGTTGTAGATTGTGGACAAAGGAGATATGGAAATCATGGTGTACTCAGAAAACAATGTGACGCAGTTTGATGAGTTTTGCACTCATGGAAAAGCGAAATTATACCAATGGTATGGTTGGGGCTCGTGTAGTGTAAGTTTGTATTGTTTCTTCCTTTTATAGTATTTTTTTCTGTGGCCTTTCTACAACACATAACTTTTAAGTTTTGCTTCCCATACTTTGTTAAGTAACGGCAAGCTCCAAGATGTGTCTAGTTTAAAGCAAACGAGGAAGCCTGGAAGGGAAAATAGGAGAGTTCGATAAATTACCTCTTGAAGTGTCTGTGCATCGTCTGTTTGATTTATTAACAGAAACCAATGACGATGACCAAATCAGAATCTTCCATGTTTGACTGTCATTGAATCTTGGCATGATATTGATCAGTATGAATACCCAAGTGATGTAGCTGACGAACCAAGATTAGTACAGATCCTTTATTCCGGCTAACGTTTCGGCGTAACCGCCTTCTTCAGAGCCTGGAAGAGTCAAGTTGAGTTTGAAAAACCATCCGTGCAAGAGCCATTTCAGACCACAGCGGTGAAACAGAGGTCGGTAGGAGAGGGAGACGAAACACGAGGAGGTAACAGAAACAGTCCAGTGCAGATGGGCGAACAGTACCCCTTTTAAGGCGACACATGAGGAGATGAGGTCACCCTCGGTTCACCCTCCTAGCGAGCCTCTGGCAGACTGTCCTCCGGTTCAAGACCGCAAAGGTCAACGTACGGAGCCAGCTCCTGTATTCCCGCTACGTGTTCCTCCTTCCTGTCGATCGTGGGGTTCCTAGCGGCAATCCACAGCGCTTCTAGTGTTTAGGCGCCGAGACGGATGGATGGTTTTTCAAACTCAACTTGACTCTTCCAGGCTCTGAAGAAGGCGGTTACGCCGAAACGTTAGCCGGAATAAAGGATCTGTACTAATCTTGGTTCGTCAGCTACATCACTTGGGTATTCAAACAAATCAGAATCGTCATCTAACCATAAGGAGTTCGCAGAAGTTTTTGACTAGAGTTGTCTCAATTAACCAGGCACTTCTGACTCACGTCATTCGAAAGGTTCTCGAATGCAGTTAGCCTTGTGAAAACCATAACGTCTACGAGAAACATAGGCAGGAATTGAAAAATTGAACAAAGACCTTCAAGGCGTTTACCAAAATATACATGGTGAACCATAAATCTCGCAACAAAATTAGGCGACTTTAGAGGGAGTTTTTCCAATTACGTGAAACCACATGCCAATTGTTATGTGGCATATACTTAATGCTACACTCCTTGTAATTATCACCATTATTATGTATTACCGCAAACCTTCTTGCGGTTTGCGGCTGAGCATTCCCGTTCCGATGTGGCTATAAAAAAAATTTTGGTATGGTCTTAACTTCTAAATAAGTCATCGCAAACGCAAATTGGTGTTCACTCTCCACCAGCAGTGCTGCATTTGATTAATTTTTGAAAAATATGACTGATTACGAGTATTAAGAATGGGGATTTTCATTGAAATTTTCTCCGTGTTTGCCGCATTCTAATATCATGTATCATATCTTTGGTGTTTTACTACATTTTTTGTTTGTTTAGGAAATGGGCACCGATCTTACACAAAGGATGCTGCGAAACATTTGCCTGAAGTAGAGCTTTTTCGTTTTAATTGTTTTATTGCTGTTCTAGACCTGAATGCTTTTACTTGATGTCGTATACACAAATAAAGCATTGTTCGTTTTTAACAAACTGCCTTGTGTGAGATCTATGAAGACCATCTGCTATTGCACCGTTCAAGCACGTTGCAAACTTCCCAAGATGCGCTAGTGCCAGGCTGACGTACTTCGTAGTTCGTTCGCCCCTTCCCTCTTCTGAGATCATTTGTAGGTGGGTTATTCGTGAGTACCAGGGGCAAATGTGCAAAAGGCACAAGACGCAAATAAACACCTCCCCAGTGCACAGCTAGTTGATAATTCAAGAAGCACAAGACAGATCCGAAATCAGGCGATGAGGAAATTGATCTGGGAAGCGACAGAGCTTATCAAAGACTCAGACTTAAAACCTACATCTTAAACGCTAGGTATCTCTACATCCATGAAACTGGTCGATACCAAACAATTTTGATAGTAAGAGACTTCTTCAGATTCACTATAATGGTGTTTTACCTGTACTGTTAACGACAAAACTGTCCTGGAAGCTGCAAATAAATAGTATAAAATATGCGATTTGCACAGGCGTTTCTAAAATTTATCGAGAAGTTTACATATTCCCGGAAGTACTTTCTACAGAAAGCTGTTGATAACATCGTTGCGAATAGTGGACACTGAAACTAGCTCCACACAAATCAGTTCGCATAAGCCCATCAGATGATATTCTGATCTCAGTGTTTAGGTGGTGTTGAACTCGAAACCGAGATAGTACACGCTTTATTGACGATTAACGTTTCGGCGATGTCACCTTCTTCAGAGTCTGAAAAGTCCAAACATATGATATTAAAATTTGTCATCCCTTTCTTCTCAGACAGTGTAGCACTTCTATTAGAAAGTGCGTTAGAAGGGCGGGACTGGAAAACGATGTCAAAGTGGTAGATACACCTCCCGCTAACCTGAAAAGTCGTTTAGTGCGCAACCGCCTGTACGACAGGAGTTGCGAAACCCCAAATTGCGCCATCTGTCCTGCAGGTAACGAAGGAGACTGCATGGTTTCGGGGGTTGTCTACCTCATAAGGTGCAACAGCTGTGGAGGTGAATACATCGGTGAAACAGCTCGCCCCTTCTACGTTCGCGCTAAGGAACACCTGGAAGAGAAGAGCAGGTCACAACCATCAACTGCTTTGGGCTGCCACAGGGTAAACGACCATAAGGGTGCCACAGGGTAACGCGCCGACTTTGGGGTCACTTTCAAAATTCTAGCACGGGAGGCCTATAACGCCGCGTGCAAAACTCTGGAGGGGTTCTGGATACAGGCCAAGAGCCTGAGGTTGAACCGGCGGGGGGAAGCGTCTATATAACCCGCGAGCTCACCCCTTACCTCAGTCTCGCCTTTTAGACAGTTTTACTTTGTGGGGTCTCTCGGGTGTTCTAAATGTTGGGCTGCTGTCATCTCTCTCTGCCGGAAGGGGTGCTGTTCGGGGGGTCTTTGAATTTTCGCAAGGTTCGTGGCGATGTTTGGCCTGGTAGCTTCAACATGTGTTTGGACTTTTCAGACTCTGAAGAAGGCGACATCGCCGAAACGTTAGTCGTCAATAAAGAGTGTACTATCTCGGTTTCGAGTCCAACACCACCTAAACAATTGGACAACGATCAATGCCGAGATTCATCGAGGGTCGAATCTGGCAGCTACTCTGATCTCAGTGATGTTGCTCTACAGCTATTATATTATTTGAAAGGTTTCCCTTCATTCAGCTTGGCATTTAGGCGAATTTTTGAAGTGTTGTGGAACTTTCCATCGATAACATGTAGTTTCATTTTCACGCCGATTTGAAACTTTTTAAATCAAAGTGAACATTCTTCTAATTGTAAGCTAGCTGTAAGGCTTTTGACATCAAGGTGAGCTCTTCGAAATCACCTGACCTTCAAAGAGGTCAAACTAGAGGCCCGGCAAGATGGTCAGCATGATTTTTCGTTCGAGGAAAATTTGTTATAACTTTGAAATTTTTTACCTGCCCCAATACGTGTAATTATTTTATAAAATTTTTATTTTTAGAGGAAAATAATGGATAAAAATTGTCTTCAAACACAGCAAAGACGCGGTCGTATAGCGCTTTAAAGTATCAGATCGCACTCAAAAAGTTCGCCACAAATTTCTCTTCTATTGATAGTGTAAATGCCACTTATATAAACCATCAAAATGAGGATGTATGAGTCCTTCAGAGTTGCTTTTCTTGAATCGTTAAGCGGTGTGAGGCTCCAGTAAACAAAAAGCCTGCTGCCAATCGCATTGAAATCGCATCCTTTTAGACGTTTCTTCTTCAAATCGTTTTTTTATTATTATGAAAGATGGCCGTCTTTCTGCTCTTGTCAACGTGCTCTGAGTTATAATTTTTCCTCAAGATTAAAAATTTTCTAAAATTTCAAACAATGCTCTTCTATTGGGTAGATAAATTAAAACATCAAAGAAAGTTATACTAAAGTTTTCCCTAAAAAAATTATTCGAACCTTTTTGAAGTCTCTAATTCAACGTAGAGAAAGCTCATTTCTATTTGGAAGAATTCGCTTTGACTTCGAAAGTTTTACGCTAACTCAGAAGAGTGTCCTATTTGATTTGAAATATGTCCAATTGGACGTGAAGAGTGTTTAGTTTGATTTGAAAAGTATACAATTCGACCTTAAAAAGGTATGAGTTCAAATACGAATACAATTATAACAAATGTATTCGTTACAAATATGGTTGATAAAACTGTCCTTGACGCCGAGCACGTTCCACTGCTCCTACTCAACTAGTTCGGAAATCTCACCAATACAGGTGCGGGAAGGAACATTGATGAAGCGATGGGTTCACCCTCTTGTCCAGCGACACAGCAAAAGGTGGTCTCTGGAAGTTCAAAGGGGGAACTTGACCTCAAGGAACAACCGCCCTTTGGAAGGCCAGTGGATGAGGAGTGCTTTGCGGAGCTCGTTCAAGAGTATCCTCGGCGAAGCATCGACGAGCTGGCATTTGAACTCGTATGCCGTCAAACATCCATAGCTGGCTATTTGCGTGGCCCTGGGAAGACGTGGAGATATGGCGCATGGATACCGCACGATGTTAGCGGTCTCCAGCTGCAGGTGCGAAGGGATGCATGTATGAACATTCTAAGTTTTCGGCAGCAATTTTCTGGGCTTCAGAACTTGGTCACAGACGAACAATGTAGCATTCGTTCATTGGGAGCTGGTACCTGCTCCCACTAGCGATACTACCTACATGCAAACGGATTGCGTCCAAGCAGTTCTTTGAGGAAACAAGACCTATCTTTTTCAGGACAATTTGCTTTTACACGCTACGACTCATTAAAAACTCCATTGTTTCGGATGGTATGTTCTGACCCAACCACCATGCACTGGACCTGACTCAGTAGACTATCATCCGTGTAGACTCCATGTCCGTCTTTTCATGAATCTCGACATAATATGCTTTGTGGGATTGTTAGCTTCGTAGAGCTGTTGAGCTTGTTACAGCACCTTATTCGGTCTACGTTTTGGCGGTTTCGCCTTAGCGAACGACGAAGACGTGTACGGATAGATACGCAGTAAGCCTTTGAGCGAGCTAGCTTTTTGCGTCCCCTCAAATGAGCTACGTTAGGTGTTTTTTATTCTAGTTCGACACGACCTCATACCTTATAATATAATAATGGTCAGTTATAATAAACGAGTAGTTTATGCAGCGTGCAGTGCAAGATTGGTAGAAGTCTTTATTGTAGCTTACGTTTCGGCGTTGTCGACTTCTTTAGAACCTGGAACGTCGAAGTCGTTTGGGAAAATACCCTCCAAACACCATTTCATTCTGCAGAAACTCGTCCGAAAGGCTAAGAGACTACGAAAAATATGCTGTAAGAAGTCGAAAACATGGCTAAAGGCGTCCACCGTCACCCTGGCTGGATGAAAAGCGGGTGAATGAGCTTAGAGCCTTGAGACCACCGGTCTTAGGGACCTAATGGGTTATGACTCAGACGTCAAAATACACAAAAGGCGACGTATGGCACCAGCTCCTGGGTGACAGCCAAGCACTGGTCCTTCCTATTGATCTGTGGGACTTCGCCGCAATGTACACCACCTCGAGAGTTCATTGCGTGCGTCGAAATCTCATCTTCACGCGCAAGCATCTTGACCTCCACCTCGCAACAGCTGTTCTCGTGCCGCCGTGAATGTTTGTTATTGAGAGCTTTCTTGGCGAACAAGAATAGCCTTCTGACATATTTCCTTACTCTGGCAAAAGCTAACCCACAAGTACTATCTTTAATCGTGGACATCCTGAGCAACGTGTTAGGTCTAAGAAGTGGCAGTCCCATTTTTTGACAAACCTTTGCAGGCCATAATGCACTCAAACACACCGCCTCCTAGACCCTATGGACCGTAAACCAAAATTAAGACTTCTTAACTCATGGCTAAGAGTGGATGCATAGATAATCCCTATCGATCTAGTCATTGGCTCCGTTTGTAAAGCCGCATTGAACGCTTTCCAAGTTGAATGTATCACTTTCCCATAGGAAGTTAATGTCATTGAACTCCTCACAGGTTCATAACAGATTTCCTTTCCTCTGCATTTATCAAGGTCTGAAGATACTATACATAATTATTGTCGCCTTCGTAGGCGTTTAAACACAGCGATCTTCAAAATTAAGGTCCCTATTCGTGATAAAATCTATATTTATTTATTTATTTATTTATAGTACATGGCACACACGCATGGAACAGAATAAGGAAAATAATTGAAGCAGTACTGGAAAACAGTAGAACACAGAGCATAAAACAAGTACTATGAGTTACAGAAGAAGGTCTACCTGTGAAAGCAACTACTACAATAACTTAGTTAACAGAAACTTCTGGAATTTACGCAAAGGTAAGGATAGAAGGTGCTCATTGTCAGCAAGCAGCAAGTTGAGCTCGCGTAAGCTCTGTATGTCAAAAATGTAGGTCTTGTCTCTAATTATTCCCACTTCTTTTAACGGCATGTCCTTTATAGTATATTCAGGACGTGCACTTCTGTTATCTTTATGGAATATACAATTTTCGCGTTGAAGTGGACACTTTTCACGTCAAACTGGAGACTCATCTATGCTGGCTTATGAACTTTGAAATCAAATTGAACGTCTTCCAAATCAAAACGAGCTTCTTGCATGCTAAACTACAGACTGTCGAGTATGGTTAAAATAATTTTTTGCTCGAGGAAAATTTAGTATAACTTTTTTGATTTTTTAAACATCAGCTGCTCGAATGAGTGTAATAGTTTTATACAATTTCTAATTTTTGAAAAAAAAATTAATAAATTTTGTATTGCTTTAAAGTGCAACAAAGCAGCAAATCATAAGTGCTCTAAAAGACCAGATTTCGCCAAGCACTCCAGAAGCTCGTCGCTGTTTTTTTTTGATTGATAGTGTAAATGCTGCTTACATAAAGCGTCAATATGAAAATATGTGTGTTTTTTTACAGTTGTCTATGTCGGATCGTTTCTAAGTGTCAAACTCCATGAAAGCCAAAATTTTGCTAGCGGTGAATAAGGGTGACGAGATCTGGCCCTGACTTCGCATATGGGAATCATTTAAGCCGCCGGTCAAGAATCTGCCATCTTTTTCTAGGTTTTCAGTTTTCCTGCACTATTTTGCACATCAAAGTCGACGTTTGGAAAATAACATTGGAGAAGAGCACACTGGAGAAGAACGCGACTCCACTAACGAAGACAGATTTAGTCACCCATATCTACTGTAACCTACCGTAGTCGGCCGAAGTTTAAAAAATAGGTATCATATTCCTGTTCAGCACCCCAATTAACCCCATGGGCGATGTTTGATCAAAATTTTTCCTTTCGACCTCCCCTCGACCTTTGGAGCCGTGAAAGGCAGCAGTGCCGGTTATTCTGCGTATACCCCTTTTCTTACACATACCCATCGGAACCTTCTGTAATCTATCGTTTCACCGAAATTGGTTGCCAAATTGGTGCCCTGCGTCCCAAATAACCCTAAAGATGAATTTTGTACGAACATTTTTCTCGACCTATAGAGTTAAGGGAATGTGCAGGTACTCCTATCTGCAATGCCCCGACCAGTCTCCTGTAAGTGTATACGAGAGTGGTGAGGAAGAAATACACATTAAGGCGACGAATCACACGAAGTGGATAAAGTAATTAATTATATTTTAGCAGTAGGTTCCCCTCAAACTTGGGTTTAATTACCCAAGTTTGAGGGGAACCTTCTGCTAGGATGACCAACTCAAAGGGTCTCAGGCGCGGAACGCGCTATATATTCGCTCGCGAATTCCGCAAACATGGTGTTGAGCATTTGTCGACCTACTATCGCATCTACAAATGTGGAGACATTGTCGATATCAAGGCGAACGGTGCGTTCCAGAAGGGTATGCCCTTCAAGGCTTACCACGGTAAGACCGGAACCGTGTTCAACATCACGAAGAGCGCTGTCGGTGTCATCGTCAACAAGCGTGTGCGCGGCCGAATTATCCCCAAGCGCATCAACATCCGAGTCGAGCACGTGAAGCTGTCGACCTGCCGACAGGATTTTCTGAACTGCGTGAAGGCTAACGATAAGAAGAAAAAGGCCGCCAAAGCCGCTGGTCAGGCACTGCCAGTTCTGAAGCGTCTGCCTGTTGGACCTCGACCGGGACATCTCGTTAGCACTAAAGACAACGAGCCAGAACTTCTCGCTCCTCTGCGATACGAGATTGTTGCTTAATTTGTTTTGTTGTTCATAAATTGTTATTTAAAAAAATGCACTTGGTAACTGTTAGCTGAAATAATGAAAGTCTCGAAAAAATCAAAAATAAAGAAGAGTAAAAAAGATTTATAAGGAAATTTGAAGGACGATGAGCATGTCATAATGATGGGTCAAGTCAGTATATGTCGATCGTGTTCGCAAATGAAGTGATAGCGAGAAACACCTCCAAAACTGATTGAGAACATTCCAAAGAGGTCATAAGGGTACAGCATCTGACCAGAGTTTCCTCAGTGACACAAGCGTGGTTTATTGGACACTCGAAATCATACGTGGTCATAATGTAGAACGCTTGTCAAAACTTATCTGCTTATTGCGCACAATTGATGATAAATTTGAATGAGATCGACACTTCGATTTGAAGATTTGTCGGTCACTAATAATCTCACTATATATAAAGGAGTTAGCGTGTGTGTATGCGTGTATGTGTTTGTGTGTATGTATGTATGTATGTATGTATGTATGTATGTATGCGTTTGTGTGTATGTATGTATGTATGTATGAATGTATGTATGTATGTATGTACATATGTATGTGTGTATGTATGTATGTATGCACGTATGTATGTATGTATGTACATATGTATGTGTGTGTGTGTGGTGTGTGTGTGTGTGTGTGTGTGTGTGTGTGTGTGTGTGTGTGTGTGTGTGTGTGTGTGTGTGTGTGTGTGTGTGTGTGTGTGTGTGTCGACGAGGCACTGTGCTTGCAGTCTGATCGGGAATGTTAGCAAAAAGCGTGTTATTTAACGACTTTTAAGATGCACCACGCATTGGATTTCTGCTTTTTTGAATTTTGTCGTGTTGGAAATTTGAATGCGTATTTGGCTGTACAATGACTTGCCGTTGCAAACCGTTAGACAAGTCACCTTTCATCCTTACTAGACGAGACTTATACTAATTCGTCGACCCCGACGAAATGGAAGGCTTGGTTGGCCTGTGAGGGAAATCCGAACCCAGGAGCGTGCTGATGCAAGCAGAGCCGGCACCTCCTCCGACTGCGCTTCGTTTAGGGGGGGGGGGGGGGTGTTATTCTTGAAAAACTGAGAAACTTAATCAGATTGGCCACCGCATATCTAAAAACGAGATTCTCCCCTTTTTTGAAAAAGGTCATTGGTACCCGGGTCGAATAACCAGGACTGTATTGCACTCAGATGCTGTATGAGGAAGCGTTACGTCACGGATCCACACAATGTGTACAGGAAATGTTTTGTCAGGTAACCAGCCTAAATTGGATTTCCGCCATGCAAAACAGCACATAATGTACATAAAGGAGCGACGGGCTCTTCACCCACTATCAACTGTTTCCTCTATCCATGGCGGCGTTCTGGATTACTCTCGGCTTGGTATGCGTTAAATATTAAGTTCTTTATTTATATTTTGTTTTATTCCAGTTTGGATTTTACATAGAAGCACAGATTTCTATGTATTATACGATTTTGTCTAATTAGGACTATCATCTGTTTTATTTCCCACTTGTGCCGCCTCGCTACACGGCTCTGGACATGTAAGCTGTATTTCTTGCTACCTTTAACGAGGAGAAGCAATGTCACGAGGCGAGTACCTCTTGGAATCAAAGAACGTTGGTGACCTACAGTTCCACCGTCATCTTCTCTGTTACTGCAGAAGGACATTTTAGAAATTATGTTAATATAGAGGGCGCGTGTATCGCAGTCGGAGGAGGCACGACTGTCGCGTGCACCCGATACCAGATTTCTAGTTCGGATTTCCCGCCCAGATCAACCAAGTCTTAAATCCCTCCGGGGTCGGTGAATTGGTACCAAACTTGTCCCAGAAGGATAAAGCGTTGACTTGTTCATCGGCTGGCTACCGCAAGTCATTGTATCACCAAATACGCATTCAAACTGCCTCCAAGACATCCCGTAGAAGTGGAATGCGCTGGCGCATCCCAGAAGGGATTGAATAACGCCGTCCTTTATCCTTTATCTTTTATGTTAATATAGGATGGCTTGGAAGTTGCACCGGAAACGTGCAGCGGGGTGCGGGAACGGGCCGAGCTCCTACCGTACCGCGGCAGCCAATCAGGCACCGACTCAGCTGCGCGGACAGAGTACACGATTGGATGCCACGACTACGATGGAGAGGCGTCGCGTTTCCGCCCCGCGACGCATTTATTTATTTATTTATTTATTGACGCGTATACACATGTTACATGCGCAGTTAACGTGAAGCAAGGTATCAAATAAAACTTGGAACAGGCAGCTACAGTAACCATCAATGATATGCACTCAAGTCAAAGTGAAGAAAGACTATTTAAATGAATGTAGTTAAAAGGAGCAACACCATTAGAATCTAGAAAGAAAAAACACTCACAATATAAAATAACAGAAAAAATGTGGATTGTTAACAAAGTACCACGACTTCAAAGAGAAAGGAACCGTTAGATTAATTCTAACTAGGTAGTGTCCCTCGGTCCCCAGTCTTAAACGATGTGATTCAAAAATAGTCCGCCCTTAGCAATGTGTGTTAAGGTGGGAAACAACTTTCTGGGAGAAGAAGTTATATCGGAGCCTCGTTCTTGACCGAGACATCATCATCTTATAAGGACCACTTCTGCTGCGAGACATTGAAGATGTGAAAAATTTACGAATGTCGAGCGCATATTTGCCTGTAATGGTATTATATTATAGGGTAAGACCAGACCTTTTTGAGTGTCCTCTGCTCCAGACTAGGTAGCATGAACAATTTTTGCGACATGCTCCCAAATTGTACAAATTGTTATGGATTAGCAAAACATTATGTATAGGTATACCTTATTCTCATAATTCAATCACCTTTTATTCACTTTAACTACACAATTTTAACACAATGCGAGAATCGAGGTGTATCACGCCGGGCGCGTGCAGGGCAGTCGGGGGAGGTGCAGGATGTCGCGTACACCGATACCAGGTTTCTGGTTCGGATTTCCTGCCAGCTCAACCAAGCCCTCCATCCCTCCCTAGTTGGTGAGCATTGTTCGACCAAATACGCATCCACGACATCCCGCAGAAGTAGAATGCGTGGCTCATCCCAAAACGGATTAAGTAACGCATTCAGGTCGCAGAACAATTAACGGCTTCTCACCAAAATATGCTTTATGACTAGGACAGGTGTTGATAAGAATTAGCTTGTAGGGCACGAGTAGATTCGCCATAGAGAGCAGAATCTTTCCGTGCAGGTTAGATTTTCTGGAATAAATTTGAACGAAGGTACGGGGTTGCAACGGTTTTTGTGACGGAAAAATCTGTCGCAAAGCGTCGATGATGTCGGTTTTCCAGATGATCTTGTATTGAATGTAACATATCAAACAGTCACAATAGCGCACAGTAGCTGAAATTAAGTCCTTCTCAGCTGTTAGCGGTTACAATTAGGCCAGGGGTCTGCGTTTCCGTTAAATTTCGTTAAAAGTATAGATAGCTGCGTACTTTGGGATCAATCGAAAAATATCCGCAATTTATATGCTATTTTCATGACAGATGGGCAACTTCGAATGAAAGCTTGATAATTTCCTGAATTTTGACAACTTTCGAAATCAAACTGAACACTTTCCAAAGAAAACGAACGCTTTCTAAATCAAATTATTAAATTGTTAAAAAACCACACTTTCAGCGGCCCGTGCGGCCGCCAAACGTCTTCTTGGGGCCTACCACCAAACTCCAAAAATAGAACGGTTTACTGGATTTTACGGCCTTTCCACCTTGATCAGCAAGAAAAATCGGACTCTCTTATGACATAGTATAGAGCACGGTAAGGTCCTCACCACGGTTGACGTGAAGCTTGCCCATGCTCCATCGTATTTTTACGATTCGCATCCCCTAGTGTCCAATCTGCTGGAAAATCGATAAATCGATATTGTTCGGCTGGTTCCTATAGTTAAGTTGCATCAGTTTCTCTCTGAACGCCATCATAGTGGAGTAATTCCCACGAGCATTCGTAATTCTTTCGAAGAAACGGTCGCCTGAACCCACAAAATGGATCCAATCTGAGCGAGAACCGGCAACTCCGGGCGAAAACTCGATACCATCAATCGATATTGGCCGCCCAACAGAACCCTACAACCTACAGTGAAGTCGATCCATGGGTCATCAAAATCAAGTGACACCCCGGGGGCAGACATAACTCTAACGCCGCGCGAACCACCCTGGCGTCGCGCACAGTGCGCAACGAAATTGGACGAGTTGTCGCGGTCCGATGCTTCCGACGGCTAGAAACGCTTCCTACACGGACACGCGGCACGCCTTCGCCTTATTTCAACGTTTCTTGGAGATGGTATATGAATGTGGTTTCAATAGGACGATCAGCGACAGTTTGTGCAGAAATCCTGGTCGTGTGGATGGTTTCCAGCGTCAGTATTTGCCATCTACAACTTCTTCGGTCAATTTTAACCCGTGATTATGGTTATACTACAGGGAAGATCACTATCACCCATTCACGGATCAATTGTCCTACTGCAGACTGTTGCCTACCACATTCTGTGGGATCTTAAGTTCCTTGCTAGAAATGTGGTCTGGGAGCTTAAACTCTGAGAACATTTCGTGCTCCGCTGCTAACCATGCGTCACCGAGCGCACATCCGCTTTCAGCGCCGCGACATCGCACGCGGCTTGCGCGCGACGTCGCTTTGGAGTTAGGTCCTGGAGCCAGTGACACCCACTCCAATGGAGCAAATCTGAGCGAAAACCAATTACTCCGGCGGAAAATCAATAATATCGATCGGCATTAGTCGTCCGATCAAGTCGCTCTACCTTCTTTTTTGAACCTGACAATTTTCTTCCATTTTCGTTAACAGCCTATTAGTAGGATATTCTCAACAGCCTTCCATATCCTTTGGAACTTTTTTCCAACATTATTGCAATATCCCACCCTATATAAGATAATGCGAGAATGAGTCTCTGAAACGCTGTTGAAATAATTTTTGTTATTTTAATAATTTGATCAAGAGGACGTCGATTTTTATTTGGAAGGTGTTGAGTTTGATTTGGAAAGTTGTCAAAATTCAAGACGTTTCAAACTTTTTTCTTCTTAAAAGTGACCATCTATCGTGAAGATGGTATGTAAAACGGTCCCATTGACATTCTTGATTGAAGCAATACTACACAGCTATCTACACATTTTAACGAAATTTAACGGAAACGCAAACCCCTGGCTTAGACGCTTCCACGACAAAGCTTTTACCTATATCAATCTTTGCAAGCAGTATGAGATTCTTTATTTGTATTCGTATGGTTAAATCTAGGGCGCGTGTAGCCCAGTCGGAGGAGGCGCCGACTGTCGCTTGCACCCGATACCAGGTTCCTGGTTCGGTCTTGCCGCCCAGGCCAACCAAGCCTTTCATCCCTCCGAGGTCGGTGAATTGGTATCAGACTTGTCTGGGAAGGATAAAGCGCTGACTTGTTCATCAGTTGGCCACCGCAAGTCATTGTATGGCCACATGCGCATTCAGCTCGCCTCCACGACATCCCGTAGAAGTAGAATGCGTGGCGCATTCCAAAAGAGATTGAGTAACGCCGTCCTTTATTCTTTTTTATTCTTTATGGTTAAAGCTAGGATACAGAACGTTATATGGACATTGAAATTCATAATGCCCCCCCCCCAGTTCAGACGATATCCTATCACATATCTGTTCAGATCACCATCAATCTTGATATCACGGATGCCCTATTCATAAACACGAATGCTCCACTGAAAGTGTTACCATCATGCAAGCAGCTCGGAACATTCAAATTTGATGAACAAGCCAGGGTGTATTTGACCTTCCCTATGGTGCAGGAGCCGGATTTTCCAGCCAAACATATTGTGGGTTTGTTTTCTTTGAAGATATGCAGAATAAAGAGGAACACGTTACCATCAGAAGAAAAACCTAAGTCAATACATTTAAGGCAAATCAGAAAGTTGGAGGCGTGGATAATTCACTCTACTTTTAGGAATATGAGTGCGCTCTTGAATTAAAGGCTGCTGTATTTCTCGCTGATCCTGTTGAACGGAAGACCTCTTCGCCTATGCTCAAAAAACTGTACTACGATAGGTTCGTAAACTAAATATTCTCCATTTTATTTCGAAATTTCGAAACTTTGGGGTGGCTGGAAATTGGGGATGTGAGGTTTAATTACCCAAGTTTGAGAGACTTTTACGTGACCGTTGCTCTTCATCAAATCAGCAGAAATTGATAGACATCAGTCTGGATGCTCCGTCTACGTCGGCAACTTGCCGTACCAGTGCACCGAGGAGGACATTGGCCATCGCTTCAGTTGAGCCGCCAAGCCACCAACGTCAAAGTCGTCCACGACCGCGAGACCGGCCGTGCAAAGGGCTTCGGCTTCGTCGACTTCGCAGAGGCTACAAGTGCTGACAATGGAGGCGACTTCAACGGTCCCTGATCTTGTCTTCAACTTGTATTCGTCACCTTATATAGATGACTTAAACTATGATTTGCATGTCTTCTGTCTTCTGAAAATACAGAAGATGTTTTTACATAGTGAGAGGTGGCCCTACATGTCTCGATTTTTTTCCTCTAAGAACATAAGATGGGATGTTTTGCGGATCATGTTTATTACAGTACGAAAGTGTAATGAGTGTAGAAATTTTTAGTCCTGTTGATCCGGAAGAAACGATCGAGGAAGTGATGCAGGGTGCTCTTGACACATGGAAGGGACATTATTCGAAGGTGAACTGGTTTTTTCTTCAACTTTTCTACAAGCAATAAAAATTCTGTCAGTTTTAGTTGGGCCATGTAAAACAATTCGGCTGCAACTACAGCAACAAGAACGGCAAGAATCAAGTCATTTGCCTTTTTATCTGAACTCCCTCACTGAACAGTCTCTGTATGAAGAGTTTGGCTTATTTACGAAGATTTCATCTGTCGTACAATCCGCTACAATGTATTGGATATTATCGAATAAATCTTCGCTTTACTTTCTACGATTGTAACATAGTCGAGTGTCCTCTATGTATTTCGCAGATTATAGTATGACCTAGAAGAGGAGCTGTGAGACTCCGACAACCCACAACTATTCAAAGCCTTCAAGGAATAGCTACATAAGTATGAACCGTGAGGTGTTCCAAACATGACGCGTTAAATAAGACCACCACCGTTAACGAAAACCGTTCGTTAAGAGCAGAGATGTGGAGAACCACTTAATATACCATTTTCACGTCGAATTTGAGACTTTTCAAATCGAATTGGACACTATTCTGATCCAACGTTTTGCTTTTGAAATCATAGCGAACTCTTCCCAATTGGAATTACCTTCATACCGGTTAAACTACAGACTCAATGAAATGGCTAGAATAATTTTTTATCCAAGGAAAATTTGCTACACCTTTTTTGAATTTTTTGTTCAATTGCCCGAGTAAGTGTAATAAGTGTCCAAAAAAATATTTTTTTGAGAAAATTATAAGTTGAGTTTTGTTTTAAACCGCAATTATGCAGTACTCATGCAGTGCACGAAAAGTTTGGATTCCCCCATGCACTCGAAGAACTCGAAGCGAGCTTTATTTGATTGACAGGGAAAATGCTGCTTACAAAAAGCCGCAAAGTGGGAATGTCTGGGTTTTCTTCACAATTGTTTATGTAGCATCGTTTGTAGATGTGAAACTCGATGCAAACCGAAATTTTGATATCAATTGAATAAAAGTCACGACGTCTTGAGCAAGGGCATGGCGCAACCTCATTTTTAGCACACAAAAATTGCCGCTCACCTTGTCTTCAAAACAAGCTACGATCCTTTGTTTTTCCACAAAGAAATAAGAATTTCATAAAATTTTAAACAAAACTTCGTTTATTTCGTAAGTGAATTAAAAATTCAAAGAATTTTGCGACCCGTCACCGACAGCCCGTCACCGACGTCGCCGACGTCGCTACAGACGCGTGGTCGACGTTGGCGGCGTCGTCAACAGATTCTGTGGCGGCATCGGGGACGTCGTTGACAGGAGAGCATCGGAGCGCATTTTTAGCATCGGAGCGCGCTTTCAATGTCATCACTCGCATGCCACGTGTCTTTCACGTCACTGACAAGTTCTAAACATCAAGAAAAGCACATCATAGATTAATGTGGCCAAGTAGTAACAAGATTGTAAACATTCAGACCATGCACAATCAAACAAGTCTGAAATGCAAGGTTTCAGACGGCGCTATTTACACATAAATCTCGTTACCTGAGCTTTCATATGAGTCTCAAACGTCTTCAAAGGTTTCACTAGCAGCAATGTTAGAACCATTCAAACAGTACCTGTATTTTTTAGGATGCCCTATATTTTTCGCAAGGCATAGTGCGTTTTTAGGTTTTAAATTTTAAAAAAAGCACAAGTCAATCGTTAGGTCACTTTGTAAAGAGATTATAACAAACTACTAATTGATATAACAAATTACTAAGTATAACTACTAATTGATTATGGACAAATTATATATTATAGACATAATAATAATAGAAGTACGGGATAGTGTTGGGCATTCAACGACTATTGATTCGCCAATTTAACGATTTTATCAGCATTTTCGGTTTAGCAAAGACCTTTTTCGTTAAATCGTATTTAAATTAAATTTACGCGGAATTCTCGAAGTTCAAAGGAAAATTTAACTCTTAATTAGTAAGAATTCTATCTCGAAAAAGCTCTTCGCAGAGGTTTGCATTACCACTTCAGAAAGCGAGGAAACACTACTCATTTTTTACACAGTTCTATTTAGTATTACTTGCTCTACAAGGAAGCAAATAGGCCTAGAAAATGCGAACAGAACGGCTAAGAAGGACACAAAAAGTAAGAAAAGTGACAAAGTGAAGGGGAGCTAAGGTTTAGGGTCCCATTCCCTCCCAAACACTCAGTGTTCTAGTGAATTGCACTGTTGTGTTCGCAAGACGGCGTCTTTTGCACTTCTCGATTTCGTAATTCGAAGTACGGTGGATGGCAGTTCTGGGAACGAAGAACCATCCCACAATCATAACACTCCATCGGAGTCACGTCGCCGACGTCGGCGGCGGAAGTATAACACCCCCTGCGGAGCTCTCGGCGACGTCGCCGGCGACCCTGTGATGTGCGGGCTGCTACGCAGTGCGTAGCAGCCCCTACAGCACAGCGTCGCCGACGTGGGCGACGCGTCGCCGAAGTATAACATAGGCCTTAGTTGAGTTCAATTCAAACTGGATTCCCTACTTGTAGTTTTTTCCTTCCTAGAAAGTGCCTGAGTGTTGGCGCCAAAGTACGACGATCCCGATTTGGAAGAAGAAGGGCAGTCCTGCAGACTGCTCCAATTACCGGCCGATTCGCTTGCTTTCGCACAGCATGAAGATCTTTGAGCGAATTGTCGATGGACGAATTCGGGACATCGCCCAGCTGTCCAGTAATCAATGCGGCTTCGTGGCTGGCTGTGGCACCGTTGATGCCATTCACGCCGCCCGCCTCCTGATAGAGAAGCATCGCGAGAAACAGAGACCAGTGCATACCGCCTTTCTCGACTTGGAGAAGGCCTTTGACTGCGTACCGCGTGAAGTGATATGGAACGCCTTGCGACATCATGGAGTTCCCGAAGAGCTCATAGAGTGGGTGCGAATTCTATTCTTGTCCAAAGAGTCGAGTTCCAGCTGCAGCTGGAACCTCGATGGAGTTCCCCATCTCTGTCGGGGTACACCAGGGTTCTGCGCTTTCCCCACTCCTCTTTGTTGTCGTCATGGATGCCATCACACGAGATCTTCAGAAGTCCGTCCCTGGGACGTTGCGTTATGCCGATGACGTGATGCTCGCTAGCGAAGGTAAAGGAGAACTCGAGTGAGAGTTGCAAGCTTGGTGTGATCGCTTGGAGCGGTTTGGACTCAAATTGAACGTGAAGAAGACCGAGTATTTAACGACGGACGTTACTGAGTCCAGCTCCATCAAAGTTAACGGCATCGAGCTTCCACCCACCTCGGTTTTTAAGTACCTGGGATCAGCAGTCGCGTCTGACGGCAAACTGATGGTCGAAGTGAATTCACGCGTGAGTGCAGCTTGGTCCAAGTGGCGCTCGTTGACTGGGGTGCTCTGCGATAGGAAGATACCGGAGCGCTTGAAGTCGAAGATATACAGAGCAGTCGTCCGGGCAGTAGCGATGTACGGCGCTGAGTGTTGGCCTGCGACCAGGGAAGTTGAAACGCGCCTCAGCGTCATGGAGACGAAGATGCTGCGCTGGACGGCTGGAGTCACGCGCACGGACCGCATTCGAAATGATGCTATTCGGCAGAAGTTCGGTGTCGCGCCGATAACTGACAAGATGCGCGAAGCTCGCTTACGATGGTACGGCCACCTTCTGCGTGGAGAAGAAGACAGCGTCCGCAAGATAGGTCTTAACTTCGAGGTAATAGGAAAGCGGCCTAAAGGGCGCCCGAAGCAGCGCTGGGCTGATACGTTACGTACGGACTTGAAAACGGCTGGTGTCCACCCTGATCTAGCGCTGGATCGGGAAAGGTGGCGTCATGACACCAGAATAGCGGACACCGCTACGAAGCGGGACAGACGCTGAAGAAGAAGAAGAAGAAGTTTTTTCCTTCCTGGCAGTACTGTAGGCAATATTTGAAAATCTAAGTAGGTTCCAGCCTTGCTCTATTCCTCAAGATCAGGGGAGCAGTTTTGCGGTACGAAGCCATCCAGACCTATCCCAGGTGGAACACTGTCGTTAAGAGGTTTTGATCACTCGTCAGTTTTTCAGTAGGAATGGGTTATTTATCGACTCTCTATTCCTACGTACAACATCGGCATCGTCTCCAGGTGGTTCAGTCATGTCGTAGTTTGTGGTAATCAATTCTTTTTCCCTCATGTTTTTCGACAACCTTCATGATGCCCCACATCCCACATATCACTACAGCGCCAATTTCACTGCAGACGCCTTCAATCCTCGTCCTCAAGTGATCAATCGTAGACGAAATCGAGAAAATACAGAAGCTCTTTACAAGACTTTTATGGTACCGTTGTTCGAATCCTACGGATCGCCTTCTCCTGCCTAGCTATAAAAATCGTCTGAAGCATTTCAAACTGCTGTCACTTCAAGTCCGTAGGATAATATCTGACCTGGTCTTTTGCTTCCGCATTATCAGGAACGAGGTGAACCTCTCGGCGAGCAAGTACTGGGTTTTTCGGCCCGTTAGTTCTAGGCGAAATAGACTTTGTATCTCTTACCGTAGATCTTACCGTAGAATCCAACGCGCTGGCAGAGATAAGCTGTTCAATATTGTGTTTTACCGGTGCTCTAGATGGTTTCGTCTATTACCCATTGAAGTCTTCCAAGCCCAATCGGGCTCAGTTTTCAGTCGCAGGTTAGTGAATCTTGCCTTTCGGGCGATCTCAATTTCAATGAGAATTGCTTTTAGCATACTGCTTTCAAGTGAACCAGTGGATCTTTCTCCCATGGACTTCGCATCGGCAAATTCTGCTCTGATCTACTATCTCGCTTCCTGCTTTTTTAAATGAGCAACATTCACATTCGCAAATTCCAAGAAGACATGGGCAGATAAAGATAACTTGCATTACAGATATTTAAGAGCAGTATTATGTATTGTTGCTGTCAATTATATGAGTGCTTTTCGAACCGTCAGTAAATTTCTCAGCTCGTAGCATTAATCATTGTCTTATCTCCTTATTCTCAACATTTCATACATTCTCCTCGCTCTCTCACATCGTTTCAGTTTACTGATGGTGTAATGGTGATGGCAACGGCACAGAAGCATTAAAATACAAAGCACTTTTTCTGTCTCCTCTTCTTTTCGTACTGCTGCCGCTATATTCATTTCGCCTCTCTTCAATTACTGGCTATGAGTTTGCTACGATCCCAAATCGTATAAACGATTCCTAAATATTAATGATCAAATGTTTGAAAAACACTCAGACTGCAGCATGCACATGCAGCCCTGTGTTTGTTTCTGTCTACGGTTGTTTATTTACTTAAGGCGCACAACTTGTGCAATAAATGAAATAAAATGAAAAAAATGAAATGAAATCTACGTTAGGTATTGGGCGTCTGGCAGACGTTGGTCATACGACGAACTTCCGACGCCATTTCGTCAGAACGGTGGTTTCCCACTGCCTTTAATTCCATGCTGAGCAGAAAAAAATTTCGCTTTACTAGCAGCGATGTTACAATCATATAGTCACTGCATTTGTTATACGCTGCATTTTTTGCTAGCCATATTGTATTTCTAAGTTTGAAACCCTAAAAAAGCCCAAACTAACCGAAAGGGCCAATTCGTAAAGAAATTTTAACGAGTAGTCAAGCGCAACAAGATCAATCGAGTGTAAAATGCTAAATTTCAGACGAGTGCAGTCTATGCCGCTCATATGTCAGAAAATTTCTATTCTCTCAAGCATTCATATGAACTCCTAACTTCTTTAGTACATTCCCAGTGAGCAAAGTTGTCGTATTTCAAACAGTGTATTCATTTTTTTGAGACACCCTCTATAACACAAAGACCAGCTTCAGTACAACAGATATTAGGGCATCACACTGCAGATGGGCGAGGTCAATTTTTGTTCTTGCGTATTATCCACATTGTGTCTTTTTGTTAAAAAGGTAAGCCTAATCTTCTATGCCTGTCGAATACTAAAATAGTTGATTTATTCCGGTTTCTCTATTTTTGCGAAATTTAGTGTGGGATAGAAAAATACGGTAGGTGTGTCTTTTTGTTAACATATTTCACAAAGAATTCCACTGATCTCTTATCGATAGTCAAGATGTGTGGCGGCCTTGCCTTAAGATGTTTATTCAAAACAAGTTCGGTAACAATAAAACGACGAAACCACTGTCCGATTTAGTTTTGCTCCACCGACTTTCTGAAAATATTGAGCCGTTCGTTTTATCAGAGGCAGCAGAAAGTCCTGTAGAATCCTACTTGACAACGCAGGCGACTTTTAGGTTGTAATCGAAGTGGTTTTCCGTGAAGCACTGCCTCACCAGGCACGCAAAGTTTCTTTTGCCCTGCAGCTTTCTGAGCTGAAATTATATGGTTGACGGCACTCATTTATTGGAAGTTGGAAAGTATGGAAAGCAACGTGAAAATTTTCAAATAAATAAAACATTAATGGCGTCCGCAGAGCTGCAAACGAGTCCATAGACTTTTTGAATTTAGAACCCAGTGGGTCACTTTGAAATAGGCAAGTGAAACAAGTGAAAATTTTAAAAAACTTTAAAATTATGCAAAAGAACATCTGTTTCAGGGATCTAAAGCATTAGGAGGCATGACGCACCCTCTCCTTCGTCTTCTCAGAGACGCTTCTTAATACCCTCCGCGTTGCAAACATTATGTGCATTGTACGGCTTGGGAACAATCTGAATTGAAAACGTCATAGAAAAGAGGCATCGCTCAGAGAGTTTTCCTCCCGTAGAAACTAACCCTCTATTTCTGAAGAAGATATAGTCGCGTTTCGTGTCAGGCTTTTGGCCTGTAGTTCCGTACTTCTTGGCTAGTTCGGACAAAGAGTCGTCGTATTCCTGGAATCCTATCATTGCATAGTGTAACCCTATTGAAAATGCACTTCTTATACTTTCGCTGTTGTGCCCTCTTCAAGTGAGCCGTGCTTAACGAACGCATAGCATAAGAAAAATGTGTTTACTATTATTGAACTAAATGCAAGGTATGTAAGTTTTCTAAGATCGGATTAGTCAGGTTTTTTGAAGATCTTTCACAATATTATGCTTGATTGGAGCGCCCTTAGATCGTGCGTTTAGCTTCGCAGTCCGCGTCGCAGCACCTCTTTTGGAATTTTGTTCCGTACGTTTGATGGAGGATATGGGACTCTTTTTTTTTTGCTAGGCTAAATGAAGCTGGTTTTACTGTTTAAGCTCCCACATAAACAAAGATTAAAAATCTAAAAATGAAAGAATTTCATAGCAAGGCTTTTGCCGGTATGACATTCGTTGGACGGAAGGGAAACTGCCACCAGGTCTTTTCCTTTTTTGTTGTTAATATCGAACCCTACCAGAGGATGCTTCTAAATGGCGCGGTTATGTTCAAACAATATGGCTATATCTTTGAGCCTATTTTGGACAACGGTTTTACTACTTTTAGTTTTATAGCAGGGGAACCTAGTGTGTTTGGAGGAGACGTGTTTAGAAAACCGCGGAAGACGAATAATTGTCTCTGTTTGATGATCTCTGCTTGCCATCAAGGAATTTATCCTAGTCGGATGAGAAAGGATAAAAGATAAAAAGGATAAAGGACGGCGATACTCCATCCTTTTTTGGGATGCGCCACGCATTCTATTCTACGGGATGTCATGGAGGCGACTTGAATGCGTATTTGGCCATGCAATGACTTGCGGAGACCAGCCGATGAACAAGTCAGCGCTTTATCCTTCCCAGACAAGTCTGGTAGCAGTTCAACAACCCCGGAGGGATGGAAGGTTGACTGGCCTAGGCGGGAAATCCGAACCAGGAATCTGGTATTGGCTGCAAGCGACAGCCGGTGCGTTCTCCGACTGCGCTACACGTGCCCATGGGAGGGTACCTAGCTAGAATTGCAAAACAAGTGTAAATAGTCTGGCCTCTTTAGACTAAGAAATTGCGACGAAGTGCTCTCTCGTAGACCAGTTCAGGCGTCGTTCTTGTAGACTCGTTTGACTGCAGCCGTTGTAAAATCAGTTAGAGTGGAGGGTCCTTCTCCCCACTAGGATAGGTCCCCGCAAGGCTTACTAGAGGCAGCACATCATTATTTCGACCTTTCCAGAATTGCTCAGCTTTGAGGTTTTTCATCAAAGAATCCGGTGACTGAATACCAGCTTGTGCGACGCGCCCTAGCTATGCTAGCATATTTTCCTCATTACTTTTCTCTTCTCATATGTAGCTGAGTCCTCGCCTCGCTTACTTTCTTGCAGGACTGGCATTTTTATTTTCTAAAAGTAACACTATATGTAGTACTAAATCGCACATAATGATTTAGAATGATTTTTCTATGATTTTTGGAATTGTTCCAGCACGTTGCTGCAATTCGTGTGATCAGCATGTTATAAGCTTTCTTGAGCGGTTTCCCAAATCCATTTACCTTATGCTTTTTCCGGAAAAGGTCCTGAAATGCCTTACACGTTCCTATAATAAAGAATGTTCCACCAACAATCCTCAGAAATTTAGCAACTACGGAACTAACCACGGATCTCCCTCGATAGAGAGCCTTCGGGCTCTCTTGTTAAGAGGGATCTCGGGCCGCTTGTCGCAGGGCCACGTGGCGCGTCCCCGGGTGGTGGATAGGGGAATTAAACGCGAACCAAATGCGACCGTGTACTGCCCAGAGACGCAGGTGGGATGCAGGGGATGGACTCCTTGCTCCTGCTGTGTCGGGTCGATGCGTTCCTTGTGCGTGGGAGCGGCATGTTCGTGCACAGTGTGCGTGGATGTGTCCGTGACTGTGCGGATTGTAACTGTGTCGGCTCGGCCAAAAGCTTGCACTCGGTAGACTGGGAGTACATGTAAGGCGATTCGAGGCCGCCTTAAGTCTCGCCCCGTCCCTTCGGGCAGTCTGGCTGGCTGCCCGGAGTACCCCGCCCGCACGACAGAGCCTGACTAGCTACCCGTGTTGTATTCCAGTCAAACACAGCAGCACTAAAGGGCCTCATTCCCCTGACCCCGAAAGAGCCCCCATTTCTGCAGCGATGGGAAGGACGAGTACGGAGAGGCTGCTAAAATCTCAGGGCCTAACCAGGCTGCGCAAACTGAGAAGGACTAGGATGACGATCTGTACTTACAACGCCCGCACGCTTGCATCGGAAGCATCCGTCGAGGACCTGATGATGCAAGCCAGGAAGATCAAGTACGACGTCATCGGACTGACCGAGACGAGAAGACACCACCCCCTACACGCCGCCTTCCGGAGAAGAACTGTTCCTCGGAACATGCGACAGCAGGGGAGTAGGCGGCGTTGGTGTCCTCGTCAACACGCACTTGGCCATGAACATCGATTCGTACGAGTCTCCGACAAGCCGAATCGGACGTCTGCGACTGAAGCGATGTGGCTCCGTGCCAGCCTTGACTGCGTTCGTCGCGTATGCCCCAACATCCGACTACGACGACGAAGACGTCGAGGCCTCCTACGTGGAGCTGGAGAAGTTCTATAAGGAAGATCACACCTTCTACAAGGTGATCGTCGGCGACTTCAATGCCAAGATCGGGCCACGAAGGTCGCTGGAAGAACTTCACATCGGAACCCACGGTTTGGAGTGGAACGAGCAAGGTGAAAGGCTGTCTGAGTTTATCATGTCGACCAAGACCATCCATGGAAACTCGCAGTTCCAGAAGCCTCCCTCCCTACGATGGACCTGGGAATCTCCCGGTGGCCAGTTCCACAACGAGATCGACCACATCATCTTCAACCGCAAGTATTGCCTGACCGCCGTCTCCGTTGTCCCCAAGTTCTACACGGGATCGGACCACCGCCTCCTTCGCACAAGGTTCCGCTTTTCGCGTCAAGGAGAGAAGGCCGCGAAGTTCAAGAAGAGGAGTCCCAGAACGACCATCAACTGGGATCTCTACACCTCTCTTGTCGGCCTTTGGGAAGATGCCGTCATGGACAACGTCGACGAGAATACGATCGCTTCGTGCACCATCTCCACGATAGTGCTAAGGGAGCCGAGAGCTTGAAGACCACCAAGAGACGCCTGTCTCCGGAAACTCTCGAGCTGATACGCCAACGTGGAGCAGCACGAGCGTCAGGCAACTATCAACTGACGTCCGAGCTTGCAAAGCTATGCAGAGCGGCGATAAAGGAAGATCTGAAGGAGAGAAGGGCGGAAGTGTTGGCTGAAGCAGCAGAGGCAGGGCTGAGCATCCGCAATGCCCGCCGGAACTTCGCCAACTTCAAGACCAAGATGACCGCTCTCCGACGTCCTGACGGAACCGTCACCTCTTCCAGAAGGACCATGGAGAAAGTCATCCACGACTTCTACTCCGATCTCTTCGATAGCCACGTCCACCTGCCCCTACGCCATCTTCCGCAGGATGGATACGTCATCCCCTCTGTTCTCCCTTCCGAGATCCGACACGCCATCTCGTCGGTGAAGAAACGTACAGCACCCGGTCCTGACAGGATCGGAGCTGAACACCTGAAGAACCTCCCTCCAGCGCTCATCAACACCCTGGCGCGGCTCTTTTCGCGCTACCTGTCGGAGTGCAAGGTTCCATCTCATTGGAAGACCAGCAAGACCGTCTTGCTGTACAAGAAGGGAGACGTGCACGACATTGGCAACTATCGCCCGATCTGCCTGTTGTCCGTAGTCTACAAGCTGTTCACTCGAGTCATCCTGAATAGGATTAGTAGAACGCTGGACGAAGGACAGCCATGCGAACAAGCAGGATTTCGGAGAGGATTCAGCACGATCGACCACATACACACCATTACGAAGCTCATCGAAGTGTCGCGAGAGTACAAGCTGCCGCTGTGCCTTACTTTCATCGACCTGAAGAAGGCATTCGACTCCGTCGAAACTGAAGCGGTCATGGAAGCCCTGCTCACCCAGGGCGTTCCTACTAAATACATCAGAGTCCTTCGAGAGCTGTACAGTGGATTCACGACCAAGATCTCACCATTCTACAACGACGTCGTCATTGACGTGAAGAGAGGGGTTCGACAAGGGGATACCATATCCCCGAAGCTCTTCAGCGCCACCCTCGAAAACGTTGCGCGAACTAGAATGGGATGACATGGGAGTGAAGGTCGACGGCCGGCAACTGCACCATCTTCGCTTCGCTGACGACATCGTGCTCATAACACCGAGCATCACTCAGGCGGAGCGAATGCTGGCCGACTTCGATCGTGTATGTGGAAGCGTTGGACTGCAGCTGAATCTTACGAAGACGATGTTCATGAAGAACGGATGGGTTTCTGATGCCCCATTCTCGCTCAACGGAACGAACATCTCCGAATGCTCCAGCTATGTGTATCTGGGTCGCGAAGTCAACATGGCCAACGACCTAGCACCAGAGCTGAGCAGGAGGAAACGAGCGGCTTGGGGAGCTTTCAAGAGCGTCGAAGAAGTCGTGAAGAAAACGAAGAACGTCCGACTCCGTGCCCACCTATTCGACTCCACTGTTCCTCCTGCCCTAACATACGCCTCAGAGACCTGGGCTATACGAAAGCAGGATGAACACGCGATCAGCGTCGCGCAGCGTGGAATCGAGAGGACGATGCTCGGAGTGACACGACTCACGCAAGTGAGAGAAGGCCTCCGGAGTTCCGAGCTTCGCCGACGTTCGAAGATCAGAGACGCTGTCGCATGGGCCAAGTCGTCGAAAATTAGGTGGGCCGGCCACGTAATGCGATTCGCAGACACCTGCTGGACGAGAGCCGTCACAGACTGGATTCCGCGGGATGTCAAAAGAACACCAGGACGCCCACCAACGCGTTGGTCGGACTTCTTCGTGAAAGCCCTGAACGACCGATATGACGCTCTTCGTGTCCCTCGAGCGAGGAGGATCCATTGGACCACTCTGGCACGCGACAGGGACGAATGGAGACGCTGCTGGCGCCCGCTCGAGCAAGTCGATGATCAACGGGACGACAGGTGATACAGGTGATACGGAATGGTATTGCTCACCGTCGACGAGAGGAAGATTGGAGGTAGTTCTACATAAGAGCTCACAACTTTCTAATAAGAATAGCAACAATCATGTTAACTGCATAGACTATTGCATTAATCACATGCTGCATACCAGTCAGTGTGTTTTTCTATGCATTTGAAAAAGTCTTTTAATAACGTAGCCTAATTTTGTTGCAAGACTTGTCGCCAACCTGTCGAGTCATACTTCATTACTAAATGATGGCATTCTGCTAAATCTATAAACTAACCAGGTCAAATCTTTCCTCCTCAAAAACATCAAGAATGTCTTCCATGACATACTTCGTGACATCGTGACATAATTTGGAATCTGAAAATTTCATTCAGTAACATAATGTAGGTGCATTGAAAAAATTGAAAAATTCTGCACTAAAGCAAAAAAAAAATTCGAAAATTACTCACTTTCAGCCAGTATAACAGTGCTACACAGAGCAATTCCCAGTACCTATAAAACAGTTTTCTAGAACAGACCTGATGTCTGGTGAAGTGCAATGACCTACCGTAGCGTAGTGGAAAACCATTTTGTAAAGTAGCTGATGTCTTGCTGACGACACCTCAATTTATAGGGCTTTAAATCGTAATATTTGATGCGCTGGTTTAATAATGCGGCTGCTGTGTTTATTGCTCTAACCGTTTCAAAACCGCGAGACATTGATTATATCACTCACCCTGTACTATGTGAAATACGTTTTCCAACAACATGAGTAGGTGGCTGCCGTACAATAAGTACTCAGTAAAATGAGTTTGTCGGCTCATCTGGAACACACAAAGCAAGGGTGTTTCTAGTGTAAGTTGTACGAAATCATAACACTAGGTCGCTTTGTCCGAAACACAGTTTCACAACCATAACCGTAGATAAGAGGTACTCACATGACCTCACCATCGTGAACACCAAATTTCGAAAGCGTGATTCCCACCTCATCTCGTTTTATAGCGGGAATGCTAAAACGCGGATTGACTATGTCCTTCTTAAGGCCCCCGCAGACTTTTGCGGCGTCGCCGCTGCCCTATGCTTAACCATAGGGCAGCGACGCAGAGCTCGCCGCCAGCGGCACCGGCGGCACCGGTTGCGTCGCTGGCGGAAATGACTTGAATCATTCCACCCGGCGGCGCCGCTCCAGCGTCTGTCTGTCTGCGCTCTGCGCTCTGCCCTTTCGCGGCGGGATCCAGAGCGGAGACGTCGATGCGGGCGCGCGATCGTCATCGGGGCGTGTTATTGTTAAGCACCAGTCGGTCCCGACTAGAAATAGTACAGTACCTCGCCGTCACCGCTCCCACTGATGATGAGTCAAGCCGCTGAGCGGCTCGGCGGCACCGCTCAGCGATTTCGCCCGCCGCTCGCCGCAGAAGTCTGCGGGGCCTTTAGGCGTCGCGACCAAGGCCTTGTCACAGACGCGAAGACCGTGCCGTATGAGACGGTTGCCACGCAACATCGTCCACTGATCTGCTCGCTGGAGATCACACCTTCCGGGTGTTGAGCGATGCGGGTCGGCTAGAATCAAATGGTGGCGACTGAAAGAGAAGGAAGCAGCAGTTATTTCTCGCATTCGGTTGCCGACGGTGACAACTGTCGACGAAACCTGGAGGGATGCTACCGATGCGATAACTCGGTCTGCACTCCTCGAACTCGGCACAACGAAGCCTGGACGACGCTGGGTCGACAAGCAGGCATGGCTGTGGACTAATGATGTCAGAGAGAAAGTCCGAGAAAAGAAACGGCTCTAACACGTATTTATCGGTGATAAAACAGTCCATAATTGGCGGAACTATCGAGAAGCGAAGAAAACGGCAAGGGAGGCTTCTAAGCAAAAACTGGAAACTTCACATCTTTGTGCTTTATATTATTATTTGCATTATTTATATTATTATATATTTAATACTATATTATTATATTAATATATTAATATTATGTTGTTATATTATTTTATATTATATTATTTATTATATTGTTTGTTTATTGTATTATTAAGTTATTTATTATTTATTTATTTACAAGTGCTCCGTCACGCCTATCCGCGTGCCTCGCACTTGCGAGCTTCGCGCGATGTTGCAGCATCGCTAAGCTAAGGACAATCGCATGAAGCTAGCTGCTGTACTTGTTCAGCTTTTTCCCTACTTAGCGGTACAAAAGGCTCGCAGCACGCACAGTATCTAGTATGATAAGGTGATCTATTGGTTCCTCACTATTGGTCCTCCCTTAGTAAAACGGTCCCCCATTACTGCTCCCCTCAATGATCCCCCTTAGCGGACGACGTCTTCGGCAAGCCTTCTGAATCTCAAAACACGCTGAACGACATCTTTGGCACGTCCCTTGAGTCCCCAGGCACGTCATGCGATGTATTCTGCACGCCTTCTGAATCCCCTGGCACGTAGAAGACGTCTGGGTATTCTCCGCTATTTTCACGGCCCGTAATTTGATCAGTATCGATTGATGGCGATCGAAACTTTAAAAACCAACTTCAGATTCGTGTTCAGTGACCACTTGAACGACATTCACAAAAAATCGATAGTCGGATCAATATCGGTTGATGGCGATCGTTACCTCAAGAACGAACTCCAGATTCGTGTTCTGCAACCGCGATTACCCCAAGGCGGATGTTTCCAGCAGGCAGGTAGAAAACGTCTGGGTATTTTCCGCTATTTTCCCGCACCGTAATTTGATCAATATCGACTGATGACAATCGATACTTCAAAAACGAACTTCAGACTCATGCTGAGCAACCTTGACTACCCCATGTTAACGTTTCGTGTCGCCTGGACGACGTCCACAAAAAATCGATAGTTTGATCAATATCGGTTGATGGCGATCGATACTTCAAAAACAAAACTTCAGATTCGTGTTCAGGGAGTATTACGCAGATTGTACTCACATGCTGACATGATGCAATCCGCATTATTCTGTCGCAAGTTAGATGAATAGATCTACTGGAAAGTCAACGCGATGTCAATGAGAAATATGAGCTTTTCCTCAATGTATTGAAGAAAGCTGTCGATACTTTTGTTCCTTTTAAAAGAGTTTTGTCGCATAGAGATGCACATTTTCCAGCTTATCTGTCCAGTATGGTTAATTATTAGAAATGCCTATTCCGCAAAGTCAAGCGTACGGCAAATTGGGAAATATTCACAAGTATAATGCCGAACTTGACAAGAAACTTCGAAAGTTAAACAACTACTTAAAAGTTAAAGCTGTCGAATCTAGGAACCCTCGTAAGTTTTGTTGGTTTCTGATCTGATATTCCAAGATATAAGAAGCGTTGTCTCAGGGCAAAGAGTGTGATGCTGTTACTGATCACGCTGAGGCTGAATGGTTGACTGAAGGATTCGCTTAGGTGTTTTGAAAGGTGGTGGCGTCCTGCTGTGAAAATGCAGTGATGGAAAGCTTTCAGGGGTTTGGCGGGGTTATGCTTTTGCGTCTCCTAAAAGTTTGGCCACCCTCCTCCTCATTCATTCTTGATGAGATTTTTCTGAGCTTTATTCAGCAGATTATTGATGTCATTTGTGTTTCTTTGTCCTACATTTTCAATCGGTCTCTTATGCATTTTAAGGTCCAGCGCGCTGGAAGCACTCTTATGTCACTCTGGTTTAAAAAAGGTGATCTTCTAATCCGGAAAACTATAGACGAATCAGTATCACCTCCAACTTTTACAGGCTCTTTAGGAATGTTCTTAAAGAACACATACCGGAACTTGCTTGTAAGTATGGAATTTTACCTCCTGGGGCCGGATTCATCAAAGTTACTGAAGTAACTTTAACGGAGAATTGTAAGCGAAAAGCTCAGATAACGCGGCTTATCGCTCACCATATCGCTTGATAAGCCGCGATATCTGAGCTTTTGCTTACGATTCTCCGTTAAAGTTACTGCAGTAACTTTGATGAATCCGGCCCCTGGACAGCATCGATTTATGAGAGGTCGGTCGTTCAAAACAAACCTTCTAGAATGTATCAATGGCTGGGGCGAGGCTTTGAACAAGAATTTGAGTTGTGATGCCTTCTATTTCGACTTCACTAAGCTTGATCGAGTATCACTCACTCAGAAAAGTTTTGTCTAAACTGACTTTGCTTAACTTTCATCCTATTATAGTGAAGTGGATTGGAGAGCGATTAAGCAACCAAACGTTCCAAGCGCATTTGGGGCAGTACTTCCCTGGAGTCAAAGACATGCCTCAAGGAGGTGTCTTATCGTCAGTCTTATGCAATCTCTACACCGCTGATTTGCCTAGAATCGTAGAACCCACTAGTCACGGTAAGCTGTACGCTGACGACATCACGTTGTCTAAGGTAATGGATGATTCGGAGAACGTTGGAATACTCCAGGAGGCGGTGGATCTGCTTGTCCAATGGAGTAAAAGGCGACAGCTTACGTTGTCTCCGACTAAAGTGTGTGCATGAAGCTTAACCAGAGCCATCTCTCTGTCTCTCTTGATTACCATATTGATAATTTCCTTATCGCTACGGTGCGTAGCGTCAGGATTCCCAATATGGCGCCAAAATGGATTTCTCCGAGCACATGTCTAATTGTTGTAGACGCACCCAACACAGAATCTAATCGATTTTTAGAAGTCTCACTACCAAGAATAAGGCTGTTTGTATAAGGGCTTATAAGTCACCAGACGTTCAGCGGCCTAACGGCCGCCAAACGTCTGGTCCGAGAACAGAATTGCCACGACGTCTCTGACACTCTTTCTGCACTATGACACACGTGCCACGACTTCTGTAAGCCGTCTTTAGAAGTCCGACACACACTGAACGATGTTGAGGGAAAATGCTGGTCCTCCCCCCTCCCCCTTGTTCAAGCTTCCCCCTCCAGTGGCCCCCTTTGTTGGTCCTCTCCTACTGGTCAACCTTACTCGGAATCCCTACGCAAGTTGGACAACGTCTTCAGCACGTCTTCTGAAACCCTACGCACGTTAGACGACGTCTTCAGCACGTCTTCTGAAACCAGATGCACGCTGAAAGACGTCTAGGGCACGCGTCCTGAACCCCTACTCTCTGCACTCGATCCCCATTCATACTCTGACGCGTTGCCCCTTGAATATCTCGTAAACTTGGACGATCAACTGCCAAAGTTATAAATTGCCAGCAATCGCCCATGATTAAGCTCAAAGAAAGCCCGGCTGGCATAGGCCGCACCGTCGTAGGCATCTTTTAGCTTCAGTCCCCCCTCCCCGTGATGGACACGTGGCATTAGCCGATTATATATATGTAGTAGGATACCGTTAGTAGAGAGTGCCTCCGTTAGTAGAGATTTTCACTACGGTTTTGCCACAGTAGAAATAATTTGATCTATGCGCTGGAGAAGGTACAGAATAACTTTTGTAATTTAGGGTACCTAAAGCCTCGATAAGGAACAAATACCTAGGTCTTCATTCCTTGGCATCTCGTGGAAAATTCTTTGATATTTGTGTGGTCTACAAATTGCTCCACCATCCGCGTTATAGGGAATCCAAGTCCTGTGCAATGCGAGTTTCTCACACTAAGGGAGAGCATGATAAGATTTTTCTCTCCTAGGGGCACGCTTAAGGTCTGCCTCTTCCCTCATGGGGCAGTCAGTGCTTATCTTAGGGCGGCGAAATGCATGCAATCCTTTTTTTTCTCTGTAGCAGCCTAAGCGGTTGGTTCGAGTTAGTTTGAGTTAGGAGGTTTAGGATTGAGACGTCTTTTTATTTCTTGGGCTTTGGGTTGCTCCCTAAGAAAGCTGTGTTGCGCTATTTTTGATTGCAGATCTGACATCATTTGATTTCTTGTTATGTCTTTACGGTTTTTGGCTGATTGAGTTCTCGGTGTTGCGCTTTTGTTGTAACTGTTTTGTTGTTGTGTCTATGCGACTAAGGGTAGGCGCTTATCGCGTACGTTTGAATAAATAAATAAATAAATAGTCATCTACTTGTAACGTATATTGCACGAAGTTCTTCAGCATCGAGCAGTGGACCAGCGATAAAGCCGACACACGACGGTAAATCTCTTTATATTCGATCAGTTGTACCAATAGAATATAATCAACACGTAGCACAACAGTCACTGTTAAGCACTGCTGCTCCATCAATCGGGTTAACCTACATGGGAAGAGATGGTGAATTTGCCAGGGAAAAAGAATCATGCCGGAATTTGGTGCTTCGTTGTCAGATTTGTCTTAGCCTAAAAAGGCTTCTTGGAATAGTTCGCAGTCGTATAAGAACAAAGTGGCTGAAGTTGTTTTCGTTCTAGAGTTTCCTGAACACAGAATGTCTCTTATGATGCTAACACGATTGCTGCGCCGATAGTGTTTAAGATCTAAAGCAAGCATCAGATGATTAGATCAGATGACTAGAACAGTGTAGTGACTACTCGTGAAACATGCTCATTTTCTCGTTTTAATTATTTACCAGTCGTTCAGCGGCCTAGCGGCCGACGACGACGACGACGAAAACAATCTTCAGATTCGTTTAGCGAACTTGATTATCCTCAGGGCTGAAGCTTCGTGCCGCTTGAACGACATCCGCAAAAAATCGATAGTATCGATTGTTCGACTTCAGATCCGTGTTCGGCGACCTCGATTCAGTCATTCAATACGGTGTATGAGGTAGACATTAAATAACACAACCTCACAGGACAATCTGCTTCTAGGTCTCCGACGAAAGGGAGAAAAACAAGTGCGAGTTAACTCTACTTCGCTTCTATAAAGTACGAGTATAGATCCTGCTCTACATCTGAACGACCTTCGGCTCATTTTGAAGTGTCATAGCTGTTAGTGTGTGCTAGTGCTGTTGGTAGAATTTGTGTGTGAAAATTTATTCAGAGAGAATCGCTCCACACCAGAACAGAAAATACCATTCGCTTTCATTCACATTGGGTCTGCCGGCTTCCTAAAATTCTCTGCATTTCATAGACCATTTTAAACACCATCTTATGATGAAAACCTACTTTGCAACACAAGCGATATTCAGATCGAATGTGCTGAAATCCTGGTCTCTGAAGCATTGAGTTAGCACGCATCTGTACCTCTTGACGCCAGTCGCCATTCTGTGCTAAATTAAAGGATAAAGGATAAAGGACGGCGTTACTCAATCCCTTCTAGGATGCGCCAGCGCATTCTACTTCTACGGGATGTCGTGGAGGCGACATGAATGCGTATTTGGCCATACAATGACTTGCGGTGGCCAGCCGATGAACAAGTCAGCGCTTTATCCTTCCCAGAGAAGTCTGGTACCAATTCACCGACCCCGGAGGGATGGAAGGCTTGGTTGGCCTGGGCGGTAAATCCGAACCAGGAACCTGGTTTCGGGTGCACGCGACAGTCGCGCCTCCTCCGACTGCGCTACACACGCCCTATGCTAAATTAGGTCACTGGAAAGAGCAATAAAATTATATATGATCTACTGAATGTCGAGAAAATTTAATTGTTTTTGCAACAAATAAATTCATTTTCCATAATAAGAAACAAGGCTTAGTTCTCTTATAACAATTATGCAGAAATCAGTTAGATACATGGATCAATTTTGAAAATGAAATCCGTGAAAGTATGAACTAAGAAAACTGGAAGGTAGCGTACTAGAAAAAAAATCACTATCTGAAATAGAGCTGTGAGATTTTATAGGAAAGTGCTTTCCTACCTCACAAGCTGTTCTCGTAGCATCATTTACGCTCGCAAGCAAGACTTGTCTTGTTGCATCTACTATATTATCTTCACGGGTTATAAACGTTCTGAAAAGTAAGAACGTTCTAAATGAACATCTGACCATAATGACAATAGCAGTAAAAGGTTTTTGAGGTGTGAACACTAACCCAGTCTTCTTAACATGCATGTAGTCGCTTCCCTCATCAGGCGCCATGCCATACTTATTGAAGCGCTCCGCTACCCGATACAAGGCCTCGTCGAATTCCTGTAACATCACCAGGCATATCTATTGTATACAGCGCACAATATCTGATATTAATAATCTTAAACTTATCTCTTCTTGAAACCTCGACATTGCTGTGAGTTGTCAGTTAGCGTATACTGTGCCACACGAGGTTTTCAGGTAGATCTTTATTTCGCAGGGCCTGACGCGTTTCGACTTCACGTCGTCTTCAGAGGCCATAACCTGCATGAGTTAGAACTGCACTCTACCCCACCAAGCGCCTTAACTGCCCTAGCATTTTCGACCTACACCTACGACCACAACTAGAGTCCAAATGGGAGAAACGAATCCAACAATTGGACCCACCGCAGGGCCGATTCGCCCACGTAAGTTGACCAGTAGAGGCGAATGAGGCACACTGTGCATCACTGACACTACCGGTCGTGTACCCTTCACGATGAGCACAAATGGTAAGAAATCGCTCGTCACAGAAAGGCAATCAGTTCGGTTGTTCGTCAGTGGATTTCTTGCGAAAATCCAGAATGCCTCTAACGCTTTTCTTGCCGAAATATCTCTCTCAATGATAGTAATGGTAGTTTAGGGGACTGCTCAAAGATAGAAGCAATTTATCAGATTGAGTGTCTGGCATGTAGCGCAAATTATATCGGGAACATCTATCTGGGAAACGACGTGGATTGCTTACCAACCCACTTGAAAACATTGGATTGACGCTCATAACGGTAATGATTAAAGGATAAAAGGATAAAGGACGGCGTTATTCAATCCCCTTTGGGATGCGCCACGCATTCTACTTCTACGGGATGTCGTGGAGGCGAGTTGAATGCGTATTTGGCCATACAATGACTTGCGGGGGCCAGCCGATGAACAAGTCAGCGCTTTATCCTTCCCAGACAAGTCTGGTACCAATTCACCGACCCCGGAGGGATGGAAGGCTTGGTGGGCCTGGGCGGGAAATCCGAACCAGGAACCTGGTATCGGGTGCAGGCGGCAACCGGCGACTCCTCCGACTGCGCTCCACGCGCCCTTGTTCATTCCTGAACATATGCTGACGGTAATGATTACGAGGTGAAATGCGCAATTTTTTCCATTGAGGGAGATATTTCGGCAAGAAAAGCGTTAGAGGCATTCTGGATTTTTGCAAGAAATCCGGTGACGAACAACCGAAATGATTGTCTTTCTGTGACGAGCGATTTCTTACCATTTGTGCTCACTGTGAACTGTAGGCGACCGGTCGTGGCAGTGATGCACAGTGTGCCTCATTCGCCTCTGCTAGCCAACTTACGTGGGCTAATCGGCCCTGCCGTGGATCCAATTGATGGGTTCGTTTCCTCCATTTGGACTTTAGTTGTGGTCGTAATTGTAGGTCGAAAATGCTAGGGCAGTTAAGGCGCTTGATGGGGAAGAGTGCAATTCTAACTTATGCACAACATTCAGACCTCTGAAGACGACGTGAAGTCGAAACGTGTCAGCCTCTGCGAAATAAAGATCCACCTAAAAAAAACTCTTGTGACACAGTATCTGATATTAATACTTTAAAGGAAGGTAGATAAACCTTTTCCTATACGCTCCTGTTCTAGTGTTCGTAAGGGCTAATACCGCTATTATATTTACTAAACAAACCGTTGATTACCATTCTCGCAATTCTCCTTTACGTAACGTAGTTTTGGTGGATAACCAATGGGGTGGCTTTACTATTCAGTGGAACAAAGGTTTATTTTCACGGTTTTATAGCAGAACCCTCAATAGTGGTACACACATCGTATATGTACGCAATTTCAGTGGGCGTAGCCACGATATGGCGACATTCTGGTCGCAATCGGTATCACAAGCGTAAACCTAAAAGACGGTGCCGCACTCGAGCACCGCGGAAGATTACGTTCATGAGTGCCTACTTACGGTATCGCTAGGTTATGCCTGTGGATGATATTCAATGGTGCTTATCTTATATTGCTAACCTAAGCATCTTAAGTCCTATCATTCAAATCGAGATCTCCTATATTATAATACACTTTATTATATTACAGTAGTACATTAATATATCTAGATGTAGATCTAGTTGGGTATCCACAACAGAAGTCAATATATTTATAGATCAAGGTTTGTTAACTATGATATACCCAATGATAGAAGAAAGCACCATGAGCACGGATCAGTTTTATGCGTTTGCTGTAGTGTTTTATGCTTATTAATTTATCAAAAGGGGCGTGTGTAGCGCAGTCGGAAGTGCCTGCTGTCGCTTGCACCCGATACCAGTTTTCTGGCTAGAATTTCCCGCCTAGGCCAACCACACCTTCCATCCCTCGGGGGTCGGTGAATTGGTACCAGACTTGTCTGCGAAGGATAGAACGCGGACTTGTTCATCGGCTAGCCACCCCGCAAGTCGTTCTACGGCCAAATACGCATTCACACTGCCTCCGACATCCAGTAGAAGTAGAATGCGTGGCGCTCCCAAAAGGGAATGAGTAACTTTGAGTAACCGTCCTTTATCTTTTTTTATTTTAAAGCGTGGCTCTCCACGTACAAAAACAAACAAATAAATAAATAATCGTCACTCGGACCTAAGACGTAAAGGCGTTTTGAGGGTTTGTTTTTTATAAATGACCTTACTTTCTCCACATAACATATGTTGTAGAGTCCCTGTTGACTGAGGAGAAGACTCACCAGCATGGGAGCAAGTAGGTGGACACCCCAACAATGTCTTGTTTCACAAAATCTGTCACATCGTTACAAATTGTGAGACCTGGAATGCAGGTTGTGACTAAATAGGAACGAAAGACTTCTACCTGTAGAACGTCTAATAACTGAAGCTGTGCCTAATGTTACTCACCATTGGCCAAGTTGAAGGTTGAAGTTGCTAGGAGAATAATAACCACCTGGAAATGCTGTTCTGAGAAAACCAAGCTCTTCAAATTGGAGAAACTGTGCTGTGAAGATTAAGCTCTTAAAAAACGGAGAAACTGAGAGTAAGTAGCTTACTTTACAGAACAAAGAGACCATCACGTTATGACGCTGAGCAGAATGCTTCCAGCATCCTATCTTATAAAACGTTTGGTCATAGCGTATCAAAGTGTTCGTTATTTTTCACCATTCTTTCGATTTTCCCTTTAATTTAACCGTTATGAAAAGAGCCACGAATCAAAGCGGTGAACATTACATTTTGGATAGTAGTGCCTTACTTGAAGTGTACTTTCCCGTTACTGAAAAGGCACTACCCCTAACTACTTCCCTATCGTACATGCGGAATTTGCGATAGAGCGTGCACTTGCACTTCATGAAATGGGAGCCTTCATTTTATATTTTACTGATAGCACAACATTTTGTGTTCATATCAACAGGAGTACGATTATGAGTCTTTCCCGAGCATATGAGCACAGAATATCCGCTTAATTAAGTCAGTGTTGCAGGATACCTCAAAGCTTCATCCCCTCTGCGTTTGACGCTAAATCTTAGTACGCACTTCTTGACTTGTTCTTTTTATTCATGTAAGACTGAATCAAATCAAACGTCGCGGAACCACAAACGCCCAATTCTTTATGGTAGTAAGATAGACGTGCTATGATTTTTTGAAGAATTCTACATGATTTACCACATGGCGCTTGTAGACAATTCTGGTTGCTTTTTCCTGATAGACAAGAAAAAGAAGAAAAAAGTAGTTTTGAGTTACATGCTTTGTCAAATGCTTCGAAAAATCGAAATAAATGACGACAATAGGGATTCATTTGTTTAGGGCAGTGGCCAGTCATGAACGCAATCAAACGTTTGTATAGTAGTTGATGCTCCAATAATAAAGTCATGTTTTCCAAAGGTATCGATTTATTATTATTTATTATTAGTCCATGAGACTAATTTATCCCTTATGATTTTTTTCTGAAACTGTGGTCGTATGGAGATTAGTTCAAAGAGAAGTGTTCTTTTTTCGGAATTGCAGTTATAAAGGTTTCTTTCCATATAAACACTAAAGTTGCATTTAGGATTAATGCAAGAGGTGTATAGTATAGTACCTCTGCATATTTCCTATATTCAATTTGAGATATACCATCGTAATTGAACAAGAGCACTTTAGCTTTTTCGGCACTCTTAACACTTCCTCAGGAGAAATCCTTATTTTATCAGAATTTCTGGAAGGTTGGGATGAAAAAGAGGAACTTACGCTTAGTCCGATGGTATTGCATATTTTCATGTCATCTCTACTATTTACTAACACCAGATTCTTCAACATCTATTAAGAATTGATGGTAGATCGGACGTATAATCTCGAAAGAGAATTAGAGAAAGTACTGCTCTTTGAGAAAAAGCATGTTTCACAAAATTCTTACAGAAGAAGCTGTTAGAACTTTAGCTTAGCTCTTCATACTGAATGCGTTCACTGGTACTGCACTACCAGCAAATGAAATTTCGACACTTCGCCCTTGTCATATGGAGCGGTGGTGTGGTCCTCCTTGTTGATACTTTCCTCGATAAATTGAAACAAACTACACCGCAGCATACTTTTTATCTACGATAAATTTAGATATGGTTGGCACAATTGAGGCTCTTTCGATCTTCTTTATTGGCAAGCTTCCGCTGCTTAGCAGCTTCCTCAGGCCTTTACTAACATTACATATAGTGAACACCACCATCAAAACATCATACTATATAATAATCCGCTAAGCGATGAGTCATAAAATAGGGGGAATTACGGGGCACAAATTAAGGCAAGAAATTAGCGGAAAATACCCATACGGCTTCTACGCGCCTGGCGACTCAGTAGACGAGCAGAACATGTCGGCAACCGTGCCTGGCGACTCGCTAGACGTGCCAAACACGTAGGCGGCCGTGCATGGTGAGCCGTAGACGTGCCGAAGACGTCGGTGACAGTGCCTGGGCATTTAGATGATCATCGACGTAAGGCCTTCACAGCAGGGGAGACAATCGATATCGATCGATATCGTCGATTTTTTCGGATGTCGTTCAAGCGGTACGAAACTTCAGCGCTGGGCTAATCGTTGAACACGAATCGATATCGACCAATCGATATCGATCAACGTTATCGGTTTTCTGTGGGTGTCGTTCAAGCGGCACGGAACTTCAGCCCTGGGGCTAATCGAGGTCCTTACCGGTGGTTTTCTTCCAGATTTAACCGATCAGAGTGGAGATGGGGAGAGGGTTGGGACACGCCGGTGGTTTTCTTCCAGATTTAACCGATCGGGGTGGGGAGAGGGTGGGAGACAAGCGGGTATTATGGCCGAAGGAGTGCTCCACATCAGGTGGAAAGTTTCAATGTGGAGGCCAGTATCGATCGATATTGTCGATCGCCTGACCAGTGGTTTTCTCCCAGATTTAACCGATCGGGGTGGGGGGGGGGGTGGGAGACACGCGGATACTATGGCCGAAGGAGTGCTCCACAACAGTTGAGGAAGAAAGCACTGATTAACGCAAATAAATTACGTTTCTGAACTGTCTGAAGATAGTGCCGACGTTGAATAGATGTGGAGGATGGAGGGAGGGAGAGCTGGACGGCTTCATATTGAAGAACTACTCACCTGATCTTAAAGAAGGTAAACCAAGGTTCGAAATTATTATGGTTTTCAAATACCTCTTTTTGCTGCTAAGGCGACGAGAAGGCTGCACAAGCAGAGCAGCTGCTTGAAGTGAGTGCTCTTGGCTTAGTGACTCTCTAAGGTCGGTCTGTAGAGTTACTGAGCTCTTCACGAGGTTGGTAAACGACTTTATTGGCGGCTAACGTTTCGGCTGGATCGCCTTCTTCAGAGCCTGAAAGGGTCAAGTCAGTTAGGAGTTACCCCACCAAACATCTCTTCAACCTTACAAAATTCAATGTCAAATTTTTGGAAGCCTGAACAAAGGAGAGAATCCGAGTACCGTACCTCACCACAGTCCACTGAAGGACCAAAGGAAGCCGCACAAGGTAAGCTGGGGTACGAGACAGCACCTACCCCAGATCAGAATGCGAGACTGAGGTAGGGCTTGAGTTCGAGCGTTATATACAGGCATTCCCCTTTTCGGTTGACCTTGGGACCCCTGGAGTAGATCCAGAACGCCTCAAGGGCTTTGCGCGCCGACGTTTGAACCTCGCGTCCCAGAATCCTCACTCCAACTCCAAAATCCTCCCCTCCATGAGAATTGATCCTGTGGTAGCCTAGGGCAGTGGATGCCCTAAGCTTCTCCTTGCCATCCAGATGCTCCTTAATCCTCACATGCAGAGGACGGCCAGTTTCGCCGATGTACTCCTTGCCACAAGCTTGACAGGAGATCAGGTAGACTACACCCGATACGGTGCAGTCACCTTCCTTTCCCCCTGGGCAAACCACACAATTCGGGGTCCCACAAGTGCGGTCATATAGTCGATTGCGGACCAACCTGGTCTTAAGGTTGTCAGGTGGAAGATCAATGACCGCAACCACGTTTTCTAGCCCAGATCTCCTCAGACATTTCCGTATAGAAGTGCTCACTTCATCGGAGACGAAAGACACCAGAAATGGAATTTTCGTAGTTGGAGTAGTGCCGCTTTCCTGAACTGCCCTCCCCCTGGGTCTGAATGAGGGTTTACGGAGAGAATAGCCGTTGAGAACGGCTATCTCCCTAGCCACCTCCAGGGATTCATTCCGCTCACCTTCTCCGGTACACACACTAGCTGCCGTTCGGAACATGTTCCTTCCTTTGTCCGATGTGGGTGTGCCGATCGACTATGGACAATTATGTTTTTGCAGCTGGGCTTTCGATACCACTTGGTGATATAGCTATTCCCTGCCAGCTGAACTTGAACGTTGAGGAAAGGGAGCCAGTTCCCACAAGGCTTTTCCCTTGTGAGTTTGATGTATTCGGACTGGCTGTTCATAATCTCAAAGCACTTGTCCATTTCGTGTTGTGTGGCGGTGACGATAAAGCAGTCATCCACATATCGGCAGTATAACAAAGGAAGCAGTGACACCACCGGTGCCTCGATCTTTGACATGAAGGCAACGGCCAGTGTGGGTGCTAGTCGTTGTCCCATAGCCAATCCCCTTATTTGCGCAAAATACCTCCCGGACCACCTGAAGATATTGCAAGACAGACACTCTTTAAGGAGTGTCATCAACTGGCTTATGGAAGAACCAAACATGTTAATAGCTCCTTGGTGTTGGCTGAGGAGCTCGAAGATGGCTTCCATAGCGGAATCGTTTGACACATTGGTGTATAACGCCGCAACATCAAACGACTCCATGACGCAGGTGGTGCTAAGTCGCGTTCTCCGGAGGCATTCAAGGAACATATTGGTGTTGCTAAGGTGAGCTGGAATAAATTTTAGCAGCTGGCCTAGAACTGAGTTGAGAAGCCACCCGATTTTGTCCGTTGGACCACCCACGCAGCTAACGATGGGTCTGACCTTGATGGCAGCGGGGTTGACTGAGGCCAAGTTGTCGTCTTGTGAAAACTCTAAGGTCGCCCGAAGCGCGCAAGTGCGAGACACGCCGACAGGCGTGTCTCGCACTTGTACAATAATAACGGTAAGCAGTAACCATGCGGACCTCGCAACAGAGCCTCACCATAGCGATTTTCCTTAAAAATAAAGTTACTTTAAAGAACATTGTCACTGATCTTCTTAATCACTACATGATTAAGAAGATCAGCGACAAGCCTCAGCTCATCGGCCTGCTCACCCCTACTGCTAATTTCGGGGTTCAGCTTCTTTAATGCAAGGGCTTCGAGCAGTTTCATTTCAAGCGGGGTTATCAGTGAGTGGTGTAACACGTTAACTTTAATTGCAGGAGGGTCTTCATAAGTGTGGTGGAGGAAACGGTAACAACTACATCTTTGTATGAGTGTGCATTGATGTGTAAATTAATGAGGAATTTGTGAAACGAATAGCAGTGTGATAAGGCACGATGGTTGCATTGGGAATGTGCTGAAGAAATGTGAGTTAGGAGCGTTGCATTATTAAGCTATAACGTATTTGATTGCTAGTAAGAAAACAAATTAGTGTAAAAAGAAAGCATAATATTAGGTCATTACCTAAGTTCTGTCGTTTTTTGACCTTTAACCTCAAATGTAAATATCCGGGCCCAAACATAACTTTACTAGTCGAAATGAAAACTATTACAATCTATACGTCTTTGCCAATGAGATACTAGTTTACTTATTTTAGTAGCGTAGAAGTCCGGAGATCTAGAAGCGATAAACTCTTCGAGAGCATATTCTGCATCATGTCGGTTCCTGAAGTATTTTCCGCAAAGGAAGCCGTCGGGACGTTGGAAAAAGTGTTAGTCTGTAGACGATAGTTTGGGCGAATGCGGTGGATGGTCGAGTGTTTCGTATCCCAAAGAATGGAGCTTCTGCCTGGTGATCATCGATACGTGCAGCCTAGCGTTGTCACGAAGACGCATCGGTCGCCTTCTGTAGATCAGCGCTGGGCAGATTTGCTGAAGCTTCTAGTGCATCTCGTCCAGCTGCTAACAGTACTGTTCCGCCGTGATTGTTTCACCACGTTTGAGAACACTATAGTGGATTAGACCAGTCGCACACGACCAAACGGTCACCATCACCTTTTCCTGGTGCATACTCGGCTTTGGACAGTGTTTAGGTGCTTCACCAATATCAAGCCATTGAGCACTTCGTCGTCGATTGTCGTAGACAATTCATTTTTTTTTTGTCACAAGTCACAATCCGCTCCAGAAACAGGTCGTTTTTGTTGCGTAGAAGGAGCGCTGACGATACTTGCAAACGGCGAGCTCGAAGGGCGAATCTGCTCTCGAAGAATTCATGGCTTCTAGATCTCCGGAGTTCAATGCTACTGAAATAAATAAACAAGTGTCTCGTTGACAACGATGTGTAGATTGTAATGGTTCTCATTTCACCTAATAAAGTTATGTATGAGCCGAGATACTTACATTTGAAGTTAGAGGTCAAAACAGCAGAACAACCTAATAGAAAGGAAGAACTGCTTAAAAAATAAGAATTGAATCAGGTGGAGGTTATCGCAGAGCGGTTAAGAAAAAACTTACAGAAGAATTGACTAGTGAATGAAGACGTCCTTCAGTTGGGTGGTTTCTGACGACCATTGGTCGAGAGATCTATCTCCATTTTCCAAGTATGCATTCAAATCGCCTCCACGATATCCCGTAGATGTAGAATGCGTAGCGCATCCCAAAACGGCTTCACTACCGCCGTCCTTTATTCTTTGTCCTTTCATTGCAAATTATTATATCTAATTATTTGAGCGCGTGTGGTGCAGCTCAATTCGGATTTTCCGCCCAGGCCAACCAAACCTTCCATCCCTCCGAGGTCGGTGATTTTGTAACAGACTTTCCCGGAAAGGTTAGAGTACGGAATTGTTCATCGGTTAGCCACCGCAAGTTCTATGGCTGGAAACGACGCATTCAGGTCAGCCCTACAGCATCCCTTTGAAGTAGAATGCGAAGCGCATCCCAAAACTGATTGAGTGACACTGTCCCTTGTCCTTTTATTCTTTATCTCCCTCCTTATTTTTCCACAAAGTGTGGCAGTTTCAAATGAATGCATCGCCGGATGACCGTAACCTCGACACAATATTGCGTTTGTAATCGGTGTGATCCCAGCGGGAGATATGCAGCGTATAGACGACAACAGCGGGAAAGTATTAAAAACTGCATCGAAACCATAAGTGCAATGAATAGCCACTCATCCGCTATATGAAAGGTGTGTTGAGCATAGCTAGCACTCCCGAACCGCTGATGACAACGTCCTGTAGCGCGGTGATCCTGGTTCGTTTGTAGTCTTTAGCATCTTGGATTCCATATAGCTTGTGCGTATAAATAAAGTAAAAGTTAAAGTCGATGGCAACGAAATATTAGGTTCGTTTCGCCACCTTTTAGATGAGCCATTTTGTTGTATCACCTCCCCCGTGGCTTATTAGTGAAGTGTGGAGTGCTATCACTTCTTTTGAATTTGTATAGTCTCCAAAATAATCAAACAAATGTTCAAATTAATTTTTTAAAAGTTTTTAGTGAAAAAAGTTTTCAGTCATTAAGCTTCATTATTATTATTGTTTTTATTACTATATTCATTAATTTTTATTACCATATTTTTTTAAAATTTTATCCATTTATATTTCTGATATTATATACAATACTTTTCTATTTATTATTTAATTTGTAATTTGCCATAATTGCTGCTAAAGCATTCAACTTTCATACAGCATGGTGATCAGCTGGCTCCTTCCTTCGCTTTCCTTCAAATAACCCAAGTGTATTATACTGTTCATCAGATTGAAAACCACTTCCGATGCTAATGTGCCACCGAAAATTTGCCGACACGCTCTCTCCCCCTGAATTCTTTTTTCTCATAGTTACCACAATAGCCTTTTCTAATATACAGAGCTACAGCAGAACCAGCGTCGACTGTTTTTCATGTATCGACTGACGGGACTCATGCACCCTTCCACTGTGATTTGGATACAAGCACAGCTACATACTGAAAGTGGGATGATTGAAGAGACTTTCTTTAGGCCTGAAATGGCTGCTAGTGGGGTTTTAAGCTGTTACTACGACTAATGTTACATACTAATACTATATATACTAATGTTACAACAAGACCCTCGAGGCGTTGTGGATCGCGTTCAAGAACTCAGCAATGAACAGAAAAGAGGAGCGGGTGGCCGTTATTCAGGAGCTGACGGACCACTGTGGGCTTCACCCAGGAGGACGCCAGATGTGGTCCGAAGGGAGAGTCTCATTCATCCACGTCTTTCTCCATCCGAGGGGGACTTAACAGTCGATCGGCTATCTCATGAGGTCAGTCGGTTTGCCTTAGGCCTATGGTATACTCCCTCGTCGCTACAGCGACGGGCGTGGGGCAACTGTCAATGACGCGCCTTCGCTGCTGTGCGTTGAGCACGGTAGTTAGTTCACGTGCCATCGCTCCTGCGACGCGTCGCAGAGGGGTGTTATACCTCCGAGTGGAAGGAGCGGAACGTACTCCCTGCGACCAGCGATGGGCAGCGATAGTCGCGGAGGGGGGAGTGCTTGCCGTGCCCTATCCTGAACACTTCCGCTCACTTATTTCGACACATCCTTGGTTCGTGACCGTACCACAGTGATTTCAACACACGTCTGGTGATGTTTTGGTGGTCATGTGGTGTCTCTTTTGTTCTCCTCGTATGGTTTCCGTCGTGGTAGGCTTACTTCGGAGACCTCCTTGCAAACTCCCTAGCAAGACATGACATTGACGAAATACCTTTGAAAACAACAGTCCTACAACGGCATATGGATCAGAAGGCGATAAAACGGGAAAAACACGAAATTACGAACGAAACGGCGGACAAAACAAGGAATCCAAGAAAAAGGGCACTGAATCACCTGGTTCGCTAAAATTCTGCAAAAGACTCCGTCTGCAGAACTGTTTGAACTATGTGAGCCTCAACGATGGCGACGGCTCGCGACGCGCATCGCGAGCCGTCGCGTCGCTGTGCACTCCCCCGTCGCTGCAGCGGACGGGAGTGTACCATAGGCCTTACTCCCCTTTTCGTCTCATTCTACTACTTGCTCCTGGAGCTTCTGTAACTTGAAATGATCCTTGGGCGGGTAACTTCCCCAACTCATTTTGTCTTAACTAGACTCTGAAGAAGACGGTTACGTCAAGAAATAGGCCGAATAAATAAGTACACCAATCTTGGCTCAACAGTTTTGCACGTGATCCTACAGCACAAATAAAAAAACATGCTAAGATTCAACGACAGCCGAACACTGAGCATGTCACAACAATGATTTGTTGAAATCAAAACTCTAACGCCAAGCGTTACTCGAACCCACGTTCCCTCCTAACCGAACAGGATGCTGAGCAAAACTTACGCCACTACACCACCGGCGCTGTCTAAGTAAACACAGCATCCGCGCATCCCGATCACTGAGCTCGTAGTAGCCTGGTACAGAGCTGAGCTTTTTGACTTTATTCTTAGAAAAGCGATCGAATGAGCACAAATAGATAAACACTAAAAATTACTACATAATTATTAAACAAATAAATAATTACTAAAATTCGAAGTAATCAAGCCGAAGAAATCCATCTAATTTCTGAAGTTCAACAAAAGGATATACGTGATCGAGAAATTATCGAACGAACGGTTTTTGGCTATCGACCTTGATCGTAATTCGATTTCGATTTATGGCAGGTAGTGCCTAGTTCATGCATTGCAGTGAATGTCGTACAATCTTTGAACAACTTTTATTATCACATATTCGAATTCGAAGAATTTAGAAATGCTTTATCGCGGTGTTCGAATTCAAAGAATGTTGGAGCTGTGCTTCTTCAACATGTCCGAATTCGATGAAATTTTTTTAACATAAGTTTCCTCAAAGTTGAACAATGGTCAGTTTGCAACATTTTACGATTTTTCAATAATGCGATAGAGAATGGAGGCAAACTGTTAAGGACCTATGGTCTCTACTAAATCCCACTTAGACGGCTCGCAAAATGTGTCCACGTCGAAGCACGCAGATGATATATTAGGTTGTCCCATAAGTCCCCGCCGTTTTTTTCAACGATTCACTGCAGATTTCGCCGACGGTGTCTTGCATAGCGCTGCATAGCATTCGAAAGAGAGTGATTTGCTCTATCAGAAAGTGTATTGCATTTCTTTTTTCATCATGAATTTTGTCAATTTTTAGGTCGTTGAATTCGCGCACTTGTTCTCTCCGCTTAGGTTTGTAATTTTTTGCGCAGTTTTTTTGAGCGTTTGGAAGACAATGTTCTGTACTACAAGAATATGTGTTAGTGCTATTTGCTTATTTGTCCTTTATTGATTTCTATGTCATCAAATTGGGACGTCCGAAGGAGGATGGTTATCTTTGCCGACAGCTCCTGCTCTGTGGTTGGACTTTTTGGGTTGGTGTTATATGTCATTCGAAAGAAAATGCCTTGCTCTATAAGAATTTGTGTCGCGTTTATTGAATCTATTTAATATCAGCAAAATGCCAAAAAGAGAAAAATCGTCTTCACCAACAACTCCTTCTCCTTCTTCAGTTGTTGATATTCGACAGAAATCAGCGTGAGCCAATAAACGCGACACAAGTTCTTACTGAACTAGACACCTTCTTCCAAACGACATATGACACCAAGCAAAAAAGTCCAACCACAGAACCGGAGTTTTGGTAAAAATTCGGGCGGAAAAGTCGGAATTCCCAATTTGATGGACTAAAAATCAATAAAGGGCAAGTGAGAAAATAGGACCAACACATATTCTTGTAGTGCAGAACATTGTCTTCCAAGTGCAATAAAAAACTGCGCAAAAAATTACGAACCTAGGCGGAGAGAACAAGTGCGCAGATGGCCACTTTTTCACTTTTTCACTTTTCACTTCAACGACCTAAAAATTCACAAATTTCATGATAAAGAAAGAAATGCAATACATGGTCTGATAAACCAAATCATTCTCTTTCGAAGGGCAGAGCTATGCAAGAGACCGCCGGCGAAATCTGCAGTGAATCGTTGAAAAAATGGCGAAGACTTATGGGGCAACCTAATAATTGCTTGCGTTCAGCGCTTTAATGCCTAGAATCAGAAAAAATGCTGAAAAAGGTTCAATGTTTGCGATTCGATGCAAAAGGGAGGTAAGAACTGCATAAAAAGAAAAACAAGAGAAAAAGGAAGAGAGAAGAGAAAGAAAACAACATAAGAAGTGGAGAGAAAACCAGATGCGCAAATGCAAATTTTTTCAGATAGTTGGGGCACTCACGATCGGTGCCAACGCATTTCTTTCGCCTCCCGAATGCCCACTTCTCGGAAAGCAACATAGTCTTGACGATGCGGACAGAGTTCTCTTTTTCCTGGGAGTGACGTTACAGCCCGCCTTCCACCGCATTAGGCATAACATCGTAAGTCGGTTTCTTTCAAACAATGAACCTAACTGGATACTAGTAGCGGCCAGAGAGTACATAGGCCACTGATCTTTGACTAGTATACTCCAAGAAAATAATAGTCTTAACAAATTTTGATTATAACTTAGTTTTGAACTAGTATTCTACTATGATTTTCCTTTCAGCGTTACCAGTGTGATTATGAAGAATTGGCTTGGCAAGATCTTGCAGAAGGGAAAAGCGCGAGCTCTGCAAACTCCTCTCTTATCCGTCTGCACTACGAAAGGTTTGTTTAATAATAAACGTCTACAGATAGGCCAGTTTACAGTGGGATTCCTAGACTCCTATGCAGAAGTGGTTTATGACATAAAAACAGCACCTTGCAGTTTTTTAAACTCAGTCTCGAGGCCCACCCTTTCTTATTAAAAAGTTTTTTTCTGCCTTTTACTGCTAAACTTGCTACGAAAAAACTGCCTTAGAAAGCTTTACGGCTCAACTTGGTCATTATACAAAGAAGAATTCCTAAGAAAAAGGGGAAATGTTGGAGAATTTAATTGAATGTAAATTTAAACTTTTTAATCAAAAAATTGCAATCTTTTCTAGTCTGAGCTAACATCATGGAAGTAACTCAAACTTATCAAAAAGCATCTAAAGTGCGTGTCTGAAGCGTAATATTCCTGCACTTGCCTTCCCCTTCTGCTTCGTTTGTTCACAGTTTACTGTCCTCTCTCCGATTCACGAATACGGTTCAAACGAAAAGGAAACCAGATTCACACAGCATAGCCAATCTAACATCTGCGTGTTCTGTCTGACGTGGTACGATCACATGTCTAGCAACTGGACTTGGAAGTGGCGAGAGTGAGCTGGGTTACGTAACTTTCTATCAGGTTGTCCTCAAAGTTCTGAGCGTTTTGAGTGCTTCACTTGAACAACCATAACTTTCTCAAATCTCATCGGATTTAGTTGAAATAAGCACCGTTCGAATCAGCACACTTTTACCAACGGGATACCCGTCGACTTATTCCATCAGCGAAAAAATTAGGTGGTCCAGATTGACGAAATCCATGAAAGCTGTTTTGGCATCGTCCTATTTGTGAGGCTCTACCAGCGAGAACGTTCTGAAAGTGTTTGAAAAGATGCTAGTCGACTGGTGAGGGGTCCGGAGAATATGGCGGGTGAGCTGGAACTTCAATTCGCTAAATTCCTTAATTCGCTCAATTCCTTAATCCGCTCAATTTTCGAATAGCGAGTTGCGAAACGTGTGGGCGGGCGTTATCGTGCAAAGGAATCGGGCTCTTCACCTTCTCAAGGAGTTCCAAAGCATTCGCAACACGTTTTGCTGAGGTCTAGCCATTCCGCGATCCGCGAACTGTTTGAGATGGTTCGGTTTCCACCAATTCCTTTAGCTCGTCGTCCAGGATTGCTGTATGTCGACCGCTACGGGGCCATCTTCGAGGCTGAAATCTCAGGGCCGAAATATACTGAACCACCGGCGCACAGTGCTTTCGCCAACACTATTAGGCCCCACACTTGACTGATTCGTCGACCTGTCTCGGCTGCGTATTGTCCCAATTTGAATTCAAAATAAAATATCGTTTGGAATCGCTCATTCCAAAAAACCACCACCAAAATAAAAAATATAAAACAACGCTATGAACCAAATATAAACTAAAATATAAAACAACGTTAAAACATAAATTATTTAGTCAGATAAAGCAAAAAATTCTGTACAGAAATACCATTAATGCGCAATGCAAGTCGAATTTTTTACTTAAAAATAGACGAATGAAAATTGGTAACACAAAACCCTGAGAACTACAACCTCATAGATACCGGAATATTCGAATGAATCTTTTCCCTAGGTTTTTTTAAACAACTAAATCTTTTTTTGACAAATGCTTTCAGCGGTTTGAAGCTCAGATGTAAGACAATCAACGAATTCATTATCTCCGGTACAAATCTAAAGCAATTTTAGGCAATTCGTGTGCCTAGACATACGAGCCTGATGTGCGACTTATAGCTTGTTTTAAAGTTCATTAGAAAACGTCTTGTTCTGGCATGATAATGGATGAAGGACGGCGTTATTCAATCCTTTTTGGGATGCGCCACGCATTCTACTTCTACGGGATGTCGTGGAGGCGTGTTGAATGGGTATTTGGCCATACAATGACTTGCGGTGGCAAGCCGATGTACAAATCAATGCTTTATCCTTCCCAGACAAGTCTGGTACCAATTCACCAACTCCGCAGGGATGGAAGGCTTCGTTGGCCTGGGAGGGAAATCCGAACCAGGAACCTGGTATCGGGTGCAGGCGATAGCCGGCGCTTCCTCCGACTGCGCTCCACGCTCTGTCATGATATGGAACCAAAAGGATGAAGGTCGGCAACAGGCAATTGTTTTGATGAATGAACTAGGCATTCTACTTCTAGTCAATTTTTAAACGTATTTAGCCTCTATAGTGAATTGTTGAATCGTGATAAGCTGCCAAAGAATACGTCATTTTTGTTCTTCCGATGCAAGTCTGCCACTAAATATTTCTTAGACTTCAAGGGAATCTAACGTTGCTCAGCCTAGCGCTTACCCTGGCCTTAATTCCTCGATTCTGGCAAGCGGAAGTCGATGTTTCTAAAGCAGTATTCGAATGGAATTCTGAATATAATGACTAAAATGTGTAGTTTTGAAATACGGCCTACCTGTCAGTAAGACGTAAGACAACTTGTGTTACAAAACCATCACAAATTTATCGTGCCGGGTGGAAACAACCTAATCCTCGTCTTCTAAATTTGACCAACTGTGCTTTCTGCAACACAACATGAGTCGTTTGCTCTTAGCACTACTTTGCAGCCCTGTAGAAGCACAAGGAAGCTTGATCGAAGTCATCGGAGAGGCGATGAAATTATGGGAGAAAGAGTTCTCCAAGGTACGAACAAGCCAACGAACACCTTCTAGGTTGTGTGCATTATTTATCCACTTATGCTAATCTTGTACGTGTACTTCCAGATGAAAGATCTGGTTCAGTTCGGCTGCAACCACAGAAAGGACGAACAACGTGACAAAGTGGTCTGCTACTTCAAGGCCACTTATGCAGCACCGGAAGCTGGTTCAGGAAAAAAGCGAAGAGGCTTCATCGAATATATTCGCTCTCTCTTCCGTGGTTGAATGGTAGATGCTACGTGGTTTGACAGCATATGAAATCAAGAATGAAAAGCGCAAAGCGAACACGATTGCCCATAATAAATTGTGACTTGAAATATTGCTGTGACGAGTAGACGGCGTTGTCTATGTTTCTAACTTTTCCAAGCTCCGAAGAAGGAAAAGTGAGCCGAATCGTCAGCTGGAGTAAACCCGTCAATAATCTTGTTGAACAGCTTATCAAAAATACATCGTATTGGTGGACGTTTTTAAACCTCAGCCTCACCCTCGCTTAGCTTCACGAAGAGTTACTCTAAAAGTTATTTTAGAAAATTTGCGCATTTTTTTATTTAAGCTTATATTCTGAGCGCGTGTAGCGCAGTCGGAGGAGGCGCCGACAGTCGCTTGCACACGATACCAGGTTCCTGGTTCGGATTTCCCGCCCAGGCCAATGAAGCCTTCCATCCCTCCGGGGTTGGTGAATTGGACTTCTTCATCGGCTGGCCACCGCAAGCCATTGTATGGCCAAATACACATTCAAAATCGCCTTCCCGACATCCCGGGTTGTAGAATGCGTGGCGCATCCTAAAAAGGAATTGAGTAACGCCGTCCTTTATTCTTTATCTTTAAGCTCATCTTCTATACAGCTTGTTTATTTTGTGAAATATAGTGCAAAACTTAGGGCAAAATAAATTTGAGGAAAAATTGAAAATTGATCAAAGTCATCTCGAATTCCTACTAGCTCTGGAAGGCCAGCTGTGAACTCAGAAACACAAACAACTGCAAAAAGAACTTTCATTACGAAATATAAAAGTAAAGGCAGTGCAGCACATCGCTACAAACCTTCTTGTTGTCACAAACATGTTCACTAGCTAGGGGAGTCCTCCTAAGAATTCCAGCCTCCACAGAAGCCTCCATAACCTCTAAAGCCGTTTTTTCTGCGTGTTTAAAGGCAAAGTTAGGATCCCACCTGTGATTGATGTTGACAAATCAAAGATCAGAGCACTGTCGCATAGGCCAAGTCGTCAAAAATTGGGTGGGCTGGCCACGTAATGCGCCCACTGGACGAGAGCCGTCACCGACTGGATTCCGCGGGATGTCAAGAGAACACCAGGACGCCCACCAGTGCGTTGGTCGGTCTTCTTCGTGTAAGCCCTGAACGACCGATGTGACGCACTTCGTGTCCCTCGAGCAAGGGGGATCCGCTGGATCACTTCTGGCACGGGACAGGGACGAAAGGAGAAGCTGCTGGTGCCCACTCGAGCAAATCCACAATCAGCGAGAAACCGTCGTCATCATGGTATCAGCCTGACCTAATACCACGTTTCAAGCAGTGGCTAAACTTTTTTAATCTCTTCACGTAAGGCAATATTTTCCGACGACAGACAAGCAAGTTCTCCTGAAAATGAGATCTATAATGTATTATTATGACTGCAGGCACAGTACCTTATAAGTAAATAAAAGGATAAAGGACGGCGTTATTCAATCCTTTTTGGGATGCGCCACGCATTCTACTTTTACGGGATATCGTGGAAGCGATTTAAATGCGTATACTTGGCCATACAATAACTTGCGGTTGCCAGTCGATGAACAAATCAGCGGTTTGTCCTTCCCAGACACGTCTGGTACCAATTCACCAACCCCGGAGGGATGGAAGGCTTGGTTGGCCTGGGTGAAATCCGAACCACGAACCTGCTATCGGGCTCACGCGACAGCCAGCAATTCCTCCGACTACGCTACACGCGCCCAAAGTACATTTTCCACAGCGTAACGCCAGACCCAGACACAACGCAAAGCCCACGAAGGTTGAGACGGTGGAGCGTGGGTGAACCGTCAGTCAGTGTCCATCGTAAATTACCGCCTTTTCTTCAGAATTCAACGCTATTAGAAGTTTGGATGGACTATCCTTTAAACTCTACGACGACATGGAAGCCTTACAATAGCAATAATAATAATAATATTAAAATTATTATCACTATTGATAATACGTTTGGTTAATTAAATAACAGACAAAAGATGACGTTAGTCAACCCCTCTTCACGCACTTTCCTTCTACTGGATGTCGTGGAGGCAATTTGATTGCGTATTTCCCCTACGGAGCGTATTCGTACTCGTCATCCTGTAGAAGTAGAAGTCGTGGCGTATCCCAAAGACGGGTTGGCTAACGTCGTCTTTTGCCTTGGTTTGATTAACCAAACCTTGAGCGGCGGCTTCATCCGACTGCGCTACACGTGGAGTTTTTACTCCAGCATTATTTTTATTATCGTTTGTGATGTCGGGAGATATGGCATCCGACGAATTCAGATTCTATGGTGGAAGTGCGAGTACCTAAACAACAACTATAAATTAGCACGGCGTTTCGAGGAAATGGGTCATATCTGCGGCATTCTGAGGGAGCGAAACGGCTACAAGTTTAAGATTGTTGCTTTCCCTGAAAACAAAGTGAATTTCCCCTACACTAGACCAGGAAAGGTACAAGGGAAGGGCATAATTTACCTATAATATGTATTGCAGCTGGCATGTACATCGCCCTTTGAGTACACGAGTTACAGGCTCGGTTGTTCTATTAGAAAAGTACAGGCGAATTCGGTGAAAGCGTCTGTCTCGAAAATATTTGTGTTCAACAGCCAATAGCGTGAAGACCATCAACAATGGCCGCCTCCGCAGTGGTGCCGGCAGTGCAGGTGGATAGGACAATTCGTTATTCAGGTAATCGTCATGTTCTATAGTTCGCATGTACATATGCTCATATATAAAATCGGTGACTTCTAACTCACGCAGTCGTTGCTGATGGCATCCTTCTTGAGCGCGGTTGTTCTGGTGAGTTTAGATACTGCATCATCGTTGCGACTAGAACCACTATAGCTAAACTTCAAAATAAATTAAAAAATTTAAACATCGTTACAGCAGCTAGGAGGTTGATGTGAATTGAAAAATAGTTTTCTATTACACATGGCGACGTTAATTCGCGTTATGCTGGTGTCATTGATACAGTCATATTTCATGTGGCAAGGTTATCAGAACGATATGACTTCTTTCTAGACTAGGACTATACATATTTATGCCCTCGCAAAATTTTCAAACATCAATACCCGAATTTATGAGAAGAAATCTTGGTTCGTTTCCTTTACAAGCTGCAGTTAGTTCATCTGCGCAATGAAGGCTTGTGCTTGTTGGGATCCTGCATTTCCTGGAACGTCTTTAGTCTCACTTAAGATATAGTAAGACCATCACTTTTCACCTACATTACTTATTCCTAAAATTACGAGGAGAGGATTCCTTTTCATGTCGGAATTGATAATTCCAGCTTATTACCAAGTGTTGTGCGCCGACACCAGGTTCTTGGTTCGGAACTCCCGCCTAGGCCAACCAAGCCCACCATCCCTCCGGGCCGGATGGAGCACTGATTGCTACATCACCTTGCTACCGCAGCTCAGCTGTAGGCCAAACACTCATTCGAATTGCCCTAGATTGCCCCGTTGAAGAACAACAAGTGGCGCATCCGACAACTGATTTAGTAACACCATCCCCCTAGAAGAATGCCTAAAACTAGGCATTATCACTGACTTATTAAATCTCTACAGAGCATTGAAGCTAATCTAACCAGGCTTTGCTCTTTCAGGCACTCGGAGTGCTTAGCGCAAGCGCTCTATATCAGTTGCCGAAATGTTCGCAACTCGGAAAGTATCAGCTCAAGAGGGCAGAGAGGGAGGCGATTTTTACAGGATTCGCGACACAACCTATTTTTGCCATGGTTTACCAACTTATGGTGAGTTCGCTGTTTTGTCGTATTCAAGAATATAGCGACAAAGCGAACTACTAGTAGCTGTTTCTTTGCAAAAAAAAAACGCGCGTTTATAACACTTCACAAGCGAACACACTTGAGGTAGAATCCAAAGTTTTCGCTGTTAAGGTGTTTCAAGATTTCAGCCTTTTTATCCATTTTTTTCTCACTAGGATAGGTGGTAAGGGTGGTGACAGACTTGTATCATATTAAGAAAAGAACAGGTCAGTTACGTATAAGTCGGCGTTAGTCAATCACTGTGAAGGATACGCCACGCATACTTCTTTTAGGAATCGTGGTTTGCGTGTTTGGCATATAGCATGACATGTATCATATTTAGAAAAGAACCCTAGACATATCAGTGTTTTACCGACGTAGATATTTTTGTTGTCAAGTCCGCGACATCGGTGTGATAAAGCCTGGTCTGACACAGACGGGACACGAGCTTAAGCTTCTAGTGTTCGCACTACATACAATCACCCGACGCGTTTTCCAGCTGCACGAATCACGCTCAGAATATCAACGTGTAGATTTAGAACCTAGCGATATGCAACTTTATGAATGTGTGGACAAATTGTAAGTAATTTAGAAAAGCTCACACCCTTTAAGAGGAACAACAGCGGTACCTCTCCAAATGTCGTAAATGACTTTTTACAATGAATTTGTCTAAATCCTATTTGGTGGTTGAGATGAATAAACATACCTTTGATACATTGCTTCCGGTAGAGAGTAATGTAGTCTACCTTGTTTTAAAGTTCACCGAAATTTGCTGAGATTATCATATAGTGTAAATTTTAGAATCGTGAAGAATGACCTTGTTGATATAAGAATGGGCGCCAACGGTAGCTGTACGAAAAGCGACATAAGTGGGTGTATTCTTATACAACAGCTTAAGCGCATATTGTAGGGTAGGATAGTCGCCGCATATATCGCTCTTGGTAAACTATCTCCTTCACCGCAGAGTAAACTTACCTTAACTTAATATGGTTGAATTTGGCCTTTGATAGGTGCGTTACGTTAGGTGTCTCCAATACTGTAGAAGGTGGAGCGACGCGCTCGATTACCGTATCCTGACAGGGCGCAGCGCCCGCATCAGGCGAGATTTCACAACGAAAAGAGGCGAGTTGAACAGAGCGCGCATTGCTGCCGTGGACACGCCTGATTCTTTTCTATTAGTCCATATTGTAGCCTACTCAAAAAATAACCTTTTGTGATAAATGGTTACGAATGTAGGAGAAATTAAACAACTGGAAAAAATGACGGCCATATGTCGCCTTCGAGATTAAAGAGACAAAGTGGGAAAAGGAGGAACGTAACGAGTTTATTCCTTTTCTACACTTCCTAGGCCCACGAGAACTTCATAGGTTTAGCTCAGGCTTTGTCCTCCTTCCAACTTTTCTTGTTGGCCTTATTTTGATTGTTTTATGGTTCGTTAGTCGACTTCGGCCTTGCTAGCATATGGGTGTGGCTAACTCAGTCTTTGCTGCCTTCGATAAAATGTATTGCAAGGCTAAATTCCCACCAGGAATCACTAAAATATAATAAAATGTATATATGAAGAAGAGCAAAGAGAAAGAAGAGCAAAAAACGAATAAAGGCCTCAATCACCATCCTACGACAGGAGGTCTGCTACGCCGCGCATAGTCTTCTCTTTCATCCGTTGTACGTCGTCCAAGGCGGACTCAACAACCCGCCACGTTACCGTAATCGTGGGTCCCCGTAACCCAGGGAGATACCTAACGTACGAACCCGCCTTTGGTCGTTCCAACAAACACGAAAACTTCATACGAGGGAGAGGCAGAATCTGTCGATCTTATCAGTTCGTTTTTTTTGTTTCTAAAGTGCATATCATTTAGAGTTACCAGTGCGCCTTTGAAGGAATGGCCGGTGTAGACCTCGCTCTGGGGCGAGCTATTTGCCCCACATCGCCGCCCCTCATCCGTTTGAACCACAGGAGGTAGGCTTTTTATATGGATGTTGTATGTTCCTTGACACAGACTTTAGCAATCACTGCAAAGAACACTTTGTTTATTGTGGAAGGATAACCATGCGGAAGTAAAACAAGACAGAAGAGCGTAGGTTAAAGTCAGTGTAAACAGAAAAACCAAAACAAGGAACAAGAATCAACCTAGAAAAGAGGAAATCCTCTAAGCTGTATCCTGATGATGCTCTTCAAGAAAACTTTTATATGGCCTCATAAAATTTGGGAATATGCGTTTCTTAGATAATTTCACAAAATTGAGACCTCATATTGCTTTTTGGTCGGGAAAACAGGATATTCCCCTGACCACCCCTTGTGTTCGACGGAGAAAAGATGTAGCACTGTAGAACTGTAGAACCGTAACATTGCTGAAGAAAAATGCGAGACCAAAACACCAGCACCAGCATACTGTAAGTACATCGTATATTCTTCTACGCATTCAAGGGTGTGTAGATTAAAGGATCTGTTTCGTGAAGTCGGTGGAGGGATGGTGTTGGAATCACACCCAGGTACATACTCGTATCCAAAATGCGCTTGTGAAGCTGTTCTGCACAGATTCCATCCTGGCGAATTCTCTCTTATATTTCGGTTGCAAAATTGTGCCGTTTTCTAGAATTGGTCGATCAATTCTAAAATTTTGTTTCTTGTGCTGCCTCTAACACATTCACGTACGTGTGCTGGGATTCCTATGTACTATACATCGGATCTGATCGAAAATCTTCGGATAATTGGATGACTAGTATAGGGCCGATTTTGCAGACCCCGGATTTTCTGGATGGTTCGGGTAACGGCAATTTACATCAGCAATGGTTTAACACAGTTCACCAGGGATAGTCAACGGCTTACAGCAATTTAACAAAGAAAAATACTGCCGACATCCCTGATAGCGCGGCTTATCAGGCGATATGATGAGCGATAAGCTGCGTTGTCTTCGTTTTCCGCTGTGAGTTCTCGGTTAAAGTTATGTAAGTCGTTGATGAATCCGACCCCAGATGGTAGACACACAACTGTAGAATAACATTTTTAACTGCTTGCAGGACAAAGTGCGGTATGGGGCTGCTCTTCGTGGTGACCCCCCCCCGTCTCATTTTCGTCGAATGTTAAATTATATTTATAACCAGTCGTTCAGCGGCCTAGCAGCCGTCGACGACTGGTTGGGGGCTTCGCGCCAAACCCCGAGAAGAGAACGCTCCGACCATCTTCTTTTCCCAACTTTTAGACCTTCACACTTCATTTCGATAAAGAACTGGTTTTACTATATAGAGCACAGCCGTCAGAGCGGCCTGTCGATAACTGTGCCGATTGCGGCAAGTTAGAAAGAAATGGGAAAAAATGAACGACATCCATGTGTAATTGGATCAATATCGATTAATGGTGATCGATTCCATAAAAACAAACTTCAGATCCGTGTTCAGCGACCTCGGTTACCCCCAAGGCTGAAGTTTCGTGCCGCTTAAACGACATCCTCAAAAAATCGATAATATCGATCGATATCGATTGCCTCCCTTGCTGTGAACGCCTCCCGTCGATGATCATCTAAATGCCCAGGCAGGTTGCCGACGTGTTCGGCACGTCTACGGCTCGACATGCACGGTTACCGACGTGTTCGGCACGTCTACGGCATCGCCAGGCACGGATGCCGACGTGTTCGGCACGTCTACGGCTGGCTATGCACGGTTGCAGACGTGTTCGGCACGTCTTCTGAATCCCTACGCACGTTGGACGACGTCTTCAGCTGGTCCTCTGAGTCCCTACGCTCCGCACCTGGTCCTCATTTATATTCATACGCGCTGCCCACTGAATATATCGTGAACTTTGGTGATCCGCCAGCAATTGTCCATGGTTAAGCCGAAATAAAACCCGGCTGGTATACGCCGCACTGTCGTAGGCATCTCTTGGCTCCAGCTCCCCTCACCGTGACGGACACGTGACATTAGCGGATTATATATATAGGTAAGATGTGAAACAGCGAAGTGTCGATCCCCGTGCTCCCTTCTCTCCCTCACAAGGAAACTGTCTGAACGGTACGCCGGAACGGCAAGAACGAGTACTATAGGGAGAATCCCCGTCCGCCAAATAGTAAGAGAACATGTTTTGTTTTTGCCGAATCCTTGAGGCAAACGACTACGAGGGTGTAATGGTCAAGGGTCCGCAGAGCGAGCTCTTCACGGCAGCGCAAGATCCCGGTGCAGTGGACTGGGTGGCGCCGTGGTAGAGGGCATGCCTCATGTTCGTGAGATCTAGGGTTCGGTTCCCATGCTATGTTGCGTTTTTGCACTTTTACCATAGTATCGGATTTCCATAGAGATTTCCATATCTCAACTTGTGTTTGGCTTCACAGTTCCTGCTCAGTAGTACTCCGCTGCAGCCCAAGCCTGGAATCGCGATACAGTCCACTTTCCCCAGTTCTCAAACTTGTAAAGTATAACAATTCCAGTATAGCCAAACGTTTTCCTCCGAAACGATCTGTCCTCCCGAAAACGTGATGGTGCCTTCACTGGTTAGTGGTATCGTGACTCCGGCACAATCCTCTTCTGGTTGAAACTCTTGGTCCCCTTCTTTCACTATCTCCAACTTCTCCACTTCGTCGATTTCCAGCTGTCGCAGTTCGAAATCCTGCAGGATACTTGCTATTCCTTCCGCCAGCTTCATTTCGTCTCTCGAAGGGACAGCATCTAGTGGAGATCCGCACTTCAATGTCAATAGGTGAATGACCACTAGAAGATTAGTAGACATTGTAGAGTCAGTGTTGGCGGCAGCAGCTTGTTATGACCGCGCGAGTTTGTAAGCGTAAAAGAGGCGAGAATATTGATCGAGGTGGTAAGTCAAGTTGAAGATCATGTGGTCCCCTCCTGTGAGTATACTGGTGACATTCACCTCACCGACACTGATAAATTGCACTTGAAGCATTTTTCTGGCATTCTGCCGCTGTTTCACGTTGTTCCTGTCTCAAAATTTCTTACATTGACAATGAGAACAATGTATTGGAGTAAAAGTTTCATACAAAATCGCATTTAGCATATTTTGGACATTGCTGGTGAATTAAGAGATGTCGACAAATATTAAGTAATAAAAACATCTTACCGTAGCAAACTCCAAAAACAAGTTCAGATATGGAAATCCCTCTGGAAATCCGATACTGTGGTAAAAGTGCAAAAACCCCACGTAGCATGGGAACCGAACCCTAGGCCTCACGAACATGAGACATGCCCCCTACCTCTGCGCCACCCAGACCACTTCACCAGGACCTTGCGCTGCCGTGAAGAGCTCGCTCTGCGGACCCTTAACCATTACACCCTCGTACTCGTTTGCCCCAAGGATTCGGCAAAAACAAAACATGTTCTGTTACTATTTGGAGGACGGGGATTCTCCCTATAGTACTCGTTCTTGCCGTTCCGACGTACCGTTCAGACAGTTCCCTTGTCAGTCCCGTCCTTCCTGTCCCCGGTAGCGCAACATGATATTTAAAGGAAACGATGCCAAGATCGAGTAACGCTCAGCAGTATGCCAAATGTGTTCAACGTCGTTACTACACTATTTTACAGCGGGGGCGAAAACGATTTTATCCGAATTATCGCACATCTCCAGGGTCTGGATAATTGAATGATTCGAGAAATAGCGATTGCGCGGGCACCGGATTTCTGGATGATTAGGATGAGCGCAAGTCTGAGGACCTCTGATTTTCTGATGATTCGGATAAAGGCAATTTCGCCGGAGCCGGATAATTGAAAAGGGATATCCGAATCGGATATCCGAAATTGATTCATTCGGATCATATGTGTAATTCCTACATGACTCTGTCTATCACTATGCTATCTGAAGTCAGCTTTTTCACCTAAAATAGTTTTTTCTAAGAGAGTAGGTTTGGTAACAGCACATTTTCCGAAACTGCTCTGCCATACCAGTGCCATCAAGTATCGCGTGGCTCACCTTCTCTTAAGAAGGCGAGTATTAATCCATTCCGGTATAACTATGTACCATTTAAAAGCTACAAAATGTTTGTTGAAATCCTTCAAAAGGGCAAAATAACCGATATTGGCTTATATAAGTTTGGCATTAGAATAGTGCTAGACTTTTAATTTAAATTAATATTGCTACCATTCCAACCTTAGCGCGTGTAGCGCAGTCGGAGGAGGCGCGACTGTCGCGTGCACCCGATACCAGGTTCCTGGTTCGGATTTCCCGCCCAGGCCAACCAAGCCTTCCATCCCTCCGGGGTCGGTGAATTGGTACCGGACTTGTCTGGGAAGGATAAAGCGCTGACTTGTCCATCGGTTGGCCACCGCAAGTCATTGTATGGCCAAATACGCATTCATGTCGCCTCCACGACATCCCGTAGAAGTAGAATGCGCTGGCGCATCCCAGAAGGGATTGAGTAACGCCGTCCTTTATCCTTTTTTTTACCATTCCAACCTTAATCTGTGCATCAAGTTATTCCTACTACTAGCGCCTCACTACGACTGTATGGTAGTAATCGAGGTCGCTGAACACGAATCCGAAGTTCGTTTTTGAACTGTCGATCGCCATCAATCGATATTTGGCAAATTAGCGTTTCTGTGGATGTCGTCCATTTTTAGCTTTTTTTCTAACGTGCCCTAGTCGACGTAGTTAAGATGTTCTTCCTGAGGAAACCATGACATAGGCAGCTACAATCGATTATGAGAAGTTATTGCCACGGCGAAGCCGTCAAGAAGCCGTCGGTGCCAGAGGCGGCACGGAGGCTGGTATGGAAAATAGTAGGTTTTTTGAACAAGGTACAACTTACGAAATGGAAGTTGATCGGTTTCATCCGTTACAATTTTCCTTGCTTCGCAACAAACTGCTTTCGGTTTAAAAAAATATTACTGAATCGCTATTTTTACTATTAATCAGAAACGTAGATTTACTGCAAAGAGTTCAAAAACTTAAACCTTTTTTTTCCAAAATAGAAAAAAAGAATTTCACTTGTTTGCTTCAATGTACGTGTTACAGTTCTGTAGCAGATGAGAAAAACGTTAGGGAGGTCGTAAAGGGAGCGATGAAAGCATGGCAAGGAGACTTCTCCAAGGTAGGGATTTAGCTACTTTTTATGAAAGCTATACGACTTGCCTTATGACCGAAATTGTGCTATTTTAGATGTCAAGCTTCACCAATTTTGGCTGCAGCTATAAAAAAGGAGAATCTCATAACGAGATGGCATGCTATTTCGAGATACCTCAACCAGTGCCGTGATAAAACCTCAAGCTCCAGCCTTTTTACCTATGATCGTGCTCAACGTAAAATAAAGCAGATTAATGGACTCGTTCATGTGCTTATGGCAAAATGTTTGTGTTGCGAATGCTCTTGTTGAACAAGGCTGGAGTCACGTCGGCTCTCATAATAGGAAAAGAGCATGTTTCAAAGCTGATGGTAATAAAACATTGGCATTCCGTTATTGTGCATATCTGATTCTGTTCTCAGACTGAATAAGGCTGGTGTTTCATCCGTTGTTTTATTTATTAGGTTGAGTCGAAAATTTTGCAACGAACTTTGTCTTCCAGCAAAAATAAGACTATACCACGAAGAAAAATGATTGACTTAAACGAAGTATCTGCCGTTATTCTAAATGAGATTCCTCCTCTTTTCATGAACTGATTGGTTCACATCTCTGTGGAGCTCGGTCGGCTTCGACCTGCAGATGTCGTATACCACCGTCGTGACCTCATCGACTTCAGCGAAGCGCCTACCATAGATGAACTGATCCATCGACCGAAGCAGATGGCAGTCAGACGGCGCAATGTCCGGGGTGTATGGTGATTGTCTGATTTTGGTACAGCCCAGCTCTAGCATTTTCCTAACGACTGAAGCGCCGCAAGCGGTCGGCTGTTGCCCTGGTAGATGAAACATTGACTCGTATCGACTTCTTCCTCCACTAATTTTTGCGCGGATCTAGTCGAGTTGTTGCCAAAGGGAGCGCCCAGGATGGTTTGACTACAAGGAGCAGCTTCCGGTGCACTGGACCACTACACTTCCACCAAACGCACAGCAGGACCTTCCTTCGGTGGAGCTCCGGTTTTGACGTCAGAACACCCAGCTCGTTGTGTTCCAGCTTTGCAGTTTAGTGAAGCATCCGCTCTTCGTCGCTGGTTGGATCCAGGGCCCCGGCAAGAGCTCTCGGCTACCGAAGCACAGCGATTTACTTTGGTTTCCGTCACCGCATGAGACACTGACGATGGCGATTTTGGCGACCTTCCAATCTTCTCCAGCCGTTGAACGGTGGCTCGGTGGTTCGCTGAGAGGCGTGGAGATTAGCGGTCAGTCCTGGTATGGTTTGAGAAGAAGTCGACTTGACGGGTTTGCGCAGGCGTCCCTTGTTTACAGCACTTTGTCCGGGAATGGTTTGTCTTTGTTGCCCTTCTGGGCCGAAAGGAACTTCTTGTACCATCTTCAGTAGTTTACTCGGCTAGGCGTGAATTTGCCGGTGAGTTCTTCAATGTGCTTGGCCCCCGTTGCTGGGTTGCTGCCTAGCTTGAACGAAATGAAATCACACACTTTTTCACCTTGAGTGGCCATCGTTCTAGTGAATAAAACTTTTCAAAAACACAAGCCAAATTAACGATTCATAACTCAAAATGATCTATAGGAAACAAGTTTTCAGCATCATATGATACTTCAGCGGGTTTACTTCGATTTCTAGAAAAAAACAAAAATGTTGCAAAATTTATGATTCAGCCTAATATTTATTTATGAACGCACTTTAACGTAGACGTGAACATGTACTAAAAAACCACAAACAGACAGAACATTCAGCCGAACACAAGGCACTGAACTTATAATTGAAAAACAACACTAATAAAATTAAGGAAGAAAGGAGGAAAGGCTTAAAACGACCTGTCGTCTAAGAAAGAGCAAAACAGCAACTGAATGACGAGGAGGAACACCGGAATCGAAGTTCAAAGAAGAAGAGACTGCCCGGAATTCTGCAGCGTCTAGAAATCTAGCTCTTCGAAGGACTTTAATTGAAGAGACAGTCCGTTTTGGGGCAATAAAGTGGTTTAACAGAGGGATCACACTTTGATAGAAGAGCATTGACCTGATACTAGATTTAGCAAAAAATCTTTTAAGTTTTGAAGGTCCTCCTCTAAAAGGTGGTAAAATTACGAAGAAGGTGGCAGACTCGATATTTGTTCTTCTAGCGATTGTTGTGAACTCCATTACTAAGACCATTCCTAGGGTGATCATAACGACGATCTCGTCGTTTTTAAGATGTGAATAAAGCTTCTACATACATCACATAACAGCTACATATCACAGATGCTCTCATATTTACCCAATCTTCTAATACACCACCTTGTTGCAAGGCGTGTACATTGATGTGACGGGTCTTGAGCCACAATCACATGTCATCGACGACTGTTTCACGTCAAGATAGACAGTTTTCATACCAAATTGGGCACATTTTCAAACAAGTTTGGCAGTTTTTAAATCAAACCGAAGAACTTCCAAGTCAAACCGGGCGTCTATGAGACTAAACCACAGATTCTCAAACAAGGAATGATTTGAATTTGGAAAAATTTTAATCTGAATTTGTATTTGAAAATTTTCTCGCTTATGGGAAAGCCACTATGAATTTCATTGAAGTTTTTTGAATCATGTTTACCAAATAAGTAAACATTCTGTTTGAAACTTCATAAAAATCCTACTTTCAAGAAAAATATGTAAGTTATACTTTGTTTTAAAGCGTTGGAAAGCAGCAATCATTCAGTGTACTAAAACGGATTTGATTTTTCGGTACGCATTCGACCAGGTCGTTGCGACTACTATTCGAATGCAAAACAGCAAAACTTCTGCATGGAGTGACATAGAGGTAAATGGCATCACAAAAACAGCTATGCAAACGCACGCACACACATCCTCACACCAATTTTTACAAGCAGTATTTACACTGTCAAATTAAAATCTCAACGATCTAGTCTAGTGCATAGCGCGATCTCTTGTTTTAATACACTGAATGATTGTCGCTTTCCTGCTCTTAAAAATCTAATGTATTATTTTTTCTTGAAAATAAAATTTGTATAACGTTTCGAACTGTGTGTTCACTTTTTGGAGCAGGTGAATTTAAAAACTTCAAAGAACGTTATGATAAATTATCCTTAAGCGAATATTTAATTTAGTTTAAAATTTAATTGTATTGGAGAGTACATAGTTATTCTAGACGACGATTATGGTTTGGAAGATTGAAAATCTAGAAATCTGAGTCATTTCTCCACCTTGTGAGAAAAAATTCCATAAACCTTCCGTCTGTCCGGGTCTCTTTCTGTCTTTCTACCTTTCGACTCTCGGTCGACATTTTCGATTTCTGTTCGGGAATGACCATGTGAGTTTGAAATCAAGCAAATATTAGCAAAACCAGACCTGGTTGGGATCTTCACTCTTAAACCTTGACAATAGAACAACCCCAATCTTCCTCCTTTCTCCTGTAGGCCTCCTTACGATATGGTAGGACAGAATTTTCGCTGCTCCTATGAAGCCCATTCACCCTCTATCGCACGTACGTGACTTACTCTCCGAAGTGCACGTTCTCTATGTGGCGAGAAAGAGATCATGAGAGTTCCAATCAGAAGTGCTTAATTTGCTGAAATACTACTAATACTCCTCCGAATCTTTAGTCACTCTCTCAACCTCTTCCCCCTCGCCGCTAATAGGTCCTTACCTATGTGCTGGCAAAGAAACGGAGTGAGAGTCAAGCACGTACTTGTGATACTGAATCCCGAATCACGTGTCACTACGTTGCTACGATGTTTAATGACACTTCTGCACTCCGACACACGTGCCACGACTTCTGTAAGCCGTCATCAGAAATTCGACACACACTGAACGATGTTGAGGTGAAATGCTGGTCCCCTCTCTTATTCACGCTCCCCCCTCTAATGGTCCCTCTTTGTTGGTCCTCTCCTATTGGTCGCCCTCACTCGGAATCCCTACGCATGTTGGACGACGTCTTCCGCACGTCTTCTGAATCCAGACGCACGCTGAACGACGTCTAGGGCACGCCTCCTGAATCCCTACGCTCTGCACTCGATCCCCACTCATACCCTCACGCGTTGTCCCTTGAATATCTCGTAAACTTGGACGATCAGCCGCCAAGGATATAATTCGCTAGCAGTCGCCTATGGTTAAGCTCAAAGAAAGCCCGGCTGGCATACGCCGCACTCTCGTAGGCATCTTTTGGATTCAGTTCCCCCCCCCCCCCCCTCCCCGTGACGGACACGTGACATTAGCCGGTTATATATAGTAGGAAGATATGCTTTACAATAAATAAAGAATATCATTCGATAGCCGATTTTGGTTGGTGGTATCGATTGATGCGTAGAGGTGCTGGACTGACAGCTAGATTTGATAATAACAAGAATTTGCTGACCACTCGGAAAAACTCACATCGAGCAAATATCGAATATCGATCACCCAATCAATGTCGTTCAATATCAGCTTTCGTAAAGGATTATAAGGCAAAATAACGGAACATCTGTCAAACTTGCCAAAAACTCAGTTATTCCGTACAACCTGAAGCCATTTATTATGAATGCAAGTCGATTCATAAATAATTCTAGGACATAACGAGATCTTGTGGCAGAGACCGTCTTGGTCTGTTCTCCTTTCTATTCTGCATTCTCCGGGTGTTTGTTATCGCATATACTTTCTAATCATTCTGTTGCACTTTGGTCTGGATCGTTAGCCAATGTCATATGGATGTCATTGTATACTGTTTCTAATTACATTGTTCTTCACATGGATTTTAGCCATGTAATAAATAATAATAACAACCGAAGATTTTTTAAAGCGAATTTTTCTCGACATAAGTCGGAACAACATGAGTCAGTCCCAGTCAATAGAGACCTAGTCGAAACCATAGTGCATTTCTGCAGACCGCTTTAGCCCTTCCTTATCACAGGACGTCGAAGTATGCAGTCACACTAAGCTCCGGCTTCTCAGTGTACTTAAGCCAGCATTAGATTTCGACCACACATTCTCGACAGAATGACCTTGCTCCTTCTTCTGCTTGCCTTCGTTACCGTAGGATCGTAAGTTACTTACTCTGTTGACCCTTTCTGTACCTTTATTTTACTCTACTAAGTGGCTATTTCTCTTCGGAGAAGAGGATCAGTCATGTGCCGATGTCCGTTACTCCACGTGGTGCCACTGAAAACTGCCCGCTTTTGCGAGCCGAGCCGAACACGGACACTCGAATGCAGGAGACAGGCCCTTGTGACAGGCCGCCCATGGAGATCCCATGTCACATCACATGGTTGATGATGCTTCATGTATCGCGAGACAATGCTATGGAGCCGACGCACACTCGCAAAGTCCGGCGAATTTGGAAACTATGCAAGGTTCCTTATAGTGAGAGCGGCATCGGAGGAGAATGTGTTAATCCAGAACTCCCGCAACGTAAACAAGACCCTCGTTGCAGCGCTGAATGTGGATGCCTTGTCGGGCCGCTCATTTGAGTTAGCAGAGACACTGGAGCGAGGGAAGATTGACTTATGTGTGGTGCAGGAGACAAGGTGGTCCTGTAGTAAGTCAAAGGACACAGGCTGAGGCTATAAGGCCGTTCTGTATGGCAGTCCCACGACCACCAGCGGGGTCGGCATAGTCGTCTCCGAACGGTTCCAAGACGCGATTGCAAGCGTGGAAGTTTTCAATGACCGCTTGATGAAGGTCGTTATCGCTGCAGAACGGCGGCGGTATCATCTTTTCTCTGCATATGCTTTACGCGGAGCCGCACGACCTCACCATCGTGAACACCAGATTTCGAAAACGTGAATCCCAGCTTATCCCATTCAACAGCGAGAATTCTAAAACCCAGATCGACTTTGTACTTGTGCGAAATCGTGACCAAGGGATTAACAAGGACGCGAAGCTCGTGCTGTATGAAACGGTGGCAACACAACACCGTCCACTGATCTGCACTATGAAGACCACACTACCGGTGTTTAGGTAGGTCGAACGGAGCGGTTCGTCAAGGATCAAGTAGTGGCGACTGAAAGAGAATGAAGCAGCTGTGACGTTGCTCATTCGGTTGTCGACGTTCACGACCGTCGACGAGGCATGGCAAAGTGCCACCGACGCGATACTCAGTGCTGCGCGTTCCGAACTCGGCACGACGGAGCCGGGACGGCGTAAGGTCGATAAGCAGACCTGGCTTTGGACTAACGAAGTTGAGGAAAAAGTGCGAGAGAGGTTTTTCCATGTATTCCTCGGCGATAAGACAGTCGACAAATGGTGTCTTATCAGGATGCTAAGAAAGCCGCTAAGAAGGTGGTAACCATCGCTAGACGATCATTACGATGATGTCAGCGGGAAGCTTCAGTTGCGCGATGGCGAGAGACTTCCTTACCGACTCGCCAAGGACCGCCATCGCCAGACTGAGGGCGTTGAGAAGCTTTTTGGCATCAACGATGACAACGGTCATTCACTCATGGAGATGGTTTTGAATCGATGGCGCACCTACTTCGAAGAAGTCTCAACAGTAGAGTGATGAATATGAATATCAGCTGGACACTACACTGACAGACAAACTTATGTTGTCCAAAGAGGCTTTCAAAATGCCTCCCATAAAAGTAGAAAGCGTGGAGCATCCATTAAAGGATTGATTCATCTCAATCCGTTCTTCTTTTCTTCCTACGTGTAGAGGTTTGCGCTTTTCTAGGACGCAGGACACTAGCACCATCAATGTGCATGAACCAGTAACGCTGACCATCTCGCCGAAGATATGGAATCTTTTGGAGACGAAAGCGGCTCTCATTACGAACACCGTTAAATCTATCCAGTTTCCAGAGAAGGATGAAAAGGTATTCAACTTGTATGTAAAGTATGTATGTGGAGCTGACACCTTGACTGGTTAGCTAAACAACAGTGTCTAAGTCAGCTAAGCCTTAACATCATGTACTGCCTATGTTACGACACAGAGGCCTAGTTCTTCGGGTTTTTTTTCGTTTTCTGCACGGAGATATGCAGGTTTTCAGGAAGTGGAGCATTGATACTAGAGTACAGCTGTCAGTGCGGCCCACGGGCCGCTCTGACAGCTGTACTCTATATAGAAAAACCAGTTTTATCGCATTGAAAGTAGAAAGGTCTAAAAGTTGAGAAAAGAAGATGGTCGGAGCGTTCTCTTCTTGGGGTTTGGGGGCGAAGCCCCAACCAGTAGTCGGCGGCCGCTAGGTCGCTGAACGACTGGTTTAGCATAATTACCAATAGGATAGGTCCTGGAAGAAATATGCTGAAAAAAATCTGTTCTGATTAAACCAATTTTAGATTTTAGGTCTCGAAACTACTAAAATACAAAGTATGGGATGGCCACTTTGAACAGTTCGCTGTGCCGAAAAGTGGTGTCACTTTCGAGGACATGAACAATGGAGTTCATCTTCGTGTAAGTCACCACTTTTGTGACAAGGAAAGTGTCATGCAATACATTTCGCCACCCACAGATGAAGAACGTGCAATTTCGCGGCTCGATTCAAGCCAGGCTCTACATAGGAGGCAAACTCGGGCACATTCGAGTCAGCGGTGGAATTAAGTAAGCGATTTGGTTGGAACAGCTAGACGAAGAGGTGGTTTATAGCACTTTGCCCAGAACTCAGCTTGTAGGGTGTCGTCGTCAAATGCTGAACTCGACATAGTACTGGCTTGGAATGACTTCACATTCACGCCTACAGTCGCTATGAATTCGAACCTTCGAATTGACTTCGAGCATCATCTGCGTCGCTTCAATGCCATTAGGAGCCATGTTCAAAAGCTCGCAACAAAAGCAGTGAACAAAAAGGTGCCAGAGAAGGTAGGTTCATTTTTACATAACGAGTCATTGCTCTCGATTAAATAGAAAACACCGCTGTGAATTACCTGAAAATTCGATAGCGTAAGCATGATTGTTCAGCTCTGTTTAGCTTGTCGAAGTGATTCAAAAGGAGCTGAACCCACGTCTGCAAAAGCTGAAGCAGAAGCTGGTCGCGAAGGGAATCACACAATACGATATTGAGTGGACGGTGCAGAATCAGAATCTTCGTGTGGCAATCAAGCCAAAAAGGTAGGAAAGGTTCCAGACGGTGTTTTCATACTAAGGAGAAACTGACTCCTGGTAGCGTTATCGGATGAGGCGCAAGCTATCGCGTGGAGACCCAATCGAGCTTATTGGTTTGGGTTTGCCTCCCATGCTAACAAAACCTTCCATCCTTTCGAGCTTGGGGAATTGATATCAGACTTGCCTAAGAAGGACAAAACACTGACTTATCATCGGCATGCCACCGAAGGCCATTCTCTAGGCCAGAAGCGTCTTCAAATTGCCTCCAAAATATCTTGTAGAGCTAGAATGCATGGCTCATCCTAAAAGGGATTGAGCAACGTCGTCGTTTTCCTTTTATGCTTTACTGAAACAAATTGTATTTTTAAGCTTTACAATTATTTTTACTTTCAGTGCAACTGGTATAGTACCGCCTATCAAACCAGTCGACAAGATGCTATGCGTGGAGGTGAACATCAACCAATTGATTGCATCGCCAACGAGGTCTAAGCGAGCGGTGGTCAGTTAAAGCGGTACTTTCCAGTATAAGCAGCACCATCTTGGCATACGGGATTTGGGTTTGTCACAGTAGGATCGCTCCGAGTTCGAGTTACATTGCTAACGAGAACGGCAGCCATGAAAAACGGAAAGGGTGACTTATAAAAAAATCATAAAAAAACCGAAGGTGTGACTAATCCTATATGAGACTGTTCGCGTGGGACAATATGAGTCACTGGTGGCTCACAACCCTTCGCGCTATTTTCTGTAGTGCTGCCTTCGGATTTTTGCATGTTTTTTTTGTTCGCTAACCACCTGTGATAGGAGGATGTCTAACAGAAATAAGCAAGAAAATGTCATTGCTTTCAATAGATATATCGACTTGAAAATTTTCACTCGGAAGTAGGCCAGTTCTACAATCAAGTCAATTCAAGTCAGCCTTTTTCGCCCAAACCTCTATGAGTGTTATTTGGAGGGTTAAACACGAATCTGACATAAGTTTCCAAAACGCCGACCGACTACGGTAGGTTACGGTAGGTACGGGTGAGTAACGCTGCCGGACACCGGGATTAGTCACACCGTTGGAGCGTGCGTAACCTCCGTCTTTTGGCGTCCCTGTGAGCTCATCTAGTAGAGCATCTTTAAACCTGACCAAACGTAACGTTTTGATGGTCTGATGGCCAGGGCTTTAGCTGCTAAAGCAAAGCTGCCGCAATGGCAAGCCTTATCCAACGCTCCACACTACTCCTAGCCCTGTGATTTGGCGTTCAATTAATGGAGAACTGATTTTAGTCTATGACGGATGTAGACGTGACATGTGTGGAGCCAGTTGCGAAGTGCGAAGGACTGTCGTGCTCCTATTGCACCGACGTCGATGTGAATCCGGCTAAATCAGGAGGCGGTGGAGATGTGTTCCACAATTGCATCCCAGGATTTTGACTGCTGAGTTGGTGATGAAGTCGAAGTGCCTTTCTAAAAGTAATTTAATGAAGCTCTTCTATGCATACAAAGTTTAGAAACCACTATGTGTACCAAAGGTATAAGACATTGCGAAACAATCAGACCTGTGAATTTTTAATTTGTCGATACAGCAGCATTACAAATATCGTTCTTATTAGTAAAATACAAGTATTTTTAAACACAAATTTAAATAACCGAGCGTAAAACAAAGGTATCGTGTTTTATCGATGATGGTTTCGATGCAGCCGCTACGAGCGAGCGTGAGAGAATACGCTAGATTTCTCTGCACCCTCTCGCTCGGCCTATCACTTGCGCATTCCATGCTATGCTCGCTTTCCACAAAGGTGATAATAGCGGAGTCTTGTTATCTAGCCTGTCCTAAATTACGCTCGAATTTACTGCTAACAAACGTCGTCAACCACGTTCTTTATAGTAATATATTTTTGCATGAAAAAAATTAAGAAGAAATACAACGTCGACGCAGTCAAAAAATACAACGCGTTAATGCGCTTTGGTTCCCCTAGCGAGCTCGTGAGTCATTCACGTTTTTTCACGGTGCCCTAGCAATAACTACTTCCATCTGATCTCACCTATATCACATGTCGTCCCGCTGGTCATCGACTTGCTCGAGCGGGCGCCAGCAGCGTCTCCATTTGTGCCTGTCGCGTGCCAAAGTGATCCAATGGGTCCTCCTCACTCGACGAACACGAAGAGGATCATACCGTTCGTTCAGGGCTTTCACGAAGAAGTTCGACCAAAGCGTTGGTGGGCGTTCCGGTGTTCTCTTGACATCCTGCGGCATCCAGTCGGTGACGGCTCTCGTCCAGCGGGTGTCTGCGATGCGCATTACGTCACTTCCATCTGGTTTATACGAACTAATTTAAGTCAAATTACTCACGCTATAATGAGGCTCGAGTGTATTGATGTACTAAGGGTGTGAAAAACGAAGACGTCGCTCGTTTTCGAGTGTCCTGCTTTAGAAAATTATCCGACCAAGATCATCCCGGATACTGGTGAGTGCTGATCGATCCCACGCACGAGGTGTGGATGTTGTGTTCGATCAAACGGCGCCGGTGGCGTAAAGGCGTTGAGCATTCTCGCTCGGTCAGAGGGAGGTGCGGGTTCGAGCCCCGCCTCGCGCTAGAAATTTTGATCGCAACAAAACATCGTTGTATTCGACCAAGAATTAGGTAAGCAAGCAATGCTTCAAAGCTCTAACGCACGTTAAGCCAGTTTGTTGCTGTTTACGTTCCGCAAAAATGAGGTATAAGAGCCAGACGATAAGAAAAAAGAGAAGAAGGATGCGACCACCGTGAATTTTGCGGTGTTTTTCTAATCCCTATGGTAGGTGTTGTAGAGAGGTAACTTACATAAAACTACTGCCGTAATCTGACACTTTCTCCAACTAAAAATGAATTGGATTGGTCTGTTAAATATTTAGGGAAGATACAGCATAAATGCTAATTCGATGCAACCGATTCTATCTGAATCCATCTACTCTAAAAGTGTTGACTTCACGGCGGTTTAGATGGTACGCCCAAATAGTGTTTGAGCGCAAATATTTGAACTTGAATGTAGCGGCACAAATTCGTTTTTTTTGTCTTGGAGAACGTAGCATAATGAAAGCATAATGTCAATCAAATAAGTATCAAACAGAATAGCCAAATAAATTTAGCTCTACCTTATTTCGCTGCAGTTTCAAATATTTATCCTGAAAACGGGAATCGCTTTCCCATCTTCGGAAGATCTCTACTTCAATTTTTTTCTAATTCGGGAATACCGTTAAACGCTGAAAATGTACTGTTATGTATTTTGAAGAAAAGGATTTACCTACCTATGTTGTGAATGGTAGGTCACCTACTTCTTGTCGCTCAACGAAAAAGCTTGGTGTTATTTTTGACACTGACCTAAACTTCTCGCTTCAAGTCGACGACATAATTCGAAAAGCATGCAGTACCCTCTTTCGCACGCTTCGTATAATAAGATGTTCAGATAAGAAAATATTTTTGAGACTCTATAAGTTATACGTACTGCCTCTGCTTAAATACTGCTCCTGTTTGGAGCCCCTACTTAAAGAAAGAGAAAATTAAAATTGAGAAAGTACAACATGTATCCATCCGGCTCTTATGGTACCGTATCGACATATGCTGAAAACATCTGGAACGAAAACGCTGGAGGAAAGACGCATTATCTCAGACTTAACCTTCTGTTTATCCTTAAAAATAATTTAAACTATCGGCTAGTAAATACTGGGTGTCATGCCATCTAGTATACATAATGGTAGCTTCAACATACATTACCGTAAAATTTGCAAGAAAAGTATCCGTTAATGTTTAATAGTTTTTTCAACCGCTACGCTAGGTGGGTGCAATTGCTCCCACTTCACATATGCTTGACCTTGCTCAGCAAGGACCGGATTCGTCAACGGCTTACAGCAGTTTAACAGAGAAAATGCAGCCGAAATCCCTGATAGCGCGGCGAAATGTTTTATCTCATCACTTGATAAGCCCCGCTATCAGGGATTTCGGCAGTTTTTCCTTGTTAAACTGCTGTAAGTCGTTGATGAATCCGGTCCTTGCTGAACGAGTATTGATGATTACTTATTTATATATTTATTTAATGACGTGTAACATAAACACACATGATAGTCGATCGAAAAAGGACATGTCAGAGATGAACATCATACAAACAGAAACACTTAGAAAAATCAATAAGAGGAGGCGGAGAGAAGAAAAAAGGATTTACTTAGCCTTGATGGAGTAAAATATGCAACTGCAACTAATTGAAAAACAAATCTGAACAGAGCAGGATCCATCAAAATTTAACCAAGCATTTTGCGAATAATAAGATTTTGAAAAGCTTGAAGAGACAGTCCTAGGATATCTTCCTTTTCACTAAGTAACTTGTTGAACTCCCGAAGGTTTCTATATGGAAAGAAATTTGACCTAATCTGAGATTTTGCCACAGGGATATAAAGTCTGAGCCTACCGCTTCTTGATGTCGTCAGTGGTGCACCGAAAAAAACTACTGGATCAATTGAAACTCTTTTTGTCAGGATCTTAAACATCATAATCAGATCTACTTTCCTACGTCTGTTCTGAAGAGTTTGAAGGCCAAGGTCTCTGGCCCTCCTGATGCCATTTGGAACGCCTTTATAATCTCTCTCAAAACATCTCATATATAGCATCCGAGTAAAATTATTTTCTACACTTTCTAGCAGCTCTATGTTTTTCTTTTTAAATGGGTTACATACTGTTATTCCAAACTCCACTATAGGGCGAACGTAGGATTTGTAAGCTTGTAAAAGTAATTTGGGTTCATTCATACGCAGAATCTTGAACAACAAATAGGACTTATAATCTTCTTTCTTCACGAGGACACTCTAGTGATTTTTGAAATCGAGGTTGTGCGATATCAAAAAGCCTAAGTCACGAATGTCCTTGACAGGTTGCAGAATAGATCCCTGTAAGTTGTATAATATCGTGTGATATTTGCCTCGGGGTGCAACTATGAGATATTTGGTCTTTTCCGCAGAAAGGGGTAGTTCCCAGTCCCTAGACCATTGATCCATGTAATTAATTGCTGCCTGTAGGGAGTCATCTTTTCTTTTAATAGGCTTATAAATTTTTATATAGTCAGCATAAACCTTGCAGGAGACACCAAATTGCAAAATTTCAAAAGGGAGTTCCTAAGTATAAATAACAAACAGCAATGGAGACAGAACTCCAACTTTTGGAACTCCACTGTAAGTTGAAAAGATCGACGAGAATTTGTCTTTTACCCTGACTTGGAACGTTCTGCCCGATAGAAATTCTTTCACCCATCTGACAACCATTGGATGTATTCCTATCATATTCATCTTTAAAAGTAGGTTAGGTATATGAACCTTATCGAATGCTTTCATAAAGTCAAAATAAACTACATCAGTTCGTACTTTATCTTCAAGGGCACTGGTCCAGTCATTTAAAGCTGTGAGCATCGACGTTTCAACAGACCTACCCTCTAAAAAGCCGAACTGATTCTCAGATATAATGCGTTGCTCCTTAAGGTGATCTGTTATATTCTTTTAAACAATTTTTTCAAAAATTCTAGCTAAAACCGATGTAATGCTGATGGGCCAATAGTTTTTTGGGTCAGAAGCCGGAGATTTCTTCAAAACAGGAGTTATAAGTGCATGCTTCCAGCGGGCAGGCACTTCGGCTTCCATAAAACCTAAATTGAAAATATGTTCCAGTGGCGACACTATGCATTCACTTACTCAACATTCGCGCACCACTAACCGGCGCACGAAGTCGCCAGTGACGGAGTTACAGCTGGGATAGAAACCCTGTTGTGCGACTATCGTGCGGCAGCAAGGAGTCAGAACGCAGCACAATAGCTTCTAAAGCGCTATTGTGCTGCAAAGTGAACTGCGCTAGCGATGGCACCACTGCTGCAAGCGTGGTCCACGCTGTGGGCCACGCTTGCAGCAGTGGTGCTATTGTGCTGCAAGCCGAGCTCTTGCAGAGAGGGCTGTGGCGGGCGGCGGCCAATTGCTTAGGGGTTGGAGGGTCCTGCGCATAGGGGAATGCGGCCCTATTGTGATAAGGCCGCTTCCCCTTCTGCGCAGGACCCTCCAATCTATGAGGCATTGACCGCCGCCCGCCACAGCCCTCTCTGCAAGGGACTTATTTCCCCCATCTGAAAAAACAATGAACATTGAAATCAATAAACATTTACTTCAGTGTTCAACATTTACAACAGAACATCGTTTGAGCATTTAGAAAGAGCAGTTTCTTGAATAAAATCGAATAGCAACAATAACAGTCATTAACTTCACAACAAAAGTTCTAACTTCACGACCGGAAGTTCACAAAAATTGACAAGAGTTCACAAAAACACTTCACTACATTAACCTCATAACAAAAGTTCTAACTTCACAACCGGAAGTTCACAAGTCGACAGGACTTCACAAAAATACTTCAGAAGCGAAATCTTTCTCACAAATTCAGGAAACTTCAAAGTTCACATGGGAGAGAATCTCTGAAGTCTGAAATCTTTCTTACAAATTAAGGAAATTTTAAAGTTCACCTGTGAGGCAATTTCTACAGTCTGAAATCTTTCTCACAAATGCAGGAAACGAAAGTTCTCATGGGAGACTTCAGAGATTCATAAAACTACACAGGAATAAAACACTATTTTCATACAAAAATCAATCATTAGCGTTCGTGGTCTTCTTCTTCTTCTGAAAAACATGTGTGTATATAATATGTAGATGTTAGCTTATAGGCTAGTAAGTGAAAAGATCACTTACGGGAACAAGCGCATTGCCTTTCTTAACGTACTGGCTGGCGCACGTTGTTCCTGAAAGTGTAGTAATTTATGTAGTTTACGAATTGTGAGTGTGAGCTTTGGATAAGACAAGAGTAGACCTACAGTGCCCTTCCCAGCGCAGATTTCAGTGCACTGATCCACGCATCCCGTGTTGCCTGCTTTTCGAGGAGCTTAGCTGCTCTACTTTCATTTGTTGGGCCGAGATCCAGCCAGAATCTGTAATTCGGTTTTCTGCGGCGAAGACACAGTGAATTACTAATTAATTAATTTTTTTACTAGTCGAATTATACTTACTGAGTAGGTTGGGCCGCCAACTCATCAGACATTCGGTCGAGCTCAGGCTGCCCCATTTTAAGGCCGTCCAAGAAGCACTCTTAATATTATCAGTTGAAATCGGCTGGTCTGTTTTCTACGAACGCAGTAGGCTTACTAATTAATGTGTCTCTTATATTGGCGGGCAAATCCATCTTCCTCGGATCTTTAGCGTGCTTTCCCGACACGCGGACCGCGTATTTCTTGACCTCTTCGACAGGGTCGCAAGCCTATAAAAGTGTCAAACGAGGGTTCGCAGTGCGAAAGAGATGTTTTGTAAATCACTTACAGTAGCGAAATACATGCGGGCGAAATCTGTGCAGTGTGTCACGTGATCATGTTTACCGACTCTCACGGGTATTTTCACTGAGTCATCAAGGATTTCAAGTCCTTTTCCTACAATTAGTGCAATCTGTGAACATTGCTCTCATGAGACAGAAGGGAACGCGCAAGAAGAACCACCTTGAACGAAGGGCTCGCGGCAATGGTCCATCTTTTCGTCAAATTTAAATGAGAGAGCACCGTGTCGTCGTGAAGCTTTAATCTCGTGAGGTGCCCGGGACAGCTGGCACCTCGTACCAGGTTGCTGCGCCACATGCGCCCAATTTTTCGAAATTAGAAGAAGTCTGGGCCAAAGCCTCCTACACAAGCTAACAGGTTCGCAACGATGCAACGTTGCAACGTTTGCATGGATACGCGTAAAAGTGAAACAGGAAAAAGACACAGCGAGAACGTGAAATAAACGAAATCATGTGAAAACATGTAACATGCCATGTATCCTTCCTCTCGATGATATATCATGGAATCACTTCAGCTGCCTCTTCAGACTACGAGCAAAACCACAGAAAATTGGGTTAATTCAGAATTTCTTCTGGCATATGTACAGATCTGATAGAAGAATAATGCATGGCGCATACGTGGTATGCGCTATGCACTATTCTTCTACGTGAGGCAATCTGCCCCTTGCCTATTTGCGCCGCCATGACGTCCGGGAGGAAACGGGGTTATTTTCGGTCATTTATACATATAACTCACAGTTGCTGCCTGGCTGTCGTCAAGATTTTCTTGGACAAAGAGCCAGTAATGGTTATGGAAAGATGTCGATAGCCTGCTGATAAAGCGTCACTTTTTGTAAGCCAAATGCTTCTGTAATGTACTTCCATGATGTACGTCACTTTGGGCCCTCAACTCGACCGAATCTGTCCCAGTTGGAGAGAGGAGGCACGCCGTTAGGAAAACGAAAAGAAACCACGAGACCGCGCTGACCTCCGGGAAACTACAAATGGCGAAATTCCATCAGCTACTAGCATACTCAAGGCGAGGTTACTATAATGCTCGACTGCTAGAACGTTCGGCCCTTTTAGGGAGCCTTTTCCTGGAAACCATAGACGTGGCGGGCGTAAATAGGCTCGAAGACTGGGGGACGGGGCGGTCACCATGTATATCCGTGGATATTCGCCTTGGCATGAACGCACATGTAGGTCCAATTACACCAGAAATAACCACTGGAGTAGAACATACCAGTGCTGCATGAAATTTTTAATTTCCTACAACACGAAACGTATAGGGCTGCTCTACGTGGTCATCCCTCGTCCCTTGCCTATTTGCGCCGCCATGACGTCCGGGAGGAAACGGGGTTATTTTCGGTCATTTATACATATAACTCACAGTTGCTGCCTGGCTGTCGTCAAGATTTTCTTGGACAAAGAGCCAGTAATGGTTATGGAAAGATGTCGATAGCCTGCTGATAAAGCGTCACTTTTTGTAAGCCAAATGCTTCTGTAATACTTCCACGATGGACGTCACTCTAGGCCCTCAACTCGACCGAATCTGTCCCAGTTAGAGAGAGGAGGCACACCGATAGGAAAACGAAAAGAAAACACGAAACCGCGCTGACCGGCGGGAAACTACAAATGGCGGTTCGAAATCCTGCCGCGAACGCGCCGGCGATTGGAGCGCAGTTGCCACTGGAAAACTGCACCACTACTCGAACACTAAAGGGACATCACTACTGGTGCCCGATAGCACCACTAACGACCCGTGAGAGACTTTGCAGCACAATAGTGCACCGTGCTGCAAAGCGCATCGATGCGCTTTGCAGCACAATAGCATCACTGCTGCACGCTCTGCAGCAGTGGTGCTACAGAGCGCATCACTATCCCACCACAGCAGTGGCGTTTTGCTGCACAATAGCGCCACTGCTGCACGCTGCAGCACGTGGTGCTATCGTGCAGCAAGGCCTCCTGCGGGTCGTTAGTGGTGTTTTTTTTTTTGCGCTGGTTAGTGGTGCGCGAATGTTTTCCTTAAAAACATATGTTTTTAAGGAAAACCAAAGGTATGAAGTCAGGAGAAGTCAATGAGGACTTTGGCCACTTGTTCAGTAGGTCTGCTATATCACTCCTGTGAAACCATAAAGATGGCCGCATAGGTGGGAATAAACTTGAGAGATTTACATCATTCACTAGGCGGACAGTCCCCCAGTTACTCGACTTGTTATATGCACTCTGAAATACGTTCCCTAGCAAATCAGCTTTCTCGAGACCAGATGTTATTAACTCACCATCCTCCCTAACCAGATTTGGAATTTCTTTATATTTGTCGCTTTTCGAGTTTATATATCTAGACAACGCATTTTTATCTTTTGAACATATAGCTTTCCGTTCCATATAGAGGGTAAATTTATGCAAAGCTTTGTCAAGCTGTTTACTTAAACGATTACTCAAAATTTTCCTTATCTACGACGCTACCAGAACTGTGCGCTTTGTTCCATAGTGAATATCGTAGGTTCATCATTCTATATAAATAACTGGGCAAATTTTTATTACCAGTGGGTACTTTCCTAGTGGGTACGAACATTCAGTGGAATGCTGCAGGATTGCGAGAAATATTTCGTACAACTCATTAACAGACGTATGGGACCTAAAAATACCAATCCAGTCAATTTTCATAAGATGCTCCCTGATAATTGAGTAGTCCACGGCTTTAAAATCTCTTATGAACCTGAATTCTACTATGTTAACATACATGGTAAGCCTAAATGCAATAGCACAATGATCGCTATTACCAATGGGTGGACACAGTTTAACTGACCGAACCATGTCAGACTTGTTACGTATAAGGTCAAGCGTTGAGTTTCCTCTGGTTGGCATAGTAACGAAATGGCTGAGGTCATGAGTTCGAATGTGTCTCTGATAAGCTTGGATACAGAACTTGGTCATTTATCAAACAAGTCCGGTAAATTAAAGTCACCTATCACTAGAACAGGATTAGCAGTAATGGAAAAATCGCTTATAGCCTTAGCTAATTGTAGTGATCCACTTGAAATACATGAGGGTGTTCTATAGACGAGGATGAAGCGCATACAATCATTCAACGATGTGACATCGCATACCAGAATCTCATAGCAATCTCTCACTGATTCTTTAAATACCACATTATGAGAAAGGGTACTACGAAGTAGTAATGCCACTCCCCCTCCTTTTTATAATTTACGATCACATCGTAATACAGTGTATTGACCATTGACGACATCAAGAAATGGACCAGTAACATTTTCAGGGCTTAACCATGTTTCAGTCAAAAGAACAACCTCGTATTTATAAAGACAGAGATTTGCAACCAAAGAATTTGAATTTTTAGAAAGTGAACGTATGTTTGAATGGAGACATTTGATACCAACAGTAGTGCTCCTGCGACAGCTCAACCGTTTCCCGGAGGGAAGTTGTGCTGTAGAGGAGAATTACTAGGGTAACGGACAGGAGGAGTGGTCTGGGATTGTGGGCCACCCTCAGCATGATTTGCTGTAGTAGTCCCCTCAATCGCAGCCCTCCTAGCTGCTAAACGCTGCTCCCTGATGCGGTTTCTTTCCTCCAACGGCAGAGAGATGATGAGCATATCCTACAGCAATGGAACCGTTTTGATGGATTCCCCATGCCACATCGTTAAGAAAATATGGAAAGGTCGTGGTACAGGTTGTGTTCAGTGACATTATTTCTCTCATTTACTTTAAGGTTCATAGCGGAGAATCAAAGCTCAGAGCCGGTAAGTATGTACTTCATTTTTATGCCTTCTCGTGCACAATTCACAATGCTTGGTTAGTGTGTGAAGGCAAACCCTAGACACGTCTAGAGCATCATATCATACTTCGTCTTCAATGAACGCAAGGACACTTTTGCACGCATTTTCACCTCTGAGACTGCTAACCGGCTGAGCTAATTGTTCTGTTTGCGGCAGTGTTTGCTGATGTTGCTATGTTTACGGTTAATGCGTTAATAATAAAGATAATTGAAGATTCAGTGCAAGCCACTTCGTTATATACACGCTTTCTAATCTTCTTTTCATCGTCTTTTCCTTTTTTTCGTTAATATGCACCTATATGCTAATATTCGTCGGAGTGATTTCTGTCAAGTTCAGTTGCTATGGAAGTAATATCGAGAGGTAACGTAGTGTAGCTGGTTTCTCGCTTTACTGTGATCGCAAATGAGATCGAACTCCAAGGGGCTTCGCTGCTGAATTCCCAGCTTCTCACTTCTGACGCTTGTGATTAATTGTTTTGCCTTAACATTTTTTTAATACTTCGGCATGATTCTGCTGTACTCCGCAACATTTTTATTGTTGTTCTGTTTACTTTGAAGTGGATCTCCGAATACCTAGGAAACACAGACTTCCTACCCTAAGGTATTCATAGTGATGTCTCAAGATCTAATAGTGTCTTTGCTGGTGTTGTTACTGTTACACAGGACGTGTTATATGGTTATTACCATTTATTTTTTATTTTGTTTTGTTCAGGCATACTTTTGGAGCATATTAAATAAATAAATAAATAAATAAATTTTTGCTCACGTAGCAAAAGCGGTCATCCTTAAACCTTCAGCATTGGAGCAACACAGCATTTGTCGGGGTGGAAGCATCACCGACTGGTACACGAGTTTTCCTCCTTTATGCCCAACCTTCCTCCTTTCTTGAGGAGAATGCTAAGACACACCCTGACTTAGCTACCAGGTTTTCTAAGATATGAAGGGAACGGATGGTGAGCCAAGCAGCCTTTCTGCTCCGTCAAACTAAAATTGCACCTGAACTTTCTCGAACGTCACTCTCACGCTTACGTGATATCCGAAACACGATAGAAGAAGCGACTTCGGAGCAACGTCATACACGAGAAAACAAACCTAAAACAGGATTGTCGAGGAGTACTATACTACAGCACTACATGCTAGGCCTCAAAAACAGCCGGTTGATAGAATTCATAATTGTAAATAATTCCTTATCCATTAGCTTTGAACAACCATATAATGATAACACTTATTCCTTCATTCCGCTAACCTGTGTAGGTTCATTTTTGAGTCTAGGTCAATTTTCCACCAATCTGTCAGTCTGGAATGCAGACGATTACAGTCTTGTTCGCAATTATTTGTGGCAGCAAGTATGTTAAATAGCTCTGCTTTTAGAAGCTAATACGGCACTAGGTTGCTACGGTACAGTGGAGGGAGTACATAGTAGAAATGAGTATTGTGAAGTACAGAAAACAGGATCAGTATCGAAAGCGATTATTTCAACTGCATGTTTCGTAGAGGTTAACCCTTAGCTATTTATGTTCTGCTCTAAACTAAGCCAAACTTTGATCTTAGCCAAAAGGATGAGAAGCGACGTTTTGGCTAATGGTAAGATCAAAGTTTAGTTTGGTTTAGTTCGAGTAGAGATGCTTCCATTTTGTTTTGTTTCTTCCCTGAACGAAAGGGATTCAGCATACAGACAGCACTCGAGCCGTTGCAACCTATCTTAAGATAACCTCCGCAATAGCAAGTGATTTCTTTTTCTGTTGAATTGTGTTATTGGAAACGCAAAAATCACCAAAGCGCTTAAAACTATGGGGCATGCATTAGGTTGATCGAAAAGTCTTGCAACACTTTACGCTACCGCTGTTAAGTTTCTTGAAGCTCTTACAGTATTGATCTTGTGTGGTGACGTCACAGTACATTCTCGAAGCTTTCTCAGGCATACTACAGAAGCCCTCGTCGAATACGAATACAGCAACATTGTCAGCGATAAGCAGCAGCATCCTACGATCGTCTTCTACGAATTTCTGCAAGGCCATTCCGCAAGGACTGCAGCCCCCAACATCTGCGCTGCATCCAAGGAGGAAGTCATTCACTATTCCACAGTGGCCCATTGGTATCAGTGCTTCAAGGCTGGAGATATCTTTCTCGAAGGTCGACCTCGTTCCGGACGTCCCTCTGGTGTGGAAGAAGACAGCTTGCGCGAAGCCTTCAAGGCGAAGCCAAATTCAGCCATTCGCGAATTGGCGGCGACACTTGGATGTACGCAACGCACCGTCGTGAGGCAGCTGGAGATCCTTGGGTACCGCAGAGTTTAGTCGTCTTGGGTACCACATGAGCTGCGGGACTCTGACAAAGCATGCCGAATCAGTGTTGCTGAGCCGCTGCTTCTTCCTCTGCACAGAAAGGAATTTTTGAAAGAGGTTGTTACTGGGTTCTATATGTTAACCAAACCCGCAAGGGCCAACGACTCCCACGCCGGCTCCAAGACAACCGAAACGTGGACACCACCAAAGGAAGGTTCTTCTGTGTTGCTGGTGGGACTGAGAAGGCATGCTTTACTGGGAATTGCTGGATAGTGAGCTCACAGTCACAGCATCTGTCTACGCTACCCAGCTCCAGAGCTTGGCCGACGGCATGCGCCAAGAACGTTCAGAACGGGAAGATGTCCACCTGCTGCATGACAACGCGCGTCCTCATGTCACAAAAGTGAGCCGCGAGAAAAACCAGGAGTCAGGCTGGGAAGTTCTGCGCCATCCACCGCACTCTCCAGACCTCGCTCCTTCTGACTACCACCTGTTCAGAGCTCTGAAGCAGCATCTTCGAGGTAGAGAACTCGATGATCGACGTCAACTGGAAGTGGAGGTTTCTGAATTCCTTTCGTCATAGCCCTCGGAATTCTGGCGGAAAGGAATTGAAAGGCTGCCTAAAAGATGGGGCAGGATCTTAGACTTGGATGGGGAATATACCGAGGACTGAGTTTTTGTATATTGCATTATATTGTATTGCGTTGTACTACTGTTGTGCTAGTGTTGCAAGACTTTTCGATCAACCCAATAACATTCGAGGAAAAATTCAGACTGGTAATAAAAAATCACCAGAGCTAGATAATGCTGTTGTGTCTAGAAAATTCATACTGTGCCACTTGAGCTGCAAGGGGATATGTAAATGTTCTGCATTTAGGATTGCCGGTTCAGAAGCTCTAAATAACTTAACATATGACGTTCTCGAATCCCTTACAATAACCGTATCGCCGAAGATTCTGAATCTTTTGGAAACAAAAGCAAAACTTATCACGAATACTGTCAAGCATATTCAAATCCCTGCTATGGAGCGAAAGGTATCTTCTCAATTGATTCCATCACTATGTCATTATGCAATATTTACAAATCGATACGGCTTGGTTTATAGAGTTTTCTTATAATATATAGTTTTTTATTCAGAAACGAAAATTCACTTCAAAAATAGGGCGTTAATTTATGACAACATTTAGGGAATTGATAAGGCCACCAGAACAAGATCGGAATAGATGCATGGGATAGGAAAGCGTTGGAACTGGAGCAAACTTGTTAGACGCGCCGTACACGTGGGCTGCATCAAAGTCCACGTGGGCATACGATCGATGCGCATCGGTCTCTTGTACGCCCGCGGTGGCACCACCGGCAGGCGGACCGTGGCGCAGTGGATGGTGGCGTTGCTTCATGCGATGGAGGTCTAGGTTTCGGTTCTCCATCGTTGCCGGGTTTTTGCATTTCAACTGAATGGTTGAAATTTGAGAGGTTTTGACGTCTACACAATGTTCTGGTGTTTTGTACGCATTTTTTCAGCTGTATGCGCTTCTGCGCACGAAGAGCGCAAGAACCAGCTGCGCAGTTCCCCGATTAAGCAGTTTAACTTAGTGCGCTCAGAGTCATCAAATGGAGATATGCGCGCCTCAGTGTTAAGCGCTCCTGCGAGGGAAACCATGCTCCAATTCAAGTTTCGCGCTCAAAATCTATTCCGATCTAGTTTTAGTGGCCATAGATCCGCTTCAACATTTATACATTATAAAATATATATAATAAAAAATATGGGCGCGTGAAGCGCAGTCGGAGAAGCCACAGCCTGTTGCGTGCACCCCATACTTCCTGACTCGGTTCTTCAGGCCAACGGAGCTTTCCATACCTCCGGGGTGGGTGAGTTGATACCAGATTAGTCTGAGAAGGATAAAGCGCTGACTTGTTCATCATCTGGCCAGCGGAAGACACTGCATGCCAAATATGCATTCAAATTGCTTGCACGACATCTTGTAGATGTGGAATGCGCGGCGCATCTCAAAAGACCTGAAACGCACCGCCGGTTATCGTTTATCTTTTTTATCAAAGCAAATAAACTAGAAAAGAAATAAATAAATAATATTTAAAGAATAAAATTATAAATATTTATGTCTATGTATTGAGGTGTCGCGCTTCATGAAATACAAAATATATGACGGACACTTCGATGAGGTTTCGATTCCTGAACATGGTTTGTCTCTTGTGGACAAGGCTGACGGAATTCGTATCAAAGTACATAATTTTGACGTTGCGCAAAGAATCTTCGTTTGAAGGTGACGAGATGTCAGTTTCAGGCCAAGAACATATCCTTCGTGGGGACGTTTCGAGCTAGATTTGAAATAAGAGCTTTCTTCTTTCCCTTCCACGTCACTGGTTTGTTCAAGTAAGTTATCGAGCGGTATACCATGACCGAAAATTTTATTGTCACTTCATTTGTACTACAAGCATGTATCTCTCCTTTTAGAATATCTTCCACAGACGCCGAAATCGACATCAGTCTAACTTGGACTGGCTTTTCGTTTAAACCTGAAATTTCGCTGAATTCTAACCTTCGACTGGATTTGGCAAAACATCCGAAGCGCTTGATTCTCGTTCGTAAAAAGGTGCAGAGGATTGCAAGGAAAGAATTTGAAGGGAAAATACGTGAGGCAGTAAGCGAATTAATTTCAAGGTTATACTTTCTTAGTTCGTGAAAAAGAAAAATTCTGCATCTATGAAGAGATCTATTAGAAAGTCGTGCAAATCTCTGTGTTTACAACTTCTTTCTTATAGTTAGGTGAGCAAATAAAGCGCGTTTTGAAAGTCTAGGTTTAGCTGACTGAAGTCATTCAAGAAGAACTGAATCCTCGGCTGAAGAAACTTAACGAAGAGCTGACCACGCGAGGTGTTGCTCCACATAACATTAGTTGGAGTGTGCAGAATCGAACTCTTCGTGTGGTGGTAAACTGGAAAAGGTGTCTGGTTTGTCTTATAGCGACTGCCTCATAATTGTTCCGACTCCACTAGGAGTTCTACTGTGGACAGTTTAGGGCATCTGGATTTAGAAGTATTCCGATAAAGAGGATCGACAAAATTGTCTGCTTAGAAATTAAGAAGAAAAGTTTGACATCATCGACATCGGGTATCATACGGACTGCTGTAAATAAACTTCAAGATTTTAAAGAGGTAAGAATATGCTATCCTTATAGGTATCGTGCAGATAAATTCTGGGCTTGTATGTGCATATATACTATTTTCACGTTGAAATGGACACTTTTCAAATCAAATGGGACAATCTTCTAAGCTCGCCTAAGACCTTTCAAATCAAAGCGAACTCTTCCAATTCGAAGCGAGCTTCAGACTCTCCAAGATGGCAAGAAAAGTTTTTTGTCCAAAGAAAATTTAGAAGGACTTTTTTTTTGAATTTTTTTTAAACTTCAGCTGTCCCGCATGAGTGTAATAATTTTATACAATTTTTTCTTTCGAGGAAAAATAACAAATTAAACGTTGTTTTAAAGCGCCGCAAGGCAGCAATCATATACCCCACTAAAGACGGAATCGCACCGTGCACTCGGAGATCAAGTAGCAAAGTTTATCTGATTGATAGTGTATGCTTTTTACAATTGTTTATGTTGCACCATTTCCAGATGTGAAACTCCATGCAAACAGAAATTTTGCTATCAATCGAATAAAAATCGCGAAGTGCCGGACGAGGGCATAGCGCAATCTCTTTTTTGGCAACAGAAAATATTCGGTTTCCCGCCATTCAAAACAAGCGTTAAATCATTGTTCTTTCTCGAAAAATAAAATTTTTATAACATTTCTAACAATGTGTTCACTTATTGAGTAGACGAAATAAAACTTCAAAGAAAGTTATACTACAATTTTCCTTAAGCAAAAAATTATTTAAACATTTTTATAGAGTCTCTAGCTTGATGTAGAAGTGGCTTACTTCGATTTGGAAGAGTTCAATTTGATTTGAAAATTCTTATGTTAGCTTAGGAGAGTGTCCAATTTTGTTTGAAAAGTGCCCAATTTGATTTGGAAAGAATCCAATTCAACGTGAAAATGGTATATTTAACGTTTCAAAACACGATGCTTTTGGATTTCGTTAGGCCCCGCTTATACTTCAATCGCCGAGCTACGCGATGTCTTGTATATGTAGAGGCGCAGTTGTGCCTTGTTGTGGACCGGAAAATGTGTGCGTAAGTACGCAATTTTGCGTAATCGCGTGACCCCGTCGCCGGCCGTTCGGAGTGCTCATCGTCATCCGAATGAGCGCGACGCCGTGGAACTTACCGCTCCGTTCGCATTCCATCGCCCGGCGATGTAAGTATAGACGGATCCATAGAATCATTTATTCAAACAGCCTCATTCAATTCTGTATTAAACAATAATGGATAAATTATAAGGGACGTTCCTTTTGGGATTTGTCACGCATTCTACTGCTATGGGATTTCGTGAAGGCCCACTGAATGCGTATTTGGCCATAGGCCAGCCAGTGAACAACAAGTATAAACGGACCCTAAGGCCTCTGGCATACCTCCGAGTCGCTCCAGCGTTTGTCCGAATCGCTGCGCATTGTGCAGCGATTGCAATCGCTACGGCTATGTCGGTCCTAGGAAGGCGGGCGTGGGGAGGGCGGAACTTTTACTCACTTTTGACCACGACGTCGCCAGTCATTCGCTGGCGGTGCGCAAGAGATTTACTCACACGAGTTCCATTAGTGGGCTGCTAGTATTGCATGAGGCTGCGAAAACTGGCTAATGCGAATTTTTGCTGTTACTAACAGCAAACTAACTAACACTAACAGCTGGCCAGCTGGCTATTATTGTAGCTACTATTGTGATAAGGTCCCTACTATTAGTAGGAAGTTAGTGATAATAGTATATCTGATAGTGTAAGACCATTAGTAGAAACCTTATTTATACCATTTTCACGTCAAATTTAACATTTCTCACGTCGAATTGGGAATTATTTTAAACAAGCGTGATTATTTTGAATTCAAAGTGAACATCTTCCAAATCAGAGCAACTGTCTTCCGGTCAAAATAGAAAATCTCTAAGGAAAGCGGGATCGTTAATTGTTTGTTTAAGGAAATTTGGTTTAATTTTCTTTGAAATTTTTTAGTTGACATGCCCGAATGAGTGTGATAATTTTTTTAGACATTTTTATATTTTGAGAAAAAAGAACAAATTTAATTTTGTTTTAAAGCGCAATAGGGCAGCAATCATTTATAACATTAAAAAAGAATTGCGCCATGCATCCGATTAGCTCGTCGCGGTTGGTTGATAGTATGAGTGACGGTTACATGAAGCTTCAATGTGAAGATATGTGTGTTCTTTACAATGGTTTTTTGTTGTGTATTACAGGTGTGAAATTGCATGCAAACAGAAATTTTGCTATCAATCAACCAAACATCGCGACGTCTTGGACAAGGACGTAATCTCTTCTTATGGCACAAAAATGGCCGCCTTTGTACACTTTAGACAAGCTTTAATGCGTTATTTTTCCTCAAAAATTAGAATTTTATAAAACTTCAAACAATGTCTTCACTTATTGAGAAGGTAAATTAAATATTAAAGAAATTGTTCTGAAAATTTTCCTTGAACAAAAATTATTCTAACCTTTTTGTAGAGTCTCCAGTTCAATGTGGAAGAAACTCGTTTTGATTTGGAAGATGTTCAGCTTGATTTCAAAAACGTTCGACCTGTTTAGAAGAGTGTCCTATTTAACGTGATAATTGTATGTATAGACTGAAACATGGTTCAACAGTAAGCAATCAGCAAGGGCGTGACGACGACTGGCAATTTGCCAGCCGTCGATAATCGGTATAGGACCCACGCGCACGGAGCTAACAAGCCGTACGCTTTTTCGGCCCGCCATTGCGGGCTTGCCGCCGACGGCGGCGTCGCGCCCGAGGTGCGCGGCCGAAAGTGAGTAAAGGCCCCCACAGAGTTTTGCGGCAGCGCCGCGGCCCTATGCTTAACCATAGGGCAGAGACGCAGAGCTCGCCGCCGGCGGCGTCCCTGCCCTATCCTTAACCATTGCGGCGAGCGGCGTTGCCGCAGAACTGTGGGGGCCTTAAAAATTCCCGCACCCCGGGCGTGGCGGGATTGGCGAACGGCCAGGCGAGGGTCGCGGCGCAATTCCAGCTCCGCTCAAATCACTCCCGCGATAATCTAACGTCACGTATTGTGGCTACATTGATCGATCGCGTCGCTCAATCAATTTGGACATTGTACGTGCTGTCCCGCCGCAGCAGTGCGCATCGGTCTCTAAACAATAAAACTACGAAATTGAACTAAACCCCGTGCTTACTTATTGCTAAACAAACGGTTGTATTAAAAATAACAATAAGTACGTTATTCAATTAATTTTACCTATCCTTCTTCTGCGAAAGTTTGCTGAGAGATTTGACGTCTTCTAAGGCATTCTTTTATGAAAAGGAATACTTTGCTTTTTAGCTGTGGCGAAACATGCCAGTGGTATGTGTCTCACCAATAAAGAGATGCAACGGACTTCTGTGCAGCTACTGTACCGACGTTGCTGTGCTTGAAACACCAGTGAAAGGACATACAGATTTCGTTCAAAACTGTACTTCCTCATTTTGATATGCACTAACGTTAGAAGCATTCTAATCTCACCTCCAAAATCAAATAAATTATCCATATTTTGTTAAAAGATAGATGGAAAAGGAAAAAAGTGAAATGAATAAATGAATTTTTGACTTTTTGCTGGTTCCTCTCTTTTGTTCAGAGCCGTTCGTTATCGGCTCAGGCGGCCGATTACTTGGTCAAATGAAGGCGATCTGGACGCTCAAGCGCGTCAAAGAATTGAACCTCGACTGAAGCAGGAGCAGATCGGCTTCTTCGGTTTCCTCTGTAAGGGTTTTGGAGGTCTTCTAGCTTTTTTTGTTCATTACGTGAATACGACACACCTCGACATCGTTTCGTTGCCCATTATTGAAAAACCTTATTCTTTAAACTTGAAGCCATCAATGCAATATCCTCGAAAAATGTTCCTAGATCTATCGTCTGTCCATCTTTTTCTCTCCGAGGTGATTTTCAGGAAATAAAGCCACGCGAGCGCCGGGATTCAGAAGACGTTTCACAGACGCCGATCAGCAGATGTTGATATCGGTTTAGCCATTGTAATTAAGAGCTGTAGTGATGTTTAGGTGATGCTGCTATTACGCATCGCTATGAATTCTTCCGAATAAGTTTAGCAATAAGCAAAAGACTGCAGCAAAATTTTGCCTTTTCAAGACTGGCAAAACCACAACACAGTTATTCTGTCAAGAAGTGATACAAAAGCAGTTAGCCCAAAAAATCACACCTAAAGTTTTTCAAAGATTAACTAGGGATCTGTGTGAAACGAGTGCGGCCTGTTTTCCACTCTTTGGGAGATGCTGCCCTTTTAATCGAATGACAAGTGACTGATTGATTGTGGAAACCTTACAAGAAAAGGTTTTTCTCTTGGTGAGCTTTTACGACTTTTTGCTGAACGCTTTTTTGAAGACCTGAAAAAGAGGTGTGAAAACGTGTAAGCAACAATCACCAACCCGTTCGATACCAGACGAGATGTGCCTCGGGAGTGCAGTCGGGAGGAGTGACGCCTCATGGAGGCACACCGGAGGGCTTCTGAGTTTTTGACCGCGTACTGACAACATTTTCGCACATATCCTTCAGTTCGCAACTAAATTCGTGAACTCATTCGTAGTCACTTCTTTTAGCAGAGATTATCAGGTTATTTGAGCATTAATTCTTTTGCTCTTTCCACTGTTTGAAACCAACTGGTCTGTGCTACTCGAAATTGCTTTTGTTGTCTTCCTTTTCGATTTTGTGGTAAGTTTTCAGCCTGAAATAAAGGACGAGTCACTATTCGCGAACGCCTTCTGTATAGCCGCATGCACACTTTGCAGCGCCGGCAGCGGCAGCCGTGATTAAGCATAGCGGCATCGATTCCCGCCAAATCGATGCTTAATCACGGCTGCTGCTGCCGCCGCTGGCGAGTGTGCATGCGGCTTATGAGCACCAGCTGGGCCACACTGTAACTGATGCCCGACAGAACATATGTGCTGCTGTAGGAGGTTAGGTTGTCCAACGATCAACAGTGTTCAAATGGTTCAAGAGGGCCGTGAGGGCAACGTTGAAACTGAAGACAAACGACACACCGGACGGCCGATTGTTCTTGATCGACGAGGTGTAATTAGCGCCATCGAAGGGATTCCGAGCTTGAGAACGTGTATGTTGTCTACTTTAGATGCTCACCTACCTCTATTGAAAAGATTCTGCACAGCGTTGGCTTTTCTGTAAAGTTCGGAAAATGGGTGCCTCACGACATGACCCTTTCGCAGAAGAAGAAGCGTGTGGATGCCGCGAAAAAATTGCTGTTTCGTCACAAGTAGGAACCATTTCTCCACCAACCGGTAACTTGTGATGTAAAGTGGATTCCATTGGATAATCGTCAGCGCTCTAACCAGTGGCTTAGAACAAAACAGATGACGCTGTCAACGCCTAAGCCTGACTCCCACCAGAAGAAGATGATGCTGCCTGTGTCGCGATCGCTCCTCGTTCCGTGTTCGGCCCTGGCGCGCCGTTTCCCACGGTTGTTTGCCGATGAGGCGCCATCGATCGGTCTGGGAGCATGGGAAAGTGGTGACGTGTCACTGTCGATCGACGCGCGCCGTCTGCTCTCGACAGGCGCGTGGCCGCATTGGACGTCGCTCGCTCCCGCGACGAGGTCTGCCGACCTCTCGCTCCCTTCTCCAGTTCCGGATGGCTGCCGTGGGGCCTCATTTCTGCAACACACTACGTCCACTACGGGAAGGAGCGCCAGGAGAAGGCCGCGGGGTCTGGCGAGCACTACGCTCACCCCCGCGGCTTCAAAAGTCTACTCGCTACGGCCTTGGAGGACGCCTATTCTATTCTCTATATTGTTCGCAATGGTTGTTGGATGTCCTACTGATGGCGGAGCGAAATAAACCTTATGGAGTACCAGTGTGCCTTCGGAGGAATAGGGTGAGTCCCTTGCTATCAAGGCTGTTATCTGTACATGTGTACATATTGAGTCAGTACGTGGAGTTCTCCTCTGGGATTGGGTTTTCCCCTGTGGCGCCTGGAAGTCAATACGAGCTGGTGGTGAGAGGCTCAGGGAAAGGGCCAGCCGGCGGCTGGAGCGAGACCAATGCGTGCATGACAATACGTTAACGGCAGGGCAATACGCGGGGTTCTTCGGGGTTAGGTAAGATCCGGGGACCCTCAGGTGCCCTTGGAGCGACACGGAGCCGCAAGCAGCGGAACACCTCAACCTGCGCGGCCACCGATCGCAACAGCCTGTTTCGTGGTGTCGAGAAGATGTTATCATTCGGAACTGATCGAGAGCGGATCCAGCAATGATGCCAAGGCTTGCTCTTTTCAACTTGACCCCGTGCAGGCTGAACTCCGCCAGAATCTGTTCCGGCAGCTCGTGGCATTGTTCTTCAGCAGGACTACACCAGACCACACGTCGCGAAGCGGACTCTCCAAAAAATCGAAGGCATTGGCTAACTCATCCACCTTACAAACCGACTGTGGGCCGAGTGACTACCGCCTATTTCGGTCGCTGCAGCACTCCTTGGCTGAAAGACGATTTACCTATGTAGACCAGGTCAAAATGCACCTCTAAGAATTTTCGCCTCAAAACCACAAGAATTCTACAGCCACGAGAGCAGCTATCTGATAAATGGGAATCAGTTCTGCGTTCCAACGGATACAACATCGTTTGAAGATTGTTATTAGTTATTTGTTAATAAACACCTTTGTTGAAGATACTTGAGAGTCCACGTATTTAGTTGCCAACCTAATAGTTTGTTGTTATTACGCTTTCTCATGATCACAGGAGTCAATTTTAGACCATCACTGCTAACGACAAACCAAGGCTCTACTTGCGTCTTCATATGTGCTAGTTTTTTCTCTTCGTGGGTGGCAGTTCGTTACGTCGATGTTTACCCAAGACCCTTCTCTACCGATTAGACGTTCATCGAAGAAGAAGTGGTCATTCCTTGCCAGGGAGAAGACTGTTCCCTACTGGCTTTAGTAAGATTCCGGTGGTGTGACACGTGTTTGTGTTTTACCTGTTTCATAGTCTCGCACCATAGCTGTTGTCTAAAAGGGAAGAACAATAGGACCAGTCAGACAGGTCTAGTGTCTTTCTGTCGCCGTAGTAACCTTTGCGATTACTGTAGGTGGAATCGGGTCCGATACCCGGGCGAGGAGATTGGGTGAGAGCTAAGCCAAGACTGAACGTAGATGCTTAGATCTGGGGCTTTTGGACTCTCCTGGAGGCGCGTCTACGGTGAGGTCCTCGGACTCTCCGTCTGGTACGGTTTTATGGCTCTGGAGCCGTCACTGGCATGTCCGCAGGAACAGGTCGTAAACACCCCCTGGATACATTCCGCCGCCTCATGCTCTTAACGAACACTTGCAGAATACACCGGTCCCGGTATGTTCCACAGACCTTTCATTTCCAGAGAAATGATATGGTGCAGATACGCATAGCTGGAAAACTAGCTAATATGAAGGCGCAAATAGAAAGACATGGTTTGTTGCAAGCATTGATGGTCTAAAATTGACTCCTGTGGTAATGAGAAAGCACAATAATAAAAAATTAGTATGTGCAAAAATATTGGCAGTGCGCGGACTCCAACTCAAAAGCCCGTCGGTGAGCTTCGGTGAGGCGGCACTCCTACCGACTACGCCATCGAGGCACATCTTGTGGGGTGTCATAGGGGTTGACGAGTATTGCGCACACGTACTCACACCTCTCTTTCAGGTCTTTAAAAAAGCGTTCAGCAAAAACTAACTGTGGTTCTGGACTCCCCTCACAGGACCCTACATCATGTCAAAATAACATCGCAAAAGCTCAACTTGAGTTGGGAACCTTTTGTTGTTGAATATCTACTTCAATCCCGAGACACCAACAAGCGCATGTTGCAAGTCGCTGCTTGCAGCCCTATGTGTTCATTGCGTTCTGTTTGCCGAACACTTGCACCATTTGGCAGTTTCTTAGGGTCACTAGATCGAAGTTTATTGTGCTGCGATATGATAACTTGTCGGCTGATTAGGCCTTTGAAAAAACCCGAAGTCGCTGCAAACGGCTATCTTTAGAGTAATACGTGATCGGGCGCATTGCTTGTCTGAGATGAGTTCCGCTGCGGCGGCGCCGGCTGTTCTGCAGAACGATTTCGACCCGAGACTTCAGGCAAGATTCGCCCCTCGACCGTACCTGGAGTATAAGCATCTGCCTTACTACGGTGGTCGCACTGACGTCCAAGTCAGCCATGTAAGACTCTTCATCGATAGTAACTTACTCCCACAGGTTTTGAGGTGAGACTCTTGCAAAAGGATTTCAGATGACCCTAGATGACGGCCGCGAACGAACTATGGACGTCGATCCCGTCGCCGAACAGATCGAAAGAAACCGAAGGATTGTGGAACAAATGTCGCCGGTGCTTAAGTATAAGGTGGGTTTTTCTTAGCGTCACATCGGATGCGGTGCAAGACAGAATTTCCCGATGGCTCCTTGGTCTCATTTGAATGACGGACAAAGGCAATACGGAAGAACGAGCATTTTTCTGCAAATCCTGGAAGTTTCACGTCCAGTTCACCTACCAAACTTTTTAAATGTGCATTGGCTTGACGGTTAATGAACAAGAACTAAATCCACCTTCTAGATCCTGAGTTTCGTTTTGGATGTTTTGCAACAAGGACACTATGCTTAAAATTCTATACCCTTTCAAAGAATAGAATTCACTGCTTAGTCAGTAATATTTTTCACCTCTAGGCAGAACAAAGGCTTTAGAACTTGTACTTTTCAGATTGCAAGTGAACTGGTCTCGCCAGCTAAATTCGGAAGCTAACTAGACAATATAAATATAAGATTTTATTTATTTATTTGTTTATTTATTGCACTACAATGAGTGCGTCATAAAGTGGCTATATTGCATAAAAATCTAGAGGAGGAGGAGAGGGAAAAATTATTAATAATAAAACGAAAAACTATAAAAACAGCGAGACCGGTTTCAGAGCGATGGAACGGACCCAGAGCAATGAAAAAAGAGAAAACAGAAGAAGTTTGTTGTCCTAGTGGAAGCTAATAGCGCAGGCTATTGGACAAAAACTGAAAAGAAAAATAAAGCAAAAAGAAAAAAGAAAATGTTGTGAAAATCCCTTTTTTATCTTAATAAGATCTATTTTGCCACTTTTAATTGTACCTAAATTTGGATGCAAGTAAATTGGTCTTGTCAGCTAAATTTGGAAGCTAAAAAGGCATTATGAATATGTAAATATAAATAAATAAATAAATATAATAAATAATTTTTAAAAATTTATAATAAAATGAAAAACTATGAAAACAGCGAAACTGGCTTTAGCGCGACAGAACGGGCCCAGAGCAATAAAACAGAGAACGCAGAAAAAGTTTGTTGTCCTAGTGATAGCTAATAGCGCAGGCTATTAAGGAAAAAAACTTATAAGAAAAAGAAAGCAAAAATAAAAAGAAAAGACTGTAAAAATCACTTTCTTATCTTAATAAGGTCTGCTTTGCCACTATCATTTGCACCTCAATTTGGACACTCGGGCAGGTGGACTGAGAAATTTCAGAAAAATGATTTGTAGCTCAATTTGGACACTCGGACAGGTGGAGTAAGAAATTTCGAAAAAATGTAGTAAATTTTCCTTGAACAAAAAATACCAGCCCATCAGGGTACCAACTGCACATGCTCTCTCTGACTGGCATGCCCATTCAATGCGGTCTGATTGGTTTAGACGTTCCCACCTACCAATGCTGCTCAACTACGCGACATATACCAAATATTCAATTCACCTTAGAGAGTCTCCAGCTTCTGTACCTTTATAATGTAATTTTGTTTTGTTTATTGATAAAAAATAATATAAAATAAAAACTGCTTACATCTTTCCTTACTTCTTTTAACTTCTATAATGTCTTATGCTTTATATGTGAATGTAACTGTTTGAAAGGTGATAATCTTGCTGACAGAGAAGGTACAGAAGAATTTGAGAATAAGAATGAAAGCGCTTCTGACATAGAACTTCTGACATATGAGAGATAAGGATTGCGCCACGCACTCTTCTGAATTCCTGGATCTTACGCTCGATTGATTGTGCTGCACTTGAATACCTGTTATAATTTCTCCATAGGGTGACGTAGCAAATGAAAAAGTAAAGTATTTTTAAGTTTAAAATCTAAAAACACACTATAGACTGTGGAAAAATGGAGAGAGGTTAAAAAAAGTGCAGGTCTGTAGTGTGTTTTTAGGTATTGAACTTTAAGAAATGCAGTAATCATTTGACACGGCCACTTTATGGAAAAGTTGTAACAAATATTAAAGCAAAACACAATCAGTATATTTATTGATTTATTTACTGATTTATTGCACATGTTTGTGCGCTGTACAAGAAAAGGAATGTAATCGAAGAAAAACATAACATTTAACGAACTTGAGTGTTTCTCGATTCATGTTTGTCACTGAAGCAAAATTCAATGAATCGTAACGTCGCAACAAAACAAGCTCTCAATTGCAAAAATGGAATGCAGAGACTTTGGAGGAGAGATTATGATAAGGATGTTGAGATAAGGATGATAAGAAGGGGGTAGAATGAAATTTTTTAGAAGAATGCGTGGCGCGATCCCTACCGCTCATATGTCAGAAAATTTATAATTTCTAGCGCTTTCATTTGAGCTTTTAACTTTTAAGTACCTTCACTGAAAAATCATCTCCTTCAAAACAAGGCTTAGATTTTTTAGGAGAACACCCTGTATTACTGTATAAGAGAACAGTTTTGATTGGAAAGACCTTCATTTTGATTTCCGAGGCGTTAACCTGATTTAGAAAAGTGTCCAACTTGAGGTACATATAGTACATATATTGCAAAATCAGTTTGGTGAAGCAATTTCACAGCTGAGAAGTGTTTGTTACAGGAAATGATGCGGAAATGTCGTTCGAGAGCTGCGCCACGTCGAAAGTTCTCCATTGCTCAAGGTTACCCTCGAATCACCCGCTGGAAGAGTAGCAGTTCGACGCAGTCCAGAGTCGGTTTCGGAGGTGCACAAATCTGTCCCAACAATGTGGCACCGAATTGGTGAGGCGTTCAGTGGTGCTTCTACTAAAGTGGCTAGCATTATTTATTTATTTATTTATTTATTTATTTATTTATTTATTTATTTATTTATTTATTTATTTATTTATTTATTTATTTATTTATTTATCTATTGCACACAAATGTGCTCACAATACTAGATTAGAAGAAACTCAAGGACACCGCATGATGAGTAGCACAACATGGTTAAAAAACAAAGAAGCTACAGCAAATCAAAGTGCAACAGCCTGACGTACCATTATATCTGCAAGAGGGGGAAAAATTGAGTTAAAAAACAAGATCTAAATTATTAAGGGGCTGATTGGTGGTGGAGAATAGCAGTGGTCCGCCAAACACTGCAAGTCGCTATCGAAAAGGCCTTCCTTTTTCACCTCGAGAGACAGAATCGCTATGCGAAATTGTACACAGACGCTACGTTAGACTTATATTTTTGAACAGATCAGCCTCAGAATTAGTCTCTCACTTTTGAAAGGAATGGTGCGTTGCTTATAATGCATTGTTAGCTCGCTTTAGTGTTAGTTAGTGTCTTCTTTGACTACACGATAAACAAACCGGAGGGAAATGTTGCGAAGTGTTATCACTGACAGCGTTCACCCGTTATCGGATCGTATATCATGCCATGTTCTCCAGACGGAACAGCTGATTCACATGAAACGCATTGCTTGGGGATCTGTTCGTGCTTATTGCCCAACGGTTCGAATCCCTCTGTCTTCCATGACCTTGACGTTTCCTACAGTTCGGTGCGGAGAGAGAACAGCATGAAAAATGCAATTTATTTGCATCAAAAACTGAACCAAATATTCTTGGCCGGGAAGTTTTGACGGTTTTGTGCAACCGGTTTTCATTACAACTTTCTGGAACCAGGCCGGACCACTCAGTACTACTGTGAAGAAGTCAGCGAGATGAACCGAGAATTGTGTGAGCTGCAGCCGGCACTGGCCTGCAGGAGAGCACGTTTGACAACGCCATCCAGCACGTCCAGTCAACCACCTTGCGAAATGTAAACGAAGCAGGAGATGAAGTTCCGCCTCACACGACATACTCACCAGATCTTGCGCCAACCGATTGTCACCTTTTCAAACACTTTCAGAACTTCCTGACAGAGCCTTCGCGAATTAGGACCAGTCAAAAACTGACTTCTATTAGGGTGTCTAGAAAGTTCTCAGCGTTTTGTGTTACTATTTTTCATTAGTCTATTATTAAGTAAAAATTCACCAGGCATTGCGCATTAATGCTACTATTTGCACAGAATTTTTCGCTCTATCCGACTAAATAATCCATAATTCAACGTTGCTTTATATTTCTGTTCTTGAAGGACTTGTTGAAGTACGCGGAAGAAGCAATTCCGAACGATACTTTATTTTGGCTTCAAATTGGTACAATCCGCAGCCGAGACAGCTCGAAAAATCAAAAAAGTGTGGGGGCCTCATAGTGTTGGAGAAAGTGCTGAAAAAGCTCGAAAAGTGGGTGCCCCACGAGTTGAGGGAGCGGCAGAAATTGTCACGTTTCGAGATTTGTTCTTCTCTACTTCTACGCAACAAAACTGACCCGTTTCTGGATCGAATCATCACATATGATGAAAAATGGTTCTGTGTGGTAACAATAAATGTTTCGGACAGTCGTCAAAGACGCCGACGAACCACCTAGGCATTTCACAAAGGCGAACCTCCACCAGAAAGGGTAATGGTCGCTGTGTGTTGTCGGCGGCTGGTGTGACCCATTAGAACTTTTTGTCACCAGGCCAAACGATCGCAGCAGAGTCCTACTGCAAAGAAATCGGCGAAATGCATCGAAAATTCGCTCAACTTCAGGCAGCGTTAGTCAGGAGAACAGCCCCGATTCTTTTGCTCGAGAACACCCACCCACACATTTCACAAATCACTATTCGAAGATTGGACGACTTAAGGGTTGAAGTTCCGCCTCACCCGCCATATTTTCCAGACCTCTCACCGACCGACTACCATCTCTTCAACACATTCAGAACGTTCTCGCTGGTAAGAATCTTCACCAATTAGGACCAAGCCAAAACAGCTTTCGTTTGTCGAATCTCGACCACCTAATTTTGTCGCTAATGGAATAGGTCGACTGGTCCCGGTGGCAAAAGTGTGCTAATTCGAACGGTGCTTATCTCGACTAAATCCGACAAGACTTGAGAAAGTTATCGAAGTTCAATTTGAAGCACTTAAAACGCTGAGAACTTTCCGGACAACCTAATATAACTTGTCGCATCGACATAGACCACTCGACTTTTTTCGCATTTGGGAAGCAGATCTAAAACACGAGAAAAAAAGGAAAACATAAAAGGAGAAAAAAGGATAAAGGAAGGCGTTACCTAATCTCTTTTAAGATACGCCACGCATTCTACTTCTACGGAATATCATACAGTACCGCGCATGTATTTTGGTCAACTCCCGAAAAAGCCGCTTTGGAGCATTCCAAAGCGGCTTTTTTAAATAACATTCTTTAAAGTCAAGCACTTGAAAGAAGAAACATATATTTGAGCTCAACAGGCTAAGCTCTATCTTTTGATATGTAAATCAATGGAGTTGAACAATGCATATAGGCCGGACATAATCAATCGAGTGGGCGCGAGAGCCTGTAGAGTGACAGTTTGGGGAATTTTATTGAAATTCCCAGCCGCCCTACTCAGAAATTGCCTTAAGACTGTCCAGCTTGCCTATGGTGTGCGCCGTAAACAATGCATACAGAATCGAACCTATCAGTGGGCGCGACCACTCGCAGAGTGAGGTCGAGTGGGCGCGAGAGCCTGTAGAGTGACCGTTTGGGGAGTTTCATCGAAATTCCAAGTCGTTCCACCTAGGAAATGCTCCTAGCCTGTCCAGCTTGCCTTTGGAGTGCGCCGTGAACAATGCATGTAGAATCGAACCTATCAATCGAGTGGGCGGGAAAGCCTGTAGAGTGACCGTTTCGGGAGTTTTATCGAAATTTCCAGCCGTTCTACTTAGGAAATGCTCTAAACCTGTACAGCTTGTCTTTGGAATGCGCCGTAAACAGTGCATACAGAATCGAACCTATCAATCGAGTAGGCGCGACCACTCGCAAATTGCTCGCGCGAGTGTGTTCGAAGCGCAATAATGATCGATTGATAGGTTCGATTCTGTATGCATTGTTTACGGCGCACACCAAAGGCAAGCTGGAAAGTCTTAAGGCAATTTCTGAGTAGGGCATCTGGGAATTTCAATAAAATTCGCCAATCTGTCACTCTACAGGCTCACTCGATTGATTATGTCCGGCCTATATGCATTGTTCAACTCTATTGGTTTAGATTCAAAAGATAGAGCTCGGCCTGCTGAGCTCAAATATATGTTTCTTCTTACAAGTGCGTGATCTTAAAGAATGTTATTTAAAAAAGCCGCTTTGGAATGCTCCAAAGCGGCTTTTTCGGGAATTGACCAAAAGACATGCGCGGTACTGTAGAGGCGACTTGAATGCGCATTTGGCCACACAATGACTTGCGGTGGCCAGCCGATGAACAAGTCAGCGTTTTGCCCTTCCCAGACAACTTTCTTCTCAATTCACCGATCCCAGAAGGAGAGAAAGCTTGGTTTACCTGGGTGAGAAATCCGAACCAGGGACTTGGTATCGGGTGCACACCACAGCCGGCACCTCACCTGACTGTGCTACATGCGCCAAATTAAAAATATGAAAGAAAATTATACCACATCTCCCTTTAACAAAAAATTATTCTAGCCACTTTGAAGAATCTGTAGTTGAAACTCGTTCCGATTTGGAAGACGTTCGCTTTGATTCCAGAGGCGCCAAATTTGTTTAGAAGAGTGTCCAGTTGAATAGTTTGAAAAGTTTTCAGTTTGACATTAAAATGATGTATTCTGTTTAAATATAAACACCAAATTTTTCATCTCACCTACTTGCCACCGGTCAATTGGCTTATTCAAGGGTTTGTGCATAGCGAGGCGTTTATTGTTATATAATTTAGATTCGCCACAACGTCGACAAGACTGCAGCGATTCATACTGGCAGCTGAATGAATATAGCGTTACCACCGTGATCCATATTGCATGGTAGCATTGTAGCTCGGGTTTGCTTGGTTGTTGATGTCGGGTGGATTATATTCTGCAAATACGGATAGCGAATACGTGTTGTCCTTCTTCTGTCTTCGTACCGGTAAAGCCTTTAGTCCAACAGTTTATTTGTGATCAGATGAATCTGTGAATGAAAAATGTTGCCTGGAATTAAAAGAGATTGAGAACAAAAAGGAAACGGATGGCAAGACATGATCACAAACAATTAAGATACTTCACACCTTTAGAAGACAATACACAATTAATAGTAAATTAAAGTATTTCAAAACTTAATGCTATCATTTAACCGTAACCATTCGTTTCGTTTTGTGCGGGGTAACGTCAGGCTCCCCTTCTGAAGAGATCATCTGAAGCGGCGTGCGTGGCAACGTCGTCGTGTACTGGACGAGATGAACTGACATTTGTGACAAGTTGTTACTAATTAGCTGATCATTTGTGGTAAGTGGGCGAGTCTATGCTTCTCACCAGGCAGAGCTGCTTGGTATTCCACTCATAAGCACATTCGCACCGGTACGAATTAAACGGCGACTTTCCCAAATTTAAACGTTAGAGAGATCTGATCTATCCTAGTTGGGGGAGGATGGGCACATAAAAAAGTATGTAACAAATCCGGCTTAGCGAGAGACTCTTACAGAACAACATAGGACCTAAACTAGAAAAATTCACGAAGAAAAAGAAAAACGAAAAATTACATTAGTACAAGTTCGACTTTCAATCAACCTTGGCATATTAATTTTAGATCGATGTTGTCTTATTGAGCTGGTAGCCAAAGTTGTTATCGCATTATCACATTTAATATCACGGCTAGGAATCCTCAGGTCAGCCGGAAGGAGGAGTGTCTGGCGGTAACCCAAGAACTGGCACACTTCGTCGAGCCCTGCGGGTTCGATCTATCTGGTCTGACCCCCAGGGTATTTAAGTCGGGGTAGACTCATTCACCCACGTTCAAGTCCAGCTTCGGGTGACTGGTGGTCCTTCTCGGCATCCACCGATAAGGTCAGTCGTTCCTTCATAACTGTCATGTTGGATCTTGTCGCTATCCCTCCTCAAGATTATTACTCTGTAGGATAGGAGTATAGGGCGAAGATATGTGCCCTCCCCACCATGTCAGATCCTGGTCATAACATGTCAGGTGGCGGTCAGCACGCGGCATACCACCATTACGTCGCTCCGTGCCCGCCGAGACGGTTGTAAAACCGCGGCGATTTTTTATTTTTTGTTTGTTCGTTCGTTTTTTGGATTCTTATAGGTTCTATCTCGTTCTGTAGGAGCTGCTCGGTAGCTGTCAATTCATTTTTTACATACTTTTTAGTTATGTGCCCTCCCCCTCCCCGACTAGGATAGATCCGAAAGATCCGTTATGCTGGATTTAGAAGCAATCTCCTTTCTACTGCCGCCCGTCGCAAGCAATGTGCTTTGAATTGGCACATCTTAAAACAGCTAGTATTTTTTTTCGTTGGAAAGTGCTCCCAATTTTTTGAGAACTCTGCGAAGAGAACCTCCTTCCTCTAACGTCCAGATACATTCGACCTAGCAGCTCTGACCCGTAAGAAAGCGAGGATTGCATGAAGAAAACGTTCGCAATACAATACAAGCACTTTAAAGTATATACACTCATAATAAGTTCAACGTCGAGATTTTCAGAGAAATAGAGAGCTTCAGTTGGCGAAGGTCACATCCTCCATCGTTTCTTAGCTTTTGCTTGTCCGTCTGCTCTGAGAGTCTGAGATCAGCGGCTGATTTGACGTCAGTGTCGCTCTCTGGAAACTCTGTAATACGCAGTAACCAGTCATTATTTATCAATCAATTCCACTCTGAATAATCTCTTTAAAAAAGCAGACTTTTTGTGCCGATCTCAAAGACATGGCTGCAGAATAATATTCGAATAGGAACATAATACTATTAATACTTTGCTGTGACGTAAAGCTACCTCAATCCGTCTTGAGACTTATTGCCGTTTACAGAGCTCCCAATTCTGCTCTGAACAGTACTATCCAACTTATTAAAGTAATAGGTGACCTTTCTTCTTGCGATGCGCAATGTGTTATAATGTGCGACTTCAATCTGCCTGACATTGACTGGTCCAATCAGGCCGCCCCTTCTAGTGTTACCATGGTGTCAAGACGTTTTGTGGAGATGTGCCAATCATGTAAACCCCATCAAAATGTTTTGACACCGATTCGCGATCGCAGTGTCCTAGACCTCATTCTCACAAATCATTCATGTCTTGTCAAAAACATTACTATCCGGTCACCAATAGGCTCTAGTGACCACTTGAGCATCACCTTCACCATTAAGTCTTTCATAATGAAACCAACCTATCGACTTCGCAAATCCTTTTACAAGGCCGACTATAACCGAATCTGCCAATTCTTACTGTCCTCGGATTGGAGAGCACTCCTTGAAAGATACTCTAATGTTAACGACAAGTACGAGTATTTCTTATCTATTCTGCATGAATGTATTGAGAGATTTGTTACCACTGAAAAAATTCCATTGAGTTATGGTAAACTTCCACCAAATCTTGCAAGGCTTTTTGAGCAGAGAGAGAGAAAATGTGGTTAAATTATCATTACTGTCCTAACTCTAATAATTTCGATCGTTTTAAAAATTTAAGCGATAGATTTGAAAGTCTTTTAAGCAGATACCAAAAATACGTTGAGAGGAAAATTCTTGAAAGTTCAAGCAAATCAAAGTTTTACACATTACTAAATTCCGTACTGGAGCGACCTGAAAGGATCCCTGCTTTAAAGGATGAAGCAGGTCTTTCTGCAAAAACGTAGTTCAAAGAGTTATCAAAGGCGTCGATGCTAGCTAAGCATTTCCAAAAATCATTCTCGGATTGCGCAGCCAGTGACGATCAGTTGGAGAGTGAGGACCCTCCATTCTTTATGGAAAGTTCAATCTGGTTTTACAAGGAGGAGATCTTTAAGGAACTATCTACTTTGCCTGCGAACTACACCATTACTCCAGATGATGTACCATCATATTTTATTCGGAAAGTTGCCATTGCCATATCTTACCCGCTTGAGCATATATTGAACGCCAACTACATGTTAGGTGAAGTACTTATACGTTGGAAACACTCGTTCGTTACTCCGATTCCAAAGAACGGACCCTACAATCTGGCCGCAAACTACCGTCCTATAAGCATCACATCGGTTTTCGCAAGGGTATTTGAAAGAAAGCTCAAAACAGCTCTTGTTGATTACCTTGAATCAAATTCGCTTATACCCAAAAATCAGCATGGGTTCCGAACTGGTAGGTCTAATGAGACATTAATGCTGTCGCACTGAGTGACTGGACATAGGCTCTTGATCAAAAGATTAATGTAGACGTCATCTATTTTGATTTTATGAAAGCTTTCGACAAACTTCCATTCAGCAAATTGATCTTTAGCCTTGGAAGAATAGGTGTCCATACCAGAATAATTAACAGGGTTAAAAACTTTTCAACAAACAGATCCTCCTAAGTTAGAGTCAACGAATCATTTTCTGAATCATTCCCGGTTACTAGTGGTGTCCCACAGGGTGGCGTCCTTTCTCCAATTCTACAGGGTGCGCCAAAATTATGGCGACAGCACATGCGTAAACAATTTGACCCTTTATTCGGAGCGTCTGCTTTTTTTCGTGCTCTTATTGTTTTTATTGAGTCAATTAGTTTAGCTTACCTCAGTCAAACATAACAATAAGTGGTTTTTCAAGATATTGAAGCGTTCGTGCCACCGTTCTTAAATCATTGAGCTTTACCGTCAAGGCTTCTCGGCACGCTACATTCACCACCGTCTTGGAGTTCATCAGAGTACATGAACAGGTCCATCAGACGATAAGAAGACCTGGGAACCGAGGATGATAGATCCGGACGGGAAAGACACTTATCTATTACAACTATGGACAACATTAGGAGGGTACGTGAACGAATTCGCAGAAAGCCGGCGCGCTCGGTCCGCCGGTTGTCGGGAAAATGCACATCATGGAGACGTCGTTGAGAAGAATCTTCCGTAAACTGGGACTTGAGGCCTAAAGGAGATCCACGTGCACTCTCCTAGACCTTCAAACAGGAAGGAGTTCCAGCTCACAGAGTAAGAATGCTGCAGGACTGGTGCAAAGGCAACTTTCCGCCATTCATCAGCTTCCACGAGTGGCCATCCAACTCTCCGGATTTGAATCCGATGGATGATACGGTCTGGCTAGTTCTGGAAGCCAAAGCCTGCGGGAAACCTCACCGCCCCCTGGATCCTTTGAAGAAAGGCGTGGGATGAGCTCAACGCGCCTTACTTGCGTGCCGCCGTCAATGCCTTCCCGAAGCGTCTCAAAGTCTATTTCGATGCAGATGGAGATATCTTCGAATCTCGATGTTGCGTATAGTTTGCAATAGACTGATAAACATTATCTCATCGTTGGTTTCTCGAAAGTACCGCATTTTCTCTCTCGGCGAATTGAAAACCTTGTCGCCATAATTTTGGCGCACCCTGTATTTACTATATATAAATATGGGATTCCCTCCCTAATTGATCGACACGGTGTCACCTGCAAAATGTTTGCTGATGACATCAAAATTGGAGTTGTTTAGGAAAGGTATCTATTTTTTGCGAGGATGTTGGCGACATGTTGCTGATAATAATGGAGATCACCTCTTGTATTAAGGTATGGTTATTCTTTTCTCGTAGTGAAATTTCTTTTTGAGCAAAAACATTTATAATTCGACAACCTATTACATGCATTTCCTTGTCAGGGCAAACTGCTCCCTTGCCAAGTAAGTTTTCAGAGAAAGTATCAACAAATCATAAAAAGAACACCCTTCTTGCACTCACCCTTTTTTGCGCGCTGCTCTCGATCTTCTCGAAAGCGACCAGATGCCACTTGAGGCAGATGCCGACGAGTAGCACAAAGACCTCTAGAGCTATGAGCACAACGAAGAAAAGCATGCGATACTGGTTGAGCGTCAAGTCTGCTCGAGCTAAATTGTCGTGATATCCAGCTAAAACGCATTAGAATACCGTTCTGAGGAAACACCAACCTTGAAGCCGGACTGGAATCGGTGACGGTTTCTCTTCGTCTTTAAACGGAAACACGACTATGTATATGACAACGGCCGCGGTTTTGAGAAGGATTCCTACTATCTGAAATGTGTCGCAGATAAAGCTCACTAAAGTATGTTTGGGTAAAAAGCTAACAACAATCAATGTGTCCTTCAGGACCACAAGGATAAAAGTTCTTTTTTGCCAACAAATCAGCTCACTTTAGCTGATGTAAAAAAATAAAAAACAAATTTTGGAATGGCTTACTCTGTGATTAATTCAGGTTTATTTATTTATTTATTTAGATACGTCTCAGAGACGAGCCACAAGTGTAAAACGAATAATTAATCCACACGAGTTGAGAGTTAAGTGTAATTTGACATAACCAGACATAAGCAGGGGTGGAAGCAGGCTACAACACATACATTCTTGTCTGTAGTCTAAATTAACCCAAATTAGTAATTGCTTACTCCATTAAACTGTATTGACCACATCCCTCTTTTCAGGCAAAACGCATTCTGATCAGATGAGCACGAGGACATTATTGAGGCAACGAACTTGCTTGTCCGCGTCAGTCAACTATGACGCCCATAGGCAGGTACCGGAACTTCGGCACATGGCTACGCCGGCCGCCCCATGGGACCGGCAACTAGGAAAAGAAACCCGTGGCATCAAATCACGAAAGTTGGACGGCTATCAAAGGACAAGAGCTCAGACTTTGGTTCAAAATATGTTGGATCTCACAACCCATGTGGACTGGAGAGTAGGCCTTGTGTACTGCGACGAGATTTATTAATTTACAAATGCTCCGACACGCCTAACGACTTGTCTCGCACTTGCACACTTCGCGCGACTTTGCAGCATCTCTGACCTATGGAAAGTAGTTTTTCTAAAACTAAAAATTTGCTAACATCTAGGATCTGCTGCATACTTTATTGGTATCAAGCCATACACCACCTCCGTGCGTTCATCATAGACATTCTCTCCGGACCGTCCAGTAACGCCATTCGTTAGTACTGCGCAGTAGTTCTGCCCTCAGGTGGCTCCTCTGCAACCGTTTCCATGCCGAACAGCTTGTGTTTCCGGATATCGTTGACACGTCTTCCGAATCCGAACGCCAGGTTTTCCCCCCTCTCGTTTCTTCTTCTTGGATCTAACTGCTGGTCCGTCATTTACTGGTCTTCCCCCCCCCCCCCCATCCCACCTTCCTGGTCCCAACGCCCGGCTCTATTCGTTTCTACCACTATTGACCCCTCAGCCCTGGGCCCGGATTCATCAACGCGCATACCCATGAGTATACTGGGTATAGGGGTAGACATACCCACGATTCATGATAAACCCTACCCGCCAAATCGTGAGTATATCAGTGGGTAGAGAAAAGCCGCCGATCGTTGTGGGTACATCCGTACACCCACGACTCATTCGCGCCCTATTGGCAAAATGGCGCTCCAGTGAGACCATCTGTTTTCGCGAAAGGCCTAGTTGTACTTTACCCTTGATTCGTTTCATGAATACGACTCGTAACCACTACCCATCGCTGATAGTGGGTTTGATTCCCTTACGGTATCTCTACTTATACCCATTGCTTGATGAATCCGGGCCCTGGTTTATGGTTGCGGCGCTGCGTGCTGCGGTACAACAGTCGGATTAGATATCGGCAGAGCGGCGCAAAAAATCGATACCTATGGCGGAAATCGCGCCGCGCCGCCTGGCCTGGCAAGTATTAGGTTGTCCCATAAGTCCCCGCCGTTTTTTCAACGATTCACTGCAGATTTCGCCGGCGGTCTCTTGCATAGCGCTGCATAGCTTTCGGAATAGAATGATTTGCTCTGTCAGAAAATGTATTGCATTTCTTTTTTCATCAAGAATTTTGTCAATTTTTAGGTCCTTGAAGTGGAAAGTGAAAAAGTGAAAAAGTAGCCATTTGCGCACTTGTTCTCTCCGCTTAGCTTTGTATTTTTTTGCGCAGTTTTTTATAGCACTTTGAAGACAATTTTCTGTACTATAAAAATTTTTGTTAGTGCTATTTGCTCATTTGTCCTTTATTGATTTTTAGGTCACCAAATTGGGAATTCCGACTTTTCCGCCCGAATTTTTACCAAAACTCCAGTTCTGTGGTTGAACTTTTTTGCATGGTGTTATATGTCGTTTGGAAGAGGATGTCTTGCTCAGTAAGAATTTGTGTCGCGTTTATTGGCCCCGCTGATTTCTGTCGAGTATCAACAACTGAAGGAGGAGAAGGAGTTGATGGTGAAGACGGTTTTTCTCTTTTTGGCATTTTGTTTATATTCAATAGAAATCAATAAACGCTACACATGTTCTTATAGAGCAAGACATTTTCTTGCGAATGACATATAACATCAACCCAAAAAGTCCAACCACAGAGCAGGAGCTGTCGGCAAAAACAACCATCCTCCTTCGGACGTCCCAACTTGATGGCCTAAAAATCAATAAAGGACAAGTGAGAAAATAGGACCAACACATATTCTTGTAGCACAGAACATTGTCTTCCAAATGCTATAAAAAACTGCGCTAAAAATTACGAACCGAAGCGGAGAGAACAAGCGCGCAAATGGCTACTTTTTCACTTTTCACTTCAACGACCTATTAGGTTGTAACGAATTAAATGGCACTGGTCGCGCCATTTTTGGCGCGTCTTTACGCGTTTGATAAAGAACAAACCGTAACATGTGGCATATCATTTAGAAGCGCAAACTTTGCTCTACCGGAGAGTACCAAATTTTCTATGTAAAAATGGGAAAACTTTAGAGTTTTATTGACTTTTTTGCTGATGGACAAAAGGGTAATCCGAAGCATTTACTTGTATGAATTCAAGCTGGGCACTACAGCTAAGGAGGCGGACGAGAAGATCAACGCCGCATTCAGTCAAGGATGTTCCACAATTCGGAAGGCGTATCGTTGGTATCAGAAGTTCCGGAATGGAGATGAGAGCTTGGAAGAACGTGAAGGTCGTGGGAGGCACAGTGATGTTGATGAGGACAAGCTGAGAGATGTGGTAGAGGAGGATCCACACAAAGGTACCAGGGAGATAGCGAAGGTTCTTGGCGTCAGTCACAACACAGCTGCCCGGCATCTGAAGGAAATTGGAAAGACCAAAAAGCTGGAAAGATGGGTGCCTCACGAGCTGTCCGAGGAGCAAAGAAACCGACGATATGAGATCTCGTCCGCACTGCTTCTACGGAACGAAACGGACCCATTCCTTGATCGCATCGTAACCTGTGACGAGAAATGGATAATGTACGACAACAGGCGACGATCGGCACAGTGGGTGGACAGCGATGAGAGCCCCAAGGTTTTTGCGAAGCCGGAATTGCACCAAAAGAAAGTAATGGTGACAGTATGGTGGTGTTCGCTGGGAATTATTCACCACAGCTTCCTCCCTCCCGGTGAATCCATCACGACAGAGAAGTACTGCATTGAAATTGAAGAAATGATGAAAAAGTTGAAGGATATCCGGCCGGCCTTGGTAAACCAAAGGCGAGTTCTCCTTCTGCACGACAATGCTTGCCCCCATGTAGCGCGAATGACGTTGCAGAAATTGAATGAGCTGAGCATTGAAACTCTACCACATCCTCCGTTTTCTCCCGACCTCTCCCCAACAGACTACCATTTCTTCAAGCATCTTGGCGACTTCTTGGTAGGGAAAATATTCAAATACCAACAGGATGCCGAAAGTGCCTCCGAAGATTTCGTCAACTCCAGAACTTCTGATTTTTATGCTACTGGGATAAAAAAGCTTGTGTCACGTTGGCAAAGATGTGTAGAATCAGAATGTTTTTATTTCGATTACATTACACATGCAAGGATAGACTACACAATGTACATATCAGGAGCGAAATGAAACTTATGATTAGACAAAAAGTCGACAAAATTAGGAAGGATTGAAGGTGACGTTCCTCCTAACGGACGTTTTAAAAAAACACTTTTCGACAAACTAAGAAGATTGTCACTTCTTACGAATTCGTCTCATTAAGACATCTGTAGGTGTTATCCACGTTTTAGCAACCGAGGCATACAGCACGGTTTATCCTCTTCTAATGCTCGACAGTGCCTGACCACAGCATGCTGTTGGATCCGTAAACACTTTCCCTGTGAGAATTTTGTAAATCATTAAGAAGTCAGTTAGTTCCCTTCTTCTCTAAAGTGATGAGGGACCAGGAATTTTAGATCTGCCCTTCCCTCCGACTTGGTGGTAATGCGTTCGGTGGCACCTCATTACTAGCTTCCGTGTAAAACTGTGTTATACGCTTTCAATAGGGCAAATGTCTTTTTTCTTACAAGGGTTAAAGACATTTGTTCCCGACTCTGCAATTGGCTGTTCTGTACTTCTGTTTTTATTCTCAATAAAGTTATCCTGTAAGATGAAGTGGCGTTGGGGGAAGGGGGTTGTAAAAGATTTCATCTTTTCCAGGTTCCGACGAAGGCGAAGACGCCAAACCTTCAATAAAGCAGGATTCCGCATTGGTCGAAAGCTAAACCGGACATAGCAGTCTGTATGGATTCGTCAAACCAAGCATGGACAGCTACTTCAGTTCTTCTGGGAGACGATTTTAGCAAGAAAAAATGAAGGAATCATACGACACATGAGCTACTCGACTCTGACGTGACCTTCATGCGCAGACCACCTAAATTTAGAACTGCATTAATTCAGGAACTAGGCAGAGATGAATCGCGCTTTCTAAAAACGAACGTATGTATTCAATTGGGAGATTTGAACAGATCTACATACCCCACTCCGAAACTAGACCCACTTTCTTTTACTCACACAACTGTTTGCACATATGTAGTGGGTAGGAGGAATACGTATCTTTTGATAGCAAGCGACAAGAAACTTTCCAATGAAGAAGTGCTCGAGCTAGTAAATGGTGTATCATAGAGGAGAGTGTAGAGACTGCTCAGCAGCAATATGTACTGTGAATCTTTTTTGGACTGAACTTATGAAATAAGTGGCTGATTCTGTTCAGAGCCGGCTGATGAGCTTCGTATCCCCTTTGCAACAGCATTCATTAGTTTGCGTCCAAGTTGTGATCGTTGCAAGATAAATCGTGACCATTTCGTGCCTGGCAATTAACAACAGTGTTAGAAAAACTAATGTATTTTGCATCCAGCAGAGCAGCAGTAGAAAGACTGTTTGCTTCTCTACGAATGCTACCTTCTAGACAACTGAGAGGAGAGGCCTTCGTGAGAGTCTCTTCACCAACAAACATGAAGAAGGCGATTTTGTCGATATGTCGGCCTCATGGTCCTTAGCGATCGCTGGATTTTGGCAGTTATCATCGTGGAATAGAAAAAGAGTTGTTGACCTACTTATGATGTATTAGAGTGATTCATATGTTCTTGCGAATTTTTTGATATTTTTCAAATTTTTATATATTTTGATCAAACCAACCTTTCTCATCGAAGTATCAGCCATCCTTGTCGATGGCTGTCCTCCAGCGTTCCAGCAGGGAATGGATACAATGGCGATAGAAATCCGGGGATTTCGATTCGAAAGTGTGACGAAGGTGGGACGTGATACCTGACCAATACTCCACACGAGCTGGTGCATGCCTTTTCAACCTCTCCCGTTCTCGTTGTTTTGACTGGTTGGATTCGCTCATCACAAGAGATAAGAAAAGGGTACTGTATGTGTTACATACAGCAAGGTATGCTTGGACTCCAGCAGAGGAGAAGCTGCCAGCAATTCCCGAAGGAGATTTGTACCCACAGAAGGAGATGCTGAGTGTCTTCTGGGACGGTCGTAGTATCGTGTACTGGAAGCTTCTTCCTTCTGGGGCCGGATTCATCAACGACTAACCCGCGGGTATAAGGGGTAGAGATACCCACAATGAGGCCTGCGTCTCTGACTCTTGCGTTATCTCTGTCTGACTCTTATCTTATCTCTACCCCTTATCACCCGCATACCCACGGGTTAATTGTTGATGAATCCGGCCTCTGGTGCACCAATTACAATCAGGTATACTGCAACCAGCTGCAGGAAACCAGCCACTCTCTTGAAATTAAACCCTCACAACTCGTTATGATATATCTCCTCCGGGGGCCGGATTCATCAACGACTAACCCGCGGGTATAGGGGGTAGAGACACCCACGATGAAGCCTGCGTCTCTGACTCTTACCTTATCCCTACCTGACTCTTATCCTATCTCTCCCATTATATCCGCATACCCACCGGTTAATTGTTGATGAATCCGGCCCCGGGACCATGCAGAACCGCATATTTCAAAAATGACCCGCCAAAAGATCCAGCTATTGGGATGGGGAGTGATTCCCCACCCACCCTATTCACCATACCTTGGCTACTATTTGTTCCGATCGCTAGCGTACTTTTACTATGATCGAATACGGCACTGAAGTCCGACCTTCGTCACTTTTCCCAGAAAAAAAATCGAAACCCCCAGATTTCTATCGCCACGGCATCCATTTTTTGCCGGAACGATGGGCGACAGTCGTCGACAAAGATGGGCAATATTTCGATGAGTAATGTTAGTTTGATCACAATATATAAAAATTTGAAGAGTATCAAAAAATCGCAAAAACATATAAATCATCCTAATACCAACTCCTCGCCAATAAGCTTTCTATCAAGGCTTTCGAATTTTTTGATGAGGAGCTGACGAGATCCATAAGAGAGAATCTCAAGCTTCCAATCTCATCAGGAGTCAGTAGAACTGCAGTTACAGACGGATTCGAACGCCTCGGAAAGGCGAAAAAGCTCGAAATGTGGGTGCCGCACGATTTGAGTGGTCGCCAGCAGATTGGATCCGACACCGATCGGATAATTCGAGATTCGTAATTTTTTCAGACCCGGCTGAAACGAGTATGCGAATAACAACATTTTTGAGAAGCTCCGGGTCTTGGAAGGAATGTTTTATGTAAGCGTAGCCTTAACAGGAAAGATTTTCAGATGATCCAAACAACTGTTTTATCTTCGGATTTCACATTGGATATTTGAATCGGATAGGATATCAGTTTTCCTATCAAAAATCAGTTATCTGAATTTTCTGAAAATCGCACTATCCGAATCGCCCTAAGATCCAAGCTTTTCAAAGATGCCATTATTCTCACAATCCTTTTAATTAGGGTTCGGAAAAAATGACGAATCCGATTTATCAGAATCGGCGTCGGATCCAATGTCTAGTCGCCAGAAATTGAAATCTGTTTCGAAATCTGTTCTTCTTTAAGGTCACCTGCCACTCATCCCTTTTTAAACACTTTCAGACGATGGTAAAACCCTCGCAATTAGAAAGCACGCAGAAGAGCCCTTCTGGATTCAAGCCGTTTTCTTTAGGTCTCAACTGGCTGGCACTGAGGTGGCAAGCTATTACGACGATGTTTCTTTGCAATCCAAACTCTAGAATCAGGCGGGACTTGAACTCGCACCTCCTGCTGGCGGGAATGCTCTACGCCACTACAACACCGGCGCTGTCTGAATGGCGTAGAGCACTGCCGCCCGGTCAGCACGAGGTGCGGGTTCGAGTACGGCCTGGCATGGCGCTAGGGTTTTGATCGCAAGGAAACAACGTCGTAACAGCTTGCAGCCCTTCTAGAATTTGTTGCACCTCCACCACCCAGTTTCCCCCCTCTGATGGAATTAATCAACCGGAATCGGTGTTGGAAAAAGTGTGCTGATTCGAATGGTGCTTATTTCTACTGAATCCGTTGAGTATGAAGAAAGTTACAGTTAAAGTCAGCTTCTTCAACTTCATGTGGACGTCTTCGAGGTTGTAAGATGTGACGACGATGTCTCTCAACAGCACGAAGTTATGGTTGTTTGAAGTGAACCCGTCAAAGCCGCCAGAACTTTCCGGCCTACCAAAAACTAGCTGAGCTGCTGCTGTGGCTGCAAAAGACGATGAGTGCCAGCCTTGGTAAGCCAGTTTTTACGCAATAATAAATAAATAAAAGTGAAATCGAAAAGACTAAAATCATACATTTTACTTTCTTCAAAGCGGTTCGTTTCACCACATACCTCCAGATAAACCTTATTTGTTATAACACCTTCCAAAAGCTTAGTAACGTACCGCAACAAGGCCACAAGGCCAATGGTCAGACCGGCTTTCCGATCTCAAGTGGCAAAGAGCGTAGAAGATCGTCAGGCATGGCACGAACAGCGACACCAACGAGAGCGGATAGTGTAGCAGCACCGGAACGACGCTCACCAGAAGGTAGAACAGCAGAAGGCAGAAGACGACTCGCTGAAAGCACAACACGTGCATTTTTGCAACGAAATCTTCTGCTGGAAGCCCGTCGTTACATGGGAAAAAAGAGCTTGATCAGCTAGAAGAAAAAATTTCTTCTGAATCTTTAGGAAACAAGACGTTAGGAACAACGACGGCTTCTTTTAAACATTTGAAGCACAGTGGATGATGTGGTCAGAGCGGTATGACGTTGGGAATTTAATTAGAACGTTCCACTGTAACTCTGGATATGTTGCTTTTCTACTGTTCTTGACAGTTTGCTGGATAGATAGGGATTAGTTGTGGTTCTGGTAAGCTGTCTGGTGTTAGATTTTCCGTAAACACAGCACGTCGTAAAATGTGGTCCAAACCTTTAGCCACTACACAGAACCCTAAGGCGTCATTCTTATGAGGGAAGGTTTCCAAAGCTTTTGCGATGCTATTAGGTTGTAACGAAATAAATGGCACTGAACCACTGTAAATTTAAACAGTTAATATCTCGGCTTGTAGGCAAGTTTATTAATCGAAATAAAAACCTTCTGATTCTACACATCTTTGCCAATGTGACACAAGCTTTTTTATCCCAGTAGCATAAAAATCAGAAGTTCTGGAATTGACGAAATCTTCGAAGGCACTTTCGGCATCCTGTTGGTATTTGAATATTTTCCCTACCAAGAAGTCGCCAAGATGCTTGAAGAAATGGCAGTCTGTTGGGGAGAGGTCGGGAGAAAACGGAGGATGTGGTAGGGTTTCAATGCTCAGCTCATTCAATTTCTGCAACGTCATTCGTGCTACATGGTGGCGAGCATTGTCGTGCAGAAGGAGAACTCGCCTTCGGTTTACCAAGGCCGGCCGGATATCCTTCAACTTTTTCATCATTTCTTCAATTTCAATGCAGTACTTCTCTGCCGTGATGGATTCACCGGGAGGGAGGAAGCTGTGGTGAATAATTCCCAGCGAACACCACCATACTGTCACCATTACTTTCTTTTGGTGCAATTCCGACTTCGCAAAAACCTTGGCGCTCTCATCGCTGTCCACCCACTGTGCCGATCGTCGTCTGTTGTCGTACATTATCCATTTCTCGTCACAGGTTACGATGCGATCAAGGAATGTGTCCGTTTCGTTCCGTAGAAGCAGTGCGGACGAGATCTCATGTCGTCAGTTTCTTTGCTCCTCAGACAGCTCGTGAGGCACCCATCTTCCCAGCCTTTTGGTCTTTCCAATTTCCTTCAGATGCCGGGCAGCTGTGTTGTGACTGACGCCAAGAACCTTCGCTATCTCCCTGGTACCTTTGTGTGGATCCTTCTCTACCACATCTCTCAGCTTGTCCTCATCAACATCACTATGCCTCCCACGACCTTCATGTTCTTCCAAGCTCTCATCTCCATTCCGGAACTTCTGATACCAACGATACGCCGTCCGAATTGTGGAACATCCTTGACCGAATGCGGCGTTGATCTTCTCGTCCGCCTCCTTAGCTGTAGTGCCCAGCTTGAATTCATACAAGTAAATGCCTCGGATTACCCTTTTGTCCATCTGCAAAAAAGTCAATAAAACTCTAAAGTTTTCGCACTTTTACATAGAAAATTTGGTACTCGCCGGTAGAGCAAAGTTTGCGCTTCTAAATGATATGCCACATATTACGGTTTCTTCTTGATCAAACGCGTAAAGACGCGCCAAAAAATGACGCGAGCCAGTGCCATTTAATTCGTTACAACCTAATATTTTGACTGGATGTAGGACCGTGTGAGCAAGGTCGAGAATTACAGTTAGTTTGTGCTGAACGCTTTTTTAAAGACAAAAAAGAGGTGTGAAAACGTGTGCGCAACATTCTTCAACCCTTATGACACTCCTCGAGACGTGCCTCTGTGGCGCAGTCGGCAGGACTGCCTTGAAGTAGCTTCCCGGCAGGGTTCTGAGTTCGAGTCCGCGTGCTGCCAATGCTTTTGCACATATTAGGTTGCTGTTGTTACCCTTTATCATGATTACAGAGGTCAATTTTAGGCCATCAGTGCTTGCAACAAACCTAGGCTTCTATTTGAGCCTTCATAGGTGCTAGTTCTTCAACAATGCCTATCTGCACCATATCATTCCTCTGGAAATAAAAGGTCTTATTGCTCTTACATTTTAGCCAACAGCTATGCGACAAAACTATGAAACAAATAAAATACAAGCGCGTGTCTTATCGCCAGCATCCTACAAAAGCCTGTGGAGAAGAATCTTCTCCCTGGCCAGGAATGACCCCTTCTTCTTCGTTGAACGCGTTATCCGTGGGTGTAGAAAGGGTCCTGGTGAACATCGATGTAACGAACTGCCACACACGAAAAAGCTAGCACATGTGAGGGCGCAAATAGACAGCCGATGGGCTAAAATTGACTCCTGTGATCATGTGAATGCGTAATAACAACAAACTGAAATGTGCAAAAATATTGCGGTCCCGAACTCAAAAGCCCTCTTGTCTGCTTCTATGGGGCGCCACTCCAACTGCTTCACCGAAGCACATCTCGTGGGATGTCACAGGGGTTGACGAGTGTTGCGCACACGTATTCACACCCATTTCTCAGGTCTTTAAAGAAGCGTTCAGCAAAAAACAAGCTGCATTTCTGGACTCCGCTAACACGACCCGACATCCTGAAAATGGCATCGCAAAAGCTTCCCCCGATTTGGGAACATTTCCTTGTTGGACCACTTTTTTGCTTATAATAACTTCTACTGCGTTTAAAACTTCGTCTCCTTGTTCTCGTACAGCTCACTAGTCTGTTAATCGTTACTTCGATACGCTTTCAAGGTTTGGGTAACGATGATATTAAGGCTGATGGATAAGCTTCACAAGAATTGAGCACAATCACACGGCAGATCCGATTTTATCGGCACTTTTCCGCAGTTAACCGTTCTAGGCGAACATTACGTATGTTGGACGCTTTTGGACGGACTTTGCAACAAGCAAGTAAGCACAAGCATGTCTCAAAATTTCTCCCGAATTTGAGGCTATGCACGCTAGGGGGATGCACTCTGCCCTGGGCGTGGTTTTCTTCGATGTACAGCTCACAGTAAGGAAAACATGCTTGTTTGTTGTGGCCCATCATATGTCATAATTCCGCTGGATATGAGTCTATATATAGAGGAAAGGGAGTAAGAAAAGTTGTTCTTGCAACAGTGCACCCGTCTAGCACACATTGCGCCCTAATTTTTTTTTATCCAGTTGTAGTCAGAAAGCCTATGATGTTATATGTATTGAGAAAAATGGATATCGATTGCGCGCCTAAGTTCGGTGCCTAGGTTAACACGTTGACGACAATGTCGCGCAATGGTGCACGACAGTATTATTTCGATCAGAGTGACATTACCTTCATCCAAACTTTGCCTAGAGAGCTTATTTAAGATTCTGAACAGAGTGGCGATGTCCGTTTGGTAAAATACGACCGGCTACCACCCATATCGATAACTAGTGTTGTCACCACCTTTGTCCAAACTCCCTGATTGGGGTTATTTAAGGTGATAGTCACGAATCTGATATCTGCTTCTCGAATTTTGCTCGATTATAACTACTTACGAGTGGCATGGCTACATGGAAATATGTCAGAGGCAACCTACTATGACATCTATCCATTGAACTTCAGAGTTATTCTTGAGACTTCATTCAATGAAGGTAACAAACAGGCATAATTACAAGCTACAATTACTTGGATGTTATCTTGTTACATTACGTCACTAAGGAAATCAACTTCACAAATAAAGTCCAGACAGAAAACATTTTAATCTACAGTCAATAGCTATGGGATGTTTGGAAGCAATGTAAACAACATAATTTGTTGCATCCACTGCATTCTGTCTTAATCCTCTTAGCTAGATTCCTTTCGGTCGGTCGCGACTTCTGATGGCAATACTAGAATTTTTCACTCTATGTCCCGCATCAAAAACAATCATTTTCCAATTTTGCCATCAAAATCGAGAAAGGAGGGAAGCTCATTGAGGAAAAGAAAAGATCTCTGGAATATTTCAAAAACAACACCAAAATTTTGAGAGCGCATATCAGATTCGTGGCGTGCATTTTGAAAATTCAATTTATGCTAAGCTAAGGTGACGAAATATCGTGTCACACGCGCGCAACACGTGCGGTCCCGAGGGCCCGACACGCGAAAATTGTGTGGTCGTCAACGTGTTAATACTATAACTCCTTCTACATTCCCCGAATGCCCTCTAGCTATCAGAAGGTCTCCTGAGGTCTTCAGCTTGCTCAGATGCATCTAGTGGTCGTAGTCTATAGTTGAGAAAAATATAGAGAAAACTCGAATGCCTAACGTAGTCAGAGCCACGTGCAAAACGACTACTCGGCCATTTTCGCGGCGCTGTCTACAGTTTCCTGAGTTCGCTTAACGACCAATTTAAGGGCCATCATCTCGCCTCGTTCAGGCATGAGGTGTCGAACCTCACATAAAAGCGTCGTCAACTCTACGTTTCCTTGACGTTCCATCAACGCGGTCATTTGAGCGACGTACGACCACAACAGTGAAAAAATGCACGGCTCTTGGTCAATTTGAGTTATCTGCGATCATTTCGATACCCTGGGCATTTATCTATTTATATGAGTTTTGGATGCAAAATTGATAGAACCCTTCTCCATGGGGATTATTGTACCTCGAACTATTGACTCGTCATACCCTACTCGTTATGAGAACAAATGTGAACACATTCTATAAGGTAGAGCTTTTCTAATAGTGTAAAAATAGAGTCGATTCATTGGCACATAATAGGTATCTAGGAGTGTCCGACCGCTGCTAGAACGTCAGACCTATTTCACTTTACATAAGGTTCTGGAAGAATTCTTGGAAGCACTTCTACAAAAAATCAAGTGTACCATACAAGCCTTAGCAGTACAGTATCCTGGGAAGGAGAAAAAGACTGGTCTCTTCATTGGTTGACGACACCACATATCTACATATTAGGGTGTGCCCCACGGAAATTATCAATTGTGGCCTTCTTTTCACAGTTATTCACATCGGCTGTGAACTCAGTTAAGGTTAGTTTTTCACGGGGCTCCATCTTCTACATATCCTACTTTTCCTACATCATTTCCTCATCGATTTCTAAAATTATAGCCTTTGTGCTACTCCAAGGTGCAGTGGGGCTTCATGCCCAAGAGGTCCACCACAGACGCCATCTTCATCGCTCGCCAGGTGATGGGGAAATATAGGAAGGAACGAAAACCCTGCTACCTGGCATTTCTAGACCTTGAGAAGGCCTACAACAGGCTACCCCGAGCCGTACTCTGGAATGCCGTATGAGGGAGGGGTGTCCCGGAACGTCTGATCACGGTCATAAGGGACATGTACGAAAGCTCGAAGGCGGCGATACGAACTCCACACGGGGTGACAAGGAAAGTGGACATCACAGTGGGGGTACACCAAGGGTCGGCTACGAGCCCGTTCCTCTTCCTGCTGACACTTGACTCTATAGTGAACCACCTCGAGGAAGGCCCTCTCAGGACGATCCTCTACGCGGACGACATCGCCCCAGTAGCCGACAACCAGGAGGAACTGGAGGAGAAGGTGCAGCTGTGGCAGAGAGCCCTCACTGACAACGGCCTATGGCTGAACGTAAAGAAGACGAAGTTCATCAGCTCTGAGCAGTGCGCTGGATCGATCCTAGACTGCCAAGGGGAAGCGATCGAGAAGATGGAAGAATTCCGCTACCTCGGAAGTGACCTATCCGAGGAAGGAAGTGTGGACCAGGCGGTCAGGGGACGCATAAACGCAGCCTGGCTCAAGTGGAGGGAGTCCACAGGGATCCTCTGCAACCGTAGATGCTCCAGAACGCTCAAAGGCAAGCTCTATAGAACAGTTGTGAGACCTGCCCTCCTCTACGGTAGTGAGTGCTGGGTCCTGGGTAAGGCGCAGGAGCGGCAACTGCACGCGGCGGAGATGAGGATGCTGAGGTGGGCATGTGGAAGGACCCGTCGGGACAAGGTGCGAAACGAGGATGTTAGGGCAGTGATGAAGACAGCCCCGATCCAGCTGAAGATGAGAAAGCAGCGCCTGAGGTGGTATGGACACGTCCTCAGAAGACTAAAGGATCACCCCACAAGGTTGGCCCTAGATTTCGAGGCACCCGGAAAGCGTCCGAGAGGAGCCCCAAGGAAAAGACGAAAGGACGTCATCAAGAGAGATCTCGCCGAAGTCGGCGCCACGGCAGATTACGCCCTTGACAGGATGAGGTGGCGACAGACCTGCGACTGCGCGGGACTAAACGCTCAGGAGAAGAAGAAGAGCCTTCGGCTACAATGGACCAGGAAATGATTGTGCGCGTGTAACTGCTCTACGACTTCAAATTGAGGAAATCCGCAGTGGAATTGCACCGTTCATTGGTAGTTGCATTTGAAGAAGATGTCGTTTCCAAAGGACAATGCGAACGGTAGTTTAAACGTTTTGCCACCGGCGACGAGAGTCTTGAAGACGAAAAGCACGGAAGGCAAGGGCTTATCCTGGATAGCGACCTTTTACGGATTGCCTTTGAAGTTGGTCTGACGAAATCGACTCGGCAGCTTGCAGTAGAGTCTGATTATTCCAAATCCAGTATTCAGAAGCAATTGCACGAAAGTGACACGTCCTCTACCAACTCGCTGCATGATAATGCGAAGCTTCACATCGCGAAAGTCGTTCAGCAAAAACATGGAGGAACTTAGACCGTTTTGCCTCATCTGTCATAAACCCTGACATTGCCCCATCCGACAACCACATATTCCGCTCGATACAGCACGCCTTGGCTGGGAAAATGTTCCCCGACTACGACGAAATCCGGATCTGGGTGTCCAACTTCCTCGATTCCCGGCCAGCTCATTCCTTTAAAGACGGGATCCATTCTTTGCATGTACGATGGCGAAAGGTTGTTGGTATTTGTGAAGAACATTAATCTCCTAGTTCGACGTTTTTGAAACCTGGTCATCTTGGGAGTAAGTTTTTTCAATCCTCTTTGTCTACCAGATTTGGTATAAAAGCCTTACTGCGGCCGACGTTTCGACGAACTCGTCTTTCTCAAGGCTTGAAAGAAACTCGAAATGTTTTGACTCAGTAAAATTCACTGGATCAAAAACATCGCGTCCACCTAACACCCATAACGTTTATAACGATTTAACATTTCCTAGCGCTCCTGGAAGCATGTTACTCCTGGTGGAAAGGTGGACGCGGTGTTTTTGATCCATTTAATTTCACAGAGTCAAAAACATTTTTAGCCTCTTTCAGACCTCGAGAAAGACGGGCTCGTCAAAACGACAGCCGCTTAAAGATGTGAAGAATATATCACCAAATAAAGTTTGATTTTAATTACTCTGTATGAATTTAAATTTTCGGCCTGAAGCGACATTCCGTGTGGGACACCCTAATAGACCACTCTACAATACCACGCATGCATGTCCTTTGGTCAATTGCCGAAAAAGCCGCTTTGGAGCGTTCCAAAGCGGCTTTTTTAAACGACTTTTTAAAAAAATCAAGTACCTGTAAAAATAAGCATATATTTGAACTCAGCAGCTCAAGCTCTATTTTTAGAGATATAAATCGCAGCAGAATTGAGCAATGCATATAGGCCCGACACAATCAATCGAGTGGACGAGACAGCCTGTAGAGCGAACAACAGATTGTAGAGTTAGCGCTTGAGGAGATTTATTGGAAATTCTTAGCTGCGCTAATCAGGAATTGTTCTAAGACTGTCCAGCTTGCCTTTGGAGTGCGCCGTGAACAATGCATACGGAAGCGAACCTATCAATCGACTGGGCGCGGCAGTCTGTACAGTGATGGTTTGGGGAGTTTTATCGGACATTTCCAGCCGCTCTACTCAGGAATTGCCCTGATACTGTCCAGCTTGCCCTTGGAGTGCGCCGTGAACAATGCATACAGAATCGAACCCATCAATCGAATGAGCGCGGCGGCCTGCGGAGTGACCGTTTGAAAAGTTTTATCGGAAATTCCCAGCCGCTCTTTTCAGAAATTGTTTCAAAACTGTCCAGTGCCTTGAGCAATGCATTCAGAAGAAGACCTATCAATTGAATGGGACGACCGCTCGAAAGTGCACACGGGCGAGTTCGTAGAGCAACATCTCTATCAAATTTGAATCTTTCCGACTGCAACTCGAGGACATTGTAGGCAGCACATGTTTCTTGACGTGATCTAAAGCACAACCGTATAGCTGATGAATGGACTTAGTTACAGCGCTGCGAAAATGCGGGTGAGGCCGTGCCCATTCGATTGATAGGTAAGATTCTATATGCATTGTTTACGGCGCGCTCCAAAGGCAAGCTGGACAGTCTTAAAACAATTCCTAAGAAGGGCGGCTGGGAATTTCAGATAAAACTCCCCAAACGGTTTATCTGAAATCTATAATCTATTGTTCGCTCTACAGGCTGTCTCACCCACTCGATTGGTTGTGTCAGGCCTATATGCATTGTTCAATTCTACTGAGATTTATATGCAAAAGATAGAGCTCAAGCTGCTGAGCTCAGATATATGCTTATTTTCACAAGTGCTTGATTTTCTTAAAAGTTATTAAAAAAAGCGCTTTGGAACGCTCCAAAGCGGCTTTTTCGGCAATTGACCAAAGGACATACGTGGTACTGTATAAACCGAATATGCATTCAAATCGCTTCCACGACATCTCGTAGAAGTAGAATGCATGGCGCATCTTAAAATAGCTTGAGTAGAGCCGTATTTTATTCTCCTTACTATTCTATTACATTTCTATTTTGCAGTGGGTTTTGTTCAAGTTTTCTAGTAACTATCTAAGAGCCTAGAACCAGCATAATCAGGCAAAATGTGATGAGTCCAGAAAGCGGCATTTTATGCTGCCATTTTCCTCCTCGGAGTGAAATTGTTCTATGAATCAGATAGATTCAAAGGACTTACACTCATCCGTACTCGCTTTGGTTCTACGTGGCTGCTGTGAGCGGAGTGGTGTGATGGTGCCTTGCTTGGTCGACGATCGTAGTGAATGCCTTCTTCCAAAGGTCGCGTATTTATGAATATCATTCTGAAAAATCAGATATTTTAAGACGTTTATAAAACACTCAAAGAAGAAACGAAGTTATACGACGGTTTTGCCATAATTATTCAATCACAAATAGAACGAGAAAACCGATTTCGAGACACTTTCAACGCCTATACATTACTATCAAAAAGAGAAAAAAACCGAAGGGGACACAAGAAGAGAGCTACAAGCATACGCAGCAACATGTCCATCAAGAACATGTATGGTATGTATCGTTCGTGAAAGGTTTCGTGTCGTAGAGACAGAAATTATTGTAGGAAATTTCGCAAAATGGGCTGGACAAGTCGCCTTGGAGATGTTCAGCTATGTTTTACTATAGCGACCGAGACTATTTGTTAAAGAAACATCGCTTGCGAGACACAACTTCTACAAAAGAGGCTATTAGAGAACGACGTACGCAGGAATGACAAGTGAAACTTTTCGGAAGATGGCTTCGCAGTCAGAACTTCTGATGACGCTAGGTTGGAAGGAATACACCTCGGTTCGTCAGCAGTGTTTGTTAACGCAGGTTCGAGTTTCCGGGTTTAGAGATTAGAGGCTCAGACAAACAGTTTCATTAGATAAAATCTCCTGAAACCAATTCTCTTCAAGTGTACCATACTTATAGCATGTCATGATCGTCTTCTACATAGACAGTATGTAGTAGTTGCTCTTTCCAGACTTCGGAGCAGTCTCTCCCAACGTACGGTTCCGGAAGGTACCGACCAGTGGATGGAAGCGGCCCCTGAGGCTCTTTGAAACCACATCTTACTTGAATTTAAATTTAAAATATGCAAATATGTCAATAAATAAATAATTAAATAAATATGCAACATGTCATAGACATTGTGGTAACGTCGTGACACGTGCGTTGGAACTCCCCCTGCAAATGCGTATAAATGAATTTAATTTCATTTTTAAATAAAAAGAGGTACTCTATGATGGCGACCCAGATCGTTATCAAACTTAAACTTTCAGAAATATTCAGAAAGCACTAAAAGATACAGGATGGCGTTAGTCAATCCCTGTTTCGGGTGCGCTGTGTATTCTATTATACTTTACGAGTAGGCATGGAGGCAATATGGATGTCCATCACTTGTGGTGGCCATCCAATGGACAAGTCAGTGTTTCACCATTTTCAAAGAAGTATGGTACTAATCCATCAACACCGAAGACTGGAAGGTTTGATTGATCTGAGCTGTATCCAAACAAAGAATTTCGATTCGGGGTGAATGTGACAGCCGGTGTCCTCTTTACCCTGCCATGTTGGTGTCACTCGTTAAACTTTAGACTAGGTCGCTCAGAAAATTTTCACTGTCTTGGTTTACTAAATTTTTAGGTCCTTTATTGTTATAAAACCATTCATTTTGCCACAGGGACAAGGGCAATGATCGGCTTTGGAGCCCGAAAAACGGTAATCCTGGTCAGCCTGAAGCGAACCGGAACTTGAAACCTTGATTTGTAGTGCAGCTGAAAGTCGACGCTTTCCCTGATTGCGCTAACCTCGTGCTATTTTAAGAGATTCGTGACAACTACAATATGTTACGGAGAGGAACGCTTATTGGTTTAGCGTGTAGAACATTCCAGATTCTTCTGAAGGAAACGGAACTGTAACATTAATATTGGGTAAAGTGTTTCGAGCGCGTGTAGCTCAGTCGGAGGAGGCGCCAATGTCGCCTGCACCCGATACCAGATACCAGGGTCCTCGTTCGGATTTTCCGCCCAGGCTAACCAATTCTTCCATATCTCCGGGTCGGTGAATTGGTACCAGACTTGTCTGGGAAGGAGAAAGCGCTGACGTGTTCATCGGCTGGCCACCGCAAGTCATCGTATGGCCAAATACGCATTCAAATCGCCTCCACGATATCCCATAATGGTAGAATGCGTGGCGCATCCTAAAAGGGATTGAGTAACGCCGTACTTTATCCTTGTCCTTAAAGTGCTTTAGCCGTGTGCAAAATTTAGGTGCTGATTCTCGAATGAGGAGTTATACGAAAGACAATGGAAAGACTACGCTCGGAACAATGGGCAGGCTCTGATAGAATAGCAACTATAAATTTAACATTACATATGAAGTGGAAAAGGAAAAGAAAAAAAGGAAAAAGAGGAAAACGCTATTGAAAACAATTTTAGTGCAGAAGTATAAGTAGACCGGTGATTTATCATCTTGCGGTCCATTAAACAGCGATTCAAAATGAAAGAAGTTTTTCCTTCTCTATTAGAAAAAGGTATGCGTTGAAGAGAAGTCGGAGGTCCCTGGTTCGGATGACTGAGTCTTTCACCGGCACGCCAGCGTAAGTCGTTCTGTGTTCTGTAGATCACAGAAAATAAAACAATATAATAAAAATGAAAAGCAACGGAAATGATTAAAAATTATTTCAGAAAATTGTAGTAAGCATTATAAGAATTAGCAGCATTAGCATGCACCGAAGAGCTCACCCAAGCAGCTCTTTCGCAACTTTTCAAGCCCAAGAGATGCTCAAATTTCATTTTTCTTTCTAGAGAACCCAATTTCGACGCGGGGAACAGTTGATGGGAACAGAATGGAAATGGAACGGCGAAATTTGGACAAGAGTCCATTAGAACTGCGACGGTCAATGTAAATTGAGTCTATGCTTAGAGGCATACTGTAGTGTGAAAAAGCCCGAAGACATAGTCTCCTGGCGGACATATAGACGAACGTGCATTAACGATGTAGTTCTTCGATTGCATTTGCTTCTAACATCTGAGGAAACCTTTCATACTACCTATGGTCGGCATCCAGAGTGGTGGAGGGCATGAGTTTCTACTTGAAGGGCACAGAGTTATCCATTCCTTTGCAGAATGCACTGCTTAACTTCAGCGAGGATTCGTGGAGGCGACTGGGATGCGAATTTGGTCATGAAATGAATTCGGTGGTCAGCCGATGGACAGGTCATCATATTATACATCGCGGAGAAGTCTAGCTATTAGTTATAATCAGATAGTTTATATTAATCAGATAGAAAGTGTGCAAAAAGGTTTACTAAACAAGTGTTCATTAGGAATGGTTTATTTGAAGTTTCTTACCCTGAAAGATTGACCCGACTCAGTACTACTTCTTTATCACTAAGGCGAATTATGTATGGTCAAAACCTTGTTTTTAGAATTGTTAATGATTACCTGTATATTGATAAAAATGAATTCTTCACTTTTTTCTTATTCAACGGGATTACAAGAGGGCACAATCTTAGAATTCAACCTCAAAAAGCACGCTCGAAAAAATTCCAAGAATCTTTTTCGGCTCGTATCGTGAAAACCTGGAATGAGCTTCCTGTGTCAATACTCAATTCTTCACCAGAAGCATTCAGCTACAAGTCAGAATGTTTTCTTAAACAGAAAGGATGTTTCTGAAGTTAACTACAATAGACTTTTTTGGGAGAGTTGACAATATCTTGTTCAAAATTTATAACAGCTTTTCAGATAATGAAATACTAAACCGCTATGAGAGTAGAACACTTTCCACAAAAAAATCTTCGAAGACATCACTCTTGAGAATAACAAAAAAAGCCAACTTTTGCTATAAATTTTTGCAGATTTTGTGTCACTTTTGGCTTAATAAATCTGTTCTGCTCTGTTCTGTTCTGTTCTGTTTCCATCTCTGGAACGCAAAGTCGCCTAGGAGAAATAGTCAGAATTATTAGTTGAGAATTGAAAGTGCACCGAGTCTACTTCTGCAGTACGCATTGTATAAACCAAGAGTACCAGTTCACAGTGAATCTGAAATGATTCGAACCATTGAATGCACTTCTGGTCTAGGAACGATTTGAAGGACACGGGCGACCTTTGAAGAATGAAGGTATACTTTACGTGATGCAGCTTGAACCCAAAAACGATTCATAATGGCGCTTTGCTGCTCAGTTAGCTTTCTAAACCGAACGCTTAAGGATAAAGAATAAAGGATGGCATTACTCAATCCCTCCTGGGATGCGCCACGCATTCTACTCCTACGGGATGTCGTGAAGGCGATGTGAATGCGTATTCGGCCATACAATGACTTGCGGGGGCCAGCCGATGAACAAGTCAGCGCTTTATCCTTGCCAGACAAGTCCGTTACCCATTTACCGAGCCCGGAGGGATCGAAGGCTTCCTTGGCCTAGGCAGGAAATCCGAACCAGGGACCTGGTATCGGATGCACGTGACAACCGACACCTCCTCCGACTCTGCTACACGCGCCCGTAGTGTTTGTATTAGAAACCAAAATGTTAGCATAGGGTGCAGGATTGATTCCCGCCTGGTACAAGCCATCTGATCGCAACAAGAACTTCTCGAACAAAAAAAATTAGCATTTGTAGCCTTGTATCAACGGCAAAAAAAGGTAATTAGGATAGTAGTTGTGGGGATAAGAGTGGTAAACTAACAGTTGTCCTCTTAAACCTTCTGGTGCATCCACGTTATTATAGGAATTACAAAGCTAGACCGAAAAGTCTTGCTTTGGCGTGTTTTCTTGATTCCTCTCTAAAAAACTTCATGTGCAAAGCCTTCAAAACCGGTAAGCCCTTTAAAACCCTGTGAAAATTCGTGACCTTTACCTTCTCGAAACTTCAGACTAGATTTCCCATTCTGGGAGAGCAGGTTCATTTATTTGCTCACTTATTTCATGTAATTTTTATTTATTAGCAAGGTAACCATAAGTTGAAAAGGGGAGATCGAAAAGGTTTGAATCCCTCATCGTATGAATGCGTGATGTCAGAACAAATAGTAGCAAATATGAAGGGCTGGGATGATGTAAATGATGAAGAACGTCGCCGAAAAACGATAGAATCCGTGTTGAAGTTCGAAATGTAGAGAAGCAAGTCCTTCTAGTTCGCTTTCAAATTCGCAGTACAATTTAAAGCCTTCAGGAAAGAGGGCAGGGTAATGCAGCGAACACGACATTTTCGAGAAGTCTGTCTTGATATCCAGTCCCACATGAGAAGCAATTCGGTGGAGCATAAGGACATCGCGTGAAATTGTGTGGGATGCGTTAAAATCGAAATCGAATTCGTCTGGAGCCTTCTAAATTGAGGCACTTCATCGTCACAACATCGAGAGCTTGTACTCCATAAGAGGCGCTATGCCTTCCGCTAGCCGAAGAAGTCTCTCAAAGCAGGCGGAGTTCTCTTGTTCTTCTGATGATAAAAACGTCCTTAATGGTCGCGTAACATACATTCTTCAATACAGCGGTCCACGTCAAGCAATAAAGGATACTGCAGTAAGAAAGAGAGGTCTTGAACTCGAATAAACTTCAAGGAAGAGAAAGTTTCAGTTCAAGTAAAGGCGCGGTGCCAGTTATTCATCTTTTTAAACTCGCCTTGCTCTTCATTTATTCATTTATTCATTTATTCAATACACCGAAGTTGTGCCCAAACATTAATATTAAAAGAATCAGTCGTAAGTGCAAGAATTGACGCAGTTTGGTCAGAAAATCAAACGAAAACAAAAATTACAGATGCAAAGAACATAAAAACACTAATACACTAAGTAAATCACCACACCACAAGCCCATCGTAAGCTCATTGCAAATATTAGGTACCCATTGAAGAATACCGAATAGATGTTTCAAGTAAGTTATAATGCCTAGAACTAGCCCGCTGGTTAATTGCACGTAAGTGGGGTCAGCGACATCGCATCTCGATCCGATCATGTACAACCACGTCCACAACACACAAGTTGTCTCGCAGCAGTTCCATAGCAGGGGTTGTCCAGCGCAACTGACAATGTCATTCCAACACGGCGCATGGTGGCAACTCATTAAACTAAATACGTACGCTGGGCACTGGCCCTGGGGAAGCAACTACGCGTCAGAACAACCTGTAACTGGTGAACGCGTCTTGCACAGAATTTCTTATCCAGGATGTAGCAGAAGTGATGAAGTGACGATTAAGCAAATACCCCAGTGACATGCAACGAGCCAAGAGCTGGACTCTAGGCATGAAGGAAACGGATGACACGATAAGCAGAACTCTTGACAGGAGTGTGGCTAGCTGGAATATAGATCACAGACAGGGTGAACTAAGCTACGCGTACTGTAAAACGACTTCGAAGCTTATCCGAGACAGGCATATGGATGGCTGCAGTAAGAAAAGTTAAACAATGGAAACGAAAAGAAAATGAACCATCAAATTGATTCAACGTCGCCTAGAACAATGCTAAATCCTCAATTCTAAGTAATCGAAGAAGATCCAAATCATTAAATTTCTTCTCAAATATTTTACTCGATTCCACTGCCTCAAGGTCAGGATCCAGACATTGGAACCATCTTGCACATCGATGGAAGACATTGTTATTATATATGACACCGTATCTCCGACGGTATAATCTAGGATAATCAAGAATAAAGGAACATTATCAATCATTTTTTATTTATTTCTGATTAATTACTTGCTTATTCATACCATACAAGGAGTGCGTCTCATGCCCAACCAAACATTTATTGGGCCAAAAGTGATGCAGAATCAGTTATTCACAAAGGATTGCAGCAAAATTTGGTCTTTTTTAATAGTGATATCTTCCATGATTGGCATGAAAAGAAAATTGCCCTTTTAACATTTCATTCTCTGAAAGGGCTACTGAATATATACATATTTGAACAAAACATCGTTTCCTCTTGATAAAATCTATTTTGTATGTTGTTTCAGGATATTTTGTTGCGATCAAAATTCTTGCGCCAAGCAAGACTCGAACTCGCAAGAGTTTTGATCGGCCCAAAAACTCTTACTCTCTTATAACAACATACATATAATTTCTCCACCAGCCGCACCACGCTTAAGTAAACGTGTTAACGCTTTTTCTGAAATTAACTTCGCAAACGCCCTTTTTGTTTGAAAACAATTTCTGACTTGTTGTTGAATTGTTTTGGTTTTTTCTGTTTTTGGAGAGGAAAAGAGAGAAAGTAGTAGTAGTAGTCAGATTCAGCTATGAAAATCACTCAACCTCAACAAAATAGAGCAAATCAAGTGAAGATTCTACCACCATTGGTTGCAAACAATTTAGCCAGACACTGAAAAAAGACCCTGTACCAGTTGCGGTACCCAATCCTTCCATCCCTTAGGGGTCGGTAGATTGGTACCAGACTTGCCTTGGAAGGATAACGCGCAGACTTGTTTATCATCTGGCCACTGCAAGCCATTGTATGGCCAAATAGGCATTCAAATGGCCTCCATGGTATTTCGTGGAAGTAGAATGCGTGGCGCATCCTGAAAGGAGATTGAATAATGCCATCATAGCCTACTGGTGATGTATTTGAGGTTAGGATTGCAAGCTGGGTAGGTATCAATACTGAAGGCAGTTATTCCGCAAATTTCCTAAGCACATTATTATCGCCCTACATCCGACTTCTCGACGAATGCTTCTTGAACACATCGACCACCATCCAGTTGTTCGATCGAAAGCTTAAAGTTCCTATAGGGAAAGGAGTACGGCAAGGAAACACGATTCCTCCTAAGCTATTCACAGCGGCACTGCAGAATTCCATGAAGGACTTGAAATGGGAGATAAAGGCTACCTTGTTGACGGTAAACGGATCAGCAACCTTCGCTTCGCCGACGATATTGTCCTCATCTCTACAAGCACGGCAGAAGTCGAAGAAATGTTGGACTAGCTCAATGTGGCAGGTATAAAGATTGGATTGGGCATGAATATGTCCAAAACACAAATTATGGTCAACCAGTGGTGTGACACGGGACTCGTAAGGTTAAATGAAGTCGCTCTACAACAGGTCGACTCCTACGTCTATCTGGGAAGAGAGCTGAACATGGATAACGACCTCGCTCCTGAAATCGCCCGCAGGAGACGCGCAGCATGGGCAGCCTTCAGTTCGATTCGCGAAGTCACCGATCAGGTCAAGGATGCCGGCCTCAGGGCCTCGATATTCAACGCCTCTGTACTGCCTGCAATGTGTTACGCGACGGAAACCTGGCTCGACAACAAGACAATCGCCAGAGCAATGCAAACTACGTATCGTGCACTGGAGAGATGTCTTCTGAGGACAAGCCTTCGTCAGCAATGGCAAGAAGGCCTACGAAGCTCGGAGCTAAGGGAGAAGTCGCAATTAGCAGACCCGCTGCAGTACATGAAGAAGTCCAAATATCGCTGTGCCGGACACCTGCTTCGACGAAAGGACGACAGATGGAGTCTCCGTGTCACAGAATGGCTCCCGAGAGACCATAAAAGACCACCGGGACGACCGCCAACGCGATGGGCAGACTCATTCTCAAGATTTTTCAGAGAGCAGAGTCTGCCTCACTGGATGCAAGCAGCCAGAGATCGAGCGGTCTGGAAGAGTTGTGGTCCCGCTTAGAAAACCTCCACCGACAAAAGGACCATCAAAGTATCAAAGTTATGCTATTCAATGTTTTCATTACAGTAACATCTACTGCTTCTTCCTACGTTTCTTGTTGAACACACCTTTATTGGGTGTATGAAGTAAATAAATAAATAAATAAATAACAACCTTTGCCCCTTTCACCGCAGAGGTTAGTGCAGAAACTTTGCGGAGCAGATATGCCACGTGGAATCAGAAAATGGGATAAGGAGGAATGGAATGCTTAACCCAAACAATCCAGTAGCTTAACAGTGAAAGCGAAACCCGAACAACGATTCGAGCAACTCCATGAGGCGGCCTGATGCGGACAACTGACAGTATGCCGCTTTTTGGGACAACCTGATTCGGATTGCTAACAGAATCAGTTCGGTGGAAATCTGGCACGAAGTCGCGATAAACGAATGTCTGACGCCTGCGCGGACACGGCGGTGTCAAGTGCAACAGAATTATGGGACGGCCGAATGACGTGCGTCACCCCGAATCGCGGATTTTCAAGAACAACACCAGCGTGTCGTAATTGCGGCTTATCGGGGAAGCTTCCAGCCAATCTGCCCTTCTATGGTGGAGGCTCATTTATAACGGCTCTCTGTAGTTACATCGAGATCAGTGGTGCACACAAATTTCGGTGCGTAAAATTTTTTTAACGAATTTTTTTCACGGAAAATTTTCGTTAAATTTCCGATAAATCGTTAGATTTCGTTAAAAAACTGTAAATTATTATATCAAGCGAAAAAATCAAAGAAAATGTCAGTCGTTTAAACATCAACAGGTCAAGAGCTAAAATTCAAGGAAGAGAGCATAAAGAACCGTCACACTAGCTGGAGAAAGATGCGTTTAAAAGTTTCATTATCTTTCATCCAGCTAGGGTGGCGATAGACTATTCTGACCATACAATAAGGTCCTGAAGAAGCCGACAAAGCCGAAACGTAAGGCGCAATAAAGAAGTGCAAAACTGCAACCTGAAATGAACAATTCAATATCAACAAAGTGTGGATAGTGAAATAAATAAGCTTTCAGCGACAAATTATCTTCAAGCTGTAGAAGGAGAAGAGGTACGGAATTACAATTCAAGATAACGGTACTTAGTGGGCTGGTTCCCGCATCTCACCGGCAAGGTATCTTAAAATGTGCGGAAAGGAAGACTCCGGAGTTCCCCCTTTCCTAGCTCTTTGCGAAACAGTTTTGAGTGACTGTTCTACGAGGAGATACTCGATGCGGTCACCAGCCCACTTGGTATAGAAAGAATTAATAAGAATCGCTAGGGTGACAGTGGACTATTCTGACCGCATCATAAGGCAATCAAAAGCCTATCAGTGGAATGTTGGCACGTTGTCGAACGCACAATTTTCGCATCCTGATGTGTGAGAACAACCCATTTTTTCAATGTCCCGACCGTGACACGACACGTGTCACACGATCCCACACTGCAGAAAAGGTGTGACACGTCGTTAACGTTTTAAGGTGGAGGAAGTTTTTGTTGTTAGCGTTTTTCTAAAATCGTTTGAAATACATCCAGCGATCGAAAACATTCTCTCCGACTGCTCCAGGTGGCGAGCAAGTGTTCTGGGATAAGTAGCGCCAAGTGAGGATAGGCATATCTGGGAGGTTAGACCAGTGTCTTTGTGTATTCAATGACGTGCTTGGAAGCTCGGCGAAGAAATTTCCAGCTTCAAAAATGCATTATTTCCAAAAATTCAAATTCTCCACGGAAGATACGAGAACAGCATGAAAACATTAAAATTTTCTTGCTAATTTCATTAGTTTTTCAGCAACAGTCCTATTTAAGAGGATGAGGCCTGCAACATTAGTGATGATTAAAAGTAAAAGTGATAAACTTACTGAGTAAAAACTCCGTTAAAAATTTCGTTAAATTTCTAAAAATCTCCGTCAAGTCGTTAAGCCAGATTTTAGTGAAAAATGTTGTTAATTCGTTAAATCCGTTAAATCGTTAATCGTTAAATGTGGACCCCTGATCGAGATGTTTTTCTGGATAAAACCAGAACTCTCTTCAAAAGCCAAGAAGCCAGGACGATAACTGGTGAGGTGTTTGAGGATCTGATGGATGTTGCTTACCATCACACAGAAGCCGTGGTGTAAGAGCATAAGCGTTCTGCTCCGATTCTAGGGAGGACGGTTTCGAACGTCCGCTCCAGGTGAAATACCTTACACGGCCTTGCATTAAGGCAGAGCAAGTCCCTTGCAGTTCTAAACATGTTCCTAGTGATAGTCAATTTCGTCTTGATGGGATGCGCCGTCTGAAAGTTAATTAGAACATTCTCGGTGCTAAGTTTGCGGCACCTTTTATTTTATTAGAACTCCCTTTGAGGGGCGCGTGTAGCGCAAGGGACTTGCTCTGCCTTAATGCAAGGCCGTGTAACGGTATTTCATCCTGGAGCGGACGTTCGAAACCGTCCTCCCTACAATCGGAGCAGAACGCTTTTGCCCTTACACCATGGCTACTGTGTGATGGTAAGCAACATCCACCAGATCCTCAAACACCTCACCAGTTATCGTCCTGGCTTCTTGGCTTTTGAAGAGAGTTCTGGTTTTATCCAGAAAAAAGGCGCGACTGTCGCGTGCACCCGATACCAGGTCTCTGGTTCGGATTTCCCGCCCAGGCCAACCAAGCCTTCCATCCCTCCGGGGTCGGTGAATTGGTACCAGACTTGTCTGGGAAGGATAGAGCGCTGACTTGTTCATCGGCTGGCCACCGCAAGTCATTGTATGGCCAAATACGCATTCATGTCGCCTCCACGACATCCCGTAGAAGTAGAATGCGCTGGCGCATCCCAGAAGGGATTGAGTAACGCCGTCCTTTATCCTTTATCCTCCCTTTGAGGCAGTCCTGCTCGTTAAAAAAGATTTAGATTGCCTTCACAACATTCGGTAAAAGAATACTGTGTGATGCACTCATGTTAGGATTGAATTTGAACTCATTTTACTCCATATCATTAAAATGTAGATTGTACATGAGAGCGGAAAGCCATTCCTTTTCCCTGACCTTGCTGTTTGCTTCTTCTTATTCTTAGTATTTAGAAAATTTGAAATAGCTTCATATTTATTGGCAAGGTTTCCGATCTTAAGCCCAGATCTAGGTTATACCAAAAAAAGATATACTCAACGACTTAGGACTTAGGCAGTAGTGTGGTTCTGTTCCTTTGAAGTAAATTATTTTCCTCCAACTCGAAAGGATTGCGATATAAAGGCAACTACAATCACACGCTACGGGAAACTCTTGTGTGCATCAGTAAGGAGCGCGATGATTGTCGAAGGCATTGCACGAAGAATCGTCAATGTCGACAATCACCACGGCATTAAAAGGATGAAGTCATGCGAGCTTAATTCGATAAGAGGTCTGCCACTGCAGATGCAGAAAGAAGCTAACTTTAGAGGATGTCAAGAAAATTTGCTTCTCACTCGTTGCCACCCGGTTGCAGACAACCGACTCCAACAACACTTTAGTTTCTTGGGACACTCTGTACATACATAATCGAAATTTCTTTTCGGGCAAAAACGACATTTGTAATCCGACAACTCAATATAATATTAAATAAACCCTTAATTAATAGCAAAGAAGATCAGTCATTAACCATTACTGTGGCCGATCCTCTCCTAGCAGTTAGACCGCTCGAACGGCTGTCTGTTGGCACAGAGATAGAGATAATAAACCGAGTGTAATGAATAGTGAAGCTTCTGAAATTTCAGTCCCTGGTAGAAGTTCGACTAAAGACACATGATGGCCGTAACGCACAGAAAATATGTTTCAATGTCTAGGTGTAAGACAATGACATTGTGTAAAGTTGAAAAAGGCCGTCCGTTGAAACGTTAATGCCAGGAAATCTTTGTTTCATTTCAGCCCTCGGTGCCCCATTTCAATTCTGAATTCCGACGACGAGACGAGTAATCGTTAGACAGATTTCACGCCCTAGCCACTATGTTCTGTTGGTCATATGTACTTTTTTTCGCTTTATGATGATCACCTTCCAAAGCAAAATGAGCTTTAAATCATTCAATCGACCGACTGTAGGATGACAGCAAGCCAATACAATATTGTCTAACCAGACCTTATTTACCAGATATGGAAAACAGAAAACGATGTTTGAATGCTGCTAAAATTAGTGGCATTTTACCATAAAAATAACCTTAATCGGCTTTAAAATTTTAAGAAAATCCGAAAATTTTTAGGTTCGTCGATCTTACTGAGATATGTAGAAATGATCAAAAACAGCTTGCGAACAAATATGGAAGATTTTATGCAAAGAACACACGTCTTGGCGAGAAGAGCGGAAGTACGCTTTGAAGCTTATATAAACACGCTGATAGCAATACATGTATAACGATAAGTTTGACGTCTAATCTGTCTAAAAGCCGAGAATATCTACAGTCTCCTTTCTCATTTTGAAAACTGGCTCAGTCGATCACTTGGTCATGTTTGCTGTAAATTTTTTTCTTCTGTGTCAATGAGCTTGTCAGGTGGAAGACTTTATTTTAAGCCTACTATCGTTAGGAATGGTGACTAGAAAAACATCACACTCCAACTCTGCACGAAAAATACATTTCTGAATTGCGGCAGTAGGCTTCAGATCAAGCACGACGTCATCGGACTGACCGAAACGAGAAGACACCACCCCCTACACGCCGCCTACGACCCAGGAGAAAAACTGTTCCTCGGAATATGCGACAGCAGGGGAGTAGGCGGCGTTGGTGTCCTCGTCAACACGCACTTGGCCATGAACATCGATTCGTACGAGTCTCTGACAACCCGAATCGGACGTCTGCGACTGAAGCGATGTGATTCCGTGCCAGCATTGACTGTATTCGTCGCGTATGCCCCAACATCCGACTACGACGACGAAGAGGTCGAAGCCTTCTACGTGGAGCTGGAGAAGTTCTATAAGGAAGATCACACCTTCTACAAGGTGATCGTCGGCGACTTAAACGCCAAGATCGGATCGCGAAGGTCGCTGGAAGAACTTCACATCGGAACCCACGGTTTGGAGTGGAACGAGCAAGGTGAAAGACTGTCTGAGTTTATCATGTCGACCAAGACCATCCATGGAAACTCGCAGTTCCAGAAGCCTCCCTCCCTACGATGGACCTGGGAATCCCCCGGTGGCCAGTTCCACAACGAGATCGACCACATCATCTTCAATCGCAAGTATTGCCTGACCGACTTCTCTGTCGTCCCCAAGTTCTACACAGGATCGGACCACCGCCTCCTTCGCGCGAGGCTCCTCTTTTCGGGTGTGGGTTCGAGTTCCGCCTGGTGCTAGTGCTGAGTTTTGATCGCAATACAACCTCGTTAAAACAGCATTCAATCTTGGTAACAGCCAGTTCAGGGTTAGTAAAAATGATCAAAAAAATTTGGCCACAATGACGTTATTGGGAGTTTTTATAGGTACATAAACTCCTATGGGACATTCTGACGTTTGATTTAGCTTCAGAGCTCATCTCGGCAATCACATGTGCTCTGTAGCATAGCGCTTGTCGTAGGATGTAAAAGCTCTTCCGCATTAAGAAGAAGAAGGAAGAGAAAACTCTCCAGAAGTGCCTCATTCCAATTCTATAGGCAGCATAATCATAGCGATCTGTTTACCTTTCTAATGTTTCAAAGTATGCGAAGGGGAACGTATTCTTCTTCGTTCATGATACTCAAAACCGCTGCATCGGACCACTCACTTGAAAAAAAAACTTGGTCCTTCATGCAGAATAGTGCATCCGAGCATTGCACATAAAACTTAGTCATCTTGTTTGAAGAAGTCGGCTGGCGAGGCCCATCATCGTCGCTAGTGAAAATATTTCGGCCAATAAAAGCAAAAAACAGCTTGAAGACATCTGGAAGCGGGCAGAAAAGCGAAGAAAAGCTGTGAAGTAAGTATTCGGCCAAATGGGGAAACGGATACCAGTCGTGTGGGCCTCTCCGAACGGAAATGTTCCACGACATTTCCCTTTGCGCTCCACTGGACGAGGACTGGCAGTGGACCCACCCTCAGCAAAGCCTTTCCCCAGTTTGGGAATGCCTAAAGGATAAAGGATAAAGGACGGCGTTATTCAATTCCCGTTGGGATGCGCACGCATTCTACTTCGACGGGATGTCATGGAGGCGAGTTGAACGCGTATTTGGCCACACAATGACATGGGGTGGCCAGCCGATGAACAAGTCAGTGCTTTATCCTTTCCAGACAAGTCTGGTACCAATTCACTGACCCCGGAGGGATGGAAGGCTTGGTTGGCCTGGGCGGTAAATCCGAACCAGGAACCTGGTATCTGGTGCAAGCGACAGCCGGCGCCTCCTCCGACTGCGCTCGACACGCCCAATGTCTAAAGAACAGCCTTTAAACCCGATTTATTGCTAGAATTCATAATTATGAAACCCAAACGCTGAACAAAACGCGTGAGGAGACTCAGTGAGCCAAATACACGATGGGAAGGTCGCAGAGGCAGGAGGGAAGTGGCACTACAGTACCGCCGCTAAACATTCAACCAAACGACGTTTGCGACGCAAAAACGCGTTTTTTGCGTCGCAAACGTCGTTTTGTTGAATGTTTAGCGGCGGTACTGTACAACAAACCCAACTTTGTGGAACGCGTCTTACGCAAAACTATGATGAGAAAGAACATTAATGACTTCGTGACGTGTTCCCTACACTGGATTAGCCAAGTGACCTTTAAGTCGGAGCCTCTTTAAGAAGCACGTCAGCGTCGCTCTTCTGGAGTAGCCGACACAACGCTTTGACAGGTTGCTTTCTTCTCGCAGGGCCCACGAGGTCCAATACCAAAGCTGGCAACCAGGTTAGAAGAGACTGCCATGTGGGCTCCTAATTGAGGTTCCTAGTTCGAGTCCTGATGCAGAGACACCTCCGAACACTATCGTTCAGCTACATGGCAGTGTACCCCGAATGGGTAACGTATATGGTGAGTGCGACATCGTAGGTATGTTTCCCTCTTCTATTCAACGTAGAGCCGAGTTCAATCGTTGATGAATTTGGCTGAAGGTCCTGCTATACTCCAGCGATGGGTCGCCTTGTCTCGGAAGACGACTACCTACATAGCAACCTCTCAGCCTAGCAATAAGATTACAGCATCTGATATTTATTCTAGTAAAAGCCAAAATTTGAAGTCAAAATCCTTGATGGCTGTCACAACAAAACTTTGGGAAGTAAATGATAGAGGATTAAGGGTGGAGTTGTTCAATCCCTTTTCTGGGATGCGCCACGCTTTCTACTTCTAGGGGATGTCGTGTAGACGATTTGAGTGCGTATCTGGCCATCAATGACTTGCAGTGCACAGCCGACGAACAAGTCAGCGCTTCATCCTTCTCAGGTAAGGTATCTGGTACCAATTCACCGACCCCGGAAGGATGGAAGGCTCGGTTGGCTTGAGCGGAAAATCCGAGCCAAGAACCCGGTGCCATGTGCACGCAACAGCCGGCACCTCCTGCTACTGCGCTACACGCGTCCATACTTCGACAAGTATGTATTGGGATGGAGAGGAACAACTGAAACGTTTCTGGTTCACTATAGGTAGTGAAAACAAGCCACGCCTCCAAAACAGCTAAATAAGTTGATGTAAATAAAAAACTGTAGTCAAGAAGCATTTCCGATCATGTAGCTTGACGTTACTATGTCACTTTCTGAGCGATATTTCAGGTTTTCAGATAGAAGAGAGTCAGCTCTCTACACCATGTATTGCCTTGGCATTCGCTTCTCGGATGAGGTGACATTCTTGGCTAATCCAAGAGATGAAGCTCGTACAGGAATTGCCAAGGGGTTCCCTCAATACATAAGCCGTTGTTTTCTTATGTTCCTCCGGTCAATGAGCCTTGTCCTTGATCTTATGCCCCCGATGATGACGAGCGAGGAACATGCACATGGTGGTCGCACTGACACGTCTTCCGTCATTGCTCACAGCCGCTTAGCATGCACTATTTTCTGTCTTCCAAAGAGAAAGAAGAAGTTGCTGCACTTGCGCTTGCAAAGGCACAGCTATCTGGGCGATCCCTCCGATCGGTTAACCTTTATGAGGCCGAACATAAGGAAAACAATTTCATGTCAACCGTCTTCTCGTATTTTACGTCCATCAACGGCTGCTGAATTTCAGGCTGCTGGTCGTTCTCAGAGATTGGCTACGTGTTCCTATGTTGTTCCTCAAGAATGATTTGGCGGATTGGTAGATTTGGTGGATTCAGAACTTGTAACTTATTAGAAGCGGAAAATGTGCCTCTTTGCATAACGAACTAGAAGTTAGGGTGTTGTGAAACGACACAGTTTCAATGAAAAATAACAAAAGACGGTGATACTTAATCCACTTGTGGGACGCGCCACGCATTCCACTTCTACGGAACATCACGGAGTTGAATGCATATTCGGCCTATGGAATGGCTTGCGGCATCCATCTGATAGCAAAGTCAGTGTTTTATCCTTCCCAGATAACCCTGGTACCAAATCACGGAGCCTGGAAGGATTGACAGCTTACATGGTGCGGGCCTTTGCGCCGTGCATTGCGTAAGGTCGTTCGGAAAATTCGTGTTTTTCCTACATGGTGTTGTTACCTTCTAACTCTCTTGAATCTACCTCCCACTATTTTCAGCAAGATGGGCGGAATTCAGCTAAGAACAAAGCATAATTCTTGAAGGTTTAGAACATGACACAGACCATTCAAATTTCAAGCAAGTTTTCCCGACAAGAGGTAGTCTTAACCATTGTTATTTATGCCTTGATAGACTAGAAAGCTAACTAAATAGATTGGACACGATTCCAGGAAGTGGTGCCAGTTCAAAGTAATTGTGGTTCCCTATAGTCATCAAAAGACGCTTTATTCTGTCTTGTTTTGTCGTTTTAGAGGTTATCTGCCCAACTACCTAGCCGAGATGTCTCATCTTCAATACAAAACAAATGAAAAGTTAAAAAATTGAAGAAAGGTGTAAAATGTCAAATTTTCAAAAATTTTAAACTATAAATGATTAAAAGAATTTTACATGATATAAAAGAAATAAATAATAAAAAGGTTCGTTTCGCCACGGTCTTCAGACGAACCTTTGTGCTACGCTCCTCCAGCTCCTTCAAGTCAAATTTCATGCTTTTCAAAGTAGGCTTGAAGCATTCGACATTGAACGGAATATCTTCGAATATAAAAGGAACATGGCTAAAATAAACGATCACGAACAAAGTATGTAGACAATTTTTGAACAGTTTAGAATAATTTTGGATAATTTTTGCGTGAGCAAGAACTCGTTTGACCATTTTTGAAAAATTATAGTTTACCTTCCTCGAAACGTGAATACGCTCTTTAAAATCTCACCTAATAGAAAAAATCAGCAAATACAAACCTTATTTTAAAGCACAGAAAACCGGTAAATTTTAAAATACTAAAAGAAGAGGCCGTGCCATGCACTCGTCTAGCACGTCACGATTTTCATTTGATTGATAGTGCAAATGCTACTTACCTAAAACTGCCAAGTGCAGTTTTCCTGTATCAGTTTTTCTGCTATATTGTTGAAGTTTTTTTGCAACAGTCTGTTCTGTACCGTTAACAAGTGTGTAGCTTCACCTAATCAGATTTTTGCTACCAATCAAATGAAAATCGAAAAAAGACGAATCGAATTCCTAGACCAGTGCACAATCTCTTCTTCAACATCGAAAAATTTCTGCTCTCTTGCACATTAAAACGCGTCACAAGCCATTGCTTTTCCTTGAAAACAAGATTATTGTAAAAGCTCACACAGTGTTTTCACTTTTCGCGGATAATGCGTTAAAGATTTTCAAAAAATCTTACCAAATTCTCCTCGGTCAAGAAATTATTCTAACCCGTCTACAAGAAGTTCTTCTTGATTTGGAAGATGTTCATTTTAGTTTCAAGTCGTTCGATGCTGTAAAAAAACGAAATTTGGTTTGAAAAGTGTCCAAGTTGACTAGAAAATTTGTTAGGTCCTATATATGGTTTCTATTAAGGGCCACGACAACAACAAAAAAGTTCTCTGCAAACGCTACGAAAGGTGAGGTACAAACAGAACACTGCAAATGTAGTTAAATGAATCAAGATGGAAGAAACACCCTTAAGGGTGGATGAGCTTCCGTCGCTAGAGTCAGCGTCCAGAAGCGGCGGTTGAAGTTCTTGGTTCGCATTTCGTGGAGAAACCACCACACAGACGACAGCCAACTGCAGTATATCGCGCGCAGAAAAAAGCCGACGGAACGCCTCATGGCGTGACAGAGACCACTCTTCGGGAGGCCATTACCAGTTAGTGTTCGTACTGCACGTTATCTGTGCTGAAGCCGCTTCGGAGCGCCAAGGCGGGTTTCGTCCTGGATTCAGGGACCACCTGCTGAGGACAGCTATGAAGGATAAAGGATAAAGGACGGCGTTGCTCAATCCCTTTTAGGATGCGCCACGCATTCTAGTTTTCGTGAAAGCGATTTAAATGCGTATTTGGCCACACAATGACTTGCGGTGGCCAGCCGATGAACAAGTCAGCGCTGTGTCCTTCCCAGACAAGTTAGGTACCAATTCACCAGCCCCAGAGGGATGGAAGGCTTGGTTGGCCTGGGGGAAATCAGAACCAGGGACCTGGTATCGGGTGCACGCGAGAGCCGGCGCCTCCTCCGACTGCTCTACACGCGCCCTAAGGAGAGCTGTAGTATTGGGAACCCTGGAATTTTCCACGTTTTCAGAAATGCCTTAAAACAACGATCTCAGAAGTAATACCTACTGTTGCAAAGCCAAATCAGGCGCTTTGCGATTTGAACTGGACACTTTTCAAAACGAAGTTGAAATCAAACTGAACATCTTCCAAATAAAAGCGCGAATTTCCAGATTATACTAGGGACTCTTAGAAAAGGCTAGAAGATTTCCTGACCAAGGAAAATTTGTTAGTGACTTCAACATTGTTTATATCATCTTCAGATAAAATTCAACGTTTTTCAAAGCAAATTCAACGTTTTTCAAATCAAATTCAACGATTTTCGAGTCAATTTTCACGTCTTCTTCTCAAAATTTTTTAGCATGTCTAAAAAGGCTATCCAACGAAATTAAGAACTATTATTTCGTATCCTATACTATGGAACTTATAGAAAATTAGAACTGTTTTTTAAGAAAAAAATTTAGAACTGAAGGCTATCCATATAATTTAGGATAACGATAAAGGACGGCGTTACTCAATCTTGTTTGGGATTCGCCACGCGCTCTACTTCCATGAAATTTCCAGAGACGATTTCCATGCGTAATTGGCCATATAATGACTGGCGGTGGCCAGCCGATGAACAAATCAGCACTTTAAACTTTCCAAGCAAGCCTGGTACCACTTCAATGACTCTGGAGGAATGGAAGGGTTGGTAGGCACGGGCAGAAATCCGAACCAGGAACCCGATAGCGAATGCACGCGACAGCCGGCACCTTCTCCGACTGCTCTGTAATAGACATTGGATTCAACGTCGATTCGGATAATTAGAATCCGTAACTTCTTCACACTCGTTTAAAAGGATATGCAAAAAATGACGCTTTTGAAAAGCCTGGAACTTGGGATGATTCAGAGAAGAGGAGCTTTAACAAGGTGAATTTTCGAATGATCCGAATAACCGATTTATCCTCGGATCTCTCATCGGATATCCGAATCAGATAGGACGTCAGATTTCCGGTCAAAATCAGTTATTTGAATTATCCGAAAATCCGATCTGGTGAAAACCACTCCTATCTGAATTTCCCTAGATCTGTGCTTTCCAAAAATTTCATTGTTCGCACATTTTTTTCACCAGAGTTTGAAAAAATGACTTATCCGAATTACCCGAATCGGCGCCAGATCCAATGTCTACTCTACACGCGCTCGCTTATACTTTTTCAAGATTTAAAGCATCACAAGATTCTAAATCACCGTTAGTACGACTTCGAAATTTTTTATTTTACCTTATCCACAAAGTGGACAAAAATTGAACTGAAAATCGAATTTTTATGAAATTCTGATTTCTGAAAAACCGATGGCTTAAACTAATTTTAAAGTGCAGAAAAGTTACAATTGTTGGAGTATTAAAAGAGAATATTTGTATGCTCCTATCTAGCTCAAAACGATCTTCCCTTGGTTATTACTGAATGTGCTGCTTCCTTAAAAGTATTAGGTAAATATGTCTATTTTTACGCCGGTTTTGTTGTCTTATTGGCTAGCCATGTTTCCAAGAAATCAAAATTTTTGCTTTTAATCAGAGAAATGTCCCGACGCTCTAAACGAATGCATGGCAAGAGATCTCTTCTTTTGATATGCGAAGAGTATAAAAATTGCTTCTTTTTTGCACGTCAAGACAAATTTTTATCCCATATTGTTCCCTGAAGAATTTGAACAGTTTTTGTTTCCTATTTGCTTAAAACGTTCAGTTTGAAGTGAAAATGGTTGAAATGCACAAGGTACGCAAGAAGGCATCATAGATACGGAACAGAAGCACCACCACTCTAAAATCCTGGATGTGTGGTAGCGCAGTCGGAGAAGGTGATGACTGGCGCGCGCACCCCATTTCCTTCCTTGGATGGGCCAAATTGACATTCAAATCGCCTCCAGTATCCAGTAAGCATAACGTGTGGCGAACCCCAAAATGAACTGAATAATGCCGGCTTTATCCCTTTCTTTCTTACTCAATAATTATAGTTTTTGAAATAAATTCTGTTTCCAGGAAGATCGCTTGCCCCTGGCAAGGCGAAGGAGAAAGTGGTAAGGCTGCAGTGCTGCACTAAATGTGGCTTCAATTACTTTGACTACGTCACGCGGCCATTGCAGAAGATGGAGGAGGCATTTGAGGTGGCCCATAAAGCGGTCCTGGTTTCGTCGCTCTATGCCTATGCCTCGAATAGTGAGAAATGGGATTCGAGAGGAAATACATCGTGAGAGCTTCCTGAATTGCTTGCATTGGGCCGAAGCATTCCACGCCATTCTCTGAATCATAATTCAAGCAATGGCGGAAAGTACATCAGATGCACCGGCCATTCGAGTCCAAGGGCTCCGAAAGCAGATAATCAAAGGTCAAGATGGATTGTCCTTCTGAGTGGTGGTCTGCTTGTTGGAAGCCATTGCTGGTGAACGTTCGGTTTCCTGTCATCTGGCTCCTGCAAGGCTCTGTTGAAGGCGATACCTCCAAAATGTCAGCCAGTAAGTATCTGAAAAACATGAAATGGATCTCAATCTATATAATGTAGCAGTGCATTTGTTTACGAGATTTAAAGAGAGGCGAAGGTCAGAATAGAATGAAAAGTTACAAAAAGAACTTTCGTCGAACGAAGTACATGAATACGGTTACTGTGGGATCAGAAGAAGAAATGAAGACGTCTGCTAAAGCTTGGTTAAACCAGGGAACGAAATGATATCCACCTATTTCTCTGATTATCAAAGCTGTAAAATTAGCCCTCTATTTAATTATTTTTATTCATTTATTTAAGCCCATGATAGTGCGCTCAACACCAAGCATCAGACACTAACATTCGAACAGGTTCAAGACAGTGTCGCGAATGCGATTGCTCGCTCCCTTCTATTTCAAACTACCGCGGGCTGCCGTGTCCGCTCGGGACCCCAATGATCCAGCCTGCCTTCGCACGCTATCGATCGGCGGGCCGAGTCCATTCTATACTTCGGTCGGCACGCCCAGCGGCTGCGCGGGCGCGGCTCTGGGGCGCCGCATGTTTGAGCCCGCTTCTACCACCAGGACTCTCCGAGCGCAGCGTTGCTGCTCCTCGCCATGTAATACTACCGGCTGTATTACAGGTAGGACAGCGTGCACGTATGGGGCTCGTCTAGCCTCGAATAGCCAGATCAGTCCTTTTAACCAGAGCGGTCCCGTCTATCCCATATTCGTGCATCTATCTAGTATTCACCTCCTATAATCTATATGGTTGTTCGATGCTGATATATGGAATAAGCCGTGGATGTATCTATTGTGCAGCACACAACGAGGAATGTGGCGAGTCTCCCAATTGTACATCGTCGGCATTGGTATTGGTATTGGTATTATGTATGCTTGGTGTTGGTTGTGCCATGTTGAGGTAATAGTGTGTTTTGGAGTATTACGTAGTTGTTGGGTAGTTTGTGGGGTTATGTCTGTCACTACAGTCTGAGTTCACTACAGCGCGCCCGCATCATGGGGTCCTCTTAGTATGGGTCTTGGGTTCTTGGTTACCTCGTAGCACCAAGGGATTAATGGGGACTCCGCTCAGCAGGGGCATGTACCTTCGCGAGTGGAGCCACCGATTCGCAACGCTAAGTATTAGGCAAGCTGAAGGCCCCGGAACAAACTTATGAATAAAGCTCTAGTAAAGAGAAGGAGGAAAGCACGGATTGCAGTTTAGAAAATTTGGAAATTTTTAGAAAAGGCAGTAAATGTCTTGTCCTAACAAATTCCACAATATATGTTTGTTTGCTTCGTCGAAGAGTAGCCCTGCTTTGTCTTACTATAATAAAAGAAAATATTTTATAAAGCCTTTAATAAAACTACTCACTTTAATCGAGAAACTGAACTTATGTTCAGATCTACCAATTTTTACGCCACAAGCTGCATTAAATCCCTGGTCACCTCGACCTGTCATATCTCACACTTTTTTCGCCTTAGAATAACATGCTGATTTGGACCTGTATAGATCTGTAATGCTTTTTTGGTTACTGATAAGGCGCAACAGCCATTTCTCTCCCTTGAACATATTTTATTTTGTCTTCACATAGTTATTTCACTTTCTTTTTTCAAATTTTGTGCACATCTTCTTGGCGTTTAAAATAATTAAATAAATAAATAAAACAGAACAAGGCGATTTGAAAAGTAGACGGCATGCAGAGGTGTATTTTTGTGATTTTCACACCTAGGAGAAGAAGCGCTATCAAAGAAGAGGATGGTGGTGATTACGGCGCGAGTTTGACATATCATAGGCCTCTACTGACCACATCAGTGAGAGGTCCCATGGGAGTGAAAGGGAGAAGCAACAATGTGACATGCGCTGACACACCTTGTTGTTCTGCTATGACTATGGGAACGAGGCGGGTGATAATATCCCGCCCAACTGCATTTGCAATATGAATCGAAGTGCGCGACTCATCCTCAAGAGGCGTTGCCCAACGTCGAACTCTATCCGTATACAATTACAGGATGTTTTGTTGCGATCAAAACTTTTGCGTCAGGCGGGACTCGAACCATCTTCTGCTTTCCGGGCAGCGATGTTCGCCTTACATCACCGACGCTGTTTGACCGCACGTAACATCCGCGATATCCTCCAGGTCTGTCAGCACCCACCCGCGATACGGGGATGGGCCGGCCGCTGATATCAGCATGGAACCGGTTAAGCTGAAGACCTTACTAGTAACAATGCTTTGACACATTTGCTTAAGCCCGGAGCGGCTGGTAGAGAGGCTATATGCTGTTACAGGATGTTTTGTTGCGATCAAAACTCTTGCGCCGGGCAGAACTCGAACCCGCATCTTCTGCCTCCCAGGCAGCGATGTTCGCCTTACACCACCGGCGCTGATTGACCGCACTCCTCGTACGTTGTGCAAGGGTAGTGCTTTGTTCAGCTTAATGGGATAACTCTGTATGGCGAAGAAAAAACGATAAAGCACGGCGTTAATCAGTAAATTTTAGGATGCGCCAAGCATTCTACTTCTAAGTGGTGTCACGAAGACAATTTCGGTGCGTATTGGGCCAATGCGGGCGTTGGTAGTTGGAGGAGGCGCCGGCTGTCGCGTGCACCCGGTAACAGGTTCCTGGTTCGGATTTCCCGCCCAGGCCAACCAAGCCTTCCATCCCTCCGGGGTCAGTGAATTGGTACCAGACTTGTCTGGGAAGGATAAAGCACTGACTTGTACATCGGCTGGCCACCGCAAGTCATTGTATGGCCAAATACGCATTCAATCGCCTTCACGACATCCCGTAGAAGTAGAATGCTTGGCGCACCCCAAAGGGGATTGAATAACGCCGTCCTTTATCCTTTTCTAATCTACACAAACAATGACATGCTGCGGCTAGCAAATGGACAGCACAGTGTTTCATCCTACCCAAAGAGGTGTCGTACCAACTCATAGATTCGGCAAGGTGTTGAGCGGGGAGGTCAACAGATCTGGGAGGAACACCTAAAACAAAATCCTCCCTTTGGGGTGCTGCTGACAGTTGCCGACTCCTCCAACTGCGCTACTAAGCGCCCAAGCCTCTACGATCTCACACAAAAAGGACAATCTATACTCTATCGTGGATTTGCTTTGCAAGAGGGACTTCCTACAACTTCCGGTTAGCGAAATGAGCTCTGGGGAGGTCAGAGTGATCCATACAAAAAACTAGGATTAAATTCAGAAAAATCGGGATGGGAGTACATTTAGTAGGTCTCAATGCGCGAAGAAGTAGTCTATCAAAATTCGTCCAAACCTGCATATCCCAACATAAACTGCATCATGAATTTGAAATGTAGGCTTCTATGAATATGACACGACAATGAAATGTGAAGATGACCGAGATTAATTTTATTTTCTTTGAAGCGTTTGGAAGCGAGCAAAGATGAGCACACTACATTTAAAGCGAATTTCAGCGCATTTTTTCGTACAGTAATGAAAAATGAATGAAAAAATGAAATTTTACGCGTGCCTTTGGTTTTATATTTTATTTGTTTACTTCAAGAAAAATTTATGCACTCTAACCCTACCAAGGGTGCGTGTAGCGCAGCCGGAGGAGGCGCCGACTATCGCCTGCACCCGATACCAGGTTCCTGGTTCGGATCTCCCGCCTAGGCTAACCAAGCCTTCCATCCCTCCGGGGTCGGTGAATTGGTACCAGACTTGTCTGGGAAGGGTAAAGCGCTGACTTGTTCATCGGCTGGCCACCGCAAGTCATTGTATGGCCAAATACGCATTCATGTCGCCTCCACGACATCCCGTAGAAGTAGAATGCGTGGCGCATCCCAAAAGGGATTGAGTAACGCCGTCCGTTATCCTTTTATCCTTCAACCTTACCAAACCTAAGAAAAAAGCAACCAAACAAATAAAAATATCACAAGGTAATTTAGCATACTTAAGCTCGTAAAAATTTTTTGGCTCTTTCATTATGTTCGTTTTTTTTTGTAAATCGCACAAAGAGGTGCAATAAAATAATAAAATAAAATAAAATAAAATAAAGCAGGTCTAAGAAAGTAGTCAACTTTATCTAACTGTGGGAAGTATTAGGCTTACATAAAGTCAGGTGTAGGTTGTCCATGCATTTGAATCCTTTAAAAAAGGTTTCTTGAAAAAAAGCACCGTAAAATTTCTGAAGCACTTCAAAAATTTTATATTCACTTCAACCCGAAAACTAACAGTATTGTGCTTTGTTCCTTCTGCGTGCCAAAGTAGCCCACTCAGTACCACGATTGCTCCACGGATGGGAAGGAGTCGTGTATGAACTCGATAACAGTATAAGGTATAGAGTATGAGATATTTAGGAAGATATGTGTTTTCATATCAACAAACTTGTAATGCAAAAAGCAGAGCACAAAGAATTTTTTCAAAACGATTTTGATTGCAATTTAAGTTTCAAAGGCATTGAACGTGGGAGTGTAACTGAAACATTCTTGTGTCTGTTGATGCTCCTCAGACGTCAAAATGACGGAGTAGTCTACAAAAACAGCTGGTAAACGAAGCAGTGAGAACTCGTCGGCAATCCGCAAGGTTACATAATCACAGTTATCCGCGCAACAATGCACCGCTACAACAATTTGGATACTGTTTTCGCGGTCATATATTACCCCTTCCCATCCGTGGAGCGATCAGTACTCAGTGGGCTACTTTGGCACGCAGAAGGAACAAAGCACAACACTGTTGGTTTCCGCAGCGGCAAATCATTGAACACCGGATGATTAGGAAGATGCAGGTGATCCGCAACCAGCCATAGGATAAAACACTGGGCGAGGGGTGTTTTGCAGTTTTCGCCGCGGTTGTGTCGATGGTGATTATGTGAGAATTCTGTGTTCGCTGCGCATTCACCACGAAGCCGTTGATTGCCGTCGGCCGTTGTTGGCTCCGGCCGCCTGCGGTCTTCTTCGCCCGAAAACGACACTCAGATGGAACCGATCTCCCTTTTCTCGAGCTCATTGGCGACCAAACTGCCTTAGGCAGCTCCTCCGCGCCACCATCCGAAACGCATCCGCCACAATCTGTGAAGTTCAGGGTAAAGAAACCTGGGGCCAGATTCATCAACGACTTACAGAGATTTAACGGAGAAATTACAGCCGAAATGTCTGATAACGCCAACATTTCACCATATCGCCTTTTGATAAGCCGCGATAGTTCGCGTTTTTTTTGTTGATGGGAATTTCGGCAATAATTTCTCCGTTGGGCGCGTGTAGCGCAGTCGGAGGAGGCGCGACTGTCGCGTGCACCCGATACCAGGTTCCTCGTTCGGATTTCCCGTCCAGGCCAACCAAGCCCTCCATCCCTACGAGGTCGGTGAGTTGGTACCAGACTTGTCTGGGAAGGATAGAGCGCTGATTTGTCCATCGGCTGACCACCGCAAGTCATTGCAATTGCCAAAAACGCACACAAATCGCCTCCACGACCTCCTGCAGACGAAGAATGCATGGCGCATCCCGAAAGGGATAGAGTAGCGCAAACCATTATCCTTTGCATTTAGCCTATACAACGAATTGCGGTGCCCAGCCGATACACAAGGCGAAGTTTTATCCTTTTCAGGTAAGTCTGGTACCGAATCAGCCCTGATGGAGTGAAAGGCTTGGTTGGCCAGGGCGGGGCCGAGTCACTAACAAGTTGGGGGCCAGCGTCTCCTCTGCCCTGTCAGGCGGGCATCTGCGAACAACTGTCAGACAGGTATGCCCTATGAACCTCCGAGGCTGGTAGCTGTAGTAAGTAAAAGAAGATCCCGTTGTCTCTAGATCGTGGAGAACATAAATCTGGAGGAATGAGAGGCTCATGAGCCGGCTGAGGAATCAAACCAGCTACTCTCCATTACTCCCCAAGGCACAACAGTATCAAAAACCGTTACGTGCGGTCAAACAGCGTCGGTGGTGTAAGGCGTAGCATCGCTGCCCGGAAAGCACAAGATGCGGGTTCGAGTTCCGCCTGGCGCATGAGTTTTGATCGCAACAAAACATCCTGTAACAACATATAGCCTCTCTACCAGGCTTAAGAAAATTTGTTGAAACATTATATCAAGAACCATTTTTTATCCAATCTGTCGAACTTATGGTTATGTTACAATTGGCAGAATTTTGGTTGCCGAAACAAAATCGAAAATTTCACATAATTTCAAGCGTTGGCTTTACCAGTGTACTCTCCGTTTAACTAAGCGGAACGATACGGAAGCGGTGACGCGGTCGACACCCAAATTCGTGATTCATGCCCAACTAAGCGTGCAGTTTCACCATTCGTGAGAAGAACGCCGATCAGCATATCTTCTTGCAAGAGAACGAAATGTCACTTTCGGGAGCGCTTTCCATGTGGATCTGTTCATCTTCAAGACGTAGCAGCACTTTCATACAAATATATACCACTTCACGTCCACCTTTGAAACCAAATTGGACACTTTTAACGTCAAATTGTACACTCTTCTAAGCAAACCTAAGACTTTTCAAATCAAAGAGAAATCTTCCAAATCGAAACGAGCTTCTTTTATATCAAACTAGAGACTTTCCAAAAATGTTCGAATAATTTTTTTTCTTAGAGGAAAATTTTAGTATAACCTTCTTTGAATTCTCATTTACTTTCCAATAAGAGGACACAGTTTGAAATTTTATAAAAATTTTATTTTTTGAGAAAAAACAATGATTCAAAGTTTGTTTCAAAGTGCAGAAAGGCGGCAATTTTTTACTGTCAAAACAGCAACTGCGCCATGCCCCCGTGCAAAACTTTGCGGTTTTCATTCGAATGATAGCAAAATTTCTGCTTCCATGCAGTTTCACACCTGCAAGCGGTGCAACTGCCTTGCTACTCCTCAAGACAATATTTAATTTATTATTTTTTCTTAGAAAATAAAATTTTTACGAAATTACTTCACTCATTCGGCAGATATAAAATATCAAATATACATATTTTACGACAAATTGAGCACGTTTCTCATTAAATTCAACACTATTCTAACCCTAGGCTTGAAGTTTTCGAAATCAAAATGAAAACCTTCCAAATCAAAACGATCGTGACTCTCCTCTAAAAAGGATAAAATAATTTTTGTTCAAGGAGAATTTTAGTAAAACTTTTTCCTATTTTTTTTATTTATTTGCCCAACGAATTTTATTAGGTTGGAAAAAAGTCTTTTTATTTTTTTTTCAAAGATTTATTACTCCACAACTACAAAGTCAAATCAATTGAAAAAGCCTCCATTTTGTTCCACTACACTTCTCCAAAGACTGGGTAATTTTCTAATTCCTCTCGCGTAAAAGACTGCAGTTCTGAAGTCGAATCACTGCTGAATCCAATTTTTCAGGTCTTCGTCCGTTCCAAAATATTCTCTCCAAATTCCTGCTTGAGAGCATGGAAGAGATGGTAGTCGGTAGGGGCGAGGTCAGGGCTATACGGTTGATGTGGCATTACCTCCCAGCCCGGCTCCCTTATTATTTCTCTTGTGAGTCTAGCAACATGTGATTTTGCACTCAGTGTCTGACAGCGCATGTGGAATTCAAGCTCCAAATTTCGGGTCTTACTTGATGTTGCACTCTGTGGACTCAAAAATAGCACAACGGCCTCGATATCAAACATTTCAAGTATGAACTGGTACACCAATCGAGAATCAACAAAAATACATACTAAGTTTTATTATGTATAAAGCACGTGCATTGAGATAATATGCAAAAAAATGAGATGCAGTAGGGGAGGCTAACGATGAGATTCTTTGGACTAAGCTCCCTTTCCCGGTGTGAACTAGTAGCGCATTCATCACTGAACTAAAGATGAACTAACTCCCAGATGGTTTAATAATTTAAAGTATCTGACCTCTACAAACGGGGGATTCCGCCAGAAGGGGGTCGGAGGAGACGAAGCGGACAATGAAAATATGACGAAGTCACGAAGCGACAAACTGACGAACTGCTTGATCCGGCACCGCCGCGGCAATAGGACCAGGCCGGTCGATGGGGATCAAGGAGATGGTTTGCGTGGTCAAAACAGAGCATTGCTTATGCGACACACATTACGTGAAAATAGTATATATTCTGATTTATGGTGGGCAGTCGATGAACAAGTAGGCGCTTCAAGCTTTACAGACAAAGTCAAATCAACCAAAAGTCATTAAAGTAGAAAAATAAATAAATAAAATATCGCAGTGGACAAGGCGAAAATCGTAAAAAACGATGCTCGACTTGCAACTTCTTAGACAATTTGTTTAAAGTTGCATAGATTTAAGACATAGAACATAAAGTTTGATTTTCCTGTTCCATGAGGTTTTGTGGAAAATTGACGTCAACGTGGTCAACGAAAATGCGGAGACGAAGCGGAAAAAAAAAGAAGACATGGAGCAAGGAATTTCGATTACTCCTTATATAAAAGATGGCGGCAGATCCAGAAATTCCAGGTGACGATGCCACATTACCCTACTTCGGCGTCAGTGATGTCCTTGAGTATGGTTGTCTCAAGAATATGTAAGGAAATTCGGATGCTGTAAGCCTTTGATGGAAATTCTAGTTTACTAGGTCAGTAGCCAGGCTTGAGCTATATAGGCAAGCAGCCGGCTGCTGGACAGCGTGGAAGTGACGACGAGCTCAGGTGAGCTGGCCAGAAGGAATAACAGCCGTGAAGCGATCCATCATGCCGGACGACAGGCGAATGTTCAATCTCGGCGAGATCAGCGAACCCTCGCCAAGATCGCCTCCTCTAAGGGGCCTGACTTCTTGGAGACGGAGGCTTTTTGGAAATTCTTTCAGCCTCAGGAATATCATGGGTCTATAGGCACGAAACACTTAAAAAGCGGGCATTCGCGCTATTTTTAACTTGAGAAAAGAGTTTTCGGCCAAAACAGCCCATCTCAGTTCACGGGTTCCCAATGTTTTTTTCCAAGGTTTCGAAGTTAATTTCAAGGGAATCAAACTGATGCCAAAATCAAGAGAAAAAATCGTACATCTTCAGCTGTAAAACACCAGCAAAATAACATCTCTACTGCTTGTTATATAAAAAATCGCAGCAACTTGGGCAAATGCAGCACGTCCAACTGTAAAATTTCAAGGCGCAAATTCAGAGAGGGGATTCGTCGTGTATCTCTTTCATATTTGGCAGTTATAACCTAGCCAACCCTTGTAGTGGTATACATGTACATGTACATAAGCACTAAGAGTTTTCGGGCAAACTCCCTTCATTTTTTAAGAAAAATGAGCATTGACCCCTCCTTTTAGACGAGAACCCATTTCTGCCCTTTTGGTTTTAAATGCAAGCTGCAGTACAGCTAGTTCAGGTAAATATAGGATAAATGACGGCGTTACTCAATCCCTTTCGGGATGTGCCACGCATTCTACTTCTACGGGATATCCCAGGTGATTTGAATGCGTATTTGGCCATATAATGACTTGCGGTAGCCAGCCGATGTGCAGATCAGTGGTTTATCCTTGCCAGAAAAACCCGATAATAATTCACCAACATCAGAGAGACGGAAGGCTTAGTTGGCCTGAGCTGGAAATCCGAACCAGGAACCTGGTATCGGGTGCACGCGACAGCCGGCACTCCTCTTGCTGCGCTACACGCGCCCACTTCGGGTGAACATGGATAAGAATTGTGTGACGATTCAGAAAAACCTTGTGCGGGTTGACAAGCCATTAAGAATATTTCATGGTGTCAAAAGAAATCGAAAGAGTGACGCATCTCAAAGGTACTACATGAGAACCCTTTTGTTTTGTTCTTTTGTTAGAAATATTTTAAAAATCTCTCTTCATAAGCATGACAGAAAGTAGAGCCCTTCGAAAGGAATGGCTATAAATCTTTGAGTATTCGTTGCAGTTGCTACAAAACCTACTGAACGAGAGTAGAGGGCCTTTGTTTTTTATCGACTGACCAGGAGAAGCAGATCTTACCTGCAGCTAGCAATGCGCTATCAAATCTAAAAAATCAAAGGAGCAATTCCTTCAATAGCGCATGTCTGCATGGTGCAATGCTGTACCAGTTTCTAAAGGAGCGCTGCAAAAAAACAACGAAGAATGAGGTAATTCACACGGCTATAAATCTTAAAGACCGAGCCAATGGGAGGGCTTTCTTACGCGAGATAGCTCTTCAAAATTTTGATACAAACTGGACTTTCTGCCTACCTAACTATATGCCTTCATGCCTACATATTTGATTCCCTTCAAAAATAGGTCAAGCCATGTATGGAATTTAGGAGCGCCAGAACGAAAAGATTTCAGAGAAGAAAATTCTTAGTGCCTCTCATCACTTCAAGACAAAAGTGCAATTTAAGATAAAATTGCAAATTTCAAAGACATTAATTTTGTATTGAATTTACGTCATTCAGTTTACAAAATAATTTCCATAATCTTTTTTCCTAAAACTTCAGCATTAGCTTAAATATGTCACTGCGTCTGAGCTGAACGAGGTTGTAGCTTGGTTGGTCAGTATTTTTGACCGGCTTAACGTTTCGACCTATTGGCCGTCTTCAGAACTTTATGAAAAAACCTATCTTTAAAAATTCAAATGTAGATTTCATAGTAGCTAAATTTGCTATGGTGGGGGGGGGGACGTGGAGCGCACTCCGTGGAGGCGCCGGCTGTCGTCTGCACCCGATGCCAGGTTCCTGGTTCGGATTTCCCGCCCAGGCCAACCAAGCCTTCCATCCCTTCGGGGGTCGGTGAATTGGTACCAGACTTATCTAGGAAGGATAAAGCGCTGAATTGTTCATTGGCTGGCCACCGCAAATCATTGTATGACCTAATACGCATTCAGCTCGCCTCCACGACATCCCGTAGAAGTAGAATGCGTGGCGCATCCCAAAGGAAGTTGAATAACGCCGTCCTTAATCCTTATAAATTTGCTATTGCTTCAAGTCAACATGCCTTCCGCTATTTATTTATTTATTTATTTGAACCCAATCCAACCAACCGTATATTTAAATATGGAAACAGAATTGATGAAAAAAAGAGATTGGAATTAGGGAAGAAACTCAAAAAGTACTGAAAAGGCTAGGATTCCTCCATTGATCACGTGTGAATAAATAAGAAAGGGCTAGCAGGAGTGGACCTGCAAGAAGCAATAGTAGTGTATACAAGAGGCACACAGATAATTTATAACGTCACAGTGAGGCTGGCTGTGACACTACTGCAAACGGGAGCCAGGGCAGGCTTCTACGGTGCTGTACGCCCCTAACATGGCTATGAGTCATGTTCTGGCGTACAGCATAGAAGACCTCATCAAGAGAACAAATCGCTAAAAAGAAGAGCTTCGGCCGGCTTCGAGAGGTCACTTCAGCATGTAAGTTCTATTCAGCCGCCCCTCTGTTTGAGACCGACGAGTGGGGTGTGTCTCATCTTAAGCAAGTATGACGCGAGCCTCCGAGCACTTCTCACAAGGGAAACAATTCGTCTGGCTCCTTCTGGGTCCCTTCTGAGACTGTCGTTCCCAAATGGTAGCCCTGCCGTCATATATATTTAACGCAGGACTCCCTCTCGGAAATGTCGGCTCCATCCAAAGTGTAAGGCTTCTTTCAAGTCGCTGCTTATGTGCTGAAGCAATGCAGCAGCCAACAAAACCGCTTGTCAGCAACTTGTCAGTCGAGGGAACGTCCCAAACCGCCAGCGGCTTTTTGCCGTGCAGTGGGACATGGTCATGACAGCTGGCATCTCAGCTATCTGACTGACACGTAGAAGGTGCAGACAGTAGAGTGACTGTTCTGTTTCAGCGAGTCGCTAGGAACAGCAAAGAATATGCACACTGGACAGCATCTGGTTGAAACCCTACAAAAGAATGTCCGCTACAAGACGACTTTTCAAGCTTTCGACGGCGGGAACCTTCCATTATCTTGAGATGGGGTTTTCTGATGAATCCATGGCTTATTGACTACACAACTCTTCAATATTTTCTACGCTATGGTGTAGTTGTGCAGGAGTTCTATGTTCCTACGTTTTTCGCCGAACAATTCCTCGTGTCGGAGAACTTCAGAATGCACCTAAGACACTGTTTTGCCAAAGTAGTTATAGTTCTATGCCCACTCAAAGGGCCCACGCATATTTATTTATGCATATTCATTTATTTATTTATTTATTTATTGACGTGTAACATAAACACACGTGATAATCGATCGAAAAGGGACTGTCAGAGATAAACATCAGACAAACAGTAACACTTAGAAAAACCAATATGAGGAGGCGGAGAGAAGAAAGGAGAATTTACGCAGCCTTGATTGAATAAAATAAGCAACTGCAACTGATTGAGAAGCAAATCTGAACAGAGTAGCATCCATCAAATTTGACCAAACATTTTGCAAATAATAAGATTCTGAAAAGCTCGAAGAGACAGTCCTAGGATGTCTTCCTCTTCACTTCTTCACTAAGTAACTTGTTGAACTCCCGAAGGCTTCTATATGTGAAGAAATTTGACCTAATCTGGGATTTTGCCAGAGGGATATAAAATCTGAGCCCACCGCTTCTTGACGTCGTCAGTGATGCACCAAAAAAAAGCTACTGAATTAATTGAAAGTCTTTTTGTCAGGATCTTAAACAACATATCTTCTTGAGACACGCTGTGTGAGAGTTTTTCAACACAAATCTTTTCGAAACAGAAATTTTTTCTCTTTTTGGTCCACATATCCTAATTTTGCTGTTACAATGTGCGCATTTCCACTTCAGAATGTTTATTTATTTTCCTCAAAAAAAGTTCAAAACGAAAATGATATATACACTGCCTTCGTATCTATCTACGAGAAGAATCCGTTGGAGTCTGGCACGCAGCAGCGACAAATGAAGACGCTTGAGCAATTCTGAGATCAACGGGAAGGCGAATTCTACGCGAGTGTATTATGCGAGTCTTCAGAAGTCACATGCAAGAAAACCAACGAAATGGTGGTGTTCCAGTAAGAGAAGCGTTGGACGAAGTGAGGTGAAGGCGTGTCCAGCGGCGAACACCGGCCCACTGAGCGCCTTATTTTCGCCACTGGTGGCGGTGAACTCTTCAGAGAAGGAGATTTATCGCCTTCTTGATAGATGCTTCATAAGCTTATGGATCGGAACCACGCACGGGGAGGAGACCATGAAACTCGTCCAAGTGGCTATTGTCTGATAAATCAAGGTTTCGTACCTCTTAGCTATAAATTAGAAGATGAAGGCCGGCAGCAATCAATCTCTCTTGGGATGCTCCGTGCGTTCTACTTTGCGGGATATTGTGGGGGCAACAACCGTTAGTTTTATCCCTTTCCAACGCCTGTCCCCTCCTCCCCCGTTCTCCCAAAAAAGAAACACCCCAAAACGCTTGGATAGTCAAGAGCTTCAGAATCTGTAAATCGCTTCCAGGCTAGCACGAAAACAGCAAGCACTTAGGCACATATCGGATTTTTACGCTAACAATAAGTCATTAATTTCGTCAGATATTTAGCCTTTCAAACACCTCCGCAATATCTCGTCAGTGTAGAAGATGTGGCGCGTTCGCACGGAGATTGACTAGCCCCGGCAATTACACTCCTCTATTATTCCTCAGTTTTTATTCTTGCTTAGCATACTTGAATGAGGCAGTGGTAAACTTTGCAGGTAGTTCCAGTCCTGCTTACGCCATGCACTCAACTTCCATGAGGCTTTGAAAAATGAAATACCTAGTTTATACTTTTCCCTACAGGACGGATTGAAAGAATGTTGAAAATGATTATTTATTTAAATGACAAAGAACGCTTTCGTTTTTATAAAAAAAAGCGAAACACAGTGAAGTTTTGGGAGTGGAATTGAGCCCTCGATGTCTCAAGGTTAGATAGATTTTGATAACAAATGTCTACAAAACAATTCTCTAAAAACATAAAAAATAAGAGGATAAAGGACAGAGCAAAATAAACCTTTTTTGGGATACGCCACGCATTCTACTTTAACGGGATGTCATGGTGGTCGTTTGAATGCGAAGTTGGCCTATTCATACGATAACTTGTGGTGTCAAACCGATAGAAATGCCATTGTTTTATTCTTTTCAGGCGATTTTGGTACGAGTTCATATTTTGCAGGTAGTTCCAGTCAGTACAGTCTGACCTACGCCATGCACTCAACTTCTCTGTGGTTTTGAAGAATGAAATACCTACTTTATATTTATACATACACAGACTCCCTACAGAACGACTTGGGTCGTTTATCTCAGTGAGACTTAACAAGGAGAGCTTTCGCTTCTATAAAAAAGGAACATAGTGAAGTTTTGGGAGGGAAATTGAGCCCTCGATGTCTCAAATTCAGATATATTTGGCTAATGTCTACATTGTAATTCTCTAAAACACAAAGAATGAGAGAAAAAAGGACAGCGCAAATCAACCCTTATTGGGATACGCCATGCATTCTACTTTTGCGGGATTTTATGGAGGCGGTTTGAATGCGAATTTGGCCTATATGGTGACCTGTGGTAGCAAACCGATAGAAATGTCATTGTTTATTCTTTCAGCCAACTTCGGTATGAATTTACCGACCACGGTGGGATGGAAGGCATCGCTAGCCTAGGCGGAAAATCCGATTCAGTAACCTGACACCAGGTGCAGGCAACAGCCGGCACCTCCTCCGATTGCTCTACCTCGCGCCCTAGGAAACATATTTACTTACTCGCGATACTTGCGATCCTTTCAGCAACGATTTGTCTTGCGCGGGTACCAGCTCGTTCGCCACTCTGTTCGATCTTGAGCCAATGTTGACCAGAGGACGAGAACCTTAGTCGAGTTGGAGTTGGAGGTATGGATGTTGTTCCGATGAGCGAGCGAATCCTGCCATCATAGAGGAGAACGACCGACTGGTGCTTTCTTGCTGAGTGGTTCCCAGTGCACAGTGGTGGTACTTCAACGCCCGTCCCTTCGTCTCATCAGATGTCCAGAGAAATGGTGTCTTCATCGATATGAAGAATGACGCCTGGGACCCTGGATATTGCTCGTATCGAGAGTCGCTGCTGGTGTAGAGAGATGCCGACCATCTTCCTTTCCATGGCCGTTTGCACTCTTCGTAATTGATCTTCTGCTGCCTAGGAAACATATAAAAGTCAAAATCAAAGACGAGGAAGTCTTAAATCGGTCGCTCCATTCAGTTACAGAAAGCTTGGCTGGGTAACACAGTCAAAGGAAGCACCAACTCTCGCTTGCCTCGTTTAAAATTCATGCCCAGCTCCGGCCTACCAACCTCACCCTTCCCCAAGGTTCGATCAAATGCTACCAAATGAGAGAGAGATCTGTAAAGGCAAAACAGTTTCTAATCCATTCGTAGTGAGTCGTTGAATAGGACAAGTGCTCGTTCAAATTACCGGAACTTCGTTGGAGTAGAACGCGTGGCGCATCCCACAACTGTTCGGTAACGACGACCATGACCGTTCATGATACTCACAGACACAAAAACAGGACTAAGACCTTTAGGAAAAGCGGAAGCTGAGCTGAAACTCTTTCCGTAGGCGTGAAAGCGGCAGTTTCGAGGTGGCGAGTGATTCGGGTAACAACGCGAGTGGACGGATCGCTCTCGGAACAGTTGCGTCGGCGACCATCGATCATGGCGGAGAACTTGCCGCAGGTGATGCACGTCGTTTGAACTGATTTGTTGGCATTGTGTTCTTGTTCGAAATTCCTGCTCAACGGATGGTGGTCGAGGCTGAACCGTTTGTTGCAGACGTTATTAATGAGCCATGAGCCCTGTGCCCGCTCCAAGGCATCCGTCATCAGTCGTTCTAATCGAGCGGCTCTCGAGGACTAAAGGAAGCGGTTCCATTAGCATTGCAGAACAGCACGAATAACACCTGAGAAAGAATACAATAAAAATGGAAAGCGCAATGGGGCAAATCGTTAGGAGTGCCCCAAGCCTGCCCTGTGGGAAACAATTACCGGATTGGAATCTAAGTTTTCGCCGTTATTTTCACATTTCATTCTGAATATCACTGAAAGCTTTCGCATATTTTCATATACCACTAGAAAAAGAATGGTTTAGATTACGAAAAAATATGTGTTGTTTTTATTTCTATTTTTTCAGTTTTTACATTAAAGGGGAAAGTTAATGAAAGAAAAAATCGCAGCTGTACTCTGTTTCAGTAGACGATGAAATGAGCTACATTGCGCCCTTTATAACAATTTCTGTTGTTCTAGAGATCAAGTGCCCGTGTTTTGTAGCACCACATCTGTCGGAAAAGAGTTGGAGCATATTACAATAATATTAGAAGCTTCACATAAAAACCACCAGGAACAACAGCATCACAAGCAAAGCAATAAGTAAAAGCCCAGGCACGAGCACAGTTGAGGGTCCTTTCAAAAATCTATTGTTATTAATATTATAGATAATAATTTTCTTTAAAAAGCTTTGCGGTAAAAATAAAGCTCAAGTAAAAGCTCAAGGTGCGGCTATCGTGCAAAGCAAGTCCATTGCCTTTTGCCATCTCATACACCACTAAGTAGAAGTTCGCTTCGAAACTACCCAGCGTTCACCGCGTCTGACTGCATGTTTGACGAATGCGAGTGTGGCTGCTGCAAATGCTTAGAGCTACGCCCTCACAATTTTCTTCCGTGGCATATTATAACCGCTGAACACCAGAGGCAATCAGCGTTTTTCTACGCGCAAATCGACCGCTGCCCAACTGCTGGACTAAATTCGTTGCCATTCCTATCTGCGTTGTCTCTTCTGAGGGCGCCGCTGGCTGTTGTGTGCACTCCGACTCTCCGAAACTTCTTACGGTGCATGTTTGGCCTACCTAGAGGTCCGCAAAGAACGGTTTTAGTGCTTCTCACACAAAACCTAGCGTGGACGCGTGTAGCGCAGTCGGAGGAGGCACCGGCTGTCTCGTGCACCCAATACCAGGTTCCTATGTTCGGATTTCCCGCCCAGGTCAACCAAGCCTTCCATCCTTCCGGGGTCGGTGAATTGGTACCAGACTTGTACGGGAAAGATAAAGCGCTGACTTGTTCATCGGCTGGCCACCGCAAGTCATTGTATGGCCAAATACGCATTCAAATCGACTCCACGACATCCCGTTGAAGTAGAATGCGTGACGCATCCCAAAAGGGATTGAATGACGCCGTCCTTTATCCTTTTATCCTTTACACAAATCCTTACGATACTGCACAGGTCGCTTCAAAAATCTTCACGGTCACTTCGTTGGCCTTCCTCGTTGGTTCGGATTTACCGTCCAGGGCCAGAACCACTCACAGCTATTCAACAAAGAAAATACAGCTGAAATCCCCAATAGTGCGGCGAAAAGCTTCTTGATAAGCGGTGCTATCAGGGATTTCGGCTGTATTTTCTCTGTTAAATTGCTGTAAGTCGTTGATGAATCCGACACCAGACCAGGTCAACCGTACCATCCATTCGTGATCGACAACTTGCCACCAGACCTGTCTGGGAAGGACAAAATACTCACTTATCCATCGGCTGACCATGTCGCTGTCAAAGCAGGCAAAACATGCACTCAAACTGGCTCCACAAAATTTCTTAGAAGAGCAATGCGTGGCGCAACCCGAAAGGGTTTGAATAACCCTATCTTTATCAATTGATCTTCATTTTTGTTTCCGTAAGCGTTCAGGTCGTTTTTTATTGTGGATTTTCAAGTCGAGGAATGGGAGTGCATGTTCAAAAGGGTTGTTCTTGGTGGTTTAAAATGTAAATTTTTTAACCGAAGTTTATTTATTTATTTATTTCATGTACTTAAAGGTGCGTCATAATGGAAGAAAACAGTCAACACTTCATAAAGAAAGCGTGTGTTAAGAACGCAATAAAAAGAGCAACGAACGAACATGAATCAAGCACAACTACATGGACAACTGAGGGGTTTTAACCATTTCATTAAATACTGCTGATCCGAAGCACCTCAATAAAATTTATGAATCAATAAACATATTCCCATATTAAATAAATAAATATTCCCTTTAAATGTGAAAATCCTACTATATCATATAAAATATTACTTTTTTTCGTTCCCTACTGGAGAACCGATAATCAATGCAGTGTTTCTATTTTTAGGCTCTTTTTATTTTTTCTAATTTGCTTTGTTTATTCTAGGTCTTAGTGAATTTGTACTTGCTTGTGCTCGCTTTGTAAGTGCACCTTAACGTGTACAAATATATAAATAAATAAGGTTTTATCCTATCATCTGTAATATTAATGAGAGACATGAAGTTGCTGAATAATTTAGATTTTTAAATTCATAATCATTAGTTTGTCTACGTCGCGTCCCTAGCAGTTAACTTATTCTCATTACACAAAATTCAGTACAGGCTAAAATAAATAAATAAGTAGTTGTTTACTGCAGTCCTTAAGTGGAGTGCGCCACGCGCTTTACTTCTACGTGACATCGCGGACACACTTTTCTGAGGCTACCCAAGCTGGCTCCCCATCCCAACCAATGAATAATTTGGTGTTTTGCACCGCTATTTTCAAACGGGTCGAAACGTTAGGCCGCTCAATAAATACTGATCCACTTACAACCTCGTTCGGCACAGAAGTAATCGTAACATCTAGACAATGACGAGGTTTTACGAAGACAGAACTTGGAGATTGCTATTTTCAAAATATTTTACCATTTTGAAACTACCCGAGCAATCTGGAGAGCAGGCTTAAGGTACCCACATAATATTCTATCCTTACATAATACAGGATAGCGATTCAGTATTGAAGGACCAAGATCATAACAACGACAATGAGTCCGTCAACTGCAAGAAATGTGACGTAGTAACGATTGACTACCAGAGTGAAAGGAACGCTTGGAATGTGGAGGGACCTCCACCTCGGAGGCATCCTCCGGCAATTCATCAGTCAGTCGGCCATTACTCCGCACGAAAACAACAATTCGTCAGCCTACGGTCAGGTACAACATAATGAGGCGATATATTACGGCTGCTAGCATATATGTGTGGGAGATGGGCTATACAGCTAACAAACACCGAAAAAAGGGTTACACATCTGCCCTACAGTGAAAAAATAGCTACGCTTAAGAAGGAGATAATGGAGACAGGATGCCACCCAGAAGTATAGAACATACGTGATTCGAGGCATTAGGATACAGCATCGATTGCACACAACGACTAAAAATAAAAAATAGGTGATCAGAGATGACGAGCTGGTATCTCCTGGAAGACCGAAACACGAAGAAGAGAGAGTATAGAGAATGACTAGAGCCACCTTATAGAGAATGACTAGAGCCACCATATAGAGAATGACTAGAGCCACCTTTCTGGGAAACAATGTCAACTTATTGAAGGTGTTCTAACGAAAAAGGTTCGTCGAGATAGGTGGAGCAAAAAAAGTTTGTAAAGAACGAAATCCAATCCTTTTTGGGATGCGCCACGCATCCTACTTCTACGGGAAATCCGAACCATGAACCTGGAAACCTGTGCCAGCTACAGCCAGCACCTTCTCCGACTACTCCACAGGTATCCATTTACAATTTGGCAGAGATATTGAAATTGAATAATGGAACATAATAGGGTTTTGAAATACTGCCTTTTATAATGCTAGGTAGGGAGGGAAGCAGCAGAAGTAGAGCAGCTAGCTTGAAGTAGGCGACCTTAACTTACAAAGGAGCCCCATAAACTTCCTCCAAAGATTCTCAACGAGACCTACATGGTCTTCTAGGACATCGGACGAGGATCACAGCACTGTGCCTCTTTTTTTACTACGAGTCACTGGGTGGTCCGAAAATGGCAAAAAATGGTATCACTTCAGAGTGGGCCGATAAGGCAAAAGTGACACCTGGAATGGCGCTGTCGTGCTCTGAACCTAACTTGCAAAAGGTTCGAAGCTCAAATTAAAGTTTGATTATAGTGATATGATAATTCGCGACGTTTCCTGGACGAAGCTGCAGGTTACATTCAAGTGATTCATTCGCAGTGGCATCCACGGTGGTCGGATGGCCGAGTGGATAGCAAGGCGGACTCACGGGAGGGGGTCGAGGGTTTAATTCCGGGGATGAGACTTTGCGTCCCTAGGTGGGATGTTGGCGTCTTTACAAATGAGGATTACGTTTTGGATTCAGTAGTTTAGTTTCTTTGCGTTCTAACCCCGTTTTCATCCTCTTGCCAGATATAGAAGAAGCTGGTTTTATTGTGTGGAGCGATATCGCTCGTCCATTAAACCATGCCTGTCTCGCTGAGAAGGGTTCCGTTTGATGCTATCCCCATATGACCTCTTTGGTATGTTCTCATTTCGCTGTGGAAGTGTTTCTCACTGTCACCTCATTCATGAACACGATCGTCAAGCATTGATTTGACCCATCATCAAGACAAGCTCATTGCTCTTCGGATTTCTTTGCAGACTGCTTTTTATTCTTCTCGCAACTGTCACTATTTCAGCTAACTGTTCCCAAGTACTGCTTATGTTATCCAGCTCATGGTATTTATCTAGCTGTGTACTTTTTCCTGACCATTCTCCGATACACTTACAGGAGATGGATCAGAGCATTGCAGATGATAGGAGCACTTGTACTCACTACCTCAACTCTGGAGATCGAAAAAGACTTTTCACAAATTTGTCTATAGGGTTATCTGGGATGCAGATCATCAATCTGACAACCATTTTCGTTGAAACGATAGAATACAGAAGACTACGATGGGTATGTGTAACGGGGCGGGAGTGTACGCAGAATAACCGGCACTGCAGCCTTTCACGATCCAGAGGTCGAGAAAAGGACGAAAGAAACAATTTCGCCCAAACATCGCCCACGGGGGTTATCTGGAGTGCTGACCAAGGATATGACACCTGTTTCTAAAATTTCGGTATATTACGGCAGGTTACGGTAAATATGGGTGAGTAAAGCTGTGCACGTTAGTGGGATCGCTTCCATCTCCAATGTTTTCAGACTTATTTTCCAGCCTTCGATTTCAACCTTTGATGAAAAGTAGTGCAAGCAAAGTGATAATTCAGAAAAAACGACAGATTTGTGGTCAGCAGCTTAAATAATTCTCGACAGGGCCATTTCAGGCGTCACTTATGCCTTACCAACCCGCTCTGAAGTAATACACAGTTCTGTGATCCTCGTCTGATGCCCTATAAGGTCATATAGGCCTCGTTGAGAATCTCTGGGGAACGTTCATGGGCTTCCCTTGATAGACGGAACACTTGTTTTATATAATTACATTTATATTTATGGAGATTCTGAAACAATGACTGAATTCTCAAAAGATTAGCTCTCCTCAATTGCCTGTCAATTATGGAATTTCGTGTTATTCGGTGTTAAATCTTGTTACCTCCTTTTTATTCTCACAAAACAACTTTGAATTGTCATAACGATGATTTGTTGCGATCAAAACTTCTAGCGCCAGGCGAGACTCGAACCCTCACCCCCTCTAACCGGGCGGGAATGCTCTACGCCATTACACCACCGGCGCCGTTTGATCGAACGCAACATCCACACCTCGTGGGACCGATCAGCACTCGACCGTATCAGGTGATGTAATGGCGTAGAGCATTCCCGCCCGGTTAGAGGGAGGTGCGGGTTCGAGTCCCGCCTGGCTCTGAAAGTTTTGATCGCAACAAAACATCGTTATGACAGCTCACAACCTCGACGCCAGCCACTTGAGGCTTAAAGAAACTGATTTGAATCAACTTTGAATTGTTTTCAGAAAGAGCGGGCACGCAGAATTGGAGAGGCAAAAGAACGCTTGCAGCCTACGTCAGACTGGTGAGGCCAATTGCACAAAAACGTTGCGGAGTTGATCAATCGCCGCCGAGGAGTCCGACGTGATCGCCGTTTTTTATGCGCTGTTAACAAGGACGCGGTCGTCGGCCGTTTGCCTTGATTGATGCCTTGAACTGATGAGCCGTGTAGTCCGCAGAGGGTCCGGAATTAAACTTCCGAATGCGTTGACCAAGACGAGCCAGGAGGGGACGGATGTACTTGCCATGCCACTTCTGTTGAATATGGAGTACGCCATGCGATCCAATTCTTATCAACTTTCTGCGGTTTGGGCCTCTAAGGGTCAAGCATACGCTTCATTCACTTCAGATGTGTGCGGTAGCGGACTGCACGTAACGAAGACGCGAGCAGAAAAGAAGAAGAATCCTTTGAGTTTTCGACGCCCACGAGGGCTAATAGAAAGCAGAAGTTAAAAGATTTTCTGCAACAAGGTAAAGCTCCGACAGGAAAGCGATAGGCTAAAAGTGAATCGCAAGGAGTTCTTCTCAAGAGACAAATGCAAAATGGCAGATGAGAGAGCTAAAATATTAGGGCCTTTTTTAAAAGAAAAGGATCTGACCTTTTCGTGATGTATAAAATCGTCACAGGTAGGATTTCCATAAATTCACTCAACTTTTTGACACTAGACGGACAAGGAACATCGAAGAGCTATTCGGTGGCAATCGGCCTCAACAAGCTTCTTCACCTACAAAAATTTAGGAGAGTTCAACCACGTTTCAAGTGCAAATGAGAAACTCTTAGGTCTATATTTGCATAGTTTCAAGAAGCTACATTTACGTGTACAATACAATGCTAAAGATGCATTTTTTATCGGTTGAATTCGATGGTACTTTTTCTAACATTGTATTTTTACGTGTGGCCTCAGCTCATGTTGTAAATAAGTAAATAAATAAATAAATAAATAAATGTGTTTGTTCAGCTATTCTGACCGTTAGCGAGAGACACTTGCAGCGGCACGAGTAGCCTTCACAGTGGCTAGAAATAGTCCACAGGTAAAATGTCATGTTGCGTGTTCAACTTGCACATTTTAAAGTAGCAGGTGCCGCAGTTTGAGGACGAGAGTTGTTCATTGTTGCAGCTCCGTTTTAATGGAATATATGTACACATAACTTGTTTGATACGACCGCCAAGCAGAGAGAGTCAGACCAGTCTCCTGCTCATACCAGTTCTGTTTTGGATGCCGTAAAAATTTCCATAAAAACTTGATCATAAACGTGGTCATTATCTTTACCACAGTTGGCTTATACTGACGTTGACAGCTCGTGTAGCTGCTTTGAACTGTGCCGGCGCCAGCGGTGTAATAAAGGATAAAAGGATAAAGGACGGCGTTACTCAATCCCTTCTGGGATGCGCCAGCGCATTCTACTTCTACATGATGTCGTGGAGGCGGCATGAATGCGTATTTGGCCATACAATGACTTGCGGTGGCCAGCCGATGAACAAGTCAGTGCTTTATCTTTCCCAGACAAGTCTGGTACCAATTCACCGACCCCGGAGGGATGGAAGGCTTGGTTGGCCTGGGCGGGAGATCCGAACCAGGAACCTGGTATCGGGTGCACGCGACAGTCGCACCTCCTCCGACTGCGCTACACGCCCCCAGCGCCCAGCGGTGTAATGGCGTACAAAATTCTTCCCAGTTAACAATGGATCACCTGTATCACCTGTCGTCACGATGTTCATCGACTTGCTCGAGCGGGCGCCAGCAGCGTCTCCATTCGTCCCTGTCGCGTGCCAGAGTGGTCCAATGGGTCCTCCTCACTCGACGAACACGAAGAAGGTCATACCGTTCGCTCAGGGCTTTCACGAAGAAGTTCGACCAGAGCGTTGGTGGGCGTTCCGGTGTTCTCTTGACATCCTGTGGCATCCAGTCGGTGACGGCTCTCGTCCAGCGGGTGTCTGCGAAGCGCATTACGTGGCCGGCCCACCTAATTTTCGACAACTTGGCCCACGCGACAGCGTCTCCGATCTTCGAACGTCGGCGAAGCTCGGAACTCCGGTGGCCTTCTCTCACTTGTTCTTGAGTCGTGTCACTCCGAGCACTGTCTTGTCACTCCGAACAATGGATACTGGTTCGAATCCCAGCTGGGGCTAGAGTTTTGATCGCTACGAAACATCGCAATGAGCACTTGCAACTTTATCACCAGCTGTTTGATGCTCAAAGGAAGAGTCTCCAATCATATCTGCACCACTTTACGTTACGTTCACTAGGCTCACAACAACATTTTTCACAAAGATTTAATGTTATTTGGACAATTTTGGAACGCCTTCGTCAGACTAAATTCCAAATAAACATGTGATTATTTGCTTAAATTTTTTAAATAAGCAAAATTCAGCAAAGAAATGTAAAATTTTTATTCACATCATATTCCCACTGTCATTTGAAGGATGGTAATCAATTATTCTGGGGCGCGTGTAACGCAGTCGGAGGAGACGCCGACTGCCGCGTGCATACATAGTTCTTCATCGGCTGGCCACCGCAAGTCATTGTATGGCCAAATACGCATTCAAATCGCCTCCACGACATCCCGTAGAAGTGGAATGCGTGGCGCCTCCCAAAAGGGATTGAATAACGCCGTTCTTTATCCTTTTATCCTAATCAATTGTTCTTAGAATGCGTAATGCATTGCCTTTCGTGCGCAGAAACAAATTTAGAAGGCTTTACGCGCCTGCACGTATTGGTGATATTGGTTTAAAGATCAGAGATGCAGCTGCATAGGCCAAGACGTCGAAAATTGGATGGGCCGACCAGGTAATAGGTTTCGCAAGACCTGCAGTTCAAGAGCCGTCACGGATTGGATTTCGCGGGATGTCAAGAGAACAGAGAACCAGGACGCCCACCAATGCGTTGGTCGGACTTCTTCGTGAAAGCCCTGAACGAACGATATGACGCCCTTCTTGTCCCCAGAGCGAGAAGGATCCATTGGAGCACTCTGGCACGTGACAGGGACGAATGGAGACGCTGCTGGCGCCCTCTCGAGCAACTCGATGATCTATGGGACAACATGTGATATAGGTGGTACAGGCTGCGGGATTTTCTCCTTAGTTCCGGGGAATTTCATCGAATCAGGCGCAGAGCAATTCTGGCAATTTCTCCTAGACATCACAAGTCTCCAATCTGCGGAATTTTTTTTCCTTCTTCAATGCCTGTTCTTCCACACGAAGGACGCAAAGGGATGGGACCGCCTATTCCTTCCTAAAAACCGAAGCTGCAGCATCTAGATGTTCTAATGTTTATATACCAGTCGTACGTCGGCCTAGCGGCCGCCTATGACTGATTGGGGGCTTTGCCCCCAAACCTCGCGAATAGGACGCCATGGCCGCTACGGGTTTCCTATTCTTTCCTAGGCTTTCTGACCTTTATGTTAATCGAGGTGGATCGATTGATCCGACGTCAGATTCGTGTTCAGCGACCTCGATTACCCCCAGGGCCGAAGTTTCGCGCCACTTGAGCGCCATCCTCAAAAATCGATAATATCGATCGATATCGATTGGTCGACTTCAAATTCGTCTTCAGCGACCTCGATTACCCCCAGGGCCGAAGTTTCGCGCCACTTGAGCGCCATCCTCAAAAAAATCGTCTCCTTTGCATGTTCAACACCTTTTAAAGGCTCACACAGGTTTGCCGTGCGCACGCTAGTCTCCTTTACATGTTCAACACGTTTTGCAAGTTTACACAGGTTTGTGACACACACACAGACAGACGGACTAACGCTTTTATATTAGTAGGATATATATATATATATATATATATTAAAATATTTATCTATGTAAATATTATATATGTAAGTATTATATATTATATTATATTTTTTTAATTTTCAATATTTATATTCTTATATTTATTTATATTTATAAATATATCATTTTCACGTCGAGCTGGACGCTTTTCAAATCAAATTTGGTTCTTTTCTCATCAAATTGGACACTAAGCTGGCCTATGAACTTTGAAATTAAATTGAACGTCTTCCAAATCAAGACTAGCATCTTGCAGGTTAACCTACAGACTCCTCAAAATGGTAAGAATATTTTTTTTGTTCAGGAAAAGCTCAGAATAACTTTTTTGAATTTTTTTACGTTAGCTGCCGAATGAGTGAAATATTTTTATATTTTATTTTCGAGAAAAATAATAAATTAAATTCTGCGTGACAACGCGCGACATGCAGCATGTCCTGTATCAAAAGACTGAATCGCGCCACACACTCAAAAAGATCAGCGAAACGTTTATTTGATTTATAGTGTAAATAATGCTTACATGCAGTAAGAAAGTTAGGATATATGTGTTTTTCTACAATTGTTTGTGTTGCACCGCTTGCAGGTGTAAAACAGCATTCAAACAAAAGTTTTGCTATCAATCGAATAAAAATCGCGAATTTTCGAACTGGGGCATGGCGCAGTCTCTATTTTGACAATGTAAAATGGCCACCTTCCCGCTCTTCAAAACAAGCTTTAATTTATTGTTTTTCTCAAAAAATAAAACTTTTATAAAATTTCTAACAATGTGTCCACTTATTAGGTAGATGAATTAAAACTTCAAAGAAAGTTGTGCTAAAATTTTCCTTGAACAAAATTATTCTTCCACTTTCGGAGAATCTCTGGTTTGATGTAGAATAAACTAATTTCGATTAGGAAGAGTTCGCTTTGATTTCAAAAGTCTTACGCTTGCTTAGAAGAGTGTCAAGTTTGACATGAAAAGTGCCCAATTTGATTTGAAAAGTGTGAAATGAAACTTAAAGGGGTCCAATTCGTCGTGAAAATGGTGAATATAAATGCCTAAGGGCTTGTTGACCTTTATGGGACCTTTACCAAGAATCTGTGGCACACCCTCTTCGCATGTGCACCCCATATACAACTATGAAAAAAGCTGCTTTCTACTCAAATGCCTTACGAGGACAGCTTAAGTTTAATTCGAGGTGTCGCTATGCATCTAAAAATAGAAGGCAGGTTGGCATCCTCGTCAATTTTCCCGCATCAAAAATACGTTTTTTCTCAATAACAGTGGGCGAAACTGATTTGTTGTTGTTCGTTCCGTCAAAATCGCTCACAGCAAGAAAACAAAGTTTGTCGGTGTGCATTTCTGAGATTTGTTTCTACTACTACTATCGTCATCGGCCGGCGAAAAACAACGATGCGGCGGCAAGCCGCATCGCTGCCACCTGAGGAACAGTTGTCCGCGGTGTCCGCGGTCTCCGATCACATTCCGTCAGGAAAAACTCAATCATCGCCGAAAGCACTAACAGCCTTTTATCTCTCGGCCACGGGGTGCGAACCGAGTGACAGGTTTGGCTGGCGACGAGACACTGAGGTAACTCTGTACTTTGCAGTATGCGGGATTAATAAATCAAGGCAAAATATTAGTGCATTCAACCTCTCCAGTCCATACTTGGAATGCACCATGCATTCTGCTTTTATATTAGTTGTAACGAATTAAATGGCACTGGCTCGCGCCATTTTTTGGCGCGTCTTTACGCGTTTGATAAAGAACAAACTGTAACATGTGGCATATCATTTAGAAGCGCAAACTTTGCTCTACAGGTGAGTACCAAATTTTCTATGTAAAAGTGGGAAAACTTCAGAGTTTTATTGACTTTTTTGCAGATGGACAAAAGGGTAATCCGAGGCATTTACTTGTATGAATTCAAGCTGGGCACTACAGCCAAGGAGGCGGACGAGAAGATCAATGCCGCATTCGGTCAAGGATGTTTCACAATTCGGACGGCGTATCGTTGGTATCAGAAGTTCCGGAATGGAGATGAGAGCTTGGAAGAACATGAAGGTCGTGGGAGGCATAGTGATGTTGATGAGGACAAGCTGAGAGATGTGGTAGAGGAGGATCCACACAAAGGTACCAGGGAGATAGCGAAGGTTCTTGGCGTCAGTCACAACACAGCTGCCTGGCATCTGAAGGAAAAACCGACAATATGAGATCTCGTCCGCACTGCTTCTACGGAACAAAACGGACCCATTCCTTGATCGCATCGTAGCCTGTGACGAGAAATGGATAATGTACGACAACAGGCGACGATCGGCACAGTGGGTGGACAGCGATGAGAGCCCCAAGGTTTTTGCGAAGCCGGAATTGCACCAAAAGAAAGTAATGGTGACAGTATGGTGGTGTTCGCTGGGAATTATTCACCACAGCTTCCTCCCCCCTCCCGGTGAATTCATCACGGCAGAGAAGTACTGCATTGAAATTGAAGAAATGATGAAAAAGTTGAAGGATATCCGGCCGGCCTTGGTAAACCGAAGGCGAGTTCTCTTTCTGCACGGCAATGCTCGCCCCCATGTAGCACGAATGACGTTGCAGAAATTGAATGAGCTGAGCATTGAAACTCTACCACATCCTCCGTTTTCTCCCGACCTCTCCCCAACAGACTACCATTTCTTCAAGCATCTTGGTGACTTCTTGGTAGGGAAAATATTCAAATACCAACAGGATGCCGAAAGTGCCATCGAAGATTTCGTCGATTCCAGAACTTCTGATGTTTATGCTACTGGGATAAAAAAGCTTGTGTCACGTTGGCAAAGATGTGTAGAATCAGAAGTTTTTTTATTTTGATCAATAAACTTGCCTACAAGCCGAGTATTAACTGTTTAAATTTACAGTGGTTCAGTGCCATTTATTTCGTTACAACCTAATAGTACCTCGTGGAGAACATTTGAATGCGTCCTTATTAACTATTTATTTGTTCTGCACGTGGACAGCCACACGACAAATAAGTACATCTAGACCAAATACGACTCAGCACACAACTAATTATTATAGTCTACACATCAAAGACTAATTAGACTAATTAGACTGTAGACTAATTATTATAGTCTACACATCAAAGCAAAACCTCAAAAACAATAGCAAAATTTCAACAAACTATAATAGTTTCCTGGAGATACCTGTAAGTTTTTTGAATAGCCTTACAAGGAGAGCCTCCAAAGTGGCGGTGAGCTTTTGCGATGCAATTTTTACAGGATGTAGGATCCCGTGTAGCGAGCCCAAAACCGAAGTTAGTTTTTTTCGGAATGCTGTTCTCTAGTCGAGAAAAGGTGTGTGGAAGCGCTAGCGCTAAGTTTATCACGTTCTGCTGCCACCACACCGACTGTGGTCGGTTGGCGCGGTGGGCAGCAATGTCGCTTCTCGGCCAGACCGAGTGGGTTTTACGGTTCGACTCCCGGTATGGCCATTGTTCCTGCAAACTTCGGATCGTTGTTATTATATGTGCTTGCGTGGTCACAGGAGCTAATTTGCGCATGATTAATGCTTTTAATAAGTAAATGTACCTCTTTTCTGCCTTCATTTGAGTTACTTTTCGATGGATCGTATTTGCACTGTATCACACCAACAACGATGCCGTAAATGCACACAAATACATACGCTTCAGCTAAATTGAATTGAATCGAATTGAATTTGGAATTTGGTTTGATACCGGTAAATATGTACTCAATGTTTATTAAAAGTGTTGCGTGGTTTGGATGTTGCGTTCGATCGAACGGCGCCAGTGGTGTAAAGGCGTAGAGCATTCCCGCCCGGTCAGAGGGAGATGCGGGTTCGAGTCCCGCCTGGCGCTAGACGTTTTGATTGCAACAAAACGTCGTTGTGACAGCTAATTAAAAGTATTAATCGTGTAACATGGATAACGACCTCGCTCCTGAAATCGCCCGCAGGAGACGCGCAGCATGGGCAGCCTTCAGTTCGATTCGCGAAGTCACCGATCAGGTCAAGGATCCCGGCCTCAGGGCCTCGATATTCAACGCCTCTGTACTGCCTGCGATGTGTTACGCGACGGAAACCTGGCCCGACAACAAGACAATCGCCAGGGCGATGCAAACTACGCATCGTGCACTGGAGAGATGTCTTCTAAGGACAAGCCTTCGTCAGCAATGGCAAGAAGGCCTACGAAGCTCGGAGCTACGGGAGAAGTCGCAATTAGCCGACCCGCTGCAGTACATGAAGAAGTCCAAATATCGCTGGGCCGGGCACCTGCTTCGACGAAAGGACGATAGATGGGGTCTGTCACAGAATGGCTCCCGAGAGACCATAAGAGACCACTGGGACGACCGCCAACGCGATGGGCAGACTCATTCTCAAGATCTATCAGAGAGCGGAGTCTGCCTCACTGGATGCAAGCAGCCAGAGATCGAGCGGTCTGGAAGAGTTGTGGTCCCCGCTGAGAAGACCTCAAGCAGACAAAAGGACCATCAAAGTATCAAAGTAAAGTAAGTAATCGTGTACAAATCGACTCCTATGATCAACTCGGGTGACACCGGGAACCGAACAGTAAAACCCACTCGATGCGCCCGAGAGGCGACCTCGCTATCCCCTGCGCCAACCGACCACATTCGGTGAGGTGGAAGCTGCGCGTGACGAACTTCCCGCTCGTGCACCCACACGCCTTTTTTCGCCCAGAGAAGAGCATTTCGAAAAAACTAACTATGGTTTTGGACTCCCCACACGGGACCTTACATGCTGTAAAAATTGCATCACAAAAGCTCACCGCCACTTTGGAGGCTCTCCTTTTTAGATGGCTTGGTAGGTTATTTTTCTTTGGAAGCTTCAGAAATTCAACTTTTGCTCGAAAAATGAGGAACCATGTTATTATCCCGCCCTGCGTGAACCTAGAGGGCAAAGGAATCTGCACCGAAAACGGTCCATAACTCAGTTCACGGTTGCGCACAGCAGAAAGGAAACAGATATTTGGGATCACCGTTCGAAGCCGCTAGCCGATCCAGTGATATACGTCTCATCTCAAAATCCCACGGTCATCTAGTATTCTTCCTTTGTTAGATTTAAACTATACGACCACTTGTCATCCAAATAAAAAAGCCAATGCTTTGTCCTTCACAGCGCGTCCCGTTACAAAAATTCGACTATCCTGGAAGAATAGAAGATAAAATGCTTATTTAGCTCGGGCAGTACCCGAAGAATCAAGAAGCTGGATTCCTGACGTACGCCACAGCTGACGCCTCCTATGGTTTACCACCAACTTACTTGAGATGATTTGATGAATAATGGGGCGCGTGGTAGAGCTTGCATTCGATTCGTAGTTGGTTTGGATTTCTCGCCTAAGCCAACCGAGCCCAATATCTTTCTGTGGTGACAAAATTTGTCAAGAATAAAAAAAGAGAGAAAGATAAAACGCAGGATTGTTCATCATCTGGCCTCCTGGAGCACTACTTAGGCAAATCGAGTCTTCAATATCTTTTTCGAACTATTGGGTTGTTCGCCAATTAATGTAGTTTTTCCTAATAGATGGCGTGAAGTGTATATCTTTGTGTATCAGTGACGCATGGCTTAAATTATGATATATTATTTTAATGGTTAGACTTTTAGAAAACTTCAATGAAAACTGCCCGTGATTAGTAAAAACAAGTTGGCCAAAAATTAAGTTGAAAATTGGCAGTCAAAGAGAGCTTCATCGCATTATTCGATTGTGATCTTCCGAAAGGACAAAAATGCGGTGCAAGCTCGTAAAAAATTATCTGAAGCTCATTTTGAGAACTGCCCTACAGAACGACAATCAAACCCGACTTTGAAAAAAAAACTAATCCTGTGTTTTCCATACTTTTACAATTAAAGTTGCTATCACAATTATATGGCTTCACCCTTTTATAACTTGAATCCCTACCCATTATTTTTCAATTCAATATAGATAGCAGCCTAGTGCATAGAGTAAGTATGATAGGAATTCCGTACTAGACGAATACTGGATTTCCGGCTAGAATTAGGAAAAATCCACTTTTAAGGCTGATCAAAGTTAAAAGCACAGAAGAAGCCGTTGTAAAAGCTTTCGAGCCAAAATTAATTTCGGACAGACCGAGACAAAGATAGCCAGTGTGGCGAATCCGCTGTTTTCTGCTTCGAACATAGGGCAAAACCCCAGATGAAGCTTAAATCAAGGACTTCAGCTCAACGCCACTGATGGAATCTCCGTAGATTACTTCTTTCCGCCTTTCTCTTCAAAAGTACCCCTCCGAAAGTCGCGGATCCGTCAAAGTCTCTTCTCGAAGTGGAGCTCCATAGAGGCCTCGTCGGATTTCCGACACGTGGCCGCCGACTGGCTGCGTCCGAGCAGGCGCCGCGAGCTGATGTCTAGTCTTAGATCTTTAGATGAGACGTGTTCGACCACCACTTGGCCACCGACGATCGACGACTCTACTTTCGTTCCTTTGTGGAAGAAGCACGTGGTTGTAATTGCTCTCCAGAAGGCAAAGCACGTTCGGATTTGGAGTTGGAGGGCACGACTGGTGGAACGAAAACGAAAAGATAAGACAAAGCATTGGGTTGTTGGATGAATAATGCCATTTTTTACCTCATAAACGGCGTGAACTGTGTCTTTTGTGTGGTACTGATTGTGCATTATTATACAATATTTTGATGGTTAGACTTTAGATTGTCTTCTGTCAAAAACTATGCGTCGTTAGAAAAAGCAAGTTGGTTAAAAAAATTAATGGTAGGCTGAAAATGAACTATCAAGGATAACAAAAGACAGTCGGCAAAATTTATTGTTTCACTTCCGAAAAGGCACAAATGCTGTGCAACCGCGGAATAATTTGAAAAATTAAAGTTAAACGCATTAACATATGAGAGTTTATAGTTCACTTAAAGTAGCTTCCATTAAACCGAACTATTAACTCGAATGTCTACCGTAGTCAGCTATCGAAACTTAATGAAGAAATCAGGAAAACCGCCCAGAACTGGCCGATCGCAAAGGCGGGATGTTCCATGATGACCATCATGACAATCCAGAGCTCGGATTCATCAACGCACATACCCACGGGTTTGCTGGGTATAGGCGGTGGATATACCCATGATTCATGATAAACCTTACCCGCCAAATCGTGGGTATATCAGAGGGTAGAGAAAACCCTAGTTGACATCCGTATACCCGCGACTCTCTCGCAGCATTGACAAAATGGTGCTCCAGTAAGATCAGCTGATCAGCCGAGAGGCCTATGTACCGCAAGGGAATCGTACCCACTGCTGGTAGTGGGTACGATTCCATTGCGGTATCTCTACCTATATCCATTGCTTGATGAATCCGGGCCCAGTTCTCTTTGATAACCCGTGAAAAATTGACAGACCTCAACTGCGAACTGATGCCGCATCCACCCTATAGCCCTGGCTTAGCACCATCAGACAACAATTTGTTTCGTTCCCTTCGAAACCGCTGAATTGCAAAAATTTCCGATTTCGATCAAGGAGTTAAAAATTAGTTGAAGCAGTTCTACGCTTCTAAAAACCGAGGCTTCTTGGAACATGGAATAATCCAACTCATCTAACGATGGGAAAACGTTATCCAACAAAATGGTCGACATATCATTGATAGAAGTTTGTTTTTAATAAAAAATAACTTTCCTTCGAAAAATATGAAAAAACGGCATTAATTATCAAACAACCCGGTGGCACCCATACAAGACCAAAAATGGATAGCTTAAAGAACCAGGGTTAGATGCCCTTCTCCTTTCCTTGAATGAAGGCAGCAAAGGTGGGGTTATATTCGAGAAACCGCTCTTATCAACAAATGGACAGATCTCTGTCATAACGATGTTTTGCTGCGATCAAAACTTCTAGCGCCAGACGGGACTCGAACCCGCACCTCCCTTTGACCGGGCGGGAATGCTCTACGCCATATCTAGATGAGCCGGCCGCTGATATCGCATGGCACCAGTTAAGCTGATGGTCGTGACAGAAACGATTCAAGTCACTTTCTTTAAGCTTCATGTGGCTGATATCGAGGTTGTAAGCTGTCATAACGATGTTTTGTTGCAATCAAAACTTCTAGCGCCAGGCGGGACTCGAACCCGTACCTCCATCTGACCGGGCGGGAATGCTCTAGGCCTTTACGCCACCGGAGCCGTTTGATCGAACGCAACATTCACACCTCGTGGGACCGAATTCTAGAATTCTGAGCCACTATCGCTCATTCGCTCATCTTATGATGAACAAGGCACCAACAAGAAAAAGCAACGAGAACGACCTATCATATTCAAGATATGTACTTCGAAGCGAAACCTATAGATCCAAAAAAGGTCCGACGTCCATAGATCAGATATGAATCCACTTCAAGAAGGGAAGACGTTCCATAAGGAATAGACGAAGTTTCGAAGAGAGTGCATCTAGAAGGACCAGACCATACAGAAACGATATCTTCAGTGATCCCCTATAAAGCTGCCAACTGAATTTCAACCACAACTTATTTTTATAAAGGAGCAACGCAGCTCGAGCTCCTGTTTGAGGAAAAACTTAGCAAAGAGCAGAGAAATTCTGCTTGAATTCTAATTTCTTCTTCAGTTCTCGCTCCTGTCATTCCTTTTGAGACGAAAGAAGCATCGAGATGAACAATGTATGGGGATGAATTGCAGCTTTCGTGCCGGACCTGATGGTTTAAAAATGTTTGACTGCCTGGAGCTGATGCGAGATTATCCAGAGAAGGAAGAACAGTTCATCCTGAATAGTCAAAGTCTGAATGGCCCAGTGATGGGATCTAAAAGAAGCTGCATAATAGACAGGTTAAACCCTTGCGTTAGTTAGGAATTTCAGCGCTTTGCAGTCCAGATTGCTACAGACGAAGCTACACGGCTTCAATTAGTAAACTATAGACAACAACTAGTAGGAGTTTAGCTTCTAAGACTCTGATGATGTGTGAGCGGTGTCACTAATTTCTTCACAGAAGAAGACAAGCCAGCAGAGTGACAGCAGACCAACGAATAACTGAAGTGTCAGCAGCAGCATAATGGAGGGATGAAAGGGGAGGAGTTGGCGCGCGAAAGCCCTAGTGGGATCGAGGCGTTGACGAAAGTGACGTGAGATTGCCGAAGATTTCTTTCGAACCTCGCGATTCGGTCGGGACCGATCCTACCAAGGCTTCATCAGGCGTGCATAAGGCATAGAACCTACATAGAGCTCAGTTCTTAGGATCGGTTCCTATTGTAAACACTGGATTTTAGAACAACTAGTGAGAGCAACGATGAGTTTAATATTGATTATATTAGGTTGTCCCATAAGTCCCCGCCGTTTTTTCAACGATTCACTGCAGATTTCGCCCGCGGTCTCTTGCATAGCGCTGCACAGCTTTCGAAAGAGAATGACTTGCTCTATCAGAGCATGTATTGCATTTCCTTTTTCATCATAAATTTTGTCAATTTTTAGGTCGTTGAAGTGAAAAGTGAAAAAGTGAAAAAGTAGCCATTTGCGCACTTGTTCTCTCCGCTTAGGTTTGTAATTTTTTGCGCAGTTTTTTATAGCACTTGGAAGACAATGTTCTGTACTACAAGAATTTGTGTTGGTCCTATTTTCTCACTTGCCCTTTATTGATTTTTAGGCCATCAAATTGGGAATTCCGACTTTTCCCTCCGAATTTTTACCAAAACTCCGGTTCTGTGGTTGGACTTTTTTGCTTGGTATTCTATGTCATTTGAAAGAGAAGGTCTTGCTCAGTAAGAGTTTGTGTCGCGTTTATTGGCTCCCGCTGATTTCTGTCGAATATCAACAACTGAAGAAGGAGAAGGAGTTGTTGGTGAAGACGCGACACATGTTCTTATAGAACAAGACATTGTCTTTCGAATTATATATAAAACCAACCCAAAAAGTCCAAGCACAGAGCAGGAGCTGTCGGAAAAAAACAACCATCCTCCTTCGGACGTCCCAATTTGATGGCCTAAAAATCAATAAAGAACAAGTGAGAAAATAGGACCAACACATATTCTTGTGGTACAGAACATTGTCTTCCAAATGCTGTAAAACACTGTGCAAAAAATTACAAACCTAAGGGGAGAGAACAAGTGCGCAAATGACTACTTTTTCACTTTTTCACTTTTCACTTCAACGACCTAAAAATTGACAAAGCTGATGATGGAAAAAAATGCAATACATGCTCTGATAGAGCAATTCATTCTCTTTCGAAAGCTGTGCAGCGCTATGCAAGAGACCGCCGGCGAAGTCTGCAGTGAATCGTTGAAAAAAACGGCGGGGACTTATGGGACAACCTAATACAAAAATCTGCAACAGAAGTACACTGTAATGTTTGACAAGTTTTTTATCAGATGTGCCAGGTGGTTCGGTTAGCTTCCAACGGATGTTTCCGAAGCCACTAGTTGTCCCTCTTTAAAGAGTTAAACCGAATAAGCTCAACCTTTCCAGACTACTTCACAATACCTAGTTCATCAGTCTTTTATTCTGACTTTTCAGATGTTGCGATTCGAAAGAATGAGTTCGCCAAGTTTCGCCTTACACGGACTCACAATCGATATTGGTCCCTCATTGTGTGCTTACTATGAGAGAATATCGGAATTAGATTCCTTTTACACACGCAGCCGTGCGCACGTTCGCTCCTAGCAGCCCCATTAATTAAAGGTTTTGTTTCATTGTATTTTTGTTATTAATAGCTTTCGTCACATTTTCTTTCTTAGAGTCTTGTTGGCTGGTATTTCTTGATTGTTTGTTTGTTTTTTACCGATTCCTGTGGAGTTAAATTACCCCTTTGTGGTATCTTCTATGCACTAGAAGAGAACAGAAGACACTTCTTTTCAATTAAGCTGTTAAGTTAACTGCAATCTTGCACCCTTTCCTCTAGTTCTATCCATCTTGTTGGTTCCACATGGGAGGTTGGCATACCTGTGTCCCGAAGCTCCGACAAGATCCTTTGCAGGTACCATGGCCAACTGGTGCGGATATTGCTCGAACAGTGTCACTTGAAGGATGACTGACAGCGTTTGAGTAATTCCATAGTGTCTCTGGTTATGTACTAGGAGTGCCTAAAAGAGGTGTTTCTACTCTTTGAAACCGTAGCCACATTTCCCTGTTCCTGCTTGACTGTGCTTTTCGTTTGAGCGCACTCTTTGTAGAGTGTATTACATAAATAAACAAATAAACGAAGGTGATCGTTGTGTCATGCAACTATATATCTACTTTTTCAATTTTTTTAATTTCCATATTTATTTTCGCATAACGGCATGAGCCACAATCACGGCAATCTTTTCCTCATTTTTTAGAAGCTGTTTTATCTATAATAATTTTAATAAAAAAAAGTTCCCGCACACACTTCCCGCAGTTAACCAGGGAGGGAAGATGCTGGATTTTTTAAATAACGGTAATTATTGCAATTTCTTGTGGCTGGAGGACACTGTTTGCTTTTCTTTCACGCTAATACTAGGACAGATCGACAATTGATGCTTAGAAAACGCAGAACTGTAGTGTGAGGAGTTGTAAAAGTATTTGAGGTGAAATTAATTTCACACGGACGCATTCACATACAGAGAGTGATTGGATAATCGCTGTATGATTTTTGCACAGCTCTTTCTTAATTGTAAATCATAATACTTAGAGAAATTCTATGCAACTTCCAACTGTATGAAAAAAGGGAAATTCAAAATCAAAATCACCTGTCCATCTGCAGCATGTACGTTTTTGATCTAATAACAATATTAATATTAATAATAAGTTATCACGTGGAATAAGATACAGTTAGGAAAACAAAAACACGTCACCAAACAAAGCCACATGGTTCTCTAAATTTCACAAGAAAAGCAACTTCTTTTCCACCATACATTTGAAATAGCCGAAAACCTGCTCGACAATACAAAAATTGTGTTCTAAAGACAAATAAGTAGATACTGCTCTGAATCTATCTAACTCCTTTACATGTAGATCGGAATGGATATCCACTTCACTGAAAAACAGTGTTGAATTGATACCTTCATACCTTTTCGGGCTCAAAACAAGCTTATACTTACCTCGTTTTGACACCAGTCGTTTATGTGGCCTACATGAGGTGGCAGGAATACGCCAGCCAATCAGGAGACGAGCCACTTCCTCTAGTAGCACGCTCATTCAATGCGACTTGATTGGTCTGCTGCATTCCTCACCCCATGTAGGCCTATGAACAGTTAGTACCGTGTTCTTTCTAGATTATTAAGCTGTGTTTTGCTTACACTGCGACGACTGTCGTTCTTATTCCTATCACAGGGAGGATATTAAGTGAACAAATAAACAAATACGTAAACAAGGGATAATAAGATAAAGGATCATTAATTAATGTTTCGTAAAAGCGGGTTCGGCCTATCCATGCCAAGGTAGGCAATAGGAGAAGGCGCCGGCAATCGTACGTACCTCGATTCAAAGTGAATGGTTCAGGTCCCGCCCAGCCCAACCGAGTCTTGCATCTCTCCGTTGATGGGAAATCGGAGCCAGAGTCGTCTGTGAGACACAAAACGCTGATTTCTCCAAGCACTGGTCACCGCCGATCATTTCGCGGGCCAGCCCACCTGTCGTCCTCTGATCATCGACTTGCTCGAGCGCGCGCCAGCAGCGCCTCCATTCGTCCCTGTCGCGTGCCAGAGTGCTCCAATGGATCCTCCTCCCTTGAGGGACACGAAGAGCGTCACATGTTTCGCTCAGAGCCTTCACGAAGAAGTCCGACCAACGCGTTGGTGGGCGTCCTGGTGTTCTATTGACATCCCGCGGAACCTTGTCGGTAACGGTTCTCGTCCAGCGGGTATCTGCGAAGCGTATTACGTGGCCGTCCCACCTAATTTTCGACAACTTGGCCCACGCGACAGCGTCTCTGGCCCTCACTGGCTAAATACAAATTCAAGCCGCCTCCACGACATTCCGTCAAGTGGAGCGTATGGCACATTCCAAAAAGGGATTGATTATCGCCGGCCTTCATCCTTACCAGCCGACGAAGAGCTGCCTTATCCTTTTTGGACAAATTTGACACCAATACACCGAACTCGGAGGGACGGATGGGATGGAGAATCGAACAGAGGATAGATTCGGGTACATGTGGCGGCTGGCTCATTGGTTGCTCCAAGATTTACATAGTCTGCCATTATACAATTGGGTCAGCTGCCCGCGCTGTGGATGATGAGGCGTATCTCACGCAGGTTAGAAAACTGCGTGAGATACGCTGGGATGCTGCTGCTGTCGAGGAGCGCAGCGTCGTGCTTGATACAGCGGTATCTGAGCGTCTGTATCCAAGAGACGGGTCTCTTACGTCGCCCAACAGGCGTCTGGAGTCAAGAGAGGTGACACCGTCGTCGTACGACGAGCGGCTGCATTCAGAATTCAACATGGGATGGTACTGCAGCCGAGAAAGCGCAGCCTCCTCCTGCTTGACACAGCGGCACTTGCGCGCGTTTCTGAGCGTCCTGATTCTGAATACGTGTCACTGACGTCTACCGTGAGCACGAGAGGACCGCCAACAAGGGTAAGGGGGTGGTGGAGAAGGGAAGTTAGGGGGACCCTAGAGTGGACCAGGAGAGCTACCAGGAAGAAAAGGTAACAACCTGGAGGAGGGATCAGGACGGGAAAACCGGCAAGAAGAGATCAGTAAGGGGTCAACGGTGGAAACAAGGAAGTGGGCCAGTAATTGGGACCAGGAAGGTGAGGGAGGGAAAGGCCCCCTCACCTTCCTGCTGGTCCCAACTTGAGAAGACCAGTAAAGGCGGACCGGTTGGATCCAGTAAGACGACGCGAGTGAGGGGGAACCTGCCTCCGGATTCGGAGGACGTGTCAACGATATCCGGTAACGGAAGCTGTTGGGCATGAGAACAGTTGCGGAGGAGCCACCTGAGGGCAGAAGTACCGCGCAGCACTATCCAAGGGCGTTATTGGACGGTCTGGAGAGAATGTCTATGATGAAGGCACAGAAGTGGTGAGCGGCTTGATGCCAATAAAGTACGCAGCAGGTCCAAGATGTTAGCGAGTTTTAAGTTTTACAGAAACTATCTTCCGTAGGTCAGTGATGTCGCAAAGTCGTGGGAAGCGCGCAAGTGCGAGACACGCCGTTAGGTGTGTCGGAGCACTTGTAAATTCATAGTTCAATAGTTTAAAAAACTAATATGTTAAAGACACGATTATGACAAACTCGCCAATTTCCTTTTTTCAAAAGCATCTCTATCTCAAATTATTAGGTTGGCAACTAATTTCGTGGACTCTCAAGAATCTTCAGCAAAAGTCTTTATTACCAAATAACTAATGACAATCTTTAATCAAAATAAGATCCTTCGGAACACAGAAGTGCTTCCCATATATCAGGTAGCTGGTCTATCCCACGGCCATAGAATTATTGTGCTTTTAAGGCCAGGAATCCTTGGAGGTACATTTTGACCCGGTCCACATTATTAAATCGTCTTCCAACCAAGAAGTACTGCACCGAACTAAAAATGTAGTAGTCACTCGGCGCAAGGTCTGAGCTGTAAGGTGGATGAGTTTGACGCTCCCAGTCAAGGTCTTCTATTTTTTAAGGCGTAGGTAAGTTACGTTCTCTCCGTTTGGTGGTGTCAAGAAGGTATTAACTTCTGGGAGCTCGTCAAGAACGGTTCCAGCATTAATGCTGTAATCTACTCTTCTCAACCTGGCCGCGAGCAGGCTGAACTCCGCTGGAATCGGTTCAGACAGATTTTCAGGAGCGGAATTATCTATCAGCAAGATAACGCCAGATCACACGTCACGAATCGGGAGCTTCAAAAAATCGAAGACCTTAGCTGGGAGCGGCTAACTCACCCACCTTACAGCACAGGCTGTGCGCCAAATGAGTAGCACCTTCATAGCTCGCTGCAACACTTCTTGGTTGGAGAACGACTTGTTAATTTGGACCATGTGAAAATGCACCTCCAAAGATTCTTGGCTTCAAAAGCACAAGAATTCTACAGCTGTGGGATGGGCCAGGTAGCTGATAAATGGGAAGCAGTCCCGCGTCCCAACAGATCTTACTTTGGTTGAAAACTGTTATTTGTTATTTGTTTATGAACACTTTTATGGAAGGCGCTTGAGAGTCCACGAAATTAGTTGCCAACCTATTACTTGCATGCGACAGACCACAACGAAAGCTTTAGCATCTATAGTTCCTTTTCCATCGCTTGGCCCTAAATAGATATAGAGGCAAGATAATAAAATTAGAGCAATCTGATTAGAGGTGTTTTTGCCATAGAGGGCGTCCACGTGGACAATAGGAAACCCGACGGAAGCAGACGTCCGCTTCGGAATGTCCTCAGCACCGGGTAACCTGCAAAGAGAAGTCGTGACTGAGGGTAAAGGAATGAGTCTTCCTGTCGGTTACCCGTCGCACATCCAGAATTAGAGACGAGGGTCCATCGACAAAAGCGGAGCCGTCTCGCTGGCGACGACGGGGGTGGTGGTGAAAACAAATTAAATGACAAGAAAACACACGAACGGGAGCAGATGGGGCAGCGTGTCAATGTGTACTACACACCCTCGCCGCCATACGCACATAGCATGCTGCTCGAAATAGATCTGGGCAAGGCGCTCACGAGAGTGTGCTCGCTTCTACTATAAGTAGTTGCATTTGTAAAGAGCTTTTTAGAAAGATTAAAGTGATGGCTGCGGACACGTGTAGCGCAGTCGGAAGAGGTGGTGGCTGTCACGCTCACCATATACCAGGTTCATGGTTCGGATTTCGCGCCCAGGCCAACAAAACCTTCCTCCCTCCGGGGTCTGCAAATTGGTACCAGACTTGTCTGGAAAGTATAGAACGCTGACTTGTTCATCGGCTGGCCAACGCAAGTCAATGTATAGGTAAAACACGGCTGCAAATCGCCTCGACGACATACCGTAGAAGTAGAAGATGCGTGGCGCATCCCAAAAGGGATTAAATAACGACGTCTTTTATTCTTTAATCAGCTGTTAGCAGCAGTGTATCGCATTTGGAGGAGGTGCCGGCTGTTGCGTGCACCCGGTTCCTGGTTCGGATTTTCCGCCTAGGCCAACCAAGCCTTCTATCCCTCCGGGGTCGGTGAATTGGTACCGGACCTGCCTGGGAAAAACTTTGTCTGATAGAGCGCTCACTTATTCATCGGCTGACCACCGCAGGTCATTGTAGAGACATAGCACGCATGCAAGTCGCCTCGACCGCAGAAGTAGAATGCGTGACGCACCCCGAAAGGAATGAGTATCACCGCCCTTTGTCGTTTATTTCAAGTGGAAGCTCGCAAAATATATAATTGGGATTATATCTACTGTTCAGAGGCCGGATTCGTCAATGACTTACAGCAATTTAACAGAGAAAATACAGCTGAAGGCTTAACCGGCAGTCATCACGAACGCACGAATCTGAAGTTCGTTTTTGAAGTATCGATCGTCATCAATCGCTATTGATCAAACTATCAATTTTTTGTGGATGTCGTCTAGGCGGTTCAAAGCCGCTTTAGCCCTGGAGGTAGTCGAGGTCGCTCAACACGAATCTGAAATTCGTGTTTGAGGTATCGATTGCCATCAACAGTTACGGGGCGCGAAAATAGCGGAAAATACTCAGACGTCTTCTACGTGCCAGGGGATTCAGAAGACGTGCGGAATACGTCGCATGACGGTCCGTCGGACTCAGAAGACGTGCCAAGACTTCGCTCAACGTGTTTGGGGATTCAGGTAGGCGTGCCGAACAGTGATGGGCGGTATTTCTGTTTTCTGTTTTCAGGGAAACTGGTCAAAAATTGGTCAGAAAACAGAAAATAAAGCTGCGAATAAAACTATATCATGGAAATCCAATAAAAAGTATCCAAAAGTATCGTAGAACTTATGAGTTTTGTTCTAAAATGTTTCCAGAAAATTTTAAATTGCAAGCATGTGGCGTTTCTGGATATGGTCGTGTAGATAGAAATTGCGCCATACACTCGTAAACTACGCCGCTTTGTTTGTTTGGTTGGCTGTATAAGTGCTGCTGCATGGCGTCCCTTCATAGAACATTTCTCGTCTTTCATAACTTGGCTTCGTATTCTTCTCAGTTTAAACAGTAATTTGCACCAACTACGATTACTTACAACCTTATATTAAGGCTACAACACCAGTGTTCTGAGGGCATTTAATTACCCATTAACTAACTGCTTATCCTATAGTAACTATGGGTAGGATTATTCTTCACCTCCGGTTTACAGATTGAAAACTGTTGGCTGATCATCCCCAATGATTGCCTCCTGCAGAACCGTGAGGAGCCTTTTCTTTTCTCACTCCGAACCTTGCTCAGCTTTTGGCTATAAAAAATTACTAAGAGGCAGATAAGTTATGAATATCTTTGATTTGGCTGATGTACGGCAGTGATACTCAAAAATTTTCATATATCGCCTGTATAATCTGTCGTTCCATAGCTATCGAACTACTCGAACGTGCGCCAGTAGCGTCTCCATTCGTCCCCGCCGCGTGCCAGAGTGCTCCAATGGATCTTTCTCACTAGAGAGACACGAAGAGGGTTATGTCGTTCATTCAGGGCCACCGGTCCACTTAATTTTCAACGAATTGGTACATGCGACAGCGTTTCTCATCATCGAACGTCTATGAAGCTCGGAACTCCAGACACCTTCTCTCACTTGCGTGAGTCGTGCCACTCCGAGCATTGTCTTCTCTGTTCTCCGCTTTGCGACGCTGATCCCTCTTTCGTATGGCTCAGAGTTGACACAGTCTCTGAGTTGTATGTCAGGGCAAGGAGAACAGTGCCGCCTAATAAGTGGACACGGAGTCGGACGTTCTTCGTCTTCTTCGCGACTTCCTCGGCGCTCTTGAGAGCTCACCAAGCCGCTCGTTTCCTACGGTCCAGGTCCGGCACTAGGTCGTTGGCCATGTTGACTTGGCGACCCAGATACACGTAACTGGAGCATTCGGAGATTTCGCTCCGTTGAAGAAAAAACTTCAACAAGGCAAGGTGTGTAGTAAAAAACAGTAAAGAACACATAGGACAAAAAAGTGGTCTGCGACGGACATTATGAGCCACCGGTGGCTCATAGCGCGTGCGTGTCTCAGGCATCTTTCTGCCCCAAAACGCGATTGTTGTCAATGTGTTAATGAATACTCCGGAAATGTCCCACTTTATGCTAAAAACATATGGAAGGATGATGATCAGACGTTTTTCATCGCGTTCTCCAACTTGCATTTCCATATTTCCGTGTTCTCGTCAATAATAATGTTGCCCTTTGGCGATAGTACACTTCAGGGGTGTGCGTTTACCGGTTTACCGATTTACCGGTTTACCGGATTTACCGGCATTTTCGCGAAAAATTCTCTTACCGAAAATTTTCGGTAAATTCCAAAATTTACCGGAAAATTTAACGAGTTGTTTTAATCCAAAATCGTGTCCCTATCAATCGAATGGAATAGGAAACATACTACTACCCTATACCTCAGTTTAGAAGCGATTGCTTCTATCTTCTCCGATAACGTGCTATTACCGTTCCTGGTCCTCAACCCCATTAAAACATCCACAACCACATTATGAGGCGGAGATGCTGCGCTCTGGTGTTAAAAACGCGCTCAACTGCGATAGTACCCGCTGAGATTCAAGTTATCCAGCTTCCTGTCAAGCCTTTTCTTCTCGAAATTTCACATCTGCCGTCGTGTTTGTCGTCATTCAGTAAGCATCAGCAGTATAAGAGCATCAGAGTATAAGAGTAGGAGCCATTGGACACAGGCGCTAACCCGTTGAAGTACTGGTATAGTACCAAATCTGTATTTCCTCACTTGGCTCAAATAATTCCAAGGTACTTTTGTGCTCCTCCGGGAACGTTGGAAATCGAAGGAGTCTTCTCCGCCGCCGGTCAAATTTTGAATGAGTTCCGCAAGGCACTCACACCTGAAAATTTTGCAGGTCTTCTTTTTCTCAAAGTTAACATTCCGCTGATCGGCTTTGACCGCTAGGTGATATGTGCATTTGAAAATGTTTTGTTGTTTTTAAAGTTTCGCTTATTCTGATCATTAAGGTGACCTCCACTCCTATGTTGTTCTTGGAAGTTTTTATTGTGAGAGTTTGCTGTTGGATTTTGTATGTTGCAGTATGCTTTTATGGTGCTGTTTGTTTTAGAATGACATATGCATGATACAATGAAGATAACATGGTTTTTCTGAACGTGACGATGTTTTGGTGAAAAGTTTTTTGCTTTTTTTACTTCCCACGGCTTAAAACTAGTTGCTATTTTGTTTAATATTAAATTTTAAAAATTTAACGGATTTACCGAATTTACCGGAATTTACCGGCGAATTTCCGCGGTAAAAATTTGCGGTAAAAAATTTACCGGCCGCAAGTCGGCGCACACCCCTGGTACACTTATCGGTTTTGACCACACTATCACGCTATGCGACTCTAAAAATAGTGCGGAAGAGGACTGGTTCAAACAAACGCTAGTCGCCCATTTACCAGAAGATTCGTTGCACTTCAGCTTCGGCCCATTTCCGTGCTCGAAAACAAGCGCTGGGAGTTACTCATGCTTCCGTTGTGAGTAGGGATCCGCAACTATTAGTCCTGTGGGCTGACTAGAAATAAAGGAAAACAAGAACATCAAAGCATTCAAAGTTCTTCGAATGTCGAGCACTGTAAAGATCACATCTGATTTTCACCTAAGAAGGAAGCACACACTCAATTACTTCTTATCAGTAGGACAGCTCAGTGCTGTGTTTGTATTCCGCAGTAATTTTTGGAGAACTAGAAGAAGCATTTCGTGCAGCCAGAGGTAACGTCAATTGTAAAAGAGGTGAGGGTGTAATGGTTAAGGGTCAGGACGTCGAGCTTACCACTGCTGCTCAACGGTGGTACGTTCTGGCCTGGGTGGCGCAGGGGTAGATGTATGTACTGCTTCATGGGTGTGACATCACGGGTTCGGTTCCCCTTCTACCTTGCGTTTTTGCACTTTTACCATAATATCGGTTTTCCATAGAGGTTTTCATATCTGAACTAATGGGGCGCGAAGGAGTCGCGGATATATGGATGTACCCACGAAGATCGGAGGGTTTTCTCTACCCACTGATATACCCACGATTTGGCAGGTAAGGTTTATCCTGAATCGTGTCTATGTCCACCCCTATTCCCAGCTTACCCGTCGGTATGCGCGTTGATGAATCCGGGCCCTGCTCTGATAAATGAAAAGCTACCACCCTTCCAAGCGGCAACCCCAAATAACACATAATTGGTAGCTGGTTCTTCAGCGGACGAGAAGCATACGAAGAAGATTATTAGATTTTCAGTTGTTTTTTATGGTACTGGGGAGCCTTAGTCTTCATGAGCGCGGTGCCTGCGTGAAGAATCATTAGAAACACGGAAGAGTTAAGAACAACGCGTCAAACTTGACGAACAACATCCTACTAAAGCGAAATGAGTGCGAAGAGAGGAGAAGAGGAATGTTTCTGGTGAGCACTTACGTAGTGTTCGTTGGTTTTCTCTCCGAGCAGTGAGAAGAAATCTTGTTATAAGGCTATTTGTTAGCGCCGATGCTGTCCCCAGATGTTGTCTCCGGGGAACTGCCTGCCTGCCACGTGTTGTGGTTGTGGTGAGGAAGCGGAATGAGAATGTGACAAACGCTCCGTCAAACGGCGATCTTCTCCGCAGAATTATGGCCGCTGCAAGCGATTGCTTGCGAAGCTCGTCTTCTCGTGACATGAACCATACGCACTGCACACGTCTTCTACGAGGAATCCTGGGAAATGGGACGTCAGGACTACTTTGTGCACTTCAATCGTTTTGAAGACAATGGGCTCGTAACCGGATGACGAATCGACTACAGGGGATATTGTTGACCGAGTAGAAGACGTCACGAGTCTTGTTCACGGAAGGAAATAGACAGAATCGCTCGAAAGGCTTTAGAAGATTGAAAACTGAGAAGATTCCAGAAAACCGAAGCGCAATCCATCTCTACAGAATGTCATCCTTCTGCCCCGATGCCCTTTCCTGATTGGAATACCCTCAATATGAATGAGGGGTTCTTTCACCGTCGGGCACCAACGTCATTTCAAATTCTAATGGGCGCCACCAATCCAAAAAGTGTTTCCGTGCATGCTCTTTCCTGCAGAAAGTAACGGTTTTTCTGTGGCGAGTTCCGAGGAGCAGCAGGAATCCGGCTTTTCAATTTATGGCTGGAGAAGAAGCTATGAAAAACATGAAACTCCAGGAACGTTTCCAATTCTTTTTTCGCGTAAGTTATTATTGGCCAAGAACAGCATTAACGAATCTTTAGAAATGCATTATTGTACGGGAATAGCCCGCTGCGCACAGTATAGATTAGAGCGCCGTTACTTCCCACGTGTTCATTTGACTTCATTTGAACTTACGCTACTGATCCGTTGGCGGGAAACGGAGTATAAATACCCATGTCCGCGCTGCCGGATTCATTCAACTCTCTTCTTTGCCCGTCCGCCGGATCGCCATGGTCTCTGCTGCCGTGGACGAACAGATCAGGTGTTGAACAGGAGGGTGACCAACGGTACATTATTCATTCTGATATACATGAAGGATGTTGAGAGAAGGTTTAAACTGTTGTAACGATGGTTTGTTGCGATCAAAACTCTAGCACCAGGCGAGACTCGAACCCGCACCTCCTGCTAACCGAGCGGAAATGCTCTACGCCGGTACACTATCGGCGCCGTTTGATCGAACGCAACATCCACACATCGTTGGACCATCAGCGCTCACTCGTATATGGGGTTGCATTCGATCAAACAACGCCGGTGGTGTAATGTCATTCCCGCCCAGTCAGCAGGAGGTAGTGCAGGTTCGAGCCCCGCCTGGCGCTAGAGTTTTGATCGCAACAAAACATCGTTATAATAACTTTCAACCTCGATGCCAGCCACTGGAGGCCTAAGGAAACTGGCTTGAAGGTTTATACTGTTTCTGTGGTCTTAGCTTGTTTACTTGGCAGAGGTAATGAACCGACTTTGGCTCCTTTTATAAAAATAAAATAGCTTCTAGAATTTCTCTAAGCGTTTGTCTTGAGCACCACGTTTTGACGTTTTTTGTTTTTTATTTGTTCTATTGGTGTACTAAATCCTATTTGCATGGAACTTTGCCAACCCAACTATTAACGCATCTTTTATCTAAGGTTATGGTAACAAGAAGTGTGGATAAGAATAAAGGTTAAAGGCATTACACAGTCTTTTTAAGGTTGAACCACCCATTCTACATAACATAATAGATAGAGCGCGCGTAGCGTAGTCGAAAGAGGTGCCGGTAGGCACCTGATCAGGGGTGCACATTTATCGGTTAACGTTTTAACGAATTTAACGAATTAACGACATTTTTCGTTAAAATCTGGCTTTGCGACTTAACGGAAATTCTTAGAAATTCAACGGAACTTTTAGCGGACCTTTTTCCTAGTGGGTTTATCACATTTACTCTTAATCTTCGTTAATGTTGCAGATCTCATCTTCTTGTTCCTGAAAAAAAACTATTGAAATGAGCAAGAATATTTTAATGTTTTCATGGATTTGTCTTAGATTTTTGGAAATAATGCGTTTTGTGGGCGTGCGTAGCTCAGTCGGAAGAGGTGTCGGCTGTCGCGTGCACCCGAGATATCAGGTTCTTGGTTCGAATTTCACACCCAATCAAGTCTTCCATCTCTATGAAGTCGGAGAATTGGTAGCCGACTTGTCTGAGAAGGGTAAAGCGCTGACTTGTTCATCGGCTGGCCACCGCAAGTCATTACATGGCCAAATACGCTTTCAGGTCGCCTCCGCGATATCTCGTATAGGTAGAATGCATGGCGCATCTCAAAAACGATTGAGGAACACCGTTCTTTATCCTTATCGTGTATCGCATTTCAGAGCTAGAAATTTCTTGGTCGATCCCCCAAAACGAATCCACAGAGATACTGGGATAACCTCCTCGTAAGATATGCCTTTGCTCACCAGGCGCTGCTTATCCCAGAATACTTTCGCTCGCCACCTGGAAAAGCCGAGACAGATAGAAGGTTTTCGGCTTCTGGACGTATTTTAGACGACTTTAAAAAAACGCTAATAATAAAAATTAGGAAAGCTACTTTCCCTAAACACGTTGACGACATGTCACACCTTTTCGGCAGTGTGGGACCGTGTGACACGATGTCGTGTCACGGTCCCGGCAAAAACAAAAAAGTATCAGGTTTTTCTTTCCCGTATAACAGTCACATGAAATGGTTTCGCAAAGGACTAGGAAGGGCGGGAACTTCGAGTTTTGCCGCCTTGTCGTTGACCAGCCTGAATGATAATTCCATGCCTGTCCTTATTCCACACCCTGTAGCTAATGTTTGCTGAAGGCTTGTTTTTTCTGCATTTGTTTATGCTGAATTTCTTATTTTATGTTGCAGAGCCATGCTCTGAATGAACTTTAGCTGTTGACCTCTTAAAGTTGAAGCGTTTAAGGTTTCATTTGATTTTTTCACTTAAAATAATGGTTTGCAACTACATAATCGTATTTTTTGACAAAATTTAACGATTTACCGGAAATTTAACGAAAACTTTCCGTCAAAAAATTTCGTTAAAAAGTTTAACGCATAGAATTTTGTGTGCACCCTTGCACTTGTTACCAGGTTCGGATTCCCCGCTCAGGCCAACCAGCAGTCTTTCCATCCCTCAGTGAACTGGTACCAGGCTTGTCTGGGAAGTACAAAACACTGGATTGTCTACCAGCCGGCCACCGTGGGTCATTTGTAGGTCAAATAGGCATTCAAATCGCCTCCACGAAGCATACCTACCTACGAAGAATTGCTCAACTTTTGACTATGGCCATTGCTTCAAGGATCGCCTAGAATTGAGTCGCAATATTAGCTTCGGTTCGAAAACGATTGCATCATTAAAAGTGCCACATTCTTTATGGAATAATGGCACTGTGAATCAGAACTACACTGTGCTCACAATGAATTTATGAATTGTGCTGGATATGAGAGAGATGCTATTGACGGTTTCACGTAGACCTTCATCTATTAGGTTGTAACGAATTAAATGGCACTGGCTCGCGCCATTTTTTGGCGCGTCTTTACGCGTTTGATCAAGAACAAACCGTAACATGTGGCATAGCATTTAGAAGCGCAAACTTTGCTCTACCGGAAAGTACCAAATTTTCTATGTAAAGTGGGAAAATTTTAGAGTTTTATTGACTTTTTTGCAGATGGACAAAAGGGTAATCCGAGGCATTTACTTGTATGAATTCAAGCTGGGCACTACAGCTAAGGAGGCGGACGAGAAGATCAACGCCGCGTGTTCCATAATTCGGACGGCGTATCGTTGGTATCAGAAGTTCCGGAATGGAGATGAGAGCTTGGAAGAACATGAAGGTCGTGGGAGGCATAGTGATGTTGATGAGGACAAGCTGAGAGATGTGGTAGAGGAGAATCCACACAAAGGTACCAGGGAGATAGCGAAGGTTCTTGGCGTCAGTCACAACACAGCTGCCCGGCATCTGAAGGAAATCGGAAAGACCAAAAAGCTGGAAAGATGGGTGCCTCACGAGCTGTCTGAGGAGCAAAGAAACCGACGATATGAGATCTCGTCCGCACTGCTTCTACGGACCCATTCCTTGATCGCATCGTAGCCTGTGACGAGAAGTGGATAATGTACGACAACAGGCGACGATCGGCACAGTGGGTGGACAGCGATGAGAGCCGCAAGGTTTTTGCGAAGCCGGAATTGCACCAAAAGAAAGTAATGGTGACAGTATGGTGGTGTTCGCTGGGAATTATTCACCACAGCTTCCTCCCTCCCGGTGAATCCATCAGGGCAGAGAAGTACTGCATTGAAATCGAAGAAATGATGAAAAAGTTGAAGGATATCCGGCCGGCCATGGTAAACCGAAGGCGAGTTCTCCTTCTGCACGGCTCGCCCCCATGTAGCACGAAAGACGTTGCAGAAATTGAATGAGCTGAGCATTGAAACCCTACCACATCCTCCGTTTTCTCCCGACCTCTCCCCAACAGACTACATTTCATCAAGCATCTCGGCGACTTCTTGGTAGGGAAAATATTCAAATACCAACAGGATGCTGAAAGTGCCTTCAAAGATTTCGTCAATTCCAAAACTTCCGATTTTTATGCTACTGGGATAAAAAAGCTTGTTTCACGTTGGCAAAGACGTGTAGAATCAGAAGGTTTTTATTTCGTTTAATAAACTTGCCTACAAGCCGAGATATTAACTGTTTAAATTTGCAGTGGTTCAGTGCCATTTATTTCGTTACAACCTAATATTTGACAGATTATGAAGAAGCCTCCTACGAGTGCACAACTAATGAAAGATCAAAACCTCCAATAGCGCAAGCTCTTATAGTACGACGGCAAAGTTCAACACTCTTCTGTGATGGAAAATTGTTGCGATATCATAAGCCCTCGAATGAACAGAACAGCATTTCAAAAACGGCAACTATTTTCGTATCAGAATAGATCACAACGCTAGGGTATTGGTAGTGTTTTTAGAGGACTCTTTTTAGATACGGATGGAGAGCGAAGGCGTTGGCCGACGGAAGGACATGCTTGGCTGTCAATAGGATTGTGGGCGTCGCTCCATAATGTCGCCGTAATTGGTGTATTCATCCAGACACGCTATCGTGCACTTTTTCGTGGATCTTCCGGTGGGCGCCACATGACCCGAACGTCGTTGTCTTCTCGCCGGCAGACGAGGAGCTCTCGTTGAGGGGTGTGATTAGAATTATTAATTTATTGGCAAATGCCACCTTAAGTGCGCTGAGGTTCTTGGGTCGGATTTCTCACCCAGGCCAACCAACCACCATTCCAGAGTCGGAGAATCCGTATTAGACTTGTCTCAGCCGGATAAAGCGCTGACGTCTTTATCGACTGGCTACCGCAAGCCATTGTATGCCCAACTCAAATCGCCTCCACGGAGTCCGAAAGGGTGAAATGCATGGCGCATCCCAAAGAAGGTTGAGCAATACGTTTTATCCTTTTATCCTTGTTGTGACAGCAACATGTAAGTGTTCTATTCTTCCCAGACGAGACTGGAACCAACCGCTCGATCTCGGTGAGGTGAAAGGCTTTGCTGGCCTGGGCGGAGATTGATATAATTACCAATCGATTTAGAGAGTATGCCACAGCCAGCACTTTTTTCGACTGCGCTCCGATTTGCTTCTATTTAATTCACTCTTTTTATGAAGTTCTGATATAATTTTCAATATGTTATTGCTTTACTGGAAATTAAAATATGGGATGTTGACACTTCAAAAATCTGTCTAGTTCAAAGCATTCACTTTATACACAGTGTGTCTCAAAAAATGTATACACTGTTCAAAAGGCGATGACTTTGCTTACTGTGAGGGTACTAAAAAAGTCAAAAACTCATATGGAAGCATAAGAGAATATACATTTTGGATCTATCCTAGTCCGGGGAGGGCACATAACTAAAAACTAGGCAGCAAAGTAAATTGAAACTTACCGAGCGGCTCCTAGAGAACGAGCTGGAACCTAACAGAAACCGAAAACGAGCGAAAAAACGAAAAAGATAAAAAATCGCCGCGGTTTACAACCGTCTTGGCGGGCAAAGAGCGACGGAATAGAATCATGCCGCGTGCTGACCGCCGGCTGACATGTTATAACCAGGATCTAACATGGTGAGGAGGGAGCTTTGCCGGCTTACAACCGTAACAAATGCAATTTTTTTGTTTTTCTTTGTGACTCATTCTTGTTTAGGTCTCATGTTGTTCTGTAGGAGCCGCTCGGTAAGTCTTGAGTGAATTTGTTACATATAACGCTTTTTAGTTATGTGGCCCCCCGGACTAGGATAGATCCTAAATTTTCTCACATAAGAGCGTTATGGAATGCGCATGCACTCGCCTGAAAGTTAGCATTTTACGATCGATTGATTGCGTTTCGCTTAAATACATGTTATAGTTTTTCACAAAACGGCCATTTTGACTATTTTGTGCTTATTTAAAATTTAAAGTTAAAAAACACACTATGGCTTGTGCAGGATAGTGCAGGATATCCTAAAAAATGCAGGTACTATTTGAAAGGTTCTAACATTGCCGGTATTGAACCTCTTGAAGATGTTTGAAACTAACACAAAAGCATAAAATAATCAGATTTCCGAGGCGTGCAAATAATCAAGATTGCGCCATGCCGTATCCTGAAGCCTTCCATTTCAGACTCGATTGATTTTGCCTAGGCTGAATGCTTGTTACAATCTTGTTACTACTTGACCAGATTAACCTGTGCTTTCTTTAGTGTTTAGAACTTCAAAATCACGTAAAAAACACGTGACATGCGGCTTTATTGATTGCGCAATTTAAATGTGAGCAGGAGCACATTTTCCAAGACGGATTCTGTGGACTGATGAAGCAACATTCAAGCCGAATAGAGAGGCTAGTCGACTCAATTCCGCTACTGGGCGACGGAAAACGTTAAAAGAAGCACAGGTTATTGTGAGCAAGTAGTAGCAAGGCTATAGCAGGCAGTCAGCCCATGCACAAACAATCGAGTCTAAAATGCCAAGGCTTCGGGCGGGGCATGGCGCAACCTTTACCATTTGCGTATTAGAGAGGTTTCACTACAATTTTTGCGTTTGCGTACCAGCCTTAAGCATCTTCAAAGGCTTCACTAGCGGCATTGTTAAAACCTTTCAAATAGTACCAGCATTTCCTAGGATGCGCTGCATTTTCGCAGGCCATACTGTGTTTTTGAATTTTAAAGTTTAAAAGAAGCACAAATTAATCGCAACTGTTACTCTGTGAGGAAACTGTAACAAGTATTCAAGCGGACATAATCAGTCGAGCGTAAAATGCAAAATTTCAAACGAGCGGCTTCCATGCCGCTCTTATGTCGGAAAATTTCTATTTTCTTAAGCTTTCATATGATCTTTTAACCTTTTCAGCACCTTTACAATGAGCAAAGTTATCACCTTTCAGACAGTGAATTTTTCTTGAGACATCCTCTATAAAAACGTTATAGTTGATTAAAGTGCTAAGTTTGAAGAAAGAAAGAAGTCATAAACTACAAGATCAAGAGTCGAACAATCCTTTCGATGGAATGTGTCACAAAGTATATTGAGTTATTGGGAAAGTCCTGCTAGTTTTCGCGCCTTTATAAGGTAAATGTGCACTAAGTGAGCTATAGAGCCTTGTTACCAGTTCAGGTTTTACGTTTATTTATCAGTCAAAACCAGGGCCCGGATTCATGAACGATTTACCGGCGGGTAAGTGCAAAATTTACCCCCACTCCCCACCTACGCGCGATTCATGAACGCGCGGCGGGAAAAATCCGAGGTAAGTGTCGAGGTAAATGCTACCCCGTCAGCGTGTCGGGGAACATTTACCTCCAAGGCGAGGGTTTTGCTCCGCGGCCAACTTCTGACCCAATGCATGCTTCCGTTGGTCTTTAGCCAACTCTATATGTAGTATGACTGCTTGGTTTCGGTGTTAGCTGATGCCAGCGGGCCAGCGGAGGCATGCACATTGGGTCAGAAATTGGCCGCGGAGCAAAACCCTCGCCTTGGACGTCATGAATCAGAAAACGGAGGTAAGTTCGGGGAAAGTGGTGGATAAATGGCCGTCGAGGTAAGTGGGGGTAGAATTTTCCTCCGGCCGCGTTCATGAATCCGGCCCCAGAAGACGAAACTGAAAATGAGTTGACTGCTAGAACCAAAAATGGAGAAAGAAAAAGATAAAAGTTTAGACTCCAGATTGGTTCTCTTCTAGGTTTATTATTAATAGAAAGGTTTGGAGACAAACAAGTTACCAGACAAAAGTAGACTACACATACGAATAGCTAAGCATAGCTATCTTTGAGCTGATGCTGATGGAGCAGTTGCCTGAAAATGTAGCCTTTTTCCATATCGCTGTTGCTGACCAGTTGATAAAATATGGAGCCCACAGATTTCGCAACAATTCGTGTTGACGTCAACTCACCAACCATAAGAAGCAGCAACCGGCTTGTCTGATGGTTCTCACTCTGACGCCACGGGACTTGTTGGGCCGTCGATGGGGCGTTCTTATCTCCGGGACACGGCCCAACAATTGCAAAAGTGGGCGTAACCACCTGCCGAGCTATCAGCACCTTGGTCATCTCGGTCATCCGGTCATCCTCTTTGAGGCAGGACGTAGTCTCGCAGCTCGGCAGGACATTGCGGGAGCTGGGCAGCACATTGCGGGAGCTGGGCAGGACATTCTGCAGATTTCAGCAGGACATTCTGCAGATTTCAGCAGGACATCCTGCCGGAGCTGGGGAGCACATCCTGCTCACTTTGAAGGGATATCCTTCCATGCACCAAGCAGCACGTGCTGCGCAAATACGCGAACCGAACCTGCGCGCACCCTTCAGTACTTGAGCACTCCCCTCACTCGTACTAGTACCTCCACCATTGGTAGTACTCCCACTACTACTCGTGCTCCTAACAGTACTCTCAGCACCAACTCCCACTACTTCTAGTTTTTCCACTATTTTCTACTACTTTAACTTCTGCTCCACCGACCACTTCTCGAACTTATAACTCGATATAACTCGATATAAGTTATAAGTTCGAGAAGTGGTCGGAGGAGCAGAAGTTAAAGTAGTAGAAAATAGTGGAAAAACTAGAAGTAGTGGGAGTTGGTGCTGAGAGTACTGTTAGGAGCACGAGTAGTAGTGGGAGTACTACCAATGGTGGAGGTACTAGTACGAGTGAGGGGAGTGCTCAAGTACTGAAGGGTGCGCGCAGGTTCGGTTTAGCGTTACATTGATGAAAATGCTTCTGTGATAAGAACATGGCGGAGTTATACAAATTTATTTACACCAACTTTACTACATTCGTACAGCAAAGCAAATACTACAACGATTTTAACAAAAATTCAGATCTTCAAAAGTAGAAATATTGCAAAAGTGAGTATCAGGAGCTTCTGTTAGTGTTTGTTGCGGTCGCTACTGCGGCATAGGATCGTCTTCGCCATCCGAATTGGTCGCACTTGTGGTAGGGACCTCTATTTCGAGGTTACAGTGTTTCTGTAAGTATGTTACTTAGAAAAATCAGGCCAGTTGCTTAGCAGGCAGTATAAGCGGCAGTATTATTAATTATACTTACAGGGCGTGGTGTTAGAACGCCATGTTTGACGACGTATTGACGTATGTCGGCCCTTAAACATATACTGCTTAAGTTCATTCAACTGTTTGAGCAATCTGAGTTCAACTGCCCCAACTTACATGGCCCGCGATAGTGCGGTCCTACAGTAGATCGCCCAGTTTGCACGTTGCTTCTTTCGAATCTCGAAGGCTTTTTTCCTTGATTCATTGTTCCTTCCCAATCCCTTCCAGAAGCTGAATTTATAATAAAAGTTCTTATAACTAGTGAGCAGATTCCCTCTAGCTGATTTTACTAGAAAGACTACCTTGTGGGGGATCGCATAATGTCCTCGACATTCAAATCTAGCTCCGCTCCGAGTCCCATACCATCCAAGCAACAGCCTGACGAAAGATGAAGTCGGGTTTCGGATAAGGGGACTCAGGCTTATAACTCAAAGTGATATGATGGTCAAAAACACACCTATGAGGCTGTGGCTGTAGGGCGTGTCCAGCCAATGGCTGGCGCCGACGGGAGGAGCGAGCACTAGTGCAGTACTTGCGCCGTACCTCCGGAGTACCTCGGCTGTACCTGTCGGTTCGGCCAGTCATTTCGCGACAGTGCCGTAACTCGGCAGGACGTCCTGCAATTCCTGCTCCGCCACGCCTCCGCCCCACTGACCAATCGCGATCGAGGGGCGGTCCGGCAGCATATCCTGCCGAGCGACGGCACTTTCGGAAGGGGGCGGAACCTACGGCCCAACAAGTCCCGTGGCGTCAGAGCATCCTTCAAGCCGAATAGCGTCCCTTCCTATGTTTAGAATTGCATCTTCGAACCGACGCCTCCCCGACGGCGTTGGTGCTCAATTCGAGATAAAAATAGAAGGCTTCTCTTCAACTGAAGGCCAACATCTACTTGCCAGTTGAGGAAGTGATAGAGGGATGTCCTGAGCGCTTGGGGGCCATGTGTCCACCACGACTTGGAACGACAGCAACTGCATAGGAAAAACTGCATTTCATGATGCCGCTAATGACCGAAGAACAGACGAATGACGCTGCGTGTTGCTTCAACGTCGAATGCATTCCTGAAACCCCAACGAAGAGATCCACGCTGGGGTGTTCGTTTTTGCCGCTCAGAATGTGTATGTCTGAGACCGTTCCTTCGTTGTAAAATGAATTTGAACAGATAAAGAGAACATTTATGGAAACAAAGTGAACAATTTCTCAAATGTATAGCATAGGTCTGGATATGAAAGGGAATTCTTGACTGCAACGAGACGTTCAGCACAACTTTCAACATGAGAAAATAGGAAATTACAAAAGAAAGTCGCTAAGACGTTGCCGATTACTGCCGAAAATACTGCTAAACCCGTGAGGTAAGTAAAGCCTAAAATATGTAGATTACATGACAATGACACAATGATTTCCCCCAGCTACTACTATGTGGGTACCGTCAAAATAGCGTTACTTTCAGCCCTTAGGCTTCAAAGAACTCCAGAAAGAAACTAAATAGGTGGAAGCGAAAAAAGAGCACATAGATGCTGAATAAGTGCAGACTACTATGTGAAGAGACATCAATGGTCATCAACCTGGGGCCGGATTCATCAACGACTTACGTAACTTTAACGGAGAATTGTAAGCTTATCAAGAGATATGATGAGTGATAAGCCGCGTTAAAAGCTCAGATAACACGGCCTATCGCTCACCATGTCGCTTAATAAGCATACAATTCTCCGTTAAAGTTACGTAAGTCCTTGATGAATCCAGCCCCTGGTGTCGCATTATGCGTTTCGAACTCCACGTCTTCTGCTGAGAGAAAATGGTATACAAACAGCGGGAAAGTCTCTCTAATAGTTCAGTTCACCAAAGTTAAACTAGTATCAAAAAGCAACAGTTCTTTCACATTATATGGACCAGCACACGACATAGGATCCAACGTTAATTTAGATAACTCAAGTCAGTTAATTTTTCTAACCCGGTTGAAAGGATTCCGCGAATAATGGCATCTTTGAGGTACCCCGCATCTTGGGGTGATTCAGAAAAGAGTCGCACCAACAAGAAGGATTTTTGCATGATTCAAATAACTGATTTACCATTTACCCGAAATTCCTATCTGGTAAAAATCACCTCTATCTGACTTGCACTAACACCTGGGGGTTTTTAAAATTCCATTGTGAGCACAATTCATTTAGCCAGGATTTGAAAAAAATGAAAAAAAATTATCCGAATCACCCAAATCGGCATGTTGGGATGATTCGGATAAAAGTTGCTTTAACAAGAAGGATTTTTGGATGATCCAAATGACTGATATACTCTTGGTCCTCACATCATTTATCCGAATCGGACAGGACATCAGGTTTCTGATCAAAATCAGTTACCAGAATTATCCGAAATTTCGATCTAATAAAAATCACCCATACCTGACTTGCACTAACACCTGGGGTTTTAAAAATTCCATTGTTAACAATTTATCTAATCAGAAAAAGAGAAAGAAGAAAGATTCGAAAGAAAAATGTCGAATCCGAGTTATCCAAATCGACGTCGGATCCAATGTCTACTGCACATTATACATTAGATCCGTACGAAAATCTTCGGATAATTGGGTGATTCGGATAACGGCAATTTCGTAGACCCCGGATTTTTGGACGACTCGGGTAACGACGACTTTGTGAGACCCGGATTTTGGATGATTCGGATCGGAATATCTGAATCGGACATCCAAAATGATTCATTCGATACAATGGGTCCGATCGAAAATCTTCGGATGATTGAATGATTCGGATAACGCTAATTTCATAGACATCGGATTTTTGAATAACTCGGATAACGACAAATTTGTGGGGCCCGGATTTTTGGATGATTCGGATACCGACAGTTTCGCGAAGCTCAGGTTTTTTGAATGATTCGGATCAGGATATCCGAAAATAATTCTTTCGGATCCAATGTATGCTGCGCATGTACGCATTCCACACCAGTAATAGGAGCAACTTAAGGAGAACTTCAAGGCTAGCGAAGTAACAAGAAACTGAGCATGACAAGGAGTAAGGCTGCCATCGAACTGCCAGTTGTAGAATTGCACATGAATCCCTTGCAGAAGCAGGTGCTCTTGTACTCGACACCAACCTTATGCGTGAAGTCGGCCGGCGATTGATAGCACCTAAATTAACGTCATTCATTTATCTTCGTTGACAGACAATTTTAAACAAATTTTTATTCTTAAAACTATATGTCGCGAAGACGGGCGGCATTGTGGGATGGGAACGCCCCACCCAATCAGACCGCATTGAACGCGGATGTCATTCAGAGAGGATACAGTCGATACTATGATCGACTGGCATGTGTTCGGTGCTCTGCTTGGTTATTATTGGCTGGCGCGCTCCAACCTACCAATGCTGCCCACCTTCGCGACATGTGCCCTTCCGCCTGCGATCGTAGGATGGAAGCCGCGTCTGAGTGCTATTTCAGTCTCGCCCACCCTCCCCCTTCCTTCACCCCAATGAATTGATTCAATGCCGTCACTTTGAACTTCGAATGCGTTGCTGATTCTGGCTTATAAATGATTTTGCCTTCTTAAGAATTATGAGGGCGTTTGCGCAACATCAAACTATTCGTACCCTAGGGAGACGAAAGCTGCTCCTTGGCCTTGCAGAAAAGCTGAAAAACTAGGCTGAAAACTTTTCGAAAGCCTGAAAGAATTGGTCGCGAACAGGAGGAAACAGAACAAGTTGAACCTCAGATACCATGAAGGATTAAAAATTGGGAAAAAATGGTTTGTAGTCACGGTTAGGCCAATATTTGGCCGTCTTAACGCTGGGTTTAAAAGCCCATTCTTTCAAGGCGATTTGTCAGAGCTGAAAGACGATGTCGGTCTAGGTACTCTCTGATCGCCAGGGGTAAAATTGCGATCTGACGACGTTTTTTAGTGATGCAGCCTCTTCGCACACACTTTTTTGGTCATCGTCGAGCACACTGCTGTGGCTACACGTATTTAGTACCATGGTGTAGTTATGAATAGGAGATTAAGACGAGTTACGAGCTACAAGCCGTCACTCCCGAAGCAGGAAAATGTGGATTCGCGTTGCCATAATCTGCCAGTCTTACAAGGGAAGGGAGCGTATGTCTGAACGGGAGGAGCGAGTCATATAGGAAGAATCCCCATCAATTGGTTTGAAAATGTCCTTATTTTTTGCCAAGTCGCTAAACCAAGGAGTAGGGGCTCACAATAGGATACGGCGCAGCGCGCGTTTGGGGTCTTGTACGCCCGCGATACCTCTGCACCCAGTGTCTCGGAGCGCAGTTGGGTAGAGGGTTAACTCGTGCGAGGGAGGCCAGGGGTTTGGTTCCTGCTGCATTTTTGCATTTCAACTGATTGATTGAGATTTGGAGGATTCTGACGTCTATACAATTTTCAGACGTTTTCTGCGCATTTTTCCAGCTGTACGTTGTGGTATTCAACATGGTGAGAAATGTTCAGCACCAGTGATGCACAGGTACAAAGTGCCTGTGTAGTGAATCGCGGTGTCTTCCTCCATGGTTATGAGCACGCAACCAAAATCCAATTGAAGACGTACCCTTTCCTCCGAAACAAGAGTTCCACCCGAAAACGTTATCATATGCCCACTGCTTGCTTGCCTCTCCACGTCCATCAGTTCATCTTGCGGATGCCAATCTTCCTCTTCTTCTTCCACCACTTCCAGCTGTTCGCTTCGTCAACTTCAAGTTGACGTGCTTCGAAGTCCTTGTGTATGCTGGCCATCAGCTTGATTACTTCCCTCGAAGATCCCTTGTCTGAACGTGGGCCACACTTCAGCGTGAGCAGGTGGATCACCACTCGACGTCGGCGGACGGTGAGTGGTGTTAGGTTCTAGAAGACCTTCAGCAAACCTCTAATTTCCAGGTGACAGGCAGACATGAGGGAAAGAGCGTGTCGATGCCGATTAGCTTAATTTGCGGGATCTGCACACCTCGTATCTCATTTGAACCACCTCCGACGTCACAACGTGGTCTCCTTTGAAAATCCGAGCAGGATGGTTTTTCCCGAGGCCTTTGGTCCATGTACGGAAACAGACTATGAGGAGCTTGTGGCCTTTATACGCTACTCGTAAGGTGCCCAGTGCTGCTTCATGCACTTTACCTGTGTATCACTGGTGTTGAGCATTTATACATCACCATGTTAAACACCACAACGTACAGCTGGAGAAATGCGCAGAAAACGTCTGAAAATGGTATAGACGTCAGAACCTCCCAAATCTCAACCAATCGGATGGAAATAAAATGGAAAAAAGTGCAGCGACGCAGAGGAGCCGAACACCTGACCCCTCTCGCATGAGTCAACCCTCTACCCACCTGCGCTCCGAACCACTGGGTGCAGAAGCATCGCGAGCGTACAACACCCCCAAACGCGTGTTGCGCCGTATCCCATTGTGACCCCCTACTCCTTGGGTTTAGCGACTTGGCAAAAAAATAAACACATTTTCAGATCAATTGAGGGGTGAGGATTCTCCCTATATGACTCGCTCCCCCGTTCAGACATACGCTTCAGACCCTTCCCTTGTTAGATGTCATCATTATTTTTTCTTAAAAAAATCTTTATCCTCAGCATTGCTATAGCTGAGCTGCAGCTAGGTCGGGTTTGACGTCTGGTTGGCAAAAGCCTGCTAAAATAAAAACAGAAATAAAAATAAAAATAAAATCACGTTTCTTGGGGAGAAAAAAAGTGGCGTAGAAATTCCTTTCAGGATGATATACAATTTCCTTTTTCCTCTTTTTAATTGCATCATTGGGTTTCTAGATTTTGGTCAGCTGTGCAAGCAACTTTTAAGTAAGCCACCTTAGAGTTAAGTCAGGCCGATTTCTACCTGTTGTTGTTGTTGTTGTTGTTGCTTCGGTAGTTTAGCACTACATTGCGCTCCTTTTTGGTGGTTGATTAACATTGTATTCTCTTTTTTTAATGTAGTGTGGGCCGACGGTGTATTCAAAATGGCAGGCCGTATTATCAATCATGAGTAAGATGCATGGCGCATCCAAAACAAAGTTCGGTTAAAGCCGGGCGTTATCTCATACTCTTACAAAGTCCGCTGTTCTTACGCTGAAGTTCAGATCACTAGCCGTTACGCTTTTCCATGCAAAACCTCACCGAGTTGGCTCGTAACTCACAGAGAGCATAAACTGAAGCGCAGAAGTCACGAGTCCGTCCGATTCCCCAAAGAGCTATCGCTGCGCCGTGCAATGACTTCAAGAAGAGCTATTCTGGTGACGCCATAGGAAGACAAAACTACGGATAGTGGACTGAGGGAACATAGTAGTGACCGCATGGAAAACATCCCATGCAAAGTACTCAGCATTACTCTTCCGGAGCTCTGCTGCATTATAAGTCGTGCTGCATTTAGAAAGAAAGGTCCAAGAGTGGTCGTAGCGGCAACTTCTCATACAAAATGCTATAAAATTAAGAATTTTTTAAATTCGGGTTTTCAGCCGCTTTTCATGGCGATGGACAAATTCCCTTCCAACTGCATTATGATGCATTCTTTGAAAAAAATATGTCGATGTAACGACAAGAATAAAGATACGAGTAGTATTAATCACGCCACTTCTAGTATGCGCCACGCATTCATTTTCTACAGGTAAAGTAGAGCAATTTGAAAACGTATTCAGTCTATATAGCTGTTCGTGCTACCAGCCGATGAATAAGTCAGCGCTGTATCCTTCCCAGACAAGTCTGGTACCAATTCACCGATCCCGGAGGGATTTAAGGCTTGGTTGGCCTAGGCGGGAAATCCGAACCAGGAACCTGGTATTGGGTTGCACCGTGTCATCGACCCCGGAGGGATGAAAGCCATTCTTGCCTTCGGCGAGTTTCGAACAAAGAATTTCGATTCAATGGGCACACAGTATCCTACTGCGCTACCACATCTCGGTACATCAATGTCAAACGGAAATCGAAGCGCTGCATTTGGTAAAAAAGACACCTTTGTAAGAATAGAGCGCTTTAATGCCAGTTGAGCAACTTTCAGAGCTGGGCATAACAAACTCGAAAACAGAGGCTCGATGTTTGGAGCAAGAACGCATACAATTTTTTGGGTGTAAGACTTTTTAAGCGAATTTTTAACGGAAAATTTTTTACTAAAATTCTGGGAAATCGTTACATTTCGTTTTAAAAACACAATTAGCTACAGGGTGCGTCAAAAGTTCTTGGACTCTTGACGTTCTGGATGTTTCAGGCTCATCATATGGGATGGTGCACTTCGCTCAACCAAACTTTTATGTGGTATTGTTGCCCTACTCTTACCCTCTCACATACCAATTTTTCGTGCCTGAATGTCCTATTGTTCAAGATGGCTGATGCAAATGGTTTACGCATTGCAATGGAGAATCTGCATCTCGAAGAAAAAAATGGTATATGTCGCGTAGGTGAGCAGCATTAGTACATAAGTGGGAACGCCTCAACTAATCAGACCGCATTGAATGGGCATGCCATTCAGACAGGGCATGTACAGTTCGTACCCTGATGGGTTGGAATGTGTTCGGGCTGTGCTCTGCTTGGTTGTTATTGGCTGGCGCGCTCCCACCTACCAATGCTGCTCACCTACGCGACATGTATCAAAAAAACTAACTATAAACCTACCTAGAGAGCATCCTGCAGAGAAAGACATTCTTTCTTGGAAATCTGTGCCTTAAAAAAGCGACTGGACTTATCATCAAGATTCTGCGCCTGCTCATAAGGCTAAAGTGGTACAGAAGTTTCGCGCTGAACAACTTTCCGGACTTCATCTCAGCCGAAGAATGGCTTCCGCTCAGAGCGGATCCTCAATACGATGGACTACACAATCGGGTCTGTATCGAAGAGTAAGGCCTATGCAACATCCCACACGAACACTGCTTCACTTCAAGGAGCCCTGAAGAAAGTTTGGGGAGAGATTGATGAAGACCCTTTGCGTGCCGCCGTGTAAGCGTTCCCCGAGCGATTAAAGGCGTGTATTCGTGCTGAAGGAGGCCATTTCGAAATTTAACCGCTTCTTTATATGTGCCTTCTTAATAGAAATAAATTTTATGAATATCATCTGATTTGCTTTAAAACAGCCGTTTGGGTGGTCAATTACATATGTCCAAGAACTTTTGACGCACCCCGTATCATTTCACATGAATAAATCAGAAAAAACGCTATATGTTCTAACTTCGACAGGTCAGCAACTAAGGTTTAAGAATATAAGACGTAATATCTTGCATTTTTTGCCAAGCACAGAAGCATGAAAGCAATAATCCATATTTAAATTTTTTTGTGTTTTATGAAAGAAGGAGCTGAGCGAAATATGAAAGATATATGAAGACAATTGGGCTGCTCTTCACAGTATGTCAAGGAAAGAGAATCTTAATCTTTCCACGCTTTTCTTCCAGCATTGATTCAGCAGAAGATAGCCATAAAAGCACTACTTTTTTCCGGCATAATTTTCTTCTTTCTCTATCACTTTTTTGTTTGTTCTCTCTTATTTTTTCCTGAGTTTTTTGTTTGTCTTTGTTAAGCCAGTCACCGCTACTCTTTAGTTACCCACTATTGTTCAATGATTGCACACTGGCACGAATAAATGAAAGTAACCTGTTCTCGGTCGGAGGCGGAGAGCTAGCTTGCATAATCGACTCGAAGCAGCCGCGTAGAAAGTTCACCTCAAGACCACCTTAATTGGAACGTTGCTTCACGGTCCTAGAAAGACAATTCTTTTGTTGTTCTGAAGATACTCACCGTCGTCTAGAATCTTCACCGAAGCCCATTTGATGCAATAGCCGTCACATGCCACGGCTGTCTGGTCGGCGTATATTCTCATCGGATCGAAAGTACACGCTAGCGGAGCAATCGGTAACGTTTCAGTGCTGTTAAGTGGCTGAAACTGATAAAACCATCAGGGTTTGATTTCATTGATTAATTCAAACTTCTACAATTGTTTCCGTTCATTTTAACAAATTTTTCTATTAATTTGACGAATAGGATCGATAACCATTATGCTATTAGGGGGGGGGGGGGGGCAAAAGTAATGAGACACCCCATGCCGTGTCCATATATCTCATGGCTGGAGTCTGGTACCGTGCTGATCGTATTTGTATGTTTGTATGCTACTTACTGAAGCCCATCTGAGAAGTTACCATTTCCGCCCTTTCCAGAAGCATGCCAAGACCCCAGCCTGTCTCATGCCGAAACCCCAGTCTGACGAGTCGACCTGTGTCGCGCAAATCTCGCCCAATTCCCAACCCCGAGCAGCCTGGGCCCAATATTCATGCAAGATGAGAAGTATGTCTTCTACCTTAACCCTGCCAAGCAGCGAGTCTGGGTGAGGCCTGGTGACCTGTTACCGACCTTCGTTCGGCGAGATGTTCACGGCGAGAAGCATCTTTGGAGCTTTTGGGTCTGCGCTCATGGATCGGTTTACCGGAGGCTGTTTCCCAAGAGCACCGCGATGAACTCCAGGGCCATGGTGAACGAAATAGAGGAGATGGGCTAGCGACTCGCTCTTATTCATTCGCAGCGCTTCAAGAAGGTTCTCCTCTTCGACAACGCCGCACCCCATCGGGAGCAAGTAACCACGGATAAGCTCGACCAGCTGGGCTACGTTCACATGCCTCACCCACCGTATTCGCTGGACATCTCTCCATGCGACTACCACTACTACTTGAGCCTACAGGACCTCCTAGTCGGAAGGGACACAAGAACCCAAGCAGTCCTTGACAACCATGTCGAGCAGTTGATCAACACCAGGCCCAAGCAGTTCTGGAAGGATGGGATCAGGAAGGTGGCTGAGCGATGGCAGCAAGGTCCTTGCCCTTAATGGCAAATATTAGGTTGTAACGAATTAAATGGCACTGGCTCGCGTCATTTTTGGAGCGTCTTTACGCGTTTGATCAAGAACAAACCGTAACGAGTGGCATATCATTTAGAAGCGCAACCTTTGCTCTACCGGTGAGTACCAAATTTTCTATGTAAAAGTGGGAAAACTTTAGAGTTTTATTGACTTTTTTGCAGATGGACAAAAGGGTAATCCGAGGCATTTACTTGTATGAATTCAAGCTGGGCACTACAGCTAAGGAGGCGGAAGAGAAGATCAACGCCGCATTCGGTCAAGGATGTTCCACAATTCGGACGGCGTATCGTTGGTATCAGAAGTTCCGGAATGGAGATGAGAGCTTGGAAGTACATGAAGGTCGTGGGAGGCATAGTGATGTTGATGAGGACAAGCTGAGAGATGTGGTAGAGGAGGATCCACACAAAGGTACCAGGGAGATAGCGAAGGTTCTTGGCGTCAGTCACAACACAGCTGCCCGGCATCTGAAGGAAATTGGAAAGACCAAAAAGCTGGAAAGATGGGTGCCTCACCAGCTGTCTGAGGAGCAAAGAAACCGACGATATGAGATCTCGTCCGCACTGCTTCTCCGGAACGAAACGGACCCATTCCTTGATCGCATCGTAACCTGTGACGAGAAATGGATAGTGCACGACAACAGGCGACGATCGGCACAGTGGGTGGACAGCGATGAGAGCCCCAAGGTTTTTGCGAAGCCGGAATTGCACCAAAAGAAAGTAATGGTGACAGTATGGTGGTGTTCGCTGGGAATTATTCACCACAGCTTCCAGCCTTCCCGGTGAGTCCATCACGGCAGAGAAGTACTGCATTGAAATTGAAGAAATGATGAAAAAGTTGAAGGATGGCCGGCCTTGGTAAACCGAAGGCGAGTTCTCCTTCTGCACGACAATGCTCGCCCCCATGTAGCACGAATGACGTTGCAGAAATTGAATGAGCTGAGCATTGGAACTCTACCACATCCTCCGTTTTCTCCCGACCTCTCCCCAACAGACTACCATTGCTTCAAGCATCTTGGCGACTTCTTGGTAGGGAAAATATTCAAATACCAACAGGATGCCGAAAGTGCCTTCGAAGATTTCGTCAATTCCAGAACTTCTGATTTTTATGCTACTGGGATAATAAAGCTTGTGTCACGTTGGCAAAGATGTGTAGAATCAGAAGGTTTTTATTTCGATTAATAAGCTTGCCTACAAGCCGAGATATTAACTGTTTAAATTTACAGTGGTTCAGTGCCATTTATTTCGTTACAACCTAATACATTCCTCAGCATCGTTGAGTTGTAATTGAGTTACAGAGAGATAAAGATTTTTTTCATTTTGTCTCATTACTTTTGCCCCCCCCCTAATATAATAGTCGCTCGAGGTTTAAGCAAAGATGGAAACCAATGTATTGGTTGAAAACCAACGCCTGGAGCCTACTTTAGCAATTCCGCGATCAACGGAACTATAGGTGATACAGACAGCATTAGGAACCTGCTCTTTCTTCTATCCTACACAGGTTCAAACTAGAAAAGTTAACCATAAGAAGCCTTCATTCAACCAATGCTGCCAATTTATTTCCATCTAGCTGTAGGAGGTTAAGATCAAATTTTTTAAACTGAACTATAAATAATTCATTTACTAAATAATCCTACTAATATAAAAGCGTTAGTCCTTCTGTCTGTGTGTGTGTGTGTCACAAACCTGTGTAAACTTGCAAAACGTGTTGAACATGTAAAGGAGACTAGCGTGCGCACGGCAAACCTGTGTGAGCCTTTAAAACGTGTTGACCTGCAAAGGAGACGAGTGTTCAGCCATAGTTAACCTGCGACGACCGTGCGTGGCGAGCCGTAGACGTGCCGAACACGTCGGCGGCACAAAACTTCGGCCCTGGGGGTAATCAAGGTCGGTGAACACGAATCTGAAGTAGGCCAATCGATATCGATCGATATTATCGATTTTTGGGATGTCGTTCAAGTGGCGCAAAACTTCGGCTCTGGGGGTAAACAAGGTCGCTGAACACGAATCTGACGTCGGATCAATCGATATCGATCGATATTATCAATTTTTTGAGGATGGCACTCAAGTGGCGCGAAACTTCGGCCCTGGGGTAATCGAGGTCGCTGAACACGAATCTGACGTCGGATCAATCGATCCATCTCGATTAACATAAAGGTCAAAAGGCCTAGGGAAGAATAGGAAACCCGTAGCGGCCATGGTGTCCTATTCTCGGGCCCAGCCAGTCGTAGGCGGCCGCTAGGCCGACGTACCACTGGTAATTTATATAAGCTGAAGACTTCTTACCACAAAAAGAATATACTCTGTTCATTCATGCAACAATCAAAACAATAAAATCGAGAAAGGCTTAATGTTACTCTTAAGCACGTTTTAATAAATAAATTTTTTAAAACATTTCAATCATAAGTAATGTACCTTTAGTCCAGGAATACGGTCCATGTAATACGTCCAGTTAGCGTTGCTCGCGCATGAGAAGCACTCCACTAAAAAGAGGAAAGTTGACGTTGAACGTTGCTTATCCACACCGAACCTTCTTCTGCAGTTTCTGAGACCTTATACAAAAAGTTTTAAAAAGCAAAATTGTGACTTCAGAGAATCCAGATCATATAGACTGCAGCGAGCTTTAACAAAGCCCAATTTCGTTAACTTATCCTTGGCTTTTAGGAACTTTTAAGAATACTCAGCCCGATCCAGTTATGAAAGGTCTCCTAAAAGAAAGGAGTTGGTCTCTCAGAAATGGTGAAGCTCTTCAAAAATCGTGACGAAACACAATTTCTCTCGGGGTTCTACGAACAGACGCTGGTATTTTGCTTCATCTGACATTCCATATCAGAAGCGTCTGCTCGTAGAAGCCCGTGAGGCGGAGTTAGATGCACGTCTGTCTGCCGCGATACGGTAGAATCTGAATTTTTTCTTAGAAATTTTATTATTCCTTCATTTTTTGCTCCTCTGTTAAATCCAATTTATCGTCATATCCCATATCTACTCCATGTTTGGGTTCGAGTACTCCTCATCCCGTTTTCCCATGGATGAAACGCAAAACACACCTTGGATGAAGGATAAAGGGCGGCGTTATTCAATCTCCCTTGGGATGCGCCATGCATTCTACTTCTACGGGATCTCGTGGAAACGATTTGAATGCCTATTTGAACATACATACATACAATGACCTGCAGTGGCCAGCCGATAAACAAGTCAGCGCTTTACCCTTCCCAGACACGTCTGGTACCAATTCACCGACCTCGGAGGGGTGGAAGGCTTAGTTGGCCTAGGCGGGAAATCCGAACCACGAACCTGATGCCGGGTGCAGACGACAGCCGGCGCCTCCACCGACTGCGCTCCACGCGCCCTCAACACACCTTGACGGTAGTCAAATGCCTTTGCTCGTACGGTTTATTCATACAATAATCCTATGAAGGCGGTTTAATTACCCAGGTTTGAGGTTCCCACCGAGTGGTCAAATAAACGTTGGTGAGGAACTGTGGTTCGGTAACCGTGGAATCGTGGTCGATCGAGTTTACTAGTATTCACTGAACGGCCGCAAACAATTAAAGGCGTCAATATAGGCGGCTCAAATCTGCCCAGTAGCGTCAGAAGCAGATCAGTCAGATTTGAGTTATCATTGCCATCACAGCTGCGCATCTACGTCTCTGATAGTAAGAATACAGCACAAACAAATTCTTTTCAAGACTATGATAATTCCAGGGGTACCTCTGTCAATTGCCTTGCCTTTCGAGCTACTAACCAAGGTCAGATTGAATGATCCTCCATTAATCCAGCTCATCTTACATTCACTCATCGTGAATGCTTTTCCTCACCAGTCTTTCATATGGTCTGATGGTGAGGAATATCTCCGAATCGACTTACCTTTCAAGGCTTTTACAACAGTTGAGATCAGCACTGCTGTTTGTAGTAGCTGTGATGATGGATTCATGCTGAAAGTTTAACATTGAACTCTGGAATTTCAAAAGTGACAACGGGAAGCAGTAGAGAGAAAACTAAAGCCGGGTTTTGATTCAATGTAGCAACAAAGGAGGAAAACAAAAAGTGACGAAGCGTTTCTGCGAGCACTGGGATGTTTGCCGCGTTTAGAACATCCTGGTTGAGATACAGGCGTGTATTCACAATTTCATTCCAAGAGGCAAGGCCACAGGAACAAGTTGGCTGTTAGGATAGCTACTCAGATAAATTTTGTATCAACTACTTCCATGAAGTCCAACGTGTTAAGCTCAGAACGGAAAATCAATTGCTAATCAAACATTCGCAGTCATGTTTATAACATTTACTCGATATTTATTTGCTTAAATGTTTATTTATTGTAAACACCTCAATAAGGATGATCCGATGCAATGTTTACAGTAATAAAAGAAAGAGGACTAGACTGAAAACATACAGCGAGAGCATTGAGAAATAGGATTGCAATCAATGGAGCTTAAATACTAACGATTATAGATTCACGCTACAATTTGCCAGTACGGAATTCCTCTTAAATTTTCTAAAATTTTGCACGAACCGTGGTGCTTTTTGTGTGAAAGAAGCTTCAAAACGCATAAGGATAAAGGATAAAGGACGGCGTTATTCAATCCCTCTTGGGGTGCGACACACATTCTACTTTAACGGAATGTCGTGGAGGCGATTTGAATGCTTATTTGAACATACATATATACAATGACTTGCGGTGACCAGCCGATGAACAAGTCAGTGCTTTATCCTTCCCAGACAAGTCTGGTACCAATTCACCGACCCCGGAGGGATTCGCTTCCCCCTACCCCCAAGGCTTTGTTGGCCTGGGCGGGAAATTCGAACCAAGAACCTGGTATCAGGTGCACACGACAGCCAGCGCCTCTTCCGACTGCGCTGCACGCGCCCTAAGACAAGACCTCCAATACACATCACCTGTATCACCTGTCGTCCCGTTGATCATCGACTTGCTCGAGCGGGCGCCAGCAGCGTCTCCATTCGTCCCTGTCGCGTGCCAGAGTGGTCCAATGGATCCTCCTCGCTCGAGGGACACGAAGAGCGTCATATCGGTCGTTCAGGGCTTTCACGAAGAAGTCCGACCAACGCGTTGGTGGGCGTCCTGGTGTTCTTTTGACATCCCGCGGAATCCAGTCTGTGACGGCTCTCGTCCAGCGGGTGTCTGCGAATCGCATTACGTGGCCGGCCCACCTAATTTTCGACGACTTGGCCCATGCGACAGCGTCTCTGATCTTTGAACGTCGGCGAAGCTCGGAACTCCGGAGGCCTTCTCTCACTTGCGTGAGTCGTGTCACTCCGAGCATCGTCCTCTCGATTCCACGCTGCGCAACGCTGATCGCGTGTTCATCCTGCTGTCGTATAGCCCAGGTCTCTGAGGCGTATGTTAGGGCAGGAAGAACGGTAGAGTCGAATAGGTAGGCACGGAGTCGGACGTTCTTCGTCTTCTTCGCGACTTCTTCGACGCTCTTGAAAGCTCCCCAAGCCGCTCGTTTCCTTCTGCTCAGCTCTGGTGCTAGGTCGTTGGCCATGTTGACTTCGCGACCCAGATACACATAGCTGGAGCATTCGGAGATGTTCGTTCCGTTGAGCGAGAATGGGGCATCAGAAACCCATCCGTTCTTCATGAACATCGTCTTCGTAAGATTCAGCTGCAGTCCAACGCTTCCACATACACGATCGAAGTCGGCCAGCATTCGCTCCGCCTGAGTGATGCTCGGTGTTATGAGCACGATGTCGTCAGCGAAGCGAAGATGGTGCAGTTGCCGGCCGTCGACCTTCACTCCCATGTCATCCCATTCTAGTTCGCGCATGACGTTTTCGAGGGTGGCGCTGAAGAGCTTCGGGGATATGGTATCCCCTTGTCGAACCCCTCTCTTCACGTCAATGACGACGTCGTTGTAGAATGGTGAGATCTTGGTCGTGAATCCACTGTACAGCTCTCGAAGGACTCTGATGTACTGAGTAGGAACGCCCTGGGTGAGCAGGGCTTCCATGACCGCTTCAGTCTCGACGGAGTCGAATGCCTTCTTCAGGTCAATGAATGTAAGGCAAAGCGGCAGCTTGTACTCTCGCGACACTTCGATGAGCTTCGTAATGGTGTGTATGTGGTCGATCGTGCTGAATCCTCTCCGAAATCCTGCTTGTTCGCATGGCTGTCCTTCGTCCAGCGTTCTACTAATCCTATTCAGGATGACTCGAGTGAACAGCTTGTAGACTACGGACAGCAGGCAGATCGGGCGATAGTTGCCAATGTCGTGCACGTCTCCCTTCTTGTACAGCAAGACGGTCTTGCTGGTCTTCCACTGAGATGGAACCTTGCATTCGGACAGGTAGCGTGTGAAGAGCCGCGCCAAGGTGTTGATGAGCGCTGGCGGGAGGTTCTTCAGGTGTTCAGCTCTGATCCTGTCAGGACCGGGTGCTGTACGTTTCTTCACCGACGAGATGGCGTGTCGGATCTCGGAAGGGAGAACAGAGGGGATGACGTATCCATCCTGCGGAAGATGGCGTAGGGGCAGGTGGACGTGGCTATCGAAGAGATCGGAGTAGAAGTCGTGGATGACTTTCTCCATGGTCCTTCTGGAAGAGGTGACGGTTCCGTCAGGACGTCGGAGAGCGGTCATCTTGGTCTTGAAGTTGGCGAAGTTCCGGCGGGCATTGCGGATGCTCAGCCCTGCCTCTGCTGCTTCAGCCAACACTTCCGCCCTTCTCTCCTTCAGATCTTCCTTTATCGCCGCTCTGCATAGCTTTGCAAGCTTGGACGTCAGTTGATAGTTGCCTGACGCTCGTGCTGCTCCACGTTGGCGTATCAGCTCGAGAGTTTCCGGAGACAGGCGTCTCTTGGTGGTCTTCATGCTCTCGGCTCCCTTAGCACTATCGTGGAGATGGTGCAGGAAGCGATCGTATTCCTCGTCGACGTTGTCCATGACGGCATCTTCCCAAAGGCCGACAAGAGGGGTGTAGAGAACCCAGTTGATGGTCGTTCTGGGACTCCTCTTCTTGAACTTCGCGGCCTTCTCTCCTTGACGCGAGAAGCGGAACCTCGCGCGAAGGAGGCGGTGGTCCGATCCCGTGTAGAACTTGGGGACAACGGAGACATCGGTCAGGCAATACTTGCGATTGAAGATGATGTGGTCGATCTCCTTGTGGAACTGGCCACCGGGGGATTCCCAGGTCCATCGTAGGGAGGGAGGCTTCTGGAACTGCGAGTTTCCATGCATGGTCTTGGTCGACATGATAAACTCAGACAGCCTTTCACCTTGCTCGTTCCACTCCAAACCGTGGGTTCTGATGTGAAGTTCTTCCAGCGACCTTCGTGGCCCGATCTTGGCATTGAAGTCGCCGACGATCACCTTGTAGAAGGTGTGATCTTCCTTATAGAACTTCTCCAGCTCCACGTAGAAGGCCTCGACGTCTTCGTCGTCGTAGTCGGATGTTGGGGCATACGCGACGAACACAGTCAAGGCTGGCACGGAGCCACATCGCTTCAGTCGCAGACGTCCGATTCGGCTTGTCAGAGACTCGTACGAATCGATGTTCATGGCCAAGTGCGTGTTGACGAGGACACCAACGCCGCCTACTCCCCTGCTGTCGCATGTTCCGAGGAACAGTTCTTCTCCGGAGTCGTAGGCGGCGTGTACAATACACATATGTTGAAGAAATCCTCTTACAACGCGTTCTGATGAATCCTGATCCTGATACTTTCTCCCTTGATACCTTCTTCTGTGCCAAAGGTTGTAGGTGGACGAAGGTACTTTAGGCCTAAACTAATGTTTGTCCATCTACCAACCTCGCTCAGAAGAAGAAAATCTCAGTAAAGCTCATGGTTTTTGGCGAGGTTCCAAGGTGAGAGGACAGGAAGATTTCGCCCTTAACCCTTTAATTTTTGATTTTTAAGCAGAGGTGAACCAGTAATCAAGGAAACAAACAAGCCAGTTTGAACGAAAAAGGGCGAAGAAGAGGAAGATGCCCAGAAATTTTGAGAGAATGACCGAAAAACCTTTAACACTTGGAATGTAACCGAAGCGGAGATGGCGTTGAACATTTCGAAGCAATTGGAAAGTCTTACAAAGGTGCTCCACTGTAAAGTGAACCCGAATGTGGAAAAGCAGTGATCTGCAAGTCTGCAAGCTTGAATCTCAAGAGTCTCTTGGCAGAGGCAAACATAAGAGACCCTTCACAACATGGACTTGCTGAATATCCGAAGGCGGAAACGGTGCTATGCGCTGAGATGAAGGAGGTTGTTGACCTATTTTAGTGAATACAAACGGCTGTCGGGTGACGGTATTCTGCTCCCGTAGAACACGGCGTGGAACACGTTGTGTGTGGAAAGGGCCTGTGCACTATAATGGCATGCCAAAAAGCTTAGTCGTGGTCAAGACGGAATTTCGTCAATCTGTGGACGGATAACTTATCGTTAGATGGGCTGAGCTCGAAATTGTGGAGGCAATCGTGGTAATGCAACAAGAAAACACATGTGGTGAGTTTTGGAGCCCGAAAATTCGTATCCAGACTGAAATTGAAAAGCTTCGGCCCATTTGCTGAAGACGTTGCTTTCTTTTTCTGCCACTATGCTAAGGTGGAAGATACGTACATATCTCCATCTAAGAAGAGTAGAGACGTGGCTCTTGTTTGCGATGCCTGCAGGCATTATTTTTATGAACGCATCTGCAATTCTTCACAATTCGCTGCATTTTCAAGTAGCTTTATATTTAGTTCAGTTAATCCGGGTGTAGGGCGCGTGTAGCGCAGCCGGAGGAGGCGCCGACTGTCGCCTGCACCCGATACCAGGTTCCTGGTTCGGATTTCCCGCCCAGACCAATCAAGCTCTCCATCCCTCCGGGGTCGGTGAATTGGTACCAGACTTGTCTGGGAAGGATAAAGTGCTGACATGTTCATCGGCTGGCCACCGCAAGTCACTCTATGGCCAAATACGCATTCAAATCGCCTCAACGACATCCCGTAGAAGTATAATAGAATGCGTGGCGCATCCCAAAAGGGATTGAGTAACGCCGTCCTTTATCCTCTTAATCCGGGTGTCACACAGTGAGTCCTATGAAGGGTGGGGGTTACCAAATAATACTTTGGCGTGCACTAACCGGTTGTATCTTTGAGCTTTACCATGAGCAATTTTCGGAATTGGCACTCGATCACTGCATTTTTGGCACACAGTGAAGGCTTGGGCTATGAATGGGGATTGTGCAACGAGCGCATGGATTCAGAAGGCGTACCACAGACGTAGAGGAACAGGAGTTCGGATTCAAAAGGCGTGTCGCTTACGTCGTCCACTAACGTGCTATGAAAGTGGGAACGGGTCCGCGTGTATGATTTGTCGTGTTGTGTTGGAGTGGTTGAGAATTACCACTGCCACCGAACAGTAAACAATATCGATCAGCTTACCAATATCGATTGATTTTGTCTAGTTCTCTGCCGATTAGACCCTTCAAAGTTGGAATCACGCGATCCTGTATAACCAGCTAGCAAGCATCTGTCTGTGTATCTGTTGCCTCACAGATACCGAGCCGGAGTTTGACGAATAAATTGCATGAATGCGATGGATGGCGCACAGACTTCACCACAGACGTACCACAGACTAAATAGCCTACTCTACCGCATTTATTTATTTATTTGGACGTGTAAATAAGTACGACACGGAGTGGTTACAGGCAGTGAAAACAAAAATGCAAAAAAAACTTGAATATTACAATGTCATGCATTGCCAACTATAATAGTTAGTTAATTAGGAGGCATACGTCAACGAGGTAGTGAATTAAAGAGAGCTTGTTTTTTTGAGATTCTTAAAAATTTAGAGCCGATCCATTGGGCGGAAAAGAAGACATGGATAGAGCTTTTGACCTTGAAGAAATAGATATTCACTTAACAACCTCTTGTGTTAGAATTTTTCAGTGTGAAGAACTCATAAAATCATATCTTACTATCATACTCCATTGTATATTTTAATTAAACTTTTTACTGTAATAAAGAAAAGAAGCCTAAAAGAGAAAAGGAAGAACTGCTGTGGTCAAAGTGCTTTATTTTCAGGACTTATTATCAAGCCGGACGCGTGTAGTCGGAAGAGGTGCCGGCTGTCGCGTGCATCCGATAGCAGGTTCCTGGTTCGGATTTCGCTAAAGGCCTGTCAAACCTTCCATCCCATAGGGGTCGATGAATTGATACCAGACTTGTCTGTGAAGGATAAAGCGCTGACTTGTTCATCGGCTGGCCACCGCAAGTCATTGTATGGCCAAATGCGCATTCAAATCGCCTTCACGACATCCCGTAGAAGTAGAATGCGTTGCGCATCCCAAAAAGGAATTGAGTAAAGCCGTCCTTTATCCTTTATCCTCACAGTTGGTTAATTTGGAAGGCATCTGTCAACGAGGTAGTGAATTAGGGAGAGCTTGTCTTTTTTGAGAATCTTAAAAATTTAGAGCCGATCTATTGGGTGAAAAAGAAGATATGAATGAAGCTTTTGGCCTTGAAGAAGTAGATTTTCAGCTGACAACCTCTTGTGTCAGAACATTTCAGGTTGTAAAACTCATCAATTCACATCTTACTATCCTATTCTATTGCATACTTTAATTAATCTCTTTACAGTATTAAAAAAAAGTCTAAAAGAGAAAAGGAAGTACTACTGTGGTCAAAGTGTTCTATTATCAAGACGTATTATCAAGCCGGGCGTGTGTAGCGCAGTGTAGCGCAGTCGGAAGAGGTGACGGCTGTCGTGTGCACCCGATACCAGGTTCCTAGTTCGGATTTCGCACCCAGACCAGCCAAGCATTCCATCCCACAAGGGTCGATGAATTGGTACCAGACTTGTCTGTGAAGGATAAAGCGCTGACTTGTTCATCGGCTGGCCACCGCAAGTCATTGTATGGCCAAATGCGCATTCGAATCGCCTTCACGACATCCCGTAGAAATAGAATGCGTGGGGCATCCCAAAAAGGGATTGAGTAAAGCCGTCCTTTATCCTTTATCATTCCCTATCAAGCCAACCAGGTGCCAAATTCATTGACCGCTTACCCTAACGGTGAAAATACCGCCAAACACTCTGATACATAAGAGGTTAATGGATCTGGCCCCAGACGTTTGGAAGCCGGTCCGCTGAACGGGTCGCTGAACGTCTGGTTAGGTTAACGATACCTCGATTACGCAGTAGTCCAAGAAAGGCGGAAGTCAAGAGTGCGAAAGATGGTTAGGACATGTATACAGAGAGGATTCAAAGGCAGTAAACGCAACTAGACACAGCCGATGAATCTGGCCCCAGACGTTTGGAAGCCGGTAGGTCGCTGAACGTCTGGTAAGGCTACCGACACCTCAATTATGTACTATTCCAAGAAAAGCAGACACCCAGTTCAAGAGTTGAGCAACAGAAAATGCTGGTGGTACTGTAGGAATACTCGTCATATACATAGATAAGAATGAATGCAGATAAGATTCACAGGCAGCAAGCGCAACCATAGACAGCCGGTGAGTGTAAGAGGCGTTCGCTGGGTGGAAAACGCATGACCAGCTGTGAGTGCTACGCTGTGAGTACTACGTGTTTGTGCAAGGCATGAGAAAGGCCCCAGATATCAAAGTGGAGAGCAGGAGATAGCGCGAGCCGGCGTCTCACCTGGACTTAACGAGATGAGTCGTCGCTGTGTTTGCGCACGAGATCTGCTGGGCGCCAACGGCGGCGATGGCGACCGCTCGTATCACTTCGCACACACACGAGGTGCTGGTTCCATGAGACATCCGGAGGATATGCCCGAGGAACGAGTCCGAGTGAGAGCGCTGGCCGCTTGTTCCGGACGAGTACCGATGGAAAGGCTAGAGGATAAAGGACGGCGTTACTCAAACTATTTTGGGATGCTCCACACATTCTAGTTTCACGGGATGTCTTGGAGGCAATTAGAAGGCGTATTTGTCCATACGGGCGCGTGTAGCGCAGTCGGAGGAGGCGCCGGCTGTCGCGTGCACCCGATACCAGGTTCCTGGTTCGGATTTCCCGCCCAGGCCAACCAAGCCTTCCATCCCTCCGGGGTCGGTGAATTGGTACCAGACTTGTCTGGGAAGGATAGAGCGCTGACTTGTTCATCGGCTGACCACCGCAAGTCATTGTATGGCCAAACACGCATTCAATTCGCCTCCACGATATCCAGTAGAAGTAGAATGCGTGGCGTATCCCAAAAGGGATTGAATAACGCCGTCCTTTATCCTTATCCTTTTATTTGTCCATAAAATAACTTGCGGTGGCTAGCCGATGAACAATTCAGTGCTTTATCCTTCCTAGACAGGTTTGGTAGCAGTTTCCAGACCACGGAGGGATGGAAGGCTTGGTGTATCGCGTGCACGCGACAAAAGAAGTTCCCTCGACAGCACTTCCACGCACCCAGGCGAATTAATAAATGAGTAGAATGGGCCCCATTTGTAAAGCGCGTGATGTCGACACCTCCTAATAGCTGGACTACACCAGAGAATACTGTAGAAAACTGGAGCAATCAGAATAGGCGCTAAAGTTCGCACATGAGTGCACAAGAGCGAAGTGCAGAAACGGAGTGAACGTCGTCGTTTTGTTTTATTCTCCGCCCTGACTCAGTGTTTGTTCATAAGGGCCAGAGCAGTAACACAGCACACAACTTGAGGGGAAGTTGCCGCCCGGTGTCTCACACCTTGGCGTCGCGCCGCACCACTTTAGCAGGGCAGAGTACCTCTCGCCATCCAGTGCACTTCTTGTTGACGTGTCGACAGTTCTGGTTCAGAGTTGGTGTGAGTGGAGCAGTATGAACTAGTCTGCTTACGGAACGAAAATCTGAAGCAAACTCCTCAGTGTAGCTGCGACACCGTCCTCGCGTTCGATAAAACGCCGAGTTGAATCCTCGAATGCTTTATTAGAATGATTGGGATCATATTCCGACACTAATTTAATGGGATCTATCCTTGTTGGGGGTGCGTGCAGCACAGTCGGAGGAGGCGCCGGCTGTCGAGTGCACCCGGTAACAGATTCCTGGTTCGGATTTCCCGCCAAGGCTAACCAAGCCTTTCATCCCTCCGGGGTCGATGAATTGGTAAGGGACTTGTTAGTGTATTGTTCTTGTTGTAGCCGTTAACCAAAATTGTTACGATCTTCCTTATTCTTACGTTTCGGCGAGTTTCGCCTTCTTCAGAGCCTGGAATAGATAACATCTACAAGATTACCAGCCCAAACATCATTTCATACTACAAGGTACTAGACTTGACGAAAACAGGAACGTGATCCGACACCACGGTTTCAACGGCTGACTTCAGAGGTGGATGCAGAAGCGGACCAGCAACACCCGCAGATGGACGTAGACGTGGGTGAATGAGCTTTGGCCCTGAGACAAACCGACTTAATCAGCCTGTGGATAAGATAGAACAATACACTAACAGTTTAACAACGCCATGCCAAGATTTATCGAAAGTCGAACTTGAGCGGTACCGGACTTGTCTGGCAAGGATAAAACGCTAACTTGTTCATCGGCTGGCCACCGCAGGTCATTGTATAGCCAAATACGCATTCATGTCGCCTCCACAACTTCCCATAGAAGTAGTATGCGTGGCGCATCCCAAAAGAGATTGAGTAACGCCGTCCTTTATCCTTTTATCCTAGTCGGACGGGGCGAGCACTAGATAAATACAGGTGACCAATCAATAATTCAACAAAATTCGACATCTTGTTACCATAGAATAGAACTGCAAATTACAGAATCACTGACTTAATAAATGTTATGCATTGTATCGTAAGGCGGCTGTAGCGCAGTCTGAGGTGGTGACGACTGTCATATGCACCGGATACTAATAGGTCCTTGGTTTGAATTTCCACGGCCAGGTCAAGCAACCCTTATACCCTTGGGGAGGGTGGTGAGTTGGTTAAAAGACTTGTTTGAGAAGGATAAAACGCTGAATTGCTCATAAGTTGGCTACTGCAAGTCATTATGTGGTCAAATACGCATTAAAATAGCCTCCTCGACATCCCGTGGAAGTCGAATGCCTGGCGCATTCCAATAGGGATTGAGCAACGCTTTCTTTGCTCCTATCCTTCATTGTATCATATTCTTGGAACTATGCTCCCCCCAACTACCATGATTGTGGCCCCTTACAACAGTAACAATGAAATTATATATTTTCTCACTACATACTTTCTGATAAGAGTTTTTGGTCTTATCATTTCCTCTTAAGCCACAGCCTCAATAAGTGGATACACAGTTTCATTGAGAAAATGTTTTTTAATGAAAAATAATAATAAGATTTTAGCTGCTGATTATCAATAAGTTTTGATACGGTACTTTCTGATCACCCAGTAGTGATGGAGCGAACGTGCAGGCGCTATTATATTGTATCCTACTATATACTGTACAAGGTATTAGGTCATCATAAAACTTTGTATTCGTTATACCTATATTTCGCCATCATTACTTTGTTGTCATATTTGCTTTTCATTGTTGTAAGGTTGGAAAAAAGTCTCTTCACAATTCGAATTTTTTTACCGTTCTCCTTGTAAACGCACTATCCAAAATTGATAGCTGGTTTCGTAATTCTATCATACTTGTCTACCGTTCGCACGCCGGCACAGGTCAAGACCCTTCTTGTGTTATCTATCGAATCTTCCGGACTCAATGCCGGATTTACCTCATGGCCATTTTCGGCACGGCATTCTTCATGAATTCATTAAAGGATCTACAGCGCGTCAGGCAGCCGACCAAATTAATCATTTATATGGCTTGGGATCTACAACTCATCGCACCTGTTATGAATGGTTCGGAAAGTATTTAGAGGGAGATTATTCACTCGAGGACAAAGCAAGCTCAGGAAGGCCAACTGAACTGGACGACACTGAACTACTTCATCTTCTTCGTACCGATGGTAGGCAGACGACACGTCAACTGGCAGGGAAGCTCGAAGTGTCTCATAGGATAGTGGAAATCCATCTGGTGGGTCTCGGCTTTGCATGGAAATTCGAAGCTCGGATTCCACATGCCCTGTCAGACACTCAGAAAGGTCAACGGCTGTCCATCACTGCTTCTCTTCTGTGGAGATACGAAAGAAAATCGTTTCTGCCGCGGATTGTGACAGGCGATGAGTCCTGGGCTCTGTATGTCAACTTCCGAAGAAGAAGACAATGGGTACAGAAAGGAGAAACCCCCAAGCCTGATCTCAAGCCCAGTATTTGGAGCTTGGATTCCACACGCCCTGTCAGACACTCAGAAAGGTCGACGGCTCTCCATCGCTGCTTCTCTTCTTTCCAGATGCGAAAGAAAATCGTTTCTGCCGCCGATTGTGACAGGCGATGAGTCCTGGGTTCTGTATATCAACTTCCGGAGAAAAAGACAATGGGTACCAAAGGAGAGAACCCTAAGCCTGATCTCAAGCCCAGTGTGTACGAAAGGAAGATTCTCTTAAGTGTTTGGTGGGATATCAGAAGAGTGACTTAGTGGGAAACTCTCAGAAGTGGAGAGACGCTTACTGCTGCTCCATACAGTGGTCAACTTTACAAAGTCGCCGCAGCTCCCCAAGAAAAGAGGCCCGAGAAGTCAAAGGTGACGATCATGCATGACAATGCAAAACCACATGTTGCAAGACTCACAAGAGAAACAATAAAGGAGCTGAGCTGGGAGATAATGCCACATCCACTGTATAGCCCTGATCTCGCCCCCCACCGACCACCATCTCTTCCGCACTCTCAAGCAAGAAATTGGAGAGAAATATTTTGAAACGGATGAAGACCCCAAAAATTGGATTCGGCATTGGTTCGAATCCAGAACTGCAGTCTTCTATGCGAGAGGAATTAGAAAATTACCCAGTCTTTGGAAAAGGGTAGTGCAACAAAATGGAGATTATCTCAATTGATTGTATTGACTTTGTATTTGCGAAGTAATAAATCGTTTAAAAAATGAAGACTTTTCCAACCTAATAAATAGTTGTATAATGTCTTTCTACCAGGAGAGAATATAGATTGATGATGGATATACCCTATCTGATCTTATGGTTAGAATGATTTTGGACTGTGTCCCCTTCCTGAGAATAAATGCAAATAAGAGACAACGAAATTGGGAGCTGCTATAGGGAAAGCGATTACACAGCAGGAAGGAAGAATGCTTTGGCTTTTGAAATAATAAAGGATAGAGGGCGGCGTTATTCAATCCCCCTTGAGATGCGCCACGCATTCTACTTCTACGGGATCTCGTGGAGGCGAGTTAAACGGGTATTTGGCCATATAATGACTTGCGATGGCCAGCCGATGAACAAGTCAGCGCCCTATCCTTCCCAGATAAGTCTGGTACCAATTCACCGACCCCGGAGGGATGGAAGGCCTGGTTGGCCTGGGCGGGAAATCCGAATCAGGAACCTGGTTTCGGATGCACGCGACAGCCAGCGCTTCCTTCGACTGCGCTCCATGCGCCCTTTTAAAATAATATTGATGTAAAGTCAAGATCTTGTTGAGTATCCATTACAAAGCGTTGTAGACGTTATGAGGTCAGTTGTTTATTCTTCGACGCTCATTGGCTCACAAGTGCATCTATTCCGACATCAGTACATTTGATATTCGTTTGTCCTGCTTCGTGGCTTGCTGTACGGTGAACTGCTTGAATGTTACCGTGCGATCAGCAGATACCTTAAAGAAGAGCAGATTCCACAACTATCAGTGAGACATCCTCTGAATCCTTACGCGTCATAGGCGACACGCATTCTGAACCCGATCGCCTTGTTGACGATGACGGTGGGACGTCTTCTGAATCAGTGGCGGCTCGTCGCGCATGCGTCAGAAACAGCCGCATGCGAGCCGTCCAGGGACGGTAATTGTCCTCATGGGGAAACCGTAGGACAGACAGATGCACATATGGGGCCGAATTCATCAACGGCTGACGGAGAATTTAACTGGGAAAAGCCGAAATCGCTAATAGCGCGGCTTATCAAGCGATACGGCGGAACATTTCAGTATGATAACCAGCGCTACGAGAGCCATCATCGACTGGATTCCGCAGGATGTCAAACGAACACCAGGACGCCCACCAATGCGTTGGTCGGACTTCTTTTGAAAGCCCTGAACAAAGGATATGAGGCTCTTCGTGTCCCTCGAGCGAGGAGGATCCATTGGACCACTTTGGCACGCAACAGGGACGAAAGGAGACGCTGCTGGCGCCCGCTCGAGCAAGTCGATGATCAACGGGACAACAGGTGATATAAGTGAACCAGCGCTATCAGGGATTTCGGCTTCGATGAAGGACTATCACAACTTACGATCATTACCGCTCCTTTGTTAACGTAATTGTCCTGGTAGCCAGGAGCGCTGAACAGTGTGATTATTTTACGATCGCTTGAAATCTCGAACCCTTCATCTACCGCCTGAAAGTTGAACTCATTTTCTTGCTTCTTTTATCTGATGTAAAAGAGTAGCGCCACCTGATGTCCACGGACAATCATGAGTATTCCCATTTTCGCGCAGCGGTCGGCTACCACGTCGCTTCCAAACACTACAAGAAAGTTCATCATAACCTAGTTAGACAACCTAGATCGGTGACCTTTCTGAGAACTCATTTTCAATTTAAAACGGAGCCACATAACTCTAAAAAAGTTAGATTTTCTCACCATAAGAACATCCACGTTCAGTATTTGATTTGAAACCAGAGCAACACGGTGATGGATCCGACCAGAGAAGGTCTTCTATTAATCCGGATGGTTCAATAGTTCCCCTAAACCTCGGCGGATTGTGAATGCTAACAGCAAGTTCAACAAACGCTAGAGCTATAAGTAGATTTGTGACTTCATTGTTGTCGCGCCAAATGCAACTTCAAAATTCGCGCCGTCTACCGTATCGTGCAATCTACCGTACCTCGACAACGATCGGTATAATTTTGGACCGGAAATGGACCGAATACGCGGTGCTGCCGCCCGTCGCTCCTCCTCTCCGACAGTCTCTTTAAAAGGACTCCGGGGGTCGAGCCTTCTAGCCCCTCGCCCGCCTGGCCCGCCCACCCCCAACCCCCTGGGCTTGCTTGAGAGTCCAGTGGCTGCCCCACGAGACAGTGGAGACGCAGACATTTGCCACGCCTCTGTTTAAAGGGCGGAGGTAGAACGCCACTCGGCCCACGGATCCCGCTCCTCAGTTCGAGAATCCCCTCAACAGGACTCCCGAATCCCGCTCTTCATCTCCAAGAGCCCCGTAGACAGGACGCCCGAATCTGCTCCTTCTTTCCGAGTGCTTCCTCGTCGAGATTCCACGAATACCGCTCCTCGTTCCCTCCTACTACCTTTCCTGATTTGTGTCGACTCAACCTGGGGCATCTAGTGTTTGTTTAGGTAACTAAATAGGAACCGTTCATTTCATGTTATCCTACTATATATATATATATATATATATATATATATATATAGGAGTAAGCGCGTGTGCGTGTGTGCGGGCGGGCGGGCGTGCGTGCGTGCGTGTGTGTGTGTGTGTGTGTGTGTGTGTGTGTGTGTGTGTGTGTGTGTGTGTGTGTGTGTGTGTGTGTGTGTGTGTGTGTGTGTGTGTGTGTGTGTGTGTGTGTGTGTGTGTGTGTGTGTGTGTGTGTGTGTGTGTGTGTGTGTGTGTGTGTGTGTGTGTGTGTGTGTGTGTGTGTGTGTGTGTGTGTGTGTGTGTGTGTGTGTGTGTGTGTGTGTGTGTGTGTGTGTGTGTGTGTGTGTGTGTGTGTGTGTGTGTGTGTGTGTGTGTGTGTGTGTGTGTGTGTGTGTGTGTGTGTGTGTGTGTGTGTGTGTGTGTGTGTGTGTGTGTGTGTGTGTGTGTGTGTGTGTGTGTGTGTGTGTGTGTGTGTGTGTGTGTGTGTGTGTGTGTGTGTGTGTGTGTGTGTGTGTGTGTGTGTGTGTGTGTGTGTGTGTGTGTGTGTGTGTGTGTGTGTGTGTGTGTGTGTGTGTGTGTGTGCCCGTCACAACTGAAGTGGGGAAGGCCGTATTGGGAATACTCGACGATTGATGGCGTTCAAACGGTCGGAAACTTCAGCCTTGCGGGTAATATAGGTCGCTGAACACGAATCTATGTTCGTTTTAAGGTATCGATTGTCATCAATCGATATTGATCAAATTATCGATTTTCTGTGGATGTCGTTAATTTTTTCGCTTTTTTCTAACTTGCTCCAAATGACGTAGTTAAGATGTTCTTCCTGAGGAAACCATAACACAAGTGGCAGCTACAATTGACGATAAGAAGTTATTACCACGGCGAAGCCGTTGAAAAGCAAACAGTGCGGCCGAGAGGCTGCGGCTGGTTAACTGATAACATTGTTAACAACATCAATGTCGGGAAGGTAAAGCAAAACTAGAGAGAGAGAACTGCCTCCTCTGCGAAAATTGTTGTCTGAAATATTGACAGACTTTTTCAGTTTCCGAATATCGTCAATTGATTGCAGCTTTGGGGACAGGCCACCATGTAGACAGAGAATTTTCTCACATAGCAGCGCAGCAAGCGGAAGCTGCCTGAAACAATCCAGTGTCACTATGTGAAAACAATTGCGGAACGAACGATAGAGTAACGTACGAATATACGCGGGCAATTGCATCCAAAAGACTGTCGCACTCGTTCCCTTTCGGGTACCTTTGTCGCAAGTCGGAGTAAAAGCCGTATGCTCTAGAAATGAAGTTGTTCTTCAGCCACAGAAAGCAGATGGCATATTTGCAAAATATTTGCCAATTCTTTAACACATTTCCTTAAGCCTGGAGCGGCTGGAATAGAGGCTATATGTGGTTACAGGATGTTTTGTTGCGATCAAAATTCTTGCGCCAGGCGGAACTCGAACCCGCATCTTCAGCTTTCCGGGCAGCGATGTTCGCCGCACACCACCGGCGCTATTTGACCGCATGTAACATCCGCGATATCCGGTGGTGTAAGGCGAACATTGCTGCCCGGAAAGCAAAAGATGCGGGTTCGAGTCCCGCCTGGCGCAAGAGTTTTGATCGCGACAAAACATCCTGTAGCAACATATTTGCCAATTATTTGTATATTTACAAAGCATCTATGTTGGACTATAGAATGGCGTTTTCAGTTCAATTTTGTGCACAATTCTATGCCTATTTACATTCATGGTTGGTTGTAAACAAATAAATAAGTGGTTTATTCAAAATTTAAACTCCTAAAAATGTTTGTGGCTGGCCAAAAAATCACCGCGCTTAGACTTCGGTCCAATACATTAAAAGATAGAAAGATGATCGACGACTCACTTGTTAACGGACTTAATTTCGTGATTACCGCGCAGAAGAAATATTTGACGAGGAAACTGTATTTGGAGTGCTAGCACCAAAACCAGCACCTCAAGCGAGTTTCTGAAGAAACCGATCATTTAATAAAAGAAATCTGAGTCAACGTAAAGAACGCGAGCCATCTTACTTTCCACGATCCACGTAGTCTCCTAGAAAAAGATAACGCGTGTCGAAAGGCCATCCACATGTCTAAATGAGACGTGTATAATACTCGCAATACTGCGATAGAATGGAGTTTTGCCTAACTAGAATAGGGTTTCGACCTTCCATGGAACGTCAAGTTGAGACCAGGATCGTTAGAAAGAGCTCGAAATGCTGATCACGAATATGGGTGTAAAAATTGCAAAATGCAACTCCTGAACGAGTGCGAGACCTTTCGAAGCCGGGTGGCCTGATCACTGGCTGGCCGTCCCGAAGATAAGATTTGGACTCTATTTGTGCAAAATAGTAAATGTCACCATGGCAGTTTTTTAACTTCAAGCATTTTTACAAACGTGTATGATAGTTTTACCGGCTGTTTAATCAAACACGTGTTATAATTTAGATAAAAGATCATTTCGAAGATAAATCATGATGTGCAAAAAGCCGGCGGCAATGAGGATCAAACCAATGACGTTACACGTAACGAGCGAAACCACTACCTCTACGCCACCGCCGGAGTTCTTACAGAGCCCCCATCGTTCTTGCGCCAGCTGTGTCGCAAGCCAGTCAGCGGTCAGGCCTCCCAACTTCAGCAGGCCATAACTCGCTCAGGAATTTCGTTTTGCAATTTTATCATATTCGTGATCAGCATTTCGTGCTCTTTCTAATGATCCTGGTGCCATCTTGAAGTTCCATGGGAGGTCGAAACCCTTCCGTAATAAGAGCCTATGCTTGCTCAAGAAGCGACATCATTGCTGTTTGTTAAGTGAGTGAAAAACGAAGGAACAGAGTACCCAGCAGCGAAATTATTTATGGCTACCTTGATTTATATTGTATGAAACTTGAAACAATATAATACTGACAAGCCAGAATAAGTGAGCAACAAGTTTGCAGTAAAACCTTCTAGAACCATACAGCACCGGACCTGCAGCTCTGTCCAACAAGCACAAGCTGCTCGCGAGAGGAAAAGCGGTGTGTTTTTGCGCCAAAACGCGCCGTTTTCAGCAGCGCCCGCTTCGGGCCTGTTCATACTTCGCGACAAGAGCGACTCGTCGTCCGCGCAAAATATGCACATCGATTAAAACCGAGCGCGCGCCGCCAAAAAGTGTTCATACTCGAGTGCCGGCGTTGTCGCTCCAGCCGCTCTTGTCGCTCTAGTCGCTGCTGTCGCCTGTTCATACTTCCGCGCGCTGCGCTTGTCGCTGCTGTCACGAAGTATGAACAGGCCCTTCGCTCCGTAAGAGAAGCACGATAGGGCGCGGTTCCCTCAACTTCTTACCATTGCGCTTATTTACATATTAGTTAGTCGCCCACTTGCTAGTTGCGTAGAATATGATGATTTGCCTACTTTATTGAACTAACTATCGCCATGTCGCAATGTATAACGGAATAACGTTTTCAGCCTGCTTTTCGTTAATTTGTGTTTCTAATGAACGGATGGAATGCAGGTATGTAGCTGGAGGTGTTCTACCCACCCCTTAAACTCCATGGCCAAATTTTGGCCGCGAGCTACAGCTGGCCCATCAACCGTGTACTCTAAAGTAGCTAATTAGTTAGCTTAAAATGTCGATAAAGTGTCTGATAAAAAGCCAGTGTTTCAACGGTATTCTCCAAATATCCATTTAAAATGCTTACTACTGATGTGTACACCCAGAAAACACAGCTCAATCAAATCAGTTTGACTTGCGCCGCATGTTATTTTTCGACCTTCTCAGTTTTCTTATTACAGTTTTATGTTCTGACGAAATCTTAGTGCTGTGGTGGACTGCGCCAAATAAAGCGCAATGCAGGGGGCGTAAAAAGTATTGACGCACTAAACGTAATCGTTAGAAATAACAAAACATCATAAAATTTAATAAGTTTACATAAAAACTCAACAATGATGATCTAGCGAACAGAATAGCATCACTTGTGTTTTATAAGGGCTTCTTTGCTGCGAGTGAAGGGGCGAAGACGCCGAGGAAAGTCATCGACAGGGTGCTGCAAGTAGTCCGCGTCGATTTCGTTCCATGCTTTGACCTTCAGTGGCTTGATAGTTTTGTGCATTCAACTTGCAAGAGTGTTACATGCTCTTCAAAGACCTCCAAAGTGCTAATTCTAGCGGAAGGCTCGCTGCAAGGGAGGCGCATCCGGCCAGTATCATGGTTCGGGCATTCATCACAGGCGCCTCTCGTTTTCGTGGATACTGAAGTGAAGATAGATCAGTAGAACTATCTGTATTGATGTTCTAAAGAAACAACTGGTTCCTTGGCTCGAATCCCACCTTGAGAGTATGCCGTATGTCTTCCAGCAGCACTAGAATCCTGCGCAGAGTCGACGATTGTCCAGGACTGGTACCGCGCCAATTTGACGGAGTTCATTTCGGCAGAGGAATAACCTCTGTATAGAGCGGATTTGGATCCGCTGAACTACTCTATATAGAAGGTTTTGGAGAACAATGCTTGCGCTACTTCCCACAGAAGCATGAACTCAGTAAAGGATGATCTGGTCAAACCATAGAACGAAATCGAAGTGGACTACTTGCGATGCACTGGCGATGCCTTTCCTCGGCGTCTTCGCCCCTGCACTCGCAGTAAGGAAGCCCATACAAAATAAAAGTGATGCCATTTGTTCGCTAGATCATTGTTGACATTTTGTGTATAAACTTATTAAATTTTGTAATGTGTTGTTATTTCTAACGTTTACGTTTAGTGCGTCAATAATTTTTACGCACCCTGTATGCTGTCCTACCGTAAGCCCACATTGAAGATATCCACGCTGGCGTGTCTCTTTTAAAGACGCACTAGGGCGGCGGCGCGCTGGTCCTGACGCGATGGGCGTGCGGTCGCGCGCCCCACGCACAATTGACAATTTCCAGGTAATCGTCGTACTATTTCCTCTGCCGCCTACATAAACGGTCAATCCTGCCATTGAGCGAGCTCGTTCCTAGCCGCGCCTGTCTACTTACACCTCCAACGACGAGTTCTACAATCGTGCAGAAGTGTGGTCCTCAACGGGACGGACAACAGCGCAGGATCGAGCGGTAATCGTATTGTTGAGTACGACCACTGCTCTCTGGAACTCAGAATCTAGAGTACGAGCTGCGGCTTGCGCTTGGAGACACCTGTAGGAAATTGGGCGTGGCTCAGCCTTCTAACTCGGTTATATATTCCGTGGCGTTATAGATAAGGTTGCGAATGATCAATTGAGAAGATTGGCAGAGGCGTCAGAGTGTTGTTTAGCTTATCTGCATCACGCGAGGGACGCGGAGCTGGGGTGAGGCGCAGGGCTAGCACGGAGCGCTCAGATATATAAGTTTTTCCCTATTGGTGTAAGGTGTGGTTCCAATTGATACAAATGGCCTACATTACCCTGAACCATTACCCCTCGCAGCGGCATGAGCTCTCTTTCCTCACCTAGGTGTACCAATGCGTATAATACGTCACTTTAATGCGAACGAAAACTTTATCCTTCACAGTTATTTGTTAGTTTTGGATTCGTATATAATATTAGGACCTTCTACCACAGTATTTTTTCCACCCTAAACTTAAATCTAGAGTAGCAAGAGGACGTGGTATTTTTGTAAGATGGCAAGTTGCAATGATGATTAACTATTTTCTTACTTCAAAAATGTGAAGCAAGTCACCATATTGACCGTGAATGTCGCCTACAATCACTATTGGTGATGAGATCTCGAGTAGAGTAGGCTGTCGCTCCAGAGAAACCTTAACATGCACTAGTTTCCAACAAGTTGGTGTACAAAAAGTGAACGACTCCGCCACTCGAAGTTGTGAATCGTTCTTTGGTGCAGGTCTATTGGGACGGGGAAGATCCACCTGATACTCTCATTTGAATCAAAAATCCCTGCGACACTTTTGCGTCAGCACGCTGCGTCAATATATCACGTCCTTCATGCGTCTCCTAGCATGGCTGTACTTATGTTGCAGGTTCAATCCCAATGGGGGGGGGCACTCCATAATCGCTTGTAAAGCACACCTAATTGAGGAAAACACACGCAGCATAACATATGAACGAGCTTACCTGATGCACTCCCCAAGAAATAGCGGCTCCCATCGCTGGAATATTGAAAAAATTAGTTGCAAAAACATGAAGAGGGTCCAGCAGCTCCGCACATAATCAACGTTTTCAAATTCCCCCGCACCAAATGCGTGCGTGTCGACTCAGTCAACCTGTGGAAACACATAGAGTGACGTCTTCGGGCAGTACGCATCACCCGACGGCCTTTTTTTGCATGTTGTTCGCGTTGTCGCTTTTCGTCGTCTGTTTCGTAGCGATTTTTTTAAATTTCAGGTTTGGATGGATGGTTTCCAGGGGAGGCAAGTTTGCTGATGTATGTGTTGCAGTGTTTATGGCTAAACTGCCATCTGCAAGCGATTATGGAGTGGCCCCTCCATTGGGGTTGAACCATGTTGGATGTTTTCTTACTTCTGCAATAACTTAGGTGATGAAATCAGGTGACCCCCTCACCACTAGACCTGCGCCCGTTTGTTTTCCAACTTACCTCTGCTTGATGAAGCAGATCAAACAGAAAAGATGAAGAGTATTGATGCTCTACAGGACCACGAGCGAAATGGTCACGAATAACTTGAAGGAGGTTCATCTTTCACTAAAGAAGTAACGCAGAATTAGCATAGGACTGGGTAACCGACTAACAAAATTTTCCACCATGACCACAATCGTTTTTCAAACAATGGCAGTGAAACCTGCATCAGCCAACTATGCAAGAGAATCCTAGATTGCACGCATAGGTCCCACCTGCTTGAGAAGATTAGGTTTACGGAAACAACCGTTGCTGGAATACAAATCTAAGCAATGAACATTGCTCGGCTTTCCTACTCAATCGCCGGCTATGCTGATTACCCTCTTATCCCTCATTCCCATTAAAGTGAGGTTCAGTGCTCTGTCGCGAGGAGTCGTTCGGAGTGAAAGGTCTTCATGTTGGTTTGACGAGCCCATATTTCGCGTTCAAGGCTACTCTGAGACCACCACTCCTAGTCGGAAGGGGGCATGCGGCTTTTTATCTCTTCATCACTTCCCTTTAATTTGTCCCAGAGCTTCAGCTACCTCAAATGATGCCATGACACTCACTCAGGAAATGTGGTGTCGTTTCTTCGAATGCTGGACACTTTTGTCAGCTTAGCGCAGCCAGCTCGGAGGGTCGCTATGTAGGACAGCTCATGCAACGTTTTGTGTTCTATGAAACTTGAAATTTTAGGCAGCACTGGTTTGTTCTGGTCCTGTGGTGGACTGAGCTAGGCCATTTCCGACATAAATGATAATGCTCGTGCCAAGACAGACAACCGGTGAGTACAAGGTGATCCCAAGAGCCTAAGTACCGGAGCGTCTTTTGAATAGACGCCGCAAAAACCGCAATTTTGCGGTTTTGATATACCTCGCCTATTCTTTATTCATTTCAAAAACTAACGATATATTTGAGCTTAGGTGCTCGAGCTCTATCGTATGGTAAACATTGTTTATATGGAGCCATGAAAATATTCGAAATTGAGAACTTGCGCTCCATTGCGAGGGGCGGTCGCGAACGAGTTGTCGGTCACAAGCCGTCGAAAACCGTTGCGTGCTTAAAATTCCTCCTCCAATTTGAGGTTTTTTGAGAAACGTTGGTACCGTTCGATTCGTCTCTTCGAGATCTACACAAACATGCATACAACTTCGCCAGACGTTTTCGCAGTGGATGGTCAAAAATGATTGGAGCAGACCATTTGCCCCCCCCCCCCCCGAACGCCGAGCCTGTTCGGTCGATGACGTCATCGTCCGGGCAGGCTCAGCAAAGAGCGCCCTCCTCCTCGAGGGAAATTGTAAAAAAAAACAGTTTTCCCGAAATTGACCTAGATTGATACCGTTCGATAGAGCCTTTCAAGCTAAACAGAATGGTATCATCGCGTGTGCCAAAAACTCAAATGTGGGGGAGTAAGAACGGAAGAAACTTCACCGCTGCCCTCCGCAGCTCTAAAATGACAGCTGGGACTAAGGCAGGTTAGGCAGCCGGAGAGTTATGGGCGTTTAATCGCAAAGCACCTTAACTGATTTGCTAGCCTACGCATTCGTAGGCCACTAGCTGATCGCGTTTTCCTACAGCGGTCGATTGAAATCGGAAAAATCGTGTCATACAAGGTTTACCTGCATTTCGCACCGCTGTAACTTTTTTCAGACATAAGCTACGTCGCTGCGTTTCAGCGCACTTACTGAACCTTATACTGCTTACAAAATCTACTAGTTGCAGCTTGAAAGATTTAAACGTGACAGAGTTATTGCGCCCAGAACGCGCGGTGCAATTTGCGAGCTGCCGCGCCTACTCGACTGATAGGTTCGATCCTACATATTTTGCCGGGACAGAGTACATCGATTCCTGAGTAGGGCGGCTGGGAATTTTTTATAAAACTCCTCAAACACTCACTCTACAAGCTGTTCCCCCCCCCTCGATTGATGGGTTCGATCCTATATGCATTGTGCACGGCGCACTCTCAGAGGATTCATGGCATGACAGAACACTTTACGCTATGCTTGAGATACTCGGAGAACATGCAGGTCCTGGAATGTAAGCTTCTCCAACCGCAAAAGGTCTGCTCCAATCATTTTTGACCACCCACTGCGGAAACGCGGACGTCTGGCGAAGTTGTATGCATGTTTGTGTAGATCTCGAAGAAACGAATCGAGTGTTACCAACCGTTTCTCATAAAAAAAAACTCAAATTGAAGGAATGGTGAGCACGCAACGATTTTCGACGGCCGGCTTGCGGCCGACAACTCGTCCGCGGCCGCTCCTGAAGCGCAAGTTTTCAATTTCGAATATTTTCATAAACTCTACTCCAGTAGTATCTGCATGTAAGTTGTCGCTGCCACGAACAATCGAGGTAGCAGTAACAGAAGGTAAAGGCTCTATTTCTATCCACATACTACGAGATTGCACAGCTGTGGTGATGCATGGCCTAGTTGTAGATATGATTTATGTTGGCAGTAGCAGATCCGATACCCGGTTGACCGTTGTGCTAGAATCTTGTAAGTTTCCAAAACTAGAAATCACCTTATCACCTGTCGTCCCGTTGATCATCGACTTGCTCGAGCGGGCGCCAGCAGCGTCTCCATTCGTCCCTGTCGCGTGCCAGAGTGGTCCAATGGATCCTCCTCGCTCGAGGGACACGAAGAGCGTCATATCGGTCGTTCAGGGCTTTCACGAAGAAGTCCGACCAACGCGTTGGTGGGCGTCCTGGTGTTCTTTTGACATCCCGCGGAATCCAGTCTGTGACGGCTCTCGTCCAGCGGGTGTCTGCGAATCGCATTACGTGGCCGGCCCACCTAATTTTCGACGACTTGGCCCATGCGACAGCGTCTCTGATCTTCGAACGTCGGCGAAGCTCGGAACTCCGGAGGCCTTCTCTCACTTGCGTGAGTCGTGTCACTCCGAGCATCGTCCTCTCGATTCCACGCTGCGCGACGCTGATCGCGTGTTCATCCTGCTTTCGTATAGCCCAGGTCTCTGAGGCGTATGTTAGGGCAGGAAGAACAGTGGAGTCGAATAGGTGGGCACGGAGTCGGACGTTCTTCGTTTTCTTCACGACTTCTTCGACGCTCTTGAAAGCTCCCCAAGCCGCTCGTTTCCTCCTGCTCAGCTCTGGTGCTAGGTCGTTGGCCATGTTGACTTCGCGACCCAGATACACATAGCTGGAGCATTCGGAGATGTTCGTTCCGTTGAGCGAGAATGGGGCATCAGAAACCCATCCGTTCTTCATGAACATCGTCTTCGTAAGATTCAGCTGCAGTCCAACGCTTCCACATACACGATCGAAGTCGGCCAGCATTCGCTCCGCCTGAGTGATGCTCGGTGTTATGAGCACGATGTCGTCAGCGAAGCGAAGATGGTGCAGTTGCCGGCCGTCGACCTTCACTCCCATTTCATCCCATTCTAGTTCGCGCATGACGTTTTCGAGGGTGGCGCTGAAGAGCTTCGGGGATATGGTATCCCCTTGTCGAACCCCTCTCTTCACGTCAATGACGACGTCGTTGTAGAATGGTGAGATCTTGGTCGTGAATCCACTGTACAGCTCTCGAAGGACTCTGGTGTACTGAGTAGGAACGCCCTGGGTGAGCAGGGCTTCCATAACCGCTTCAGTCTCGACGGAGTCGAATGCCTTCTTCAGGTCGATGAACGTAAGGCAAAGCGGCAGCTTGTACTCTCGCGACACTTCGATGAGCTTCGTAATGGTGTGTATGTGGTCGATCAAAACTAGAAAAGCGAAACTTATTTTGCGGATTGAGATTCGGAGCTATCTGCGTTCTACATAATCGCGATGCCCATTTTTATTGGTTAAGGGTAAATTTTATTTGTTTAGCCCTTTAGGGGTCGTTTAGTATGCGCGCGACGCGCGACGCGATGCATTTGTAGTTGCCAAATTGTTCGAGCGACGCGATTGATCAATTCGGCCACTACACATGGCATCGCGTCGCGCGTCGCGTGTATACTAAACAAGGCCTTACCAGGATGCTATCTCAACGGTAGGTCGGAACGGCGCAAGTGTTGTATATGGGCAGAACCGCCTCTCCCTGGGAAGTAACAAACTGCAGGTATCTCAACCCCAATACAACTCTGCGCAGAGTTAGGGGCGACGGAAGTCGGTGTTGGCGCACTGTTGATTCACGTGCTCCACAGCTGACGGGCGCGCGCGAGATGAGGGCTCGTATCGCGGATCACCGCAGTGCACAGGAGGCGTAATAGGGAAGCGCTCGGGCTCGTGTTCGAGGGGGCGAGGGTTTGGATCCGGCGGGCTGCGTTTGTTTTGCACTTTTTCAAAATCCATGTTTATCATATAGGTAATCCACCTAGGGTTCTATAGTGTGTTATAGAGCATGTTTACATATAACATATGCTTCAAACTACAGATTAGCTAAAATGTTTACTTATGTGTGTCACTTGTTTGAAGCATATTTTGTGTGACCGTAGTTATGTAACGATAGATGTTTTGTGGCACTGGTTGAAAGTTCTGACTCCACCGTCAAGACTTCGGTCAAAAAAATTTCCGCTGAAACATTGTCTAAGTGGTTATTTGGGGTGCTGATCACGAATCTGACATCCGTTTTTCATGACTCGGTCGGAGGCCACCCATACCGTTAACAAGGGTGGTCCAGGCAGGGTCACCGATTTCGCTGAAACTTCGTCTAGGGGGGGGGGGGTTATTTGGGGTGCTGATCACGTATCTGACATCCGTTTTTCACGATTCTGTCTCTACCTTCCGTCACCGGCAGAAATTTCAAGAATGTAATCCTGTGCCTTCCTGTATCTATATTATTCAGCCGAATCGTGAAGAACGCATATTAGATTCGTGGTCAGCACCCCAAATAACCCCGCTAGGCGAAGTTTCAGGGAAATCGGTGATCCTGCCTGGACCACCCTTGTTAACGGTATGGGTGGCCTCCGACCGAGTCGTGAAAAACGGATGTCAGATTCGTGATCAGCACCACAAATAACCTCCCCCCAGGCGAAGTTTCAGGGAAATCGGCGACACTGCCTGGACCACCCTTGCTAACGGTATGGGTGGTATGTTATATGTAAACATGCCCTATAACACACTATAGTACCCCTAGGTGGATTATCTATATGATAGACATGGATTTTGAAAAAGTGCAAAACACACGCAGCGCGCGGGATCCAAACCCCCGACCCCTCGGTCACGAGCCCGAGCGCTTCTATACTACGCCACCTGCGCACTGCTAGGAGTCGCGATACGAGCCCTCATCCCACGGGCGCCCGTCAGCTGTGGAGCACGTGAATCAACAGGGCGCCAATACCGACTTCCGTAGCCCATAACTCTGCGCAGAGTTGTATTGGGGTCGAGATACCTGCAGCTTGTTACTTTTCAGGAAGAGGCGGTTCTGCCCATATACAACACTTGCGCCGTTCCGACCTACCTTTGAGATAGTATAGTTTAGTGTCACATCTATGTTCGCTCGCTTTTTCGAAAAAATTCTTAAAAAGAGAACTGTTGCACATTTGGATCAACACAACATAATCTCTTCAAACCAACATGGTTTTCAGAAAAAAAAGATCCACTGAGACAGCTATGCTACAGGCCTTGAATGATTAGACCAATGACATAGATGACATAGGATGGCTTGATGTGAATTATTTTGATTTTGCAAAAGCCTTCGATAGGGTATGTCATAAGAGACTAAAAGCTAAACTAACCATGGTGGGCATACATCCTCGAATAATTTCTTGGATAGTTGAGTTTTTAAATCGCAGAACTTTTACTGTACGCGTCAATTTCAATTATTCAGCACCTCAACCGACTCTTAGTGGCGTTCCACAAGGTTGCGTTCTATCCCCTATTCTATTCAATATCTATACCCACGAACTACCGTCACTAATAACGAGCTCAGGAGTGAAATGCATAGCTTTTGCTGATGATTTGAAAATTTACCATAGCTCACCAATCCATGATCAAAATCTTCTGCAGCGAGCCATAGATGCTGTTGATCGCTGGTCCCACGAGTGGCGGCTCCCTTTGTCAAAAGAAAAAACTAAAGTGCTCCATTTAGGAGGGACAAATCCCCGCTACACATACAAGTTAGGTGAAAATGTGATTACCAGCACTGATCAAACGACAGATCTTGGATTTCTCCTCGACGCAAATTTGACTATGGACGCGCATTGTGAGCAAATTGCAAACAAAGCAGTAACTGTAGTACACAATCTCTTTGGAGGTCTTTCCACAAAAAACCCCTCTGTCCTCGTCAAAGCCTATAAGTCTTACGTTAGGCCGATACTTGAGTATGGAACAACAATTTTTTACCCAGTTAAGAAGAAGAATATACTTAGACTTGAAAAAGTCCAAAATAGCTTCACTAGAAAACTGTTTATCAGGAAATGTGGCTTCGATTACCATGCTATTCCCAGCAGTGAAGTAAGAAACAAACAACTCGGACAACAGACACTTTCATCCAGACGAAGAATATACGACCTCGTAATGGTTCACGAAATTCTCCATGGTTTCTGTGGGCTTGATAAGCGTGACTTCTTCATAGTGAGACCATCTAGAACCCGAGGTGGAGGAGAGAAACTTTCACTAAGTACTGCAAAATCTTCTATTCGATATAATTTTTTCGTTAATAGAGCAGGTTCGGATTATATAAAACTTTCCAAAAACTCAGTTATTCCGTACAAGCTGAAGCCATTTGTTACGACTGCAAGTCAATTCATGAATAATTCTAGGACATAATGAGATCTTGTGGCAAAGCCCCTCTTGATCTGTTCTCCCTTCCATTCTTCTTTCTCTGGGCATTTGTTGTCGTATGTACTTTCTAATCATTCTATAACACTTTGATCTGGATCGTTAGCCAATTTGATGTGGATGTCGTTCTATACCGTTTCTAATTACATTGTTCTTCACATGGATTTGACCCATGTAATAAATAATAATAATAATAGTATCCTGGTTAGCCCTAGTTTATACTTGCGCCGCCGCGCGGCGCGGCACCACGACTACCATAGGTATCGATTTTTCGAGTCGTCCGATAGATATCTATTCCGACTATGGTGCCGCGCCGCGCGGCGGCGCAACTGTAAACTAGGCCTTACACGACACGCGCGATATTCAAGTGAATGATGCGTGGGAGAGCGCCTATTTCCCCCTGATTATTTGTATTATTTTATTTGTATTATTCGTTAGATATGAAATACAGTAACAAATGAAGTTTCTAATAGACCATCTTGACCGTAGGTATTAGTGTTCTAAGTGATTGATATTGTACTAATAAATGTTCGATACTTTTCATGAACTATTTTTGTGGTGGTGTCCGACGAGATCGTCGGACAATGTCGTGAAAGGGTCAACTGCTGCTCGAGCTATCCTTGATCCGCAAATGGCAGCATTATCTTCCCACGCATGATACTCCTCTTTTGGTTGCAGATGGCCACTTTTTTGCCATATGCAATGCAATTGCCTGCTTCTCTGAACCTTTCCAGAGTGATTCTTGGCTAGCTTGTGTCACCTACATTCTCTCAATTCTTATGGTTAGTCGAAACTTTGATTTCTTGCTCACACCTCCAATTGATCAGTGCATTAAAAGCTGATCTGAACATGCTTACACTTGCAGCCAAGCTGCCACCTTCAACAATGCAACAGTCACAAACAACATTTATTAAGACAGATATTTATTTAAACGTAAGTTAGTAATGTGGCGTTTATTTTTCTTTTACAGTAACGTTGTAATTGTAGTGAATAACATCAATGACTTTTCAATTGTGATTCAGTTACTTCTTCTTCTCTGAAATAAAAAAAAATGTCATTAGAAAGTTTTAAATTTAAGAAAATGCATTTGGAGGAACCTGCCGCCTTCCATCTTATAGGTTTTTTACACATCGTAAGTTTAAAGAAAGTAGGTAAATCAGATTCCTCGTTAATTTTTATAAAAGAGGGTGATAAGGGGCCAGATTCATCAACGACTTACAGCAGAGAAAACAGAGCAGAAATCCCTGATATCGTGGCTTATTAAGCGACATGGTGGAACATTTGGCCACATTATCAGGGATCTCGGCAGTATTTTCTCTATTAAATTGCTGCAAGTCGTCGATGAATCCGGCCCAAGGTGACCTCTGGGATTTAACCAGTCAGGAAGGGCGCGATTTTAAAGTGACAATTGCGGACGTCATCTCATGCCACACAGCCATCAAGGATAAGGATAAAGGACGGCGTTGCTCAATTCTTTCTGGGAAGCGCTACACATTCTACTTCTACGTGATGTCGGCGGGAAGATTTGAATGCGAATCTGGCCACATAAGGACTTGTGGATGTCAGCCGACGAACTGTCGGCGCTTTATACTTCCTAGACAATTCACCATCCTCGGTTGTATTGAAGGCTTGGTTGGTTTGGGCGGAAAATGCGAACCAGAAAACTGGTATTCTCCACTTTCCCACACAACCACATCTCCAAAAATTTAAGGAAAGCCGTCGTATCACGGGACACCAACTGAAGCTCTCGTAGAAACTTAACCTGGGGATTGGACACGCAAATCACTATATGCCCCTCCAGTTAGGATAGATCCGACTACTGATAGTTGTCGAAAACGCTAACCTCCTCTAACCAACGGGCCTATTAAATTTGAGCAATAACTAAATTTCCATGAGCTGTCTGTAGTCACGTATACCACACTCTTGTCCTTAAATTTATGGCGTTAACCGTCCAGTTTCCTACTAATACATGGGCCTAGAGGTGCTCGTAGTCCGCGCTCCATCTGTGAAAAAGGCTGCACTATGCAGAGACGAGCGAAGCAACTCATTGTGTTAATTAAGCGACACCCATGCTTATGTTCATCATCGTTGATTTTCCCTAGTTTCTTCTTCGATACCTTTTAGTACATTAAAATTAGGCAAAAAAATGCATCTTGCACAGTTTAGGCACGCAGACACAAGCTCGCTACTACCGGCTCAAATGTAGAGAATGTAGTCAAAAGTAAACTAACCAGGGAAGGGTCAGGCCTAGGTCTGAACGGGCGAAACGGTTAGTACTGCGAGAATCTCTACCCTTCATATAATATGAAAACATGTAGCAATTTGCTTCCGACACATCTCCTACACATTTGTTTCACTCTAAATTGTCAAAAGGGTTTCGTGATCAACACCTCAGATAACACCCATAGACGCAGGGTCGACGAAATTGGTGATTATGACCTTACCATTGGTCACCCATACTTACTGTAACTTCCCATACTCAAGCGTAATACCAAAAACGGATGTAAGATTCGTGTTCAGCACCCCAGATAAGCCCCATAGAAGAAGGGTCGACGAGATCGGTGATTATGACTTCGGCAGCCGTAGTTCGGCACTCGTACCTGCGATGATCCCCGTACCTGCTGTGAGGCACTGTTTAACATTCGCTGAAAACAGAAAACGTGGCATAACACAGAAAGTGAGAGAACTGAGTGAAGCACAGTCAAAGAGAACCCTAATTTGCAATTTAGAATTATATAAATGGGTAGGAGATGTGTAGGAAGTAGGCTTATTTAAGCCGCCATTAAGGCATTATTGTACTTTTACGACTCCAGAGTTCGAAGTCTAAATTTTTTCGCCAAAACCTCACTCAGGAAGTTTATTTGGGGTGCTCGACACGAATCTGACATCCGCTTTTGGTATTACGGTGGAGTACGGGCCAAGGTCATAATCACCGCTTTCGTCGACCCTTCGTCTATGGGGATTATCTGGAGTGTTGATAACGAATCTGGCCCTATAGATGGTTTAGAGTGAAATAAATGTGTAGGAGATGTGTAGGAAGCAAATTGGCGAAGGAAGCAGCGGTTATGAGAAAATGCAAAACTAGTGCATAGCATGGAGTCGAACATCTGGGGCAGCGTTGCACCCTGCTAAGCCATCGATTCGCTTGCTGCAGAGCCTTTCGCCACGTCCCATACGTCAGCGCGCGCACGTATTCACGTGGGCACACGCTGAGGTGAGATACCCCCCCCCCCCTAGCTCTTTTGTTCAAGGACTCAGCAGAAACGAAACATATGTTTTTCTACTATGTGAAGGGTGCAGATTGTCGTAGTACTATCAATTTTCCCCGTTCAGACCCACGCCTGAGACTTTTTCCTGGTTAATACTGTGCTGTTCAAATAGGTATTATGAATGCAGAAACTGCACTCACTCAATTCACTAAATTTCGATCTTCTGCCAAATACTGGCTTTGTTCTAATCTCCACATTAAACTCTTCTCTGTCTCGACGTGAGTCGACATCGATCTGCGTTGGTTTAATCAACTCGCTTGACGGTTTCAGAATAGCGGAAGGTGTCGCCGTGGTGCTCTTCGGAGGCTCTATCACACTCCTGACAGTCTTGTCCTTATTGGCTCCAACTGCTGCAATCTTAGAGGGGGTCACGTCCTCTGGTGTGACAAGCGTTGGTACTGGTTTGACGTCGGCTTTCTTAGCTTTACGAGGTGACTTCGCCTTCGACTCGCCTACATCGAGGTCAACCGTTGTTGTTTTTCCTTCCAGTGTCTGAAACGTGTCTCTAATGTCGCCTGTCAACATTTATTAGGTTATCAACATCGAGAGGGACTCACAGCAGCAGACGACGGTTCTTCTGGAGCCTCGCCCTTCTCCGCACGAGCAAATGCGTGTGTGGTAATAAGTTTTTCTAGTTGAACTATTATCTAAATGACATTTGTGTTTCTTCAGCAACTCTTTCATGTAGTGAACAGTTTCCTCTACATATATTAGCAGGTGACTTATACGGTTTACACTAAGGAAACGGCACAGCATTTGTCTGAATAAAATCAAGTTTGTATGTAGTGCACTCGGCATCACTTAAATGCTGGTCAGTAATCTCACAAATATTCAATAGTCTGATCGTTGCGTAAACCTTGTTAAGATTATTGTAGATACTAATTTTTTCCGAAATCTTACAATAGAAAGACGACACTTTTCAAGTTTTAGGTTCTTGATGTGACAAGGAACCTTTCCAGTCAATAAATGTGTTTTGTTGACCTTATGAAGAACAATAACCTAAGAAATCATGTCAGGAATGACACTTTAATACTTGGCATCAATTCTTCTTTCTTGGGCAATTATTTTACCCCATTGTCCCCTATGAAGGAACACTTTTCAGTTTTCTTTACAACTGCAAATGTCAACGAAATCAGCTTGAAAACTAACAGAACCGAAGTCAGGTCTTTTATCAGGATCCTTGCACCACAATTTTTCGTGTACGAAAGTCACCACGTAGTCTGGAGTAGTGCTAGGAAACTTGTTCAGTTGGCCTTCGACAATCTGGAATATGTTCAGGATAAAGTAAGGAATTTGAATAATCAAGATCTGCTTTGTTTGGCGCAGTGCCTGTTAGAGTGGTGCGTTGTTGTGAGAGCGGGTTTTCTTGCTCCTTTTTGTTACCTTAATTTTAAATTCCAACGGAATCCTAGAGCTGGAGTGGGCCATGGCAAGTAAAGCATAATATGCTGCCCTTCGGGTAACTGTACTTCAAAGAAAGTCAAAGAAACCCACGCCTGTGTAGTAAAGGTGCACCCTAGCCCACATAGTGCTCACAGTTGTTCAAGCTTTCTTTAAATGTAAGATTTGAAGCACCGTTTTGATTTATAAATTTCAGTCGATCACTATGCAGAGAAAAGTGCCTTTGCAAAAAACATGGATGAGGCTTGTGTTCCTTTTGCTTGCGCATACCAGCGTGATACCGCCTCCTTGTACGTGGACAGTATTCCGCTCTAGTGTTTCTTTTAACATGACCAAAATTTGGATTACCCTGTTCATCCACCCAGTTTTGAGGGTCTGATGTGTTTTTGTGCGAAAAAAATTCCCACCATCTTTTTCACAACGCTATTCCTCATGTCCTCGTATGGTCCGACCGCGGCAAATATTTCATATATCAAAACCTGAAAGCCTTCGTGTATAAACCCAGGCTTCACTACAAACTCCACCACGTTTTTACCGTTCACTTATCCTGCACAACAATTAGTGTCAGTGTAAGGCCTCGCATGCTTGTCTTCTCTTTTTGCCGCGAATTAACAAATTCGCAGCAAAAAGGGCTAAATCCTTTTAGACACTAAGTCCACTCTGGGGAATTGTCCCTCGACTGCTCGATGTGTCTCACACGTCATTGCGCTAAAGCGCCATAACGACGCAGTGCTGTAATCCACGTATTTACACGCCTTTACACGTAAATTCCAACTCATCAGTGACGTTTGACAGCTGATGAGAACCACGGATGGCCATTTTCCGCTCGACTCGGACCGACGAAGGTTGCACCACGGGTCCGCGGGGGATTTGGGGGCACAAATAGGCTCGGGGGTCACCATAGGCCTATGGCATACCACCGGCTACGAGGCCGGCGACGAGATGAGCGGAGCGACGGGAGAGCGCTGTAGTTCAGCGACGAGAGCAGCGACGGTGTTGGGGAGGGGCGAGAGTTGGCGCTGGGGCGCGGTTAGTGACGCTTGCGTGCGTGAGTGCGTAGTGCAAAGGGCCGGGCGACAGCTGGCCGCCGTGCACAGCGCAGCGGTCGTTGGATACACCGCCCTCAGAAAGGGGCGGGGCGAGGGCGCCCAGGACAAGATGTCCGGGCCCCTGCCTTCACATGGAGGCGTCGCATTTCTAATCACTTCCCTTGGCCCTGCAGCTCTATCGTGAACTGATTTCGTTCTTGAGACTTGTTCACCATATTTGGTGGAAAAGAGTTTTCAGCTGCAGCGCCAAGGCTTTCTTCAGGTCTCGCCACATTGCTCAGTACTGAGGCGTCGTCCGCATTTTCCGACAAGTACAACAACATCTTAGCGAGATATGTCATGACAACAACGCGACCATCCACTCGACCACCACTAGAAAGTTTTTCAACTCAAGGAAAATTGTCTGATCCTTGGAAAGAGAGGACGGTGAGCCGGTTTTGCGCACAATTACGGATAAGCCTTCGATGTAGAACTCCTGACCGGAATCACCCATAGTTTCTAGTTGAGACGAAAATGTAAAGAATTGTGGCGAAAATTGAAAGAATCTAGAGAGAAGAGCGACGTTCTCCTTTCCTCAACTGCCCCCATAACCAAACCGACTGGAAAATAACTTCAGAGTTTCCCGTAATGCGCTTCCCAATCGTCTACTATCAGCTGTTAGGTTTATGGACGACGTCACGCCAATTAATGATGATTTTGCGCGCAGCAAACTTGTCCAAATAGGGCGGCGCGGGCAGGGCGGGAAGTGGGCGGCGGGCAGCACGGTGTACCGAACGACTGCCCCCCCCCCCCCCGCAGCGATGACCGGTCGCTGGCGGTATGCCCTCTCTCCAACGACACGCCCTGCCGACGTGGCAATGACAACCGTCAAGCGCGCGCGCTCTCCCCATTGTAACCGATAGGGTTCTGACACGAATAGTCGAATACTTGTCCGCGCCGTCGGCAGCGCCGTCGCCGGACTCGTCGCTGGTGGTTTGCCGTAGGCCACATACTAGACATTGAATTCAACGCCGATTGGGATAGATCGAAATCGTGATTTTTTTCAAACCGGTTGAAAGGATTACGCGGGTAATAGCATGTTTGAAAAGCGCAGCATTAGAGGTGATTCAGGTAAGAGCTGCTTTGACAAGAAGGATTCTCTTATGATCCAAACACTGACTTACCTTTGGACCTTACATCAGATATCCGAATCGGATGGGACATCAGATTACTGATTAAAATTAGTTATCTGAATTATCCGACAATCCAATCCCCATCGGGGGAGACTTGGAGTAGACGAACATACGGCCCCAAGTGAAAATCCCCTATCTGAATCACCCTAAGATCTGGGCTTTTCAAAAATCCCACTGTTAGTACAATCCTCAGTTCACATGGGTGTAGAACACACTAGTGCTGCATACATTTTTTAGTTTCGTACAACACAAAATGTTGTGCAGAGTTGAATTTCGCAACATGGGCGTTGTCCTATTCTCTTCCAGGGCTAATTTTTCTTCAATAAAATAAATGATATAAAACGACGTTACCCCGAACGTATAGATATCTGTCTTCTGTGTGAAAGTGAAGGTTTTTATACTTTCCGGCGCCATCCATTTGATTGGCATTTTTTGTGCAGTTTTCATTTTATATATTGTCCCAGGCCGCGACAAACCAAAATCTGATATTTTCACCTGAACAAGCATTTAATTTAGTGTACTACTTAAACTTGTTGCACTCCATTTCAATAATGTTTCCTACAGACTAACCTTTTCAGTGAAAGATGGGTTTCCACGCAAACAATAAAAACGTCCCTCTTACTGGATTTGCACCGAGAACTAACCTTTTTAGGCTTCACCTCCTGACTAGGAACCCAGAAGCCTATTTATAATGACAATCAGAGATTAGTGTAGTTTACTTATCTCCCCTATTTTGTTGCCTATTTATTGGGTTTTGTTATGTCGGAAAATCTTTTAAGACGATCACCACCAGCTGGAATTGCATCTCAATTTGTTAAGCTTTTCTGTGAGCATGTAAAGACGTTATGAAACTCAAGCGAACATGGAACACCCACCGTATTGCTCCGGTCATATAGACAGTTCCTTGCTGCAAGATCTCTGTGAATAACGTTCGCCTTGTGAATGTAGTCCATCCCTGCCGCAACACCAAGAATCATAGCTAATCGTTCTTCTTTCGATATTCTTGAGTGCTTTCTTTTCAGGTAGACGTCCAGCGCACCACCTAAGAGGGCATTCGGATGTTCGTATGAAGCGGCAGTGGTCCCAAACTCCAACCTGACACATATTCGAGCAGGATATAAAGAGGATGATCAACGAGTACGACGCCTATCATGCTCACGACGTTTGTGTGATGAAGGTCACGCATAATTCGCGCTTCTTTCATTATCTCCCGTATTAATTCTCTCGTCAACAAGTTTGTCATTGTTAACTAAATAAATAGTTACGGTTACGCATAACATTAACATGCTAAGGAATTTCATTTCCTACTGTTTTCACGGCAACATTCACTATTTGCCCGTTCTTCCGTATCACGGTTCCTTTTCTTACTTCGCCGTAGGCTCCTCTTCCTAGTAGCCGGCCTACTTGCACATTGGAATGTTTAAATTCCCATCTACATAGTCCAACACCACGTTTTAATGTAACTGAGTCCTGAAAAAAGTACGCACATAAATCGCCGATGCTAGGATCTTCGTACTTGTGCGTAGGCGTAATGTAGCGACTATGGATAGTGGCGGTGCATGGTAATAATTTGTTTTGTGACAAGACTTTCTCCAGGAGCGCAAGACCGGTAGCATTTTCCGCCGTTTAACCAAAGCTACAGAATGAGGGAACTGCCTGGAGAAAAAAACCAAAACATGCTATCTCCATTTCATTTTTAGGAAGCCACTCGCGCATGACTATTAGAAGTCTGCTGTCACAATCTGCAGATTTTTTGTGAATAAACAGGTGAAATCTTACGGTGCGCTGCTTGAGAACTTCTTGTCGGCGATCTCTTTTTAACAGCGCCTGTTTCAGTGTTGCTAGCTCTTAACTGCTGAACTGTTACCTTTTCAACGAGTATAGGTTTTGTACTGTAATTTTGAAACAATAATTGCAAGTTGTCGAATTGAACGGCAGGATCAATCCACCACTTCCTATTTCTATGCATTATAACTATGTTCCTGATCTAAAAATATAAAAATGTTCTATAAATGTAAAATGTCCAATACACCTCAAGTGACGAAATGCGGATAACAGACTAGCGAAGCCCTCTTTTCCAGTGGTATCAGCTCGTTTTTGCTTTCCGGATCGGAGAGCACCGATATTACTCGAGATATTGTTCTCTTCTTCTTCTTCTTTCCACTCTTGACATTTGCCTAGAAATCAGCTAGAAGTGCAGTGAAATACAGACGCTACTCGAAACCAATGACCGGCGATTCTCTCCCGTCACTATTTGTCATTGTGGACGCGTTGCAAACATTCTATGTTATATTCGCGTCACAATCTCCTGAGAGATTCGCGGTTTCAGCAAAAGCGATATTCAGCATTTCCTTTTGCGTGAGGGAAAATGTCTATGCAGGAACCAGCATCTGATGAAAGAATAGTAGAAATGAATAAAGTGAGCGCCATCAAACTGAAATGCTTTGGCATGCGATTGTCTACAACGACGGCAAACTTACAGCTATTAATGCCACAATAAACCTACCAGGGACGACCAAGAAGGGAGAACAGAACGCTGCTGCCTATAGACATTCTAGTGAAGGAAAGTTTGAAGTTTTTAGTTTAACTTTAATGTTTAATTTTTAATCTCTCAATTTTTAATTTTATTTAGCTGTGGTTCTGCATGTGTTTATGACACCGCCTTCCCCGGCCTTTGCACCGTGTCTACATTTAAGACAACTGAACAAAAGCTTCTTCTATCTCTTTGGACTAAAATAGGGATCTATGCTGGTCGGTATTCCGCGAAGTTGACAATTTCTACCATAGTAATTCTTATTGATAAATTTTGTGGCACTATGTCAGTCATGCGTTACAGCCGTTGCCGTTAAATTCATTAAGATTAGCAGAGTTTGGATTTGAAAACTGAAGATACGGTCTTACAAAAAAAAATAAGAAAAGGCGTTTAGCCTAGGGCTCATTTTGACTTTCAATTCAAATACCTCCGTCGTATAATTCGGACCGAATCGAACAATTTCGAACGAGTATTCGAATAAATTCGAATATTCGCAGACTCGTTATTCGTATATTCGGTTTTTCATAAAACTGAATGCATTCGATTATTCGTTTATTCGAAAAAATTTTGGAAGGACACAAGTATAGTCACATCCTTTCTAGACACAGTGAAATACAAACCGGCTAAGTAAGCCGTATGGAGAGGTACTCTTATGACAATGAGCCATTATCACCATTTTCTCAAATAAATTATAGTTTCTTTCCGGACAATTCTAGTGCGGGCTTGGTCAGTGCTAGACCAGCGAAAGTGCAAGTTTAGACAGGACGAGAGGATCCATTCAAATTAGAGGAGTATCATAAGAAAATATGAACAAGTGTAATGATGGGTCTGTCCCAAAAAGAAAATTGCGCAGAAAGGTAAGGTAGCTAAGTGTGTAGTCTTGCCTTATTAGGGGGGGGGGGGCAAAACTAATGAGACAAATTGAAAAAATCTTTATAACTCAATTACAACTCAACGACGCTGAGGAATGTGTTTGCCATTAAGGTCAATGACCTTGCTGCCATCGCTCAGCCAACTTCCTGATCCCACCCTTCCAGAACTGCTTGGGCCTGGTGTTGATCAACTGCTCGATAAGGTTGTCGAGGACTGCTTGGGTTCTTGTGTCCCTTCCGACTAGGAAGTCCTGTAGGCTCAAGAAGTAGTGGTAGTCGCATGGAGAGATGTCCGGCGAATACGGTGGGTGAGGCATGTGAACGTAGCCCAGCTGGCCAAGCTTATCTATGGTTACTTGATCTCCATGGGGTGCGGCGTTGTCGAAGAAGAGGAATTTCTGTGAGGCGCTGCGACTGAATAAGTGCGAGTCACGGGTTCATAGGCGCAGACACGAAAGCTCAGAAGGTGTCTCCGTGAACATCCCGCCGAACGAAGGGCGGCAACAGGTTACCAGCCCTCACTCAGACTCGCTGCTTGGCAGGGTTAAGGTAGAAGACGTACTTCTCATCTTGCGTGAATATTGAGCCCAGGCTTCTCAGGGTTGGGAATTCGGCGAGATTTGCGCAACACAGGTCGACTCGTCAGAGTGGGGTTTCGGCATGAGACAGAATGGGGTTTTGGCATGCTTCTGGAAAGGGCGGAAGTGGAAACTTCTCAGATGGGATTCAGTAAGTAGCATACAAACATACAAATACGATGAGCACAAAACCAGACTCCAGCCACGAAAAATGTGGACACGGCATGGGGTGTCTCATTACTTTTGCCCCCACCCCCTAATAAATACCTAATAAATAGCTCACTTTCAAATTTACTTTCGCGTCAGGACTGGGTGAACTGCCTCCTTCCCACTATAATATATCCGGGTGCTCTACTTCCATAGGGGTAGCTTTATCTTCTTCTTCTTTAGTGTTTGTCCCGCTTCGAGGCGATATCCGTGCGGTGACGCCACCTTTGGAGATCAAATGCTTTATCGGAGATGAAAACCAGCAGTCTTCAGGTCCGCACGCAACGCATTAAGCCAACGCTGCTTCGGCCGCCCTTTAGGCCGTTTTCCGGGCACATCTATGATAAAGCCAATCTTCCGAACAGTGTCGCCACTAGCACGAAGAACGAGGCCTTACCACTGAAGGCAACCTTCGCGTAAGTTGCTGGCGGCTACCATAGGTTGTAGCTTTACGGGCACAATGAGCGGACAGCCCATCAGTACTCAAAAAAGTACAACAAGTTTTTTCCCGTTTAGTTGGCCCGTGACGTTCTGCTTGACCTAGCCCCCTCTCGTTGCGATTTGCATTTCACGTACGTACGCCTCAGCTTGTGCACAATGTGGGAAATTCACAATGCGGTTCAATCCCAAAGGAGGGAGGGTGGGGGCACTTCGTAATCACTTGTAGACCACTCCTATTTGAGGACAAACACATGCAACATCTATCTATCTATCTTCTACCACTATTTAATTGAGTTAGCGGTCGATGACGTCTGAGTGATCTAACCTGAGTGAGATACGCCGCATCATTCACAGCGGAGCGGTCGAGTGATCTAACCTAAGTGGGATACGCCGCATCAGCCACAGCGAGGGCGGTCGAGTGATCTAACCGGAGTGGAATACGCCTCATCATTTACAGCGCGGGCAAAATTTGCTGTAGAACTTGGGATGTTGCTGCAGCATGGGAAGCGCAGCCCTTTACTGCTTAACCCAACAGCACCTACACGCGTTTCTAAGCGTCCAGATTCAGAAGCCGATCTCGTGCCATTAGTATAAGACCACTAAGGGGTAAGAGTATCAGGAGGGGAGCGACCTGGGGCGGAATTCAGCAACGACTTACATAACTTTAACGGAGACTTGTAAGCTTATCAAGCAATATGGTGGGCGATAAGCCGCGTTATCTGTGATTTTAACGCGGCTTATCGCTCACCATATCGCTTGATAAGCATACAATTCTCCGTTAAAGTTAAGTAAGTCGATGAATGCAGCCCAGGGTCAAGCGTGGGGTTCGATTTTTGATGGAAATTTACGACCCCCCCCCCCCCTCTGAAGCGGAATTTGTACGACCCCCTCCCTCTCTCTTCCACTGTTCTATTTCTTGTATTTCTTGATTTTTTTAAGGTTTCTTGTGCAGTTTGAACTCTTTAATAGATTCTTCTTTTCAGGTGCGGCTTCGGCACTGAAGAGGACAATGAAACGAGTTCCCTGATCAATAATGTTTTCAAAACACAATAAAATTCTTTAAAATTTTGAACGCTATTTTCGACACTTCAAAATAAAGATCTTCTGGTAGCAGTTTCCAATCATCACTGTTCAATTTATGTTTTATTTTTTTCAGGACACCATGGACACGGAACATTCTTCTACCTGAAGTAGCGACGTTTGCATCTGAAATTGTGCTTCGAAATTGTGTTCTATAAAAATTTGAGTATTACTTTCTGACGACGACTTAAGTGCTTTCCTTATAAACTTTTTAAGCGTTCCTCGAATCGATTATGGTGCGGAAAAAGGAAGGATGGACGATGGACTTCTCTCGGAAATAATGTTCTCCCATCCTAAGAAAACGTCATAAAAAACGAAAATGGAGCTAAAAAACCCCAGCTCTGTACATGATACAGCAGAAAAACAAGATTCTCCGCAGCGATGACGGAACTGCGATGACGATATGATTAGGATGGATCGTAAGCAAAATTCTGGTTTTTCATGAAAAAAAAAATATTTTTTAGCCGAAGCAGACCATCCATACGAATAAAAATTTGCCACAAAAACTTCCAAGTCATGGTCAATGCACAGTGAAAAAATCATGATTTTCTGGATCGAACAGGATGAATCGAACTCAGGTCGACTTTGCACCAACGTCATCGGAGCATGAAACTAAATGTTCACAAAAAGGTTCATAACTCGGTAAGTTTTTCGTATTTTGAAAATTCTTCTAGTTTATCAAGAAGAACATAAAACGCTCTTTTCACAGTTTAAAAAACTTTTCCAAAAAAGGAGTCGTCACGCGTGGCTGCTGGTTCGATTTTTGAGCGAAAAAAATTGAAGTGGTTCCACAAAATATTCATAACTTGACCAATTCTTCGAAGTTCGAAAGTCAAAAATCCCGCTAGCTTTTTGAAAAGTAGATAAACAGCGCTTCTTTATGGTTACAAACACTTTTAGCAAAAAAGGGATCTTCATGCGGTTCGGCAAAAATCGAGCAGAAATCGAACCCCCCCGCCCCGCATGAAGATCCCTTTTTTGCTAAACGAGTTTGTAACCGTAAAGAAGCGCTGTTTACCTTCTTTTTAAAGAGTTAACGGGATTTTTGAATTTCTAAAAAATAACCGAGTTATGAATATTTTTGTGAAATCACTCCGATGACGCCGGTGAAAGATTCAGTTCACGACTTCCGAAAATTGATCATATCTCGGCTATTTTCTCGAAAATCAAAAATCCTGCTCGCTCATCAAAAAGTAGAGCAAATGTGCTCTCTAACCATGTAAGAACCGATTTCCAAGAAAGGGATCTTCATGCGGGGCGGGGGGGGGTTCGATTTTCGGTACGTATTTTCGCGACATGGAGCCGAAATTGAACCTCCCCTGCCGCGCATGAAGACCGAATTTTTGGACATTAATTCTTACATAGCAAGAAAGGGCTCTTCCTCTAGTTTTTGAAAAGCTAGCGGGATTTTGAAACTTCGAAGAATTGGTCAAGTTATGAATATTTTGTGGAGCCACTTCAATTTTTTTTGCCAGCGAGGAGTCCATCCATATTTCAATTGCGATTGATCATGTCAGAGAACGCAGTAGCCGCATGTAAACTGCCGTAACACGGAGATTTTTTGGGGCTCCTGGAAAATTCATAAAGCTCTAGTAGATGTGTTTTCTATGCTTTAAAAGGCAGGTTCTAAGAGTAACATCTTCCATGTGATTAGTGTGTCGATATCTTTTCGGTAAATCGAGACGTCTGATCATATAGAATATCGTTTCAGACAAACATAGTTTTATCACTGTGTGTCAAACGGGCTTAAAATTTTATAGGGTGCGATTTCATTTTCTGATGCTGTTTCCTGCAGGAGAGAAATTACTTTTCAAGCAAGTCAGTCCTTCGGTTGCCATTCCGTCATCGACTCGAAGAGCGCTTCAAAAATCTTGTAGGGAAAGCACTCAGGTCGTCATCAGTAATTAACACTTAAAATTTTATAGAGTGCAATTCTGGAAGTATATGTCGCTCATCAGGCAGAAAACTACCGTGTCCATGACGTCCTGGGAAAATCTGAAAAATGAAAATCTCTCTTTGACTATAAATCTGCAGACAGGAAATCTTTATTTTTCACTGCACAGTAATCGGCATTAAAAAATTTTTTTGATATTCAATCCTATTTTTTCAACTCCAGGAAACGCAAGTGCTTGTAAATCTCCGCATTGTCGTAGTCACACCTGGAAAAAACAACTTATTAATAGATGCAAACATCGTCTAAAAACCTGAATTTGGAGAGAGTCCTCTGCCAAAACCGAGAGAGTACGACCCCCCCCCCCCCCCTTCGATTCCCGAACCTCAAGCTTGACACTGATCCAGCCCCTGGAGGATGCATCGGGATGGGGGGGGGTCGATGGAGGAACAATGAAGCAGGCCAGGTGCCGTATGCTCGTGTTCCCCCGTTGGGGGAGAATCAATCAATATCAGCATATTATATCACGCCCCAATCCCCCATTGGGGGAGACTCGGGGTAGACGAGCATACGGCCCCAGGAAGTGGCACCAAGAAGAATTTAGGCAATAAGGAGGGACCAGTAGGGAGTTACCAATCAGGGGGAGGGGGGCAGTAAGGAGGATCAGCAAGGGGATCCATTACCAGAAAGGGAGACCGGGTTTAGAAGATGTGACACCGATGTCGCGCAATGGGCATCCGCTCGACTCGTGGAGTCGTGAGCGTAGGGGCTACTTAACTAGGGTAGAGTAGTATGAAGAATCGCGAGGGGGGACGGGAATCTGCCTGGAAGAAGGGACCTAGAGGCGGGACCTGGATAAGAAACCAACAAGAAGGGAGCCGTAAGGAAATTCATACGGATAACAAGGAATCTGCCATATGCATAGTCTCTTCATGCTTGACACAGCGGCGACTGTGCGCGCTTCTGAGCTCGTGGATTCGGAAGACGGGCCTCCTACGTCGCGCAACAAGCGTCCTAATTCCGAATAAGTGTGAACGACGACTGCCGTGAAGATGGGAGGACCACTAAGGGGGTGGTGGAGAAGGGCAGTAAGGGGACCTCCAGAGTGGACCAGGAGAGCGACCAGGAGGGAAATGAACAACCTGAAAGAGGGGCCAGGACGGGGAAACCAGCAGGGAGAGACCAGCGGGGGGTCAATAGTAGAAACCAGGAGTTGGGACCAGGAAGGTGGGGGAGGGAAGACCAGTAAGGGCGGACCAGCAATTAAATTCAGTAAGAAGAAACGAGTGAGGGGAAACCTGGCTTTGGAAGACATGTCAACGATATCTGGAAACGCTAGCTGTTGAGCATGAGAACGGTTGCGCAGGAGCAACATGAGGGACAGGAGTACTGCGCAGCACAAACCAATGACGTTATTGGCCGGTCAGGAGAGAATATCTATGAATCACCAAGGTTCATCATAAAGGTACTAAAGTGGTGAACGGTTTGATGCCGATAAATACCGCAGCTAGTACGATAAAGTTTAGATGCTAGCGAATTTTATGTTTCACAAAAACTACTTTCCATAGGTCAGGGATGCTGCAAAGTCGCGCGAAGCGCGCAAGTGCGAGACACGCCGTTAGGCGTGTCGGAGCACTTGTTTCACTAAAAATCGCTAACTAAGGAGCAGAACGAACCTCGCTCAACCGGACAAGGTAATCTCCGTGTTTTAGAAGCAGTGGAGGGAGGTCTTCTCTGGGAATGTATCCGTGGTAAAAATCGGCTCCTTGTAACCAGCCATCAGAGTCCTCTGACTGTAAAACTACATCGCCGAATTATATAACACATACGCAGTTACATGCAACTTACGATCGAGTCCCCAGCTGAGTGAAGACTTTTTATACTGGTGGTTGTAGGAACCGGTTCCGAAAGCCCTTCGCCGATCGTCGAGTTGTCCGTAGGATCCCCAGGCATGGTGGTGTACTGAAAACGAATGAGGCTTCCTCTGTTGTGATGAATGTGATCCACTAAGCAATGATAGTTATGATAGTCTCTTGCCAAACCACTGACAAACAATACCAGAAATCGCTTGCTGATTGATCGTGCCTACTGTATTTCTAGTCAGGGCCTACTGCTGCTATTCGCATTACCGATTCTGTCCGCGTTCCTGCCGCTTCCTGCCACGAAAGGCTGGGGGCCATATGCATACCTCGCCCGACACGCCCGCCGGGAAATGGGGAGGAAATACCGTACTTCCGCGATGCACACCAAGCTGGGAATACAGTACTCCGGGGCCCTAGCGGGAAATTACGTTCCCCTACTCGGAGGTAGAGGGAATTCGGACTGGAGAAGAGGCGTTGCTGATTGTAGCGGATATACATACTGCTGTTAAGACTATGCTTTCTAACTATGCCTCGACATAAGAACAGCAGAGGTGGGGCAAGAGGGCGACTTCGTTGATGTTTTGGTAGATGTGATGCTTGGTGAGGTCATTTTTGAGTAGCAGTGTCTAGCATATGAGGAGTTCGACCTTTCCGTCATCCATAAAGTAAAACAGACACTTACTAAAGCTAATTTTCAAGCAATGTCCAAGTGTTGGCAATTTTTTATATTTTCGTTAGTTGTTGAGTTTAAGAAACGCCTACTGAGGCTATAATTAGACCACTCGGGTGTATGTATGTATTCAATGCGGATATAACAAAGTTTAGCTAAGTTGTTTTTGTGCTAGTGCTTTCATTAACTGAAATGTACATTTCCCAAAACCTTTGGTTAAATAATTAATACCTTTAAGCTGACTGTTGCATGGAAGTTTTATCCTCGAATTTTTCTTAATTTTTTTCCTCGAGATATGAATTCTCCCAGAACAGTTACGGCTACTGGTACTAAGCGGGCTGGTGCCCGCTCCATTATGAGACCATGGTCGTAGAACACTAAAATAATCACGGTTTCTGAGCACAGAACTAAGCAAGGAAAGGAACTCCGGGGTGTGGATGATCTTACTTACCCGTTTAAGATAGCTTCCTGCTGTTGCAGGCACCAGCCCGCTTTGTAGCTGGCTTCTCGATGTTATTTTCATCGATGTTGAGAACCAATACACATGCCAAGTTGTTTGAAAAGCTTATCTGACCTGCTGCTAGCAAATAAAGGGCATAAATGGCATATTGTTAATTGTCGAATGGAGCCGAGGAAAAATGCTTGCAAATGCTTTTCTACACTCGTCGGTACACTTACAACCGGAAAAAACCCGTCCGAGTTGTCTGGTGCGCAACGCTCACAGTCACGCGATCCAAACCTGGTTTTCTATTAGCAATGGAATATCCTTTAATACACCCACCCAAATTAATGAATAGTCGAGTGAACAGAACACAAGTGTATATAATGTGACATAACGGTGTTTTAACAGGCTTCACATCAAATTCAGTATCCAATTGGTAATATACTATCACGTTTTTCGTCATTCTTTAGCCGTCTCTTCACCCGGAGTAGAAAGCAGCTGATAATTTCTCCGTGATTTGCAACTCTTCCTCTGTGCCTGTGTATGAAACATTTTCTGTACGGCTAGGAAGTTTCCCGACGGTACTATTTCCGAAGTGCATCGCAGGAAGGGGCACCCGTTCCGGTCGGGAAATTTCTGCTCGGCGAGAGCGCGGGAAGTCGTCCCCACCGGGACGAGGTATTCATACGCCCTAAAACGCGGGCAGTCCCTGCTTGCGGGAAATCAGCGGCGGCGGCGATAATGATGTGAATCATAATGTGAATCATTGCTCGATTCGAATCGATTGGGCAACGCGAAGAATCGATGTGAGTGATTAACATTACGTCACGTCGCGCTGTGAAGCAGGTCTAAACATTCCCTAATCACAAGCGACAAATATAAATCATGCCGTTAAAAGTAAAAGTGGGATCTTTGCGCGAGGATATCGGGACCAAAATGTCACGTGCGACCAAAATCGCTGATGGTGCAAGTCGTAGCGGCGGAACCCCAGCGCGCCGGAGGGTTGGGGCTCTGTCGGGCGAAGTGTTTTGGTCACAACCGTGCATCTAGTAGGAGCTCGTGAGTGAGATTTCATGAGGGGGTTGCGGCTGTGATATGGTCATAAATCTATTCCGAACGAACGCTTGCTTGGTCTTTTTGCAGAGCAAACCCTAACAATGAGTCGGCTGCCATAACGGGGTGTGCGTTTAATGGTTAACGATTTACCGGAGATTTACCGGCATTTTCGCGATGAATTCTCTTAACTATTTTTTGGTAAATTCCCTAATTTACAGAAAACTTTAACTGCTTTTTCACGCAAAATCATGTTGCTGACTATCAAATGATATGGAAACAGTACCTCTTAGCTCAGACGCTATTGCTTCTTTGTGCTGCAGGATCCTGTGTGAAACTGTTGAGCCAAGATTGGTATACTTCTTTGTTCGGCTTACGTTTCGGCGTAACCGCCTTCTTCAGAGCCTGGAGAAGATAGAAGGAGTTAGGGAATTGCCCGCATAAGGTTCATCTTAAGTTACAAAAGCTCCAAGAGCAAGTGGTAGAATGAGACGAAAAGCGGAGTAAGGCAACCCGACTGACCTTATGAGACAGCCGAGAGACTGCTAAGTCACCTAGGATGCAGAAAGACGTGGATGAATGAGACTCTCTCTTCGGGCCACATCTTTGGCAACCTTCTGATTGGCGTCCTTCTGGGTGAAGGCAACCTTCTGATTGGCGTCCTTCTGGGTGAAGGCCACAGAGGTCGGCAAATGGAACCAGCTCCTCGATAACGGCTACCAGATCCTCTTTTCTGTTAATTGTGGGGTTCTTGAACGCAATACACAATGCCTCCAGTGTCTTCCGCGTTGCGATATCGGACTCACGTGCTAAAATCGTCACCTCCACCCCAATTGCTGCGGCATTGTGGATTCGCAGTCTGTCCTCTCCCAAGAAAGTAGAGACCTTGCGCTTATTTAACCCATCCGGATGTTCTTTTACCCTGACCCAAAGAAGTCTGCCGATGTATTCTTCCTTGCATTCGGTGCAAGTAATGAGATATACCGTACCAAACACATTGCAGTCACCTTCCCTACCGTACGGGCACACCAGACAAGACGGCGTTGCGCACGTGTTATCATAGAGGCGGTTCCTAGCAAGTCGATCCTTCAGGTTAGCTGGGGAATGTCAACGACCCTTACAAGGTCATCTAATTCCGCCCTGCGAACACAGTCCCGTAGTTTGGTAATCAGTGCATAAGTGATAAAGGGCACAGAGAAGAGAAATTTGTTACATTCTTCTTGAGCAGATTGTATTGGTGTTGTTGGTTGGTAGTCGACGACCTCTTCTAAGCATGTATTCCAGAACATATCCATTAGATAACCTAATGTGGGATGCCATTGCCATTGACGAAGACTTCAAGCTGTCGTTTGAAGATACCAAGGCAGCAGTACGGGACATGCTCCGAACAATAGCCCTTTTAGTACTGCGTGTATATTCTGAGCGGAAATGCACGATGATTGGGCTTCCGATACCACTTGTTATTTCCATTTTCGCCAATAACTTGTTATTCGCGTTCGTAGAGCTCAACCTCACTAAAACATCCATGACCACATTACGAGGCGGAGATGGTGCGCTTCAGTGTTAAAAACGCGCTATGTCGCGACAAAGTCGCACTTATCTCGCGCTGAGATTCCCCATACGGCATGGGACAATCTGAACGAGAGATATGGAGCTCTCAGAATAGGCGGTCGCCAGAAGAACAAAGAGAAGATGCGCTCATGTCTTGTCCCCATAATTTAGTCCAAGTGGGGCATCCGATTGTACTCTGCCGGTCTACCTGATCTTCTGGTGGACTCTTAATCTTTTTCCCGTATAGGAAAAAGAAAGAAGTTCGATATTATGTCTCATTTCGTTGTTTTTGGCTTTTTTGTCTTTGTTTTTAGTGTTTCGTTTTGCTTCAAAGTGCAGCTAAATTCTTCAAACGAGTTGCTGTGGAAGGTGTAAATCATTCTTTCATCGACAAATGGTGGAAATGATAATAAATGTGATAATTTCAAAAAGCAGACAGACTACTAATGCAAAAGAAATGTAGCAGTATTTCATTGAATGTCGGATGTCTCCGAAATGCTTTTGCAGAGTTTCAACAATCTTTAACCTTTTTTGAAGCACCCACAATATAGATAGTTAAACTTGTGCATTGTTACGCTTCCGCTTATTTTGTTTGTTGTTGGATGCTCGTTGATTTTAGGGCTTGCTTGTTTTAGGAGTACACATGCATGATAAAAAGAAGATGGTATGGTTTTTCTGAGCGTAATGATGTTTTAGCGAGAAGCCTTTTTTCTTTTTTTACATCACCGCCGCTTAAAACTAGTTGGTTTGAGGGAATATTAAATTTCCAAAATTTTGCGGATTTACCGATTTTACCGGAATTTACCGGCGACTTTCCGCGTCAAAATTATGCTGAAGAACGTTTACCGGCCACAAGTCAGCGCACACCCTTGATGCATAAGCAAGTGGCCATCCATCATCTGGGCTACATTCGTATAACTTCAACAGAGAATTTACAGCGGAAAACTCTGTTAATGCGGCTTATCGCTCACCATATCGCTGGATCTGGGTTTCGGCTGTAATTTTCTCTGTTAAACGGTTGCAAGTCGTTGATGAATCCGGCCCCAGACAGTTTCGTATAAGCAAAGCATGCTATCGTATCGTAGAGGAAGAATCTCTAGTTAATTTATGAGTATCGCTGGTGTCCTTCCAGCCTAGTGGATTTCCATTTCGGGTAGGGATAGCGGCACTTCCTTGTACACCGGCGCCAACGATTGCTTGAGTTCCCAATTAGTGGTGCAAACTTCAATTGCTCTGTTTGTTGTTTTTGAAGTGTCAGACGTCCTGTTGACGTTGGCTAAGCTTTGTTTCCTAGATGTATAACCTTCTGCGATGGGATTTATTGTTTTGCAAGTCCTCTCCGTCAGCATCTCACTTCTCACCTTCTATGACATTACATTTCTATAATTTCTAACGATATTCCTTCAACAAAGAAGAGGACCAGGAGAGCATTACATACATGGAGTTCCCTAACCGACTGTCGTAAGCTGTTGCCTGAACATCTTCTTATGTCATTAACCAGGGGACGGATTCATCAACGACTTACAGCAAGTTAACAGAGAGTTACAGCCGAAATCCTTGACAGCGTGGCTTATCAAGTGATATGGTGAGCTTTAAGCCGCGTTATCTGGGTTTTGCGCTGTAAAGTCTCTGTTAAAGTTATGCAGGTCGTTGAATCCGGCCCCAGATAGAGATCGCCTTGAAATGGGCGAGGGTATCATGCGATACCAGCACGCCGCAATTATATAGCCACTCGAAAAGTCAACGCGTCTTTTTTAAAGAAATACTCTTTGCTATGAATGTCAGCTGGCCTTAAAAGAAAATCTATGGTCCACCGTAACCGTCAACTAGGCTGTAGCAGTACAATAACGGGGGCAGACATAACTCCAACGCCGCGCGAACCATCCTGGCGTCGCGCACGGTGCGCGACGAAATTGGACGAGTTGTCGCGGTTCGATGCTTCCGACGGCTACAAACGCTTCCTACATGGACATGCGGCACGCCTTTGCCTTATCTCAACGTTTCTTAGAGATGGTATATGAATGTGGTTTCAATGGGACGATCAGCGACAGCTTATACAGGAATCCTTTTTATGTGGATGGTTTCTAGCGCCAGTATTTGCCATCTACAACTTCTTCAGCCAATTTTTACCCGTGATTATGGTTATGCTTCGGAAAAAGGTCACTATCACCCATTCTCGGATCAATTGTCCTACTGCAGACTGTTGCCTACCACATTCTGTGGGATCTTAAGTTCCCACAGAATGTGGTAGGCAAGAGAAATGTGGTCTGGGAGCATAAACACTGAGAACATTTCGTGCTCCGCGGCTAACCATGCGTCACCGAGCGCACGTCCGCGTTTCAGCGCCGCGACGTCGCACGCGGCTAGCACACGACGTCGCGTTGGAGTTAGGTCCTGGAGCCGTACAATAAGGCTGCTGCGTGATATCCAAGCTGTCGCCTTCTCAGCACAGAATCAGCAATTACTGCTGTGGTAGCACATGCATACTAATTCAATTATTTTTATTCATTCATTTTTTGCGCCCTGAAACGAGAAACCAATCAGAAATATGTCATGCAACTTGACTACTATTGTTTAGGAAAAAACAAACAACGCTATAAAAAACAGACAGTAAGGGCGACGCTTCGAAACCAGGCAGAGATGCTGGAATAAAATCAGAAATATAAGAGCCATATCCATTTGTGGTGGGAGGATCAGTACCATTGCACTGAAACAGAGCTAAAAAGAGGCGATAATTAATACATTCTCGCTGATATCCTGAATTAGTAATTGTCCACTTCTATTCATGGCGTATTTACTGCAATTCGTCTTTACAATGTTGGCCTTGAACCGCTGAAACTTCGCAGCCACTGGGCTCATTGGATCGCATCGTTGGCTCGTGGTATGCAGCTGAGCGCTACCGGACTGAGAGGGTCATCGAAAGAGTACTGGATGTACCGCAGTTTTGAAGAATAAAAGGCATCCGATCAAACTGTCCCGGTGGTGTAATGGCGTAGAGCATTCTCGCCCGGATAGCGGGAGATGCGGGTTCGAGTCCCACCTGGCGCTAGGGCTTTGATCCCAACAAGACATCGTTGTAACAGCTGGCATTTTCCTGCGTTGAAATCGTGTTTAAACCACCTCGCCTTGCGTTTACCACATGATGTTCGCCTGAGCAGCAGCATCAATGCAATAATAGGCTGAGCACATCTACTCAAGTGAACAGGATTCGGCACATGAATCCTCGTCTGCATGTTGACGGCACCTTGATGTTCGGCGAGAGTCCAGGATGGCGCCGTCTGGCGCTCATCAGTAAGAAAAAGACATCAGACTCCGATGAAGGAAAAACGGTCGACGCCTCAGGCATGCATTGTTATTGAAGGCCTAAGGATCTAATTCTCCTTCTTCGATTAGACTTTGTTGAGCAAAGATTGCATACAAGGATTCTATATCAAGCCCAGACATATAGTTGGTCTTGAACACCTCCACATCCCTATGATTTTCCATTCTACTGTTGAAAGTCGATTTCTGCCTTGGCCCTTGATTCTCACTGAGGATTTTCCGACATTTTTTAAAATATCATACTCTATAATAACGGGCTAAGCGATTAGCCATGGAGCACGTCAAAAAATAGGGGCGGAAACATCAGGGGCGCGAAAATAGCAGAAAATACCCAGACGCCTTCTACGTGCCTGACGATGCCGTGGACGTGCCGAACACGTCGGCAACCCTGCATGGCGAGCCGTAGACGTGCCGAACACGTCGGCGACCGTGCATGTCCACGCGGATGGACACGAATGAACCACCGGTGGCTCATATTGTCGTCAATGTGTTAAGAAAAAATATTGGTTAAAAGTCATTTCTAAATAGCAAGAAGACGGTCATTTTAGTGCAAAAAAAAAACAGATTGCGCCATAGCCGCTCAAAACAATGCGATTTCCATTCGATTTCTAGCTAAATTTCTGTTTGCATGGAGCAGCACCCTTGTAAACGACGCAACAAAAAAATTGAAGAGAACACACATATCGTCATTTTGATGCCTCACGCAAGCAGTATTTACACTATCAACCAAAGATAGCGACGAGCTTTTCGGATGCATGGCGCGATCTGGCCTTTTAATTCACGGTATGATTTCTGACTCGTTGCGTTTTAAGACAAACTTTGCTTTATTATTTTTCTCAAAAAATTATTCAATTATTTAAAATTATTCATTCTGTCAGCTGAACAAAGAACTTCGCAGAAAATTATTTAGTTAATTATTTATTTAGCTAAGAGCTTTTTGTGAACAGCAAACTATTATAATCATTTTGAGGATTTTGTAGGTTATCCTGTAAGAAGGTAATTTTGATATACTTGAGATTTAGGAGAAGTAATATCAAACCTCAATGGTTTGTTTCGCCACCTTCCTTCAGACAATCCGTTTTTATTATAATACCTCCTCGGTGGTTCATCAGTGAAGAATGAGGTGTTATAATGTTATTATTTTATTTTTATGTTTTTAGATTTTTATTTTTATTTTATTTTATTTTAATTTTTATTTTTATTTTTTGTTTTTCATTATATTTTTATTTTATTTTATTTTATTTTGTATTGTTTTGTTTTTATTTTTTTGTCTTTGTTTTATTTTATTTTATTTTTAAATACGCATTTTTAAATATTTGTTGTTAATATTAAAATTCATTAAAATATTCATTAAAATATTTGAGGTCTACGTATAATAGCATACGTAGCTCGATATCTTTTGACGGCGGAAAACCAGCACTATGACAGAACATGGAAAGAATGAGCACTAATGAATTCCATTCAAGAGCTGGTTCCAGAAAACTCTTCTAACTTTTCCATTTCTTCTGCGTTCAGATAGCTTCGCTCTGTTTCGTGACTGCATGAGTGAAAATGATCTCTGGCTAGGCCACCTGCCCAATTAGCGTTTCTGAAGAAATCACAGATGGCTAGGTCAAAGAACGTCGGTGTCTTACGTCTTTCTATTTTTCAACTACTTAGCAATCTCGGAGGTGATCTGAACACATACTCGGCTAGTTGGAAGTTTAACACTACCTGAACCCTGGACGAGTTGGAAGCTCAACTCCAGCCTGAATGATCTCAAGAACCAAGCTTTTCAAAGACGCTGTTTTGCCGCGGATCAACAAAATAATGGATGCGAATGACACGAATTGGAGTCGGTTCCAGTGTATAAGGGATGAAGGGCGAGTTTATCCGCTCCTTTTGGAACGCGCCACGCATTCTCTTCTATGGGATGTCGTGGGGGCCAGTCGAATGCGTAAAGCCAAAACAGAGACTGTGCCACGCCCCCACCTGAAACTTCGCGATTTTCAATCGATTGATAGCAGAATTTCTTTTCACGTGGAGCATCACACCCGCAAGCGGTGCCACAAAAACCATTGTAAAAAATATACATATCCTAACTTTCTTGCTGCATGTAAGCAGTGTTGTGTTCGAGTACATAGCGTGATACAATCTTTTGAGGCAGGACATGACTGCTGCTTTGCTGCGTCTCAACACAAATTTTAATTTATTATTTTCTCAAAAATAAAAATTTTATAGAATTATTAGGTTGTAACGAAATAAATGGCACTGAACCACTGTAAATTTAAACAGTTAATATCTCGGCTTGTAGGCAAGTTTATTAATCGACATAAAAACCACCTGATTCTACACATTTTTGCCAACGTGACACAAGCTTTTTTATCCCAGTAGCATAAAAATCGGAAGTTCTGGAATTGACGAAATCTTCGAAGGCACTTTCGGCATCCTGTTGGACTTTGAATATTTTCCCTACCAAGAAGTCGCCAAGATGCTTGAAGAAATGGTAGTCTGTTGGGGAGAGGTCGGGAGAAAACGGAGGATGTGGTAGAGTTTCAATGCTCAGCTCATTCTGCAACGTCATTCGTGCTACATGGGGGCGAGCATTGTCATGCAGAAGGAGAACTCGCCTTCGGTTTACCAAGGCCGGCCGGATATCCTTCAACCTTTTCATCATTTCTTCAATTTCAATGCAGTACTTCTCTGCCGTGATGGATTCACCGGGAGGGAGGAAGCTGTGGTGAATAATTCCCAGCGAACACCACCATACTGTCACCATCACTTTCTTTTGGTGCAATTCCGGCTTCGCAAAAACCTTGGGGCTCTCATCGCTGTCCACCCACTGTGCCGATCGTCGCCTGTTGTCGTACATTATCCATTTCTCGTCACAGGTTACGATGCGATCAGGGAATGGGTCCGTGTCGTTCCGTAGAAGCAGTGCGGACGAGATCTCATATCGTCGGTTTCTTTGCTCCTCAGACAGCTCGTGAGGCACCCATCTTTCCAGCTTTTTGGTCTTTCCAATTTCCTTCAGATGCCGGGCAGCTGTGTTGTGACTGACGCCAAGAACCTTCGCTATCTCCCTGGTACCTTTGTGTGGATCCTCCTCTACCACATCTCTCAGCTTGTCCTCATCAACATCACTATGCCTCCCACGACCTTCATGTTCTTCCAAGCTCTCATCTCCATTCCGGAACTTCTGATACCAACGATACGCCGTCCGAATTGTGGAACATCCTTGACCGAATGCGGCGTTGATCTTCTCGTCCGCCTCCTTAGCTGTAGTGCCCAGCTTGAATTCATACAAGTAAATGCCTCGGATTACCCTTTTATCCATCTGCAAAAAAGTCAATAAAACTCTAAAGTTTTCCCACTTTTACATAGAAGATTTGGTACTCACCGGTAGAACAACGTTTGCTCTTCTAAACGATATGCCACATGTTACGGTTTGTTCTTGATCAGACGCGTAAAGACGCGCCAAAAATGGCGCGAGCCAGTGCCATTTAATTCGATACAACCTAATATTTTACTCATTCTGCAGCAAGAGTAAAAAAATCAAAAGAAAAAGTTATTCTAAGTTTTCCTCAAGCAAAAAATTATTCAAACCATATTATAGAGTCTTTACCTTAATGTGGAAGAAGCTCATTTCAACTTGGAAGAGTTCGATATGATTTCAAAAGTTTTAGGCTTAGGCTTAGAAGAGTGTCTAATTCGACGCTAAAGGTGTCCAATTTGATTCGAAACGTGTCCAATTCAAGGTGAAAATGGTATATCTGACCTATACAATGACTGGTAGCCAGCCACAAAAGTCGGTGTTTATCCACCCCAGACACTTTTTTGCCAATTTGCCAATGCCCGAGGATAGAAGGGTTCGTTGGCCTGGTCGGGAAACAAGGGTCAGAGCCTGGACTCGGGTAGACTGTGCCTCCTCCGCCTGTGCTACCACGCCCCGATCCAGGAGCCGTTCGCCGTTTGACCATTGAATTTTGGCTACTATATTGATCACTGAACTGCTCCAGGATTTCTTTGAACACTGCTAGGATAAGGATAAGGATAAAGAACGCGTTACTCAATCCCTCCTTGGATGCGCCACGCATTCTACTTCTACGGGATGTCGCGTAGGCGATCTGAATGCGTATTTGGCCATACAATGACTTGAGGTGGCCAGCCGATGAACAATTCGGCGCTTTATCCTTTCCAGTCAAGTCTGGTACCAATTCACCTAACCCGGAGGGATGGAAAGCTTGGTTGGCCTGGGCGGAAAATCCGTGCCAGGAACCTGGTATCGGATGCACGCGACAGCCGGCGCCTCTTCCGACTGCGCTACACGTGGCCCCTTAAACACTGTTAAACAAGTAAATTTACGGAGTGGAGTCAGTGAGCAACAGGTCAAATAACTGCTCAAATCTCCACTTTCCGCAATTGCATGGCGCAGCCCAGGAAGGGCCGACAGTGCACCGATCTTTATTCGTTGTTTTCTTATCATTAGGAATGCGGCTAGCCCTCACGCGGTTGGGCGAGAGAACACGTTATCAGCTCCCTGAAACCCAGCCATATATAGTGGGCACTTCAGAGGTGAGCAACGATCACCGAGGCGAATGACGCCGACGAATTGCTGGGTGCGAGAGGCGCTGGCACGCCTTTGATTGTCGTCTCAAAAATGGTCACGACCGCGAGGCCGAGCCGATGACCGACCATCCATGTCGTCGTCACCCCATCACCGTAGAGCCGCCGATCGATCTTCTGTTCCTCACCTTCAAAGCATTCGTTCGCTTTAATCAGTAGGCCTCCTCGTTAGTCCGCTCGTTGTTGTTGCTGATGAGAATTCCATTTGAATGAATGAGAACAGGCTTAAGTTTGACGGACTCTAGTCATGGAGATCGACCACACCCAGTTCTTGTTTGCTTGTGCCTTTTTCTGAAGTTTGTTTGTCTGTTTGTAGTGTCCTATTTCTATCTCGCGTCTGCCTTTCGCGACGTAATAAACATTAACATTAACATTAACATTTCCTGGTCATCGTGCGTGAATTCGTGTTGTTCGAACGTTCATGCTCTATACTAAGCTGCTCGAATTGCTACTGATAAGCTGCATAGGGAATGTCAGCAGCAACCAATATGAAAGCTGAAGTGTACTCTTCTAGCCTTATTAACGAGCCAAATGACCACAGAAGTGGTCAGCAAGCAATTGTTGTTCACCTGTATCACCTGTCGTCCCGTTGATCATCGAATTGCTCGAGCGGGTGCCAGCAGCGTCTCCATTCGTCCCTGTCGCGTGCCAGAGTGGTCCAATGGATCCTCCTCGCTCGAGGAACACGAAGAGCGTCATATCGGTCGTTCAGGGCTTTAACGAAGAAGTCCGACCAACGCGTTGGTGGGCGTCCTGGTGTTCTTTTGACATCCCGCGGAGTCCAGTCGGTGATGGCTCTCGTCCAGCGGGTGTCTGCGAAGCGCATTACGTGGCCGGCCCACCTAATTTTCGACAACTTGGCCCACGCGACAGCGTCTCTGATCTTCGAACGTCGGCGAAGCTCGGAACTCCGGAGGCCTTCTCTCACTTGCGTGAGTCGTGTCACTCCGAGCATCGTCCTCTCGATTCCACGCTGCGCGACGCTGATCGCGTGTTCATCCTGCTTTCGTATAGCCCAGGTCTCTGAGGCGTATGTTAGGGCAGGAAGAACAGTGGAGTCGAATAGGTAGGCACGGAGTCGGACGTTATTCGTCTTCTTCGCGACTTCCTCGACGCTCCTGAAGGCTCCCCAAGCCGCTCTTTTCCTCCTGCTCAGCTCTGGTGCTAGGTCGTTGGCCATGTTGACTTCGCGACCCAGATACACATAGCTGGAGCATTCGGAGATGTTCGTTCCGTTGAGCGAGAATGGGGCATCAGAAACCCATCCGTTCCTCATGAACATCGTCTTCGTAAGATTCAGCTGCAGTCCAACGTTCCCACATATACGATCGAAGTCAGCCAGCATTCGCTCCGCCTGGCTAATGCTCGGTGTTATGAGCACGATGTCGTCAGCGAAGCGAAGATGATGTAGTTGCCGGCCGTCGACCTTCACTCCCATGTCGTCCCATTCTAGTTCGCGCATGACGTTTTCGAGAGTGGCGCTGAAGAGCTTCGAGGTTATGGTATCCCCTTGCCGCACCCCTCTCTTTACGTCGATGATGACGTCATTGTAGAATGGTGAGATCTTGGTCGTGAATCCACTGTACAGCTCTCGAAGGACTCTGATGTACTGAGTAGGAACGCCCTGAGTGAGCAGGGCTTCGATGACTGCTTCAGTTTCGACAGAGTCGAATGCCTTCTTCAGGTCGATGAACGTAAGGACAGCGGCAGCTTGTACTCTCGCGACACTTCGATGAGCTTCGTAATGGTGTGTATGTGGTCGATCGTGCTGAATCCTCTCCGAAATCCTGCTTGTTCGCATGGCTGTCCTTCGTCCAGCGTTCTACTAATCCTATTCAGGATGACTCGAGTGAACAGCTTGTAGACTACGGACAGCAGGCAGATCGGGCGATAGTTGCCAATGTCGTGCACGTCTCCCTTCTTGTACAGCAAGACGGTCCTGCTGGTCTTCCACTGAGACGGAACCTTGCACTCCGACAGGTAACGTGTGAAGAGCCGTGCCAGGGTGTTGATGAGCGCTGGCGGGAGGTTCTTCAGGTGTTCAGCTCTGATCCTGTCAGGACCGGATGCTGTACGCTTCTTCACCGACGAGATGGCGTGTCGGATCTCGGAAGGAAGAACAGAGGGGACGACGTATCCATTCTGCGGAAGATGGCATGGGGGCAGGTGGACGTGGCTATCGAAGAGATCGGAGTAGAAGTCGTGGATGACCTTCTCCATGGTCCTTCTGGAAGAGGTAACGGTTCCGTCAGGACGTCGGAGAGCGGTCATCTTGGTCCTGAAGTTGGCGAAGTTCCGGAGGGCATTGCGGATGCTTAACCCTGCCTCTGCAGCTTCAGCCAACACTTCCGCCCTTCTCTCCTAAAGATTCTCCTTTATTGCCGCTCTGCATAGCTTCGCAAGCTCGGACGTCAGTTGGTAGTTGCCTGACGCTCGTGCTGCTCCACGCTGGCGTATCAGCTCGAGAGTTTTCGGAGACAGGCGTCTCTTGGTGGTCTTCAAGCTCTCGGCTCCCTTAGCACTATCGTGGAGATGGTGCACGAAGCGGTCGTACTCGTCGACGTTGTCCATGACGGCATCTTCCCAAAGGCCGACAAGAGAGGTGTAGAGATCCCAGTTGATGGTCGTTCTGGGACTCCTCTTCTTGAACTTCGCGGCCTTCTCTCCTTGACGCAAAAAGCGGAACCTCGCGCGAAGGAGGCGGTGGTCCGATCCCGTGTAGAACTTGGGGACAACGGAGACATCGGTCAGGCAATACTTGCGATTGAAGATGATGTGGTCGATCTCGTTGTGGAACTGGCCACCGGGGGATTCCCAGATCCATCGTAGGGAGGGAGGCTTCTGGAACTGCGAGTTTCCATGGATGGTCTTGGTCGACATGATAAACTCAGACAGCCTTTCACCTTGCTCGTTCACTCCAAACCGTGGGTTCCGATGTGAAGTTCTTCCGGCGACCTTCGCGGTCCGATCTTGGCGTTGAAGTCGCCGACGATCACCTTGTAGAAGGTGTGATCTTTCTTATAGAACTTCTCCAGCTCCACGTAGAAGGCTTCGACTTCTTCGTCGTCGTAGTCGGATGTTGGGGCATACGCGACGAACGCAGTCAAGGCTGGCACGGAGCCACATCGCTTCAGTCGCAGACGTCCGATTCGGCTTGTCAGAGACTCGTACGAATCGATGTTCATGGCCAAGTGCGTGTTGACGAGGACACCAACGCCGCCTACTCCCCTGCTGTCGCATGTTCCGAGGAACAGTTCTTCTCCGGAGTCGTAGGCGGCGTGTGGGGGGGGGGGGGGGGGTGGTGTCTTCTCGTCTCGGTCAGTCCGATGACGTCGTATTTGTTCTTCCTGGCTTGCATCATCAGGTCCTCGACGGATGCTTCCGATGCAAGCGTGCGGGCGTTGTAAGTATAGATCGTCATCCATGTCCTTCTCAATTTGCGCAGCCTGTAGGCCCTGAGATTTTAGCAGCCTCTCCGTACTCGTCCTTCCCATCGCTGCAGAAATGGGGGCTCTTTCGGGGTCAGGGGAATGAGGCCCTTTAGTGCTGCTGTTTTTGACTGGAGTACACACGGGTAGTTAGTCGGGCTCTGTCGTGCGGGCGAAGAACTCCGGGCAGCCAGCCAGACTGCCCGAGGGGACGGGGCGAGACTTAGGGCGGCCTCGAATCGCCTTACATGTACTCCCAGTCTACCGAGTGCAAGCTTTTGGCCGAGCCGACACAGTTACAATCCGCACAGTCACGGACACATCCACGCACACTGTGCACGAACATGCCGCTCCCGCGCACAAGGAACGCGTCGACCCGACACAGCAGGAGCAAGGAGTCCATTCCCTGCATCCCACCTGCGTCTCTGGGCAGTACACGGTCGCATTTGGTTCGCGTTTAATTCCCCTATCCACCATCCGGGGACGCGCCACCTGGCCCTGCGACAAGCGGCCCGAGATCCCTCTTAACAAGAGAGCCCGAAAGCTCTCTATCGAGGGAGATCCGTGGAATTGTCGTTAGGTACTTACATTTAAGTGGATCTATGGCGACTAAAACCAAATCGGAATAGATCTTGAGCGCTAAACTTGGATTGGAGCATGGTTTCCCTCGCGCGGGCGCTTAACGCTGAAGCACGCATATTTCCATTTGATGACTCTGAGCGCACTAAAACTGCTTAGCCGGCAAGTTCGCAGCTGGGTGGGCTAGGGAAGGATCTCCCGTATGTGGCCCATCCAAGCTACTCGTGTGGAAACTGCTTTCTTTGTCCAGGGGATGTGCGGCTGCAGCTTCTGCAGAAGCGCGTACAGCTAGAAGAATGCCCACGAAACACCAGAAAATTATGTAGGCGTCACAACCCCTTGAATCTCAACCACCCAGTTGAAATGCAAAAATCCCACGACGCCAGAGCACCGAACCCTCGACATCCTTCGATGAAGCAGCGCCGCCATCCACTGCGCCACGATCCCCCTCCCAACAGCGCCACCGCCAGCGTACAAGAGACCGATGCGCATCGATCGAATATCCACATGGGCGCCGAGGCAGCCCACGTGTGCTGCGCGTCGAACAAGTGTGCTCCAGCTAAACTGCCCGCTCCTATGTCGTGCATCTATTCCGATTTGGTTCTGGTGGTCTTAGCAATTCGCCTAATATTTTGTGACTCAAAACGTTTGAGGTTGAACATAGCGGAACCTAGTATGCAAAACCCTTCGAGAAAGGCCTGGTTCAATTTCACCACATTATCTGAATACCGATGCACGTGGCACGACGTTTGCGACACGCTTCTGAATCCGTGCGAATCAACGAAGGTGGCACGTTGTCTGTGGCACGTCTTCAGAATTCCTGTGCACATGGTACAATTTCTGTGTCACGTCTTTCCAAGCTCTAGGTCTACGGCATGACATTGTCAGTTTCTGTGACACGCCCTTTCAGTCGTGATGCACATGGTAAACGTCTGCGACACGTCTTCTGAATCCCGGTTTACAATGCACGACGTTTGTGACATGCTTCTAAATCCATGCAAATGTGACGAAGGCGGCACGATGTCTGTGGCACGTCTTCAGAATTCCTATGCACATGGCACCACTGCCATATCACGTCTTCCGAAGCACTACTCACATGGCATGACATTGTCAGTCGTTTGTGACACGCTCTTTCGATCGTGATGCACATGATACAATGTCTGTGACACGCCTTCTGAATTCCGGTTCACAAGGTACGACGTTTGTGACGCGCTTCTGAATTCATCCGAACGTGGCGAAGGTAGCACGATGTCTGTGGCACGTCTTCAAAATTCCTGTGCACATTGCACGATTCCTTGTGTCACGTCTTCCGAAGCTCTACGCTCATGGCATGAGATTGTCAGTCATCTGTGACACGCCCTTTCAATTGTGATGTACATGGTGCAACGCCTGCGACAAGCTCTCTAAATCCCGGTTTACAATGCACGACGTTTGTGACACGTCTGAGCCCAGGCCCTCGTGCTATGACGTATATGTGTGGCAGGCTACGACAGGATAGGCTCTTGTTTTCCATCGGTAAGGATAGCAAGCATTCAATACGCTAAAGGCGTCTCGAATGCTCTTCAAAGGGGCACATAAATCTCATCTCAATGGCTAGACATTGTATTACTCATAGTGAAATATTGTAGTGTATTACATCTCAGTAGGGTATTTAAGTCTGCGTTTGTGTTATCGAAGGCGAAACCAATTCTCAAAAGCGTTCAATAGTGCAGGAAAACATTCGGCCTCATCGTGTTAATGAAAGCTCATTAAAGAAGTGTGTGCAGTGTATCATGCTCAGCGAAGTGTGACACCACTTCAAAAAAGCTGGAAATTCTCGCCTTCTGTTTTCCGGAAATCATCAGCCTAAAAGTGCGCCCTTTACGCTTCGTCTTCGCCATTCCTTAATTGTATCACTTCCCCTATGAATAATAGTGCGACGGCTGCATAGCACCTGTGATCTTATAGGCCCGTTTAAAAGGACTGCTTGCGTTCCGTATCGAATCGCCACTATTGCTTCTTTGCTTTTTTCTCAAACACATCGTAGCGCAGTTGAATGAGGCACCGTCTGTCAGTACATCTGAATCAATGTTGCTGGTTCGAACCACACACAGGTCACCAAAGCCTTTCGTTCCTCCTGGTGGGTGAATTGGCCGCAGACTCCTCTGGAAAGGATCACCTGTATCGCTATCGTTTCGTTGATCATCGACTTGTTCGAACGGGCACCAGCAGCGTCTCCATTCGTCCCTGTCGCGTGCCAGAGTGCTCCAATGGATCCTCCTCGCTCGAGGGACACAAAGAGTGTCACAGCGGTCGTTCAGGGCTTTCACGAAGAAGTCCGACCAACGCGTTGGTGGGCGTCCTGGTGTTCTCTTGACATCTCGGGGTATCCAGTCGGTGACGGCTCTCGTCCAGCCGGTGTCTGCGAAGCGCATTACGTGGCCGGCCCACCTAATTTTCATTTATGTCCTTCCCCTCGCCCTTCCCTAGAAGTCAGTTCTTTCAAGTCATGGGTGCTTCCGATATACCGCCTATGATAGGATAGAACGTTTCGCTTTCGCAGGGCTGACCCGCTCTCGCTCAATGACTGTGCTACAATAGTGAACTTTGGTAAGGAAAAAGTAGGAAAGCTCATGGTCGTGTCAGTCCCCTGCCCTTATTTCGTCGAAGAATACTTCTATTTCTTCAATTTTTTCTTTCACATATGAGAAAGCTGTGCACCTTCGTCTAACTAATTCTCTGAAGAAAGGTCATTCTATCTGCATGGCATAGTGGTTTGAGTTCACATGAGTTCGGTGGGCGAGAGAAGAGTTCCAACGCCAACCTCTGCTATTCTGTCAGGTGTTGGTATTATATTTCTCGGCTGAATTTTGAAGAATTCCTCCGGTACAATGTAAATTGGCTCATAGCTGAACATACCATTTTCACGTCGAATTGGACACTTTTCAAATCAAACTCTCTTATCGACAGCATTGAGCAAGTACAAAGGAGTTTCACTTACCGGTGTTTCCTACGTAAGGATTAGTCAGACTGTCATATGAGAAACGCCTTAAGGTCCTTGGTGCAAATACATTAGAGTTTAGAGGGACCTTAGCCGATTTCCTCTTCATGTACAAGTTAGCTACTGGTTTCTCTAACCTAGAATTCTATGACATCTTCGACAGACCGCCACTAGCAGAAATTACTCGGGGCCGCCCGTACCGAATTAAACCTGACAGACCTACTACCGCCGCCTACGCTGGATCCGTTTTAGCAAGGTCAGTAAGGAGGTGGAATAAACTTGACGCAGTCTATTCCGGTGGAACCGATGCTACACATTCCAGGCCCATCTAATCGGTTACTTCCAGAGGACTATTCTATTTGGTTGTAACAAATTAAATGGCACTGGCTCGCGCCATTTTTTGGCGCGTCTTTACGCGTTTGATCAAGAACAAACCGTAACATGTGGCATATCATTTAGAAGCGCAAACTTTGCTCTACCGGAGAGTACCAAATTTTCTATGCGAAAGTGGGAAAACTTTAGAGCTTTATTGACTTTTTTGCAGATGGACAAAAGAGTAATCCGAGGCATTTACTTGTATGAAATCAAGCTGGGCACTACAGCTAAGGAGGCGGACGAGAAGATCAACGCCGCATTCGGTCAAGGATGTTCCACAATTCGGACGGCGTATCGTTGGTATCAGAAGTTCCGGAATGGAGATGAGAGCTTGGAAGAACATGAAGATCGTGGGAGGCATAGTGATGTTGATGAGGACAAGCTGAGAGATGTGGTAGAGGAGGATCCACACAAAGGTACCAGGGAGATAGCGAAGGTTCTTGGCGTCAGTCACAACACAGCTGCCCGGCATCTGAAGGAAATTGGAAAGACCAAAAAGCTGGAAAGATGGGTGCCTCACGAGCTGTCTGAGGAGCAAAGAAACCGACGATATGAGATCTCGTCCGCACTGCTTCTACGGAACGACACGGACCCATTCCCTGATCGCATCGTAACCTGTGACGAGAAATGGATAATGTACGACAACAGGCGACGATCGGCACAGTGGGTGGACAGCGATGAGAGCCCCAAGGTTTTTGCGAAGCCGGAATTGCACCAAAAGAAAGTGATGGTGACAGTACGGTGGTGTTCGCTGGGAATTATTCACCACAGCTTCCTCCCTCCCGGTGAATCCATCACGGCAGAGAAGTACTGCATTGAAATTGAAGAAATGATGAAAAGGTTGAAGGATATCCGGCCGGCCTTGGTAAACCGAAGGCGAGTTCTCCTTCTGCACGACAATGCTCGCCCCCATGTAGCACGAATGACGTTGCAGAATGAGCTGAGCATTGAAACTCTACCACATCCTCCGTTTTCTCCCGACCTCTCCCCAACAGACTACCATTTCTTCAAGCATCTTGGCGACTTCTTGGTAGGGAAAATATTCAAAGTCCAACAGGATGCCGAAAGTGCCTTCGAAGATTTCGTCAATTCCAGAACTTCTGATTTTTATGCTACTAGGATAAAAAAGCTTGTGTCACGTTGGCAGAGATGTGTAGAATCAGAAGGTTTTCATTTCGATTAATAAACTTGCCTACAAGCCGAGATATTAACTGTTTAAATTTACAGTGGTTCAGTGCCATTTATTTCGTTACAACCTAATAGATCAGCCAGACTAGGATGTGTTGCCACCTTAAAAAATTGCTTTTTTTCCGACGATAACGTTAATATCTGTTACTAACACTATTTATCTCGTTTTGTGTCTGCTTATTCATGTTTGTTACTCACACCTTTTCATTCTATTTCGGCCGTAATCATACCCCCTCGACTTCGCAGTGTGGACCTCGGGAACGTTGGCGGACCTACTAAGATGGTATCCGGAGTTCACCTCTCCTCCCACATGCCGCTAGAGGACTTGCAGTGTTGGCCGGCCACTACCCCTCTGAACCGAGTTGTCCACTACCCTTCCTCCATCCCTCCCCCTCCTCCACTCAACTGGAGAGGTCGTCGGTTAATACGGTTTTATGTATCGCCTTGTGAACTGTTGCCTATACTGCAGTTCTCGTAATGATAAGAAACCGATCTAAATAAATACAAATAAATTAATAAATTGTGCACTTTTCAAACCAAATTGAACACTCTTATAAGCTTGCCTAAAACTTTTGAAATCTAAACGAACTCTTCCAAATTGAAGCTCTTGTACATCAAACTAGAGACTCTCCAAAAAATGTTAGAATAATTTCTCGTTTTAGGAAAGTTTTAATATAACATTCTTTGAAGTTTTAATTCATCTATCCAATAAGTGACCCCATTGTTAGAAATTTTATTTAAAAAATTTGAGAAAAAAAGACAATGATTTAAAACTTGTTTTAAAAACCAGGAAGGCGGCAATTTTTTGTTGCCAAAACAGAGATTGCGCCATGCCCCCGTCTGAAACGTCGCGATTTTTATTCGACTGATATCAAAATTTCTGTTTGCATGCAGTTTCAGTTGTGTAAAACACACATATCCTAATTTTTTTCTTGAGTGTAAGCAGTACTTACAACCAATTAAGTAAACACTTTGACTTGCTTTTCGAGTGCATGATGCGATCCAGTCTTTTAATGTACTACATGATTGCTGCCTTGCTGCTCTTTAAGACAACATTTAGTTTATTATTTTTCTCAAGAAATAAAATTTTTATAAAATTATTTTGCATCTTCGCGCAGATGATCTAAAAAAATTCAAAGAAAGTTATACCTAAATTTCTTAAACAAAAAATTATTTAAACCATCTCAGTGAATCTGTAGTTTAAACTGCCTAAAGGTCATTCCGATTTAGAAGAGTTCGCTTCAATTTCAAAGCTCTCAAGCGTAGGCTTAGAAGAGTGTCCAATTTGACGAGAATGGTGTCCTATTTCATTTGAAAAGTGTCCACTTCGACGTTACAATGGTATATATTGCTTGGAAGACATCGTTAAGTCATCATTTCTTGATGGTATTCCCAAACATAAAGGAATCCTTCATTTTGTTGTAATTTTTCCATTCACAAGAACAACGAAACTTGTGATTTCTTGAGACGAAGCTCAGTAGAAGAACTGAGAATGATACTGAAAGAAGAGGGAAAAAAAGAAAAAGAATCATGGTGAAGTAACTCCGGTGGATCACTGCGGATTTACCTCATCGTCTAACAAGGGAAGGGTCTGAAGCGTATGTCTGAACGGGGGGAGCGAGTCATATAGGGAGAATCCTCACCCCTCAATTGGTTTGAAAATGTGTTTATTCTTTGCCAAGTCGCTAAACCCAAGGAATAGGGGGTCACAATGGAATACGGCGCAACGCGCGTTTGGGGGTGTTGTACGCTCGCGATGCTTCTGAAACAGTGGTTCGGAGCGCAGGTGGGTAGAGGGTTGACTCATGTGACAGGGGTCGGTGGTTTGGTTCCTCTGCGCTGCTCGACTTTTGCATTTCAACTGATTGGTTGAGATTTGGGGGATTCTGACGTCTATACCATTTTCAGACGTTTTCTGCGCATTTCTCCAGCGGTACGTTGTGTATTCATCATGGTGATGTACAAATGTTCAACACCATTGATACACAGCTACAAAGTGCATGAAACACCACTGGGCACCTTACGGGTAGCGTATAAAGGCTACAGGCTCCTCATAGTCTGTTTCCATACATGGACCAAAGGCCTCAGGAAAAACCATCCTGCTCGGATTTTCAAAGGAGACCACGTTGTGACGTCGGAGGATTGTTCAAATGAGAAACGAGGTGTGCGGATCCCGCAAACTAAGCTAAACGGCATCATACACTCTTTCCCTCACCCTGTCACCTGGTAATCAAAGGTCTGCTGAAGGTTTTCTAGAACCTAACACCAACAATGTCCGCCGACGGTCGAGTGGTGATCCAGCTACTCACGCTGAAGTGTAGCCCACCTTTAGACAAAGAATCTTCGAGAGAAGAAATCGAGCTGGCCGAACGGATGGCCAGCATACTCAAGGACTTCGAAGCACGTCTACTTGAAGTCAACGAAGACGAACAGCTGGAAGTGGTGGAAGAAGAAGATTGGGATCCGCAAGATGAACTGGTGGACGTGGAGAGGTAAGGGCAGCGACTTGGCAAAAAATAAACACATTCTCAAACCAATTGAGGGGTGAGGATTCTCCCTATATGACTCTCTCCCCCCGTTCAGACATACGCTTCAGACCCTTCCCTTGTAAGAGAGAATGCGCTGCGAATACCCAGAATTTGATCCACCTGCTTTTTTCTCTGCTCCCAAGTTTTAAATGAGGATTATATAATGGTCGCTGTTTCACAGATTTTTACTTTTTTTTAGATTTTTGTAGCTGATTTTTTCACCAGTTATTGCATGGCCGCTCCATTTGCTAACAATCAACAACGTGCTATAATACAATATTCTGGAAGCCGATTGTAAAATCCATTTCTGGCTGATTACATGGTTTCAAGAAAAGTGAATGAATTCGTGAGCAACGGTTGGTTAGCGATTCCCATTGTCTTCACACTAGTCATCTAGCCATATGGCAAGACTTTCAGCCATATGGCTTTCGGGTAGAAATGAGCTTGTTAGCAAGACGACGATGGTTAAGGGTGCCAGTCGGTGACATGTTAAAAGCCATTCCATACGAACTCCGGTAAGAAAAACTGTGGCAGCTCTAATTAGATGTACGAGATTGCGCCTATTGAAATTGGTGCGCCAACCGAAGATTCTTGATTCTGATGCACTGCAGTCTATTCTGCAGTTTTCATCCAGCTACAGGTAGTTTAACCGCATCCACATTCTGTTCGAAAGCGTTCGGCCACTTAGTGCTTCATCCTTGTCCTCTCCAAGATGAAGGAATGTCCATGTATATCTTCATCGTCTTAGATAGGTTCATTCTCACATGTTCGTAGAAACGAAGAGTATCATATGGTCGTTCAGGGATTTCACGAAGAAGTCCGACCAACGTGTTGGCGGGCGTCCTGGTGTTCTCTTGACATCCCGCGGAATCCAGTCGGTGATGGCTCTCGTCCAGCGGGTGTCTGCGAAGCGCATTACGTGGCCGGCCCACCTAATTTTCGATACTTGGTCCATGCGACAGCGTCTCTCATCTTCGAACGTCGGCGAAGCTCGGAACTCCGGAGGCCTTCTCTCACTTGCGTGAGTCGTGCCACTCCGAGCATCGTCCTCTCGATTCCACGCTGCGCAACGCTGATCGCGTGTTCATCCTGCTGTCGTATAGCCCAGGTCTCTGAGGCGTATGTTAGGGCAGGAAGAACGGTAGAGTCGAATAGGTAGGCACGGAGTCGGACGTTCTTCGTCTTCTTCGCGACTTCTTCGACGCTCTTGAAAGCTCCCCAAGCCGCTCGTTTCCTCCTGCTCAGCTCCGGCGCTAGGCCGTTAGCCACGCTGCAGATACACGCAGCTGGAGCATCCGGAAAGGCTCTTTCCGTTGAGCGAGAATGAAGCATCAAAACCTCGTCTGTTTCTCATGAACGTCGTGTTCGTATGATGCTGCTGCAGCCAAATGCTTCCATGCACATGAGGTCGGTTAGTATTCGCTTCGCTTGGCCATCGCGCGGTGTTATGATCGCGATGTCGTCAGCGGAGCGAAAATTCTGAAATTGCTGGCTCTATTTCCACTCCTATTTTGTCTTCCCATCTGGGATCAATTTCTGGATATGCGGTCTCTTCTTGAATCCCTCTCTTCACGTTGATGACGACGCCGTTGTAGAATGGTGAAATCATAGTCGTGAATCCACTGTACAGCTCTCGAAGCACTCTAATGTGCTAAGTAGGAAGGTCCTGGGTGAGCAGGGCTTCGACGACCGCTTCAGTTCCGACAGGGTCGAATGCCTCCAGGTAGATGAACGTAAGGCACAGCGGCAGCTTGTACTCTCGGGACACTTCCACGAGCTTAATAATGGTGTGTATGTGGTCGATCGTGCTGAATCCTCTCCGAAATCCTGCTTGCTCTCATGGCTGTCCTTCGTCCATCGTTCTGCTGATCCTATTAAGGATGACTCGAGTGAACAGCTTGTAGACTACGGACAGCAGGCAGATCGGGCGATAGTTGCCAATGTCGTGCACGTCTCCCTTCTTGTAAATGAAGACGGTATTTCTGGTCTTCCACTGAAGTGGAACCTTGCACTCCGACAGGTAGCGTGTGAAGAGCCGCGCCAGGGTGTTGATGAACGCTGGCGGGAGGTTTTTCAGGTGTTCAGCTCTGATCCTGTCGGAACCGGGTGCTGTACGCTTCTACACCGACGAGATGGCGTGTCGGATCTCGGAGGGGAGAACAGGGGAACGACGTATCCATCCTGCCGAAGATGGCATGGGGCAGGTGGACGTGGCTATCGAAGAGATCGAAGTAGAAGTCGTGGATGACCTTCTCCATGGTTCTCCTGGAAGAGGTGATGGTTCCGTCAGGACGTCGGAGAGCGGTCATCTTGGTCCTGAAGTTGGCGAAGTTCCGGCGGGCATTGCGGATGCTCAAACCTGCCTCTGCAGCTTCAGCCAACACTTCCGCCCTTCTCTCCTTAAGATTCTCCTTTATCGCCGGTCTGCATAGCCTCGCAACCTCGGAGGTCAGTTGGTAGTTGCCTGACGCTCGTGCTGCTCCACGCTGGCGTATCAGCTCGAGAGTTTCCAGAGACAGACGCAGACGCATGCACTCTGTATCTATTGATGGTTCCCTCCCAGGTAGCGACTTGTCTTGGAAACGTAGGACACTGACTTGATCGTCGTCTATCCATCGCTAGCAAATAAGAAGGATAAAGGACGGTGTTATTTAATCCGCTTCGGAATGCGCCACGCATTCTACTCTTAGGTGATACCGTCTCTTGGTGGTCTTCAAGCTCTCGGCTCCCTTAGCACTCTCCTGGATATGACACACGAAGCTCCTCATCAGCATTATTCATATCGCTGCACTGTCTAGAACCAGCTAGGAGAACTTAGAGATACCATTTAATGACTAATCACCTTAACGTTCCATTTTAACTTCTATAAAACCCCGAGATTTTCCCTGAAATACCCCGTTCACCGGCGGTTTCCGCTCCCTCACATCAATGAGCATCGATCATCGGCAGACATATGTGACCTATTCTCTGGAGGCGACACATGAAGACGTGTCACCGGCACGCTGCTGCTCATCATTTTCTACTTCATTGGCCACGCCGGCGGATCTCCTATCAGATGGCCGCCCAAGGCCTCCGTCGCCCTCCGCCACCCACTCTCATCTGCCTGAGGCGATGCGACCGCCGCTTGATTAGCCGCAATTTCGATATTGTTTTCCGACGCTTCACTTTGGACCACCGAACCGATTACTCGCTTATGAATTTATCGCTCCGGCAGGATGCTGGCCACGTATTCCTACGATTCAGGCGCATTTTTCGGGTGCCTGCAAACGTCGTCTCAATTCTTGGAGGCCTTGTGCTATGTATCTCATCTAAGAAATGTTTTCCACCAAGAAGCCAAACATCTTTGTCTGTATAGTGATGTGAATAAGTTCTCTGTCCAACGGCCGCAAGCACTACCTGGAAGAGATTGTTTTTTCATGCTGCCTAGATTTTGGTGAACAGCATGTCTTCTAAAAAAAGAGCGTTCAAAATGGCAATTATTTCTATTCTTTTCTAAATACACCCGCCAGAGCTATAGAAATTCATTTCGCAAGTTGAACTGCTCTAAAAATACACCAATTTGGCAGGTACACCCGGTGTTGGCACGTATAGCGCAGTCGGAGGAGGCGCTTACTGACGCATGCATCCCGAATCTATTGATGGTTCCCTCCCAGGTAGGGGGTTGTCTGGGAAGCGTAGGATACTGATGGATTCTCATTTAGCTATCCCTGGCAAATAAGAAGGACAAAGGAGGCGTTATTGAATCCGCTTCGGAATGCGCCACGCATTCTACTCCTAGGGGATACCGTATAGGCAATTTGAATGCTCATTTAACCAACAGAATGCCTTGCGGTAGCCATCCGATAGGAAAGTCAGTGTCTTATCCTTTCACGCAAGTCTGATTTCAATTCGCAGGGATGAAAGACTTGGTTGGTCTGGGAAATCGTGGGAAATCATAATTGGGAGCAAGGAGTCGGCTGCAAGAGACTGCCGAGGCCTCCATAGACTAAGCCACCACCGTGACTGAATTCGCATTTAAATTGACTTCAAACATGCCGTAGAAGCACAATGCGTGGCGCATTCCAAATAGTGGCCTGCCAATGCCGTCATTTATCCTTTATCCTTGCTCCGGATGCTGCAGGCGCTGTTAGAATTGCATGCTTCTGAACGAATAACACCATAAATAAAAACCCACCTAAAGACAAAAAAATCCGAACCAGGAATTTGTACCATTTGCCCGTTGAATTAGACATTTTTCAAACCAAATTGGACACTTTTCACGTCAAATTGGACACCCTTCTAAGCCAACCTAAGACTTTTCAAATCAATGCGAACTCTTCCAAATTGAAATGAGCATCTTACAGGTTGAACTAAAGTCTCTCCAAGATGGCAAAAATAACACTTTGTTTAAGAAAAATTTAGAAGAACTTTTTTACTTTTGAAATTTTTTTTACTTCAAATGCCCAAATGGGTGTAATAATTTTATACGATTTTTATGTTTCGAGAAAAAATAATAATTTAAACTTTGTTTTCAAGCGCAGCAAGGCAGCAAGAGTGTAGTGCATTAAAAGACTGGATCGCGCCATACACTCGGAAAGTAAGTCAAATGATTATCTGATTGATTGTGTAAATACGGCTTACAAAAATCGCGAAGATCCGAACGGGGGCATGGCGCAATCTCTGTTTTTCACTTAAGATGGCCTCTTTCCTGCTCTTCAAAACAAGGTTCAAGTCATTGTTTTTCTTCAAAAAATAATTTTTTATAAAATTTCAAACTATCTTTTTCTTATTGGGAGGTAAACTAAAACTTCAAAGAAAGTTACAGTAAAATTTTCCTTGAACAGAACATTATTCTAACATTTTTGGAGAGTCTTAATTTTAATGTGGAATTTTGGAGGAGAGAGTTCGCCTTGATTTGAAAAGTGCCCAATTTGGTTTGAAAAGTGTCGAATTCGACGTGAAAATGGGGTGCAAACTGACGGCTCATCCATCTGCGCTAACACATACCGTCATTTTTGATTTTTTCGCCACTTTACAACTTCCGATTCAGCCAAACTCTAGTTATGCTTTCGAATTTTTTTCGAATATTCGAATAGTCTCGAAATTCCAAATATTCGAATTCAAATGTATTTGAAACCTGCAGTTTTTCTGATTATGCGAATAGGATTACGTTTGAAAAGCGCACTTTTTTTTGAATATGAGAGTTCAAATATTCAAATTCGAATGAAAATCGTTTGATACTTATTCGAATAGGTCACTCGAGCATAACTATAGTTGAAACCCAGTAGCTGCTGCTTCTATTCAACCCTGTGATACTGAAAAATAAAAATAAATCATCATGTTTGATTGACCAAATTAGGTGGAACCTCGTCCAATTTCGTTCCATTTGCAGAGGCGTTGATCTTGCTGTGATGTCTGCAGGATTTATTTTCATAAAAACGTCTTCAATCCCGCACAGTTCGCTGCACTTTCATGTTGCTATATGGACAATTGTTGCTCTAATAATGCGTCAGAATCCTCTTCACATAAATCCTAAGCCATTATTCAGCTTCAGAAACGGAAGGAATTGCAGGCGTCTGCAGCAGCGTGTACTTATGGAGCTCTGGCGTTTCTTCTCACGCCTCTCGGCACACGTTGACGTTCCTTCCGCCTGTTCAAAACGTCATTTCTGAGCACAACACGACGTGTCGCAGACAGCTCTCCTTGATTCTCTGTTTTCGCGTCACATCTGTCTTTTAATAAGCGGTGCTCGAGGATCATCCTCTGACATTTTGCCGAAGCCTTGATCACTCCTATGTATACTTTAGCTTCCTACGCAAATGCAGCTTAAATAGTGATATGCTTTTCATTTTGACAACGGACTTTCGGCGAATCTAGCCGCTCAGTGAAAATCCCATCTTTAGGCTTCACATCTATTAGGGGGGGGGGGGGCAAAAATAATGAGACAAAATGAAAAAAATCTTTATCTCTTTATAACTCAATTATAACTCAACGATGCTAAGGAATATATTTGCCATTAAGGGCAAGGACCTTGCTGCCATCGCTCAGCCAACTTCCTGATCCCATCCTTCCAGAACTGCTTGAGCCTGGTGTTGATCAACTGCTCGATATGGTTGTCAAGGACTGCTTGGGTTCTTGTGTCCCTTCCGACTAGGAAGTCCTGTAGGCTCAAGTAGTACTGGTAGTCGCATGGAGAGATGTCCAGCGAATACGGTGGGTGAGGCATGTGAACGTAGCCCAGCTGGCCAAGCTTATCCATGGTTACTTGTCCCCATGGGGTGCGGCGTTGTCGAAGAGGAGAACCTTCTTGAAGCGCTGCGAATGAATAAGAACGAGTCGCCGGCCCATCTCCTCTATTTCGTTCACCATGGCCTTGGAGTTCATCGCGGTGCTCTTGGGAAACAGCCTCCGGTAAACCGATCCATGGGCGCAGACCCAAAAGCTCCAAAGATGCTTCTCGCCGTGAACATCTCGCCGAACGAAGGTCGGTAACAATTCATCAGGCCTCACCCAGACTCGCTGCTTGGCAGGGTTAAGGTAGAAGACGTACTTCTCATCCTGCGTGAATATTGAGCCCAGGCTGCTCGGGGTTGGGAATTGGAGGAGATTTGCGCGACACAGGTCGACTCGTCAGACTGGGGTTTCGGCATGAGACAGGCTGGGGTTTTTGGCATGCTTCTGGAAAGGGCGGAAGTGGTAACTTCTCAGATGGGCTTCAGCGAGTAGCATACAAACATACAAGTACGACAAGTACGAATTCAGGCTCCAGCCACAAGTTATATGGACACGGCATGGGGTGCCTCATTACTTTTGCCCCCCCCCCCCCTAATATATAAGTTTTGTTACATTTTTCACCTTCTATATTCTTGATGCATCGGCTTGGTTAATTGTTGTAGGTCTTAGCAATATAAAGCATAAGGATAAAGGTCGGCGTTATTCAATCCCTTCTGGGATGCACCACGCATTCTACTTCTGCGGGATGTCGTGGAGGCGAGTTGAATGCGTGTTTGCCCACACAATGACTTGCGGTGCCCAGCCGATGAGGAAGTCAGAGCTTTATCCTTCCCAGACAAGACTGGTACCAATTCACCGACCCCGGAGGGATGAACGGCTTGGTTGGCCTGAGCGGGAAATCCGAACCAGGAACCTGGTATCAGGTGCAGGCGGCAGCCAGCGTCTCCTCCAACTGCGCTTCCGCGCCCGTCTTAACAGCATACTGTTAAAAGAAGGTTCCTTTTAGAGGGCCTTTATTCTTAAAGGCACAAATCCATACCTATTGCAATGCAATTACCACATTTTAGCAGACTAGCAAACGATAATGAGTAAAGGACGGCGTTATTTACTCCTTTTGTGGGTACGCCATGAGTTCTACTCCTTCGGGATGTAGTGGAGAGGCATTTAAAATGAGTTTTCCTCCTGTACAATGACTTGCGGTTGTCAGCCGATAGAGAAGCCAGTGTACTACCCTACCCAGATAGGTGTAGAACCAATTCTACGACCCCGGAACGATGGAAAGCTAGGCTGGACTGGGCGTCAAATCCGAACCAGGAACCTGAAATCGGACGCATTCAACAGCCGACACCTCCTCCGACTGCGCTACCACGCGCCCTAGCTGACCAGTACGAGCGGAATATTCAACTAGCCTAGTTTTTCAACAAGCTTACTCACAATTGCTGTACTTTGACAGCGTATAATCAGCTGAAATACGATTTAAAGTCTACTTATGTCACACTGTTACGCAGCTGAAATCTGTCTTTCTATACCTAACGCTTCAAACTGTTCTTATTGATTTTTTTCGAGATTTTTTTTAAAGATTTACAGGTTGAATTTTTTTAGAGCACCCAATTTTTTGCCGACTCTTTACATTTCCGAAACGGATATGCTATTTGATTAGATCTTTCATTAGTAAGAGACGGCTTAGTAGCTCAGGGGAAAACTCGAAGTGTTTGGGTTTCGTAGCAGTTGTACTTGCCCGAAAGGGGTAATATTTAGATTTGTTGGCATATGTCGCCTATGTGAGCAGCATTGGTAGGTAGGAACACCTAAACCAATCAGACTGCATTGAATGGACATGCCATTCAGAGAAACTAGGCATGTACAGTTACTACCCTGATGGGCTGGCATGTGTTCGGTCTGTGCTCTGTTTGGTTATCATTGGCTGGCGCGCTCCCACCTATCAATGCTGCTCACCTGCGCGACATGTACCGATTTATTTTCAATAATATATTTTTACAATATTAGCTTTACCTTCCCCATAGACAGCGTAGTAGAAGACGTCGTTTACCCATTTCCGGGTTCTTGATTCAGATTTCCTGCCACTGCCACTACAATTAAGCCATCCATCCCTTTGGTTTCGGTGAGTTGGCACCAGGTACCGGCAGTGGCAGTGGCAGGAAATCTGAATCAAGAACCTGGAATTGGGTAAACTTCGTCTTCTACCATGCTGTCTATGGGGAAGGTAAAGCTAATAATGTAAAAATATATTATTGAAAATACCAGAGTACCAGAGTTGTCTGGGAAGGAGGAAGCACTGACTTGTCCATCGGTCGGCCATCCCAACTCATCGTATGGGTCAAAAACGTCCTCAACTCGTCTCCACGGCATCCCGTAGAAGTAGAATGCATGGCGTATGCCGTAAACAAGAAACGGTAGCTGCCGAAGCCCGACTTTTACCGTTTTCCATATACTTATAAAAACACTTTAGCACTTCTCTCCTTTCTCAATATCTCTTGCATGTCGTAAATGAATCCATGCCTAAAAAGCTGCACCTTGAAAGCCCTGCCATAGTCATCACTTTTAAGAAGAAGTTTCTGACATTCTGAAAAATATTTTAGTTTCTGAAGTTGCCAAGGCTAGAAGGATACCATCGGTATGTATGTCTTCTTTTTTAGCAGTTTGCTCAAGCTTTATCGGGTAGTTACATCGTTCAACTGTCCATCAGACCATATCGCTCAGAAAACGTAGAGAACAAATTTGTTAATTATTCACCTCATTTGTTCTGAAGCAACTTTTGAATGAGAAAAAACATATTTTGGCGCCGTTTACGTCCTAGACTTAAGGTTGTTTTCTTTTCGTATGCGTGCGTGGTAGCGCAATCGGAGGAGGCGCCGGTAGCCGCGTAACCTTTCGATTCGAGGTGTTCTCCCTCCCCAACCAAGCTGTTCATCCCACTGCGGTCGGTGAGTACGTGCATTAAATGTCTGGGAAGGGAAAAACACTTAGTCCATTGTCTGACAACCGCGATTTGTTATATAGGGCAGATAAAGGGTAAGGAGAAATGACGGCGTTTCTCAATCCCTTTTGGGATGCGCCACGCATTCTACTTCTACGGGATGTCGTGGAGGCGAATTGAATGCGTATTTGGCCATAGAAGGACTTACGGTCGCCGGCCGAGGAACAATGCAGTGCTTTATCCTTTCCAGACGAGTGTGCTACCAAATCATCGACCCCTGATGGATGGAAGGCTTGGTTGGCCTGGGCGGGAAATCAGGAACCTGGTATCGGGTGCACGTGAGCGCCGGCAGCTCCTCCGACTGCGCTACACGCGCCCATTACACGCATTTAAATTGCCTCCACGGCGTTCCGTAGGAGTAGAATGCGTGGCACACCCTACAAAGGTGTTGAATAGGAGCCACCTGCGTACCTTATCCATTCGCCTTACGTCTTTAGCGACTTTAGTGCTACAATTTTAGGCTTGAACATGATTTCTTGTGATGCTTAGGCGAGGTGAAGTACATGACTCACAAGAACGACGAAGGACGGCGCTAATAAACCCTTCTGGGATGCGCCATGCAGTCAACTTCGTCAAGATATCGCGGAAAGACTGCGATATGTGTTTTAGTCCTAGACGAGCCTGTTACCAAGTCATCATTTCCCGATGGGCCGTTTGGTTCACGTGGGTGGTTTTGAAATGAAACCATTGAAACTACTGAACCGTTGAAACGAACCCCGTGGTGTAGTGGTGAGGCAGCGCCTCTTCCGACTGCTCTACACTATCCAAACGAATTCGCTGCAAAAACTGGAACTAGGTGGTTTTTATCATTAGCGTTTTATGTTATTAGGAATGCTTAAAAGCTTGAATGTTTAGTTAAGAACCAATTAGTGCCACTTTCTACTCTTTGGATGGGCGGGTGTGGCGCAGTCGGAGGAGGCGCGACTGTCCCGTGCACCCGATACCGGGTTCCTGGTTCGGATTTCCCGCCCAGGCCAACCAAGCCTTCCATCCCTCCGGGGTCGGTGAATTGGTACCAGACTCGTCTGGGAAGGATAAAGCGCTGACTTGTTCATCGGCTGGCCACCGCAAGTCATTGTATGCCCAAATACGCATTCATGTCGCCTCCACGACATCCCGTAGAAGTAGAATGCGCTGGCGCATCCCAGAAGGGATTGAGTAACGCTGTCCTTTATCCTTTATCCTTATCCTTTATCTACTCTTTGGAGAGCGTAGCGCAATCGGAGGAGGCGCCGGCTCTGCAGTGCACCAGGGACCATTTCAGTGTTGCAAACATGTTATCTAAGATGTTTAAATGAAAGCAGAGCATGTTGTTACAGGAGTTTTGTTGTGCTCAAAACTCTTGCGCCAGGCGGGACTCGAACCCGTACCTTCTGCTTTCCAGGCAGCAATGCTACGCCTTACACCACCAGCGTTGTTTGAACGCACGTAACATTCGCGATATCCTCGAGGCGCCTCAGTACCTAATCGTGTATCGGGATGAAACGTTCAAACAGCGCCGGTGGTGTAAAGCGTAGCATCGCTGCCCGGAAGGGTGCGGGTTCGAGTCCCGCCTGGCGCAAGAGTTTTGATCATCCTGTGACAACATGCAGCCCCTATATCAGGGACTTCAAGCTCAAACCAATGTGTGTAGAGCTAAGCATTTGTTTTGTTTATAGTTCTAGGAGCACAGTTTATGGATTAAATGATGTGAAATGCATAGAGCTCTCACAACCTCGTCCTGGAAGACTGAACCGATTCTTTTACCAAATAATTGTTTCCTGAAACCGCGATCTGTCGAGTGACCAAAACCATCGCTTTAGGCAGATTTGATTTCTGAACTCTTTAGTGTTTCATTTACTGTTCATTCACTTCTCTAATATATGGGGTTGTTGACGACGTCAATCCGGCATCGTCATTATGCTGGAGTACCTGCCAATGCTGGTCAATTAATCAGATGTCTCGAGTTCCTGGTTCCTTCTCCTTCAGAAAACCTGTTCCTCACGTTTTCTCCCATTTCCTAGAAACCTTAAAAGTAGCTCAATAATCGCCTTTGCTTTTTGATGTCAGGTTCCTTCCCATTCTTAATAGGGGTTGGCCACATCCGTTTCCGATTCATGAGAGACATGCGCCGGCATCTCTCCCCTTTTTACAGGGCAACTTCCATCACACCATCGAGCCCTGTTCTATCAACCATTAGCAGTCACTGTGTTGTTCTTGACACCGTAATCAAAATGTAGGCCCTAATTTTATCGTAATCTTATGCTGAAGTTGTCGTGCAGTCGGGGGAGGCGTCGTTCATCTGCTTCCTTTCAAGTTCATCGTTGTTTGAGATTCTTTATTCGGTTCCCGCTAGGTCAACAGAGCCTTTCGCCATTCTCGGGGCTTGGATAATACGTACCGGGGCTGTTTGGGAATGTGAAAACACGGAATTTTATATCGGTTGACCGCCTAAAGTCATTGTATTGTAACATTCAACATACCACTGCGATATTCCGCAGAAGTAGAATGCGTAGCGCATCCTATTCACCGGGCCTGGCGTACAGTCTTGCACTTGCGTCAACCATGTACTCCTATCATAATCATGTTATTCCATGACGCTTAAGAAGTGTTGATAGGTGGAAATCAAGACACACTGGGCTCCAGAGCTATAGAGGCGTGCTGAAATCTCCGTCAACTTTGGACCACGTCAACAGGATGTGAGATCTCTGCACTCGCTGCGAAGAAGACACGCGACTCTTCCCATGGAATTCAGCTTTTTGGGGCAAAAAACCTATTCTGGCTTCTCGAGCGAAATTGTCCAAACACTGTTACACAAAGAAAAAGCGCTTATGTCTTCATTCTTGTTCTTCTTCTTCAGCGTTTGTCCCGCTTCGTCGCGGGGTCCGCTCTTCTGGTGTCATGTCGCCACCTTTCCCGGTCATGCGCTTGATCAGGGTGGACGCCAGTTACTTTCATGTCCATGTGCAACGTATCGACCAAAGCTGCTTCGGGCGTCCTCTAGGCCGCTTTCCTATTACCTCGAAGTCAAGGTCTATTCTTGCGGACGCTGTCCTCCTTTCCACGCAGAACGTGGCCGTACCATCGTAAGCGAGCTTCGCGCATCTTGTCCGCTATCGGCGCGACACCGAACTTCTGCCGAATAGCTTCGTTTCAGATGCGGTCCATGCGGGTGACGCTTATGTCTTCATTCATCATTAAATATGCCATCGTTGTGAATCTACCGTGACATCTTTGTCATTCGGACGCATTCGGACCCTGTAAATTGCGTTTTTTTTTTCAGATCACTAAGAGTAGGATAGAACCGCCTCTTTCATCAGCATTACTTTCGGAAAGACTACTTCAACTTTAGAATGTTCCTTTCCTTGAAAACGGACTTCTGCGTTCTTCTTATTCTTTCCGCTATATACCGCTCGTTGCACAAATTTGATATTGTGTTTGTATTTCATCTGAAGAGTGCTGTGTGAGAAATCTGTATCAAGAAGCGCTCGAATGGCTACAGTGTCTGAATGCTCTTTTGCTTGAAGAAGCTGAAGCAACCCTCTTAATTTTTGAAACTGAAATTGTATACCAATTAATATACTCTATATTATTTATTTTTGGACTGAATCGAAATTTCTGAGTTTCTGTGACTCCTGGAATTTTCGTTAAGACTAACAAGCGGAAATTAGTGTTCTTAGACGATCCAATAACAAAAACTTTTCATCGCTCTAGGAAAGCTTCTTTTCTAGCAGTAAAGTGTCAAGGTTCAGTACCTTTTCGCGGGTAAAGGATGACGACTGGTTTCACAGATGGTAAAGATAAAGAATAAGTGCCGGTGTTGGTCAACCTCTGTTTGGAATATGACAGGAATTCTTCTTCCTGGGAATATGGTGAGCAGTCCGATTCAAGGCTTTTCTTTTCGATTTTCCGCCCGTGCCATCCAAGCCTTGCATTCCTCTTGGGTCGGTGAATGGGCATCAAATTTGTCTGGGAAGGATAAAATACTGAGCAGGTTATTTTGTGTAATCAGATTCACATTGTCTCACAATACCCTGTAGAAGTAGAATACGTGGCTCATCCCACCATACTTGGCTTGGCGTTACTTTTTTCCTTAGCCTTATTCAGCCTATACAATGCGCGTTTGGCAGTTTCACCCCTCCCAAACAACTTTGTGCCAATTCACCGTCCCCACGTAGGAATGGAAGACTTGGACGGCTAGGTTGGAGTCGAACCAAAGACCTTGTATTGAGGTGCAGTCGGCAATCGGCTGCTTCTTTGACTGCGCTATCCTGTGCCCACCTTCACGATGGACAAAAATCGGTGTTTGTAAGTTTTTTTGCTGCGCCACTGCGCCACACATTTTATCTATACGAGGTACTATATGAGATTGTATAAACGACTAGAGCGTGCGTTGGTCAACCAATAGACAAGTCTGTGACAATCCTTCCAAGAATCATCCAGCACTTCATGAAAGATCCGAAAAGGTCGAAGGCTTAGCCGAGCTGAGCGGGACCAGTATTTAAGCCGATTTTATAATAGGTTCGTGAAAGAGCCAGCGTTTTTTCGACTGCACCATCACAAACAAATCTTCTGTCATATTCTTATCTTCATCTTTATCTCCATCTTCATCGTCTGTTACATTTTTTACGCATTTCAGTCGAGGATTTCTGTCCCGTTTCTTCTTCTAACACGAGAGGTAGCCTATCAGAATTCCAAGGTAAAAAGTAATGAAAGATTACGCTTCTTTACTAATCGAGCAGGAACCGAGTTTTTAAAGTTCTCAAAGAAAAACGTTCTACCCAACTCTTTGAGGAAGTACATACAAAAGACTCGTTGACAGGTATCTCCAGGACGCTTCGTAGTTTATTCGTTTCGATGGCTTCAAACTGCTTTGTTTATTGTTGTTTCAAATGCTGTTTGTTAGCCGAGTCGATTTGTTTATCTGCATGTCTCTCGATGTACAAAATAAATAAATAAATACGACTAAAATTACTCTCTTCTCGAGTTTCGCATTGATTTTTTGTCGCTTTCCACTCCACTTCTGCTTTCATTTGTTTACGTGGTCTCTTACATATACTAATTTCCTTTTTTTCTTCGTTTGGGAGAAAAGTTGTTGAACTACTGAAAACGATTTTTCGCTTTAAAACGTTAATATTCATATTTTAATGCCATAAAACGCAAGACGTTTCTTTCATCAGTCCTATTTTGATACCAACATCCTTTTCTGCCCTTTTATCACGTTTTTTCTTCTCAAAATCTTTTTACTCCGCTCGCTCTTTGAGTGAAGGATGTTCGGGCTGGTCTTTAATTGGACTATCAATTAAATGCATTCGATGAAGGCAATTTTTTCCTCGGTATGGAAGACCCTAATTATCGATGTCTCAGACACCACTTAAATGTGATTCAGTTGCAGAAGATGCTTCAGAGTCGCCCCTCCTCTCAAACCTTCCCGGTCAGGGCCTTACTCCTGCTGGCATTTTCTATAGGAATCACAGCGCTGTAGCGCAAGGGTGCGTGTAGCGCAGTCGGAGGAGGCGCCGACTGTCGCGCGCGCAGGTTCCTGGTTCGGATTTCCCGCCCAGACCAACCAAGCCGGCCAAATACGCATTCAAGTCGCCTCCACGACATTCGGTGGAAGTAGAATGTGTGGCGCATCACAGAATGGATTGAGTAACGCCGTTCTTTATCCTTTATCCTTATCCTTATCAAGGCACGAACAACCATCAACCCCTATGACACCCCACGAGGTGTTCCTCGGTGGCGCAGTCGGGACGAGCGCCTCCTCATAGGAGCACACCGGCAGGCTCTTGAGTCCGAGTTCGCGTATTGCCAATGTTCTTGTACATATTAATTTGTTGTTATTACGCTTTCTCGTGATCACAGGAGTCAATTATGGGCGATCGTTGCTTACAACAAAACAAGGCTGTCTATTTGTGCCTTGTTCGTAAGGTATGGGTATTTGTGTGCAATTGCGGGATCATTGGTGATATGGTATGATATGGTGGTGGTGTAGATACGCATCGTTGAAAAGGTGGCACATATGAAACCGCAAATAGGCAGCCTTGGCTTGTTGTAAGCACTGATGGTCTAGAATTGGCTCCGGTGATTATGAGAAAGCGTAATAACAACAAATTAATATGTGCGGACCCTTGCCAATACGCGGGATCGAACCCGAAATCCCGACGCCTTGTTCCTATGAGGCGGTGCTTCAACCTACTGCGCCACCGAGGCACGTATCTGGGGTGTCACAGGGATTGATGAGTGATGTGCGTACGTTTTCACACGTCTTTTTCAGGTCTTTAAAAAGCGTTCAGCAAAAATAACTGTATTTGTGGGCTTCGCTTACATGACCCTACACCCTGTCAAAATAACATCGCAAAGGCTCACCATGAGTTCGGAACCGTTCCTTGTAAGGGCAGCTGATACATATGTTGCATAGAACTGCCCCAGTTCGACTTTCAATAAACCTTGGCACATTTATTGACTTCAGATCGGTGTTCTTTTGGTGAGCTGGTAGCTTGTTATCATGTTTATTTAACTGTGTCTACGTTTCGGCGCCACGGATCTCCCTCGATAGAGAGCCTTCGGGCTCTCTTGTTAAGAGGGATCTCGGGCCGCTTGTCGCAGGGCCACGTGGCGCGTCCCCGGGTGGTGGATAGGGGAATTAAACGCGAACCAAATGCGACCGTGTACTGCCCAGAGACGCAGGTGGGATGCAGGGGATGGACTCCTTGCTCCTGCTGTGTCGGGTCGATGCGTTCCTTGTGCGTGGGAGCGGCATGTTCGTGCACAGTGTGCGTGGATGTGTCCGTGACTGTGCGGATTGTAACTGTGTCGGCTCGGCCAAAAGCTTGCACTCGGTAGACTGGGAGTACATGTAAGGCGATTCGAGGCCGCCTTAAGTCTCGCCCCGTCCCTTCGGGCAGTCTGGCTGGCTGCCCGGAGTACCCCGCCCGCACGACAGAGCCTGACTAGCTACCCGTGTTGTATTCCAGTCAAACACAGCAGCACTAAAAGGCCTCATTCCCCTGACCCCGAAAGAGCCCCCATTTCTGCAGCGATGGGAAGGACGAGTACGGAGAGGCTGCTAAAATCTCAGGGCCTAACCAGGCTGCGCAAACTGAGAAGGACTAGGATGACGATCTGTACTTACAACGCCCGCACGCTTGCGTCGGAAGCATCCGTCGAGGACCTGATGATGCAAGCCAGGAAGATCAAGTACGACGTCATCGGACTGACCGAGACGAGAAGACACCACCCCCTACACGCCGCCTACGACTCCGGAGAAGAACTGTTCCTCGGAACATGCGACAGCAGGGGAGTAGGCGGCGTTGGTGTCCTCGTCAACACGCACTTGGCCATGAACATCGATTCGTACGAGTCTCTGACAAGCCGAATCGGACGTCTGCGACTGAAGCGATGTGGCTCCGTGCCAGCCTTGACTGCGTTCGTCGCGTATGCCCCAACATCCGACTACGACGACGAAGACGTCGAGGCCTTCTACGTGGAGCTGGAGAAGTTCTATAAGGAATATCACACCTTCTATAAGGTGATCGTCGGCAACTTCAACGCCAAGATCGGGCCACGAAGGTCGCCGGAAGAACTTCACATCGGAACCCACGGTTTGGAGTGGAACGAGCAAGGTGAAAGGCTGTCTGAGTTTATCATGTCGACCAAGACCATCCATGGAAACTCGCAGTTCCAGAAGCCTCCCTCCCTACGATGGACCTGGGAATCCCCCGGTGGCCAGTTCCACAACGAGATCGACCACATCATCTTCAATCGCAAGTATTGCCTGACCGATGTCTCCGTTGTCTCCAAGTTCTACACGGGATCGGACCACCGCCTCCTTCGCGCAAGGTTCCGCTTTTCGCGTCAAGGAGAGAAGGCCGCGAAGTTCAAGAAGAGGAGTCCCAGAACGACCATCAACTGGGATCTCTACACCTCTCTTGTCGGCCTTTGGGAAGATGCCGTCATGGACAACGTCGACGAGGAATACGATCGCTTCGTGCACCATCTCCACGATAGTGCTAAGGGAGCCGAGAGTTTGAAGACCGCCAAGAGACGCCTGTCTCCGGAAACTCTCGAGCTGATACGCCAGCGTGGAGCAGCACGAGCGTCAGGCAACTATCAACTGACGTCCGAGCTTGCAAAGCTATGCAGAGAGGCGATAAAGGAAGATCTGAAGGAGAGAAGGGCGGAAGTGTTGGCTGAAGCAGCAGAGGCAGGGCTGAGCATCCGCAATGCCCGCCGGAACTTCGCCAACTTCAAGACCAAGATGACCGCTCTCCGACGTCCCGACGGAACCGTCACCTCTTCCAGAAGGACCATGGAGAAAGTCATCCACGACTTCTACTCCGATCTCTTCGATAACCACGTCCACCTGCCCCTACGCCATCTTCCGCAGGATGGATACGTCATCCCCTCTGTTCTCCCTTCCGAGATCCGACACGCCATCTCGTCGGTGAAGAAACGTACAGCACCCGGTCCTGACAGGATCAGAGCTGAACACCTGAAGAACCTCCCGCCAGCGCTCATCAACACCTTGGCGCGGCTCTTCACACGCTACCTGTCCGAATGCAAGGTTCCATCTCAGTGGAAGACCAGCAAGACCGTCTTGCTGTACAAGAAGGGAGACGTGCACGACATTGGCAACTATCGCCCAATCTGCCTGTTGTCCGTAGTCTACAAGCTGTTCACTCGAGTCATCCTGAATAGGATCAGCAGAACGCTGGAGGAAGGACAGCCATGCGAACAAGCAGGATTTCGGAGAGGATTCAGCACGATCGACCACATACACACCATTACGAAGCTCATCGAAGTGTCGCGAGAGTACAAGCTGCCGCTGTGCCTTACGTTCATTGACCTAAGAAGGCGTTCGACTCCGTCGAGACTGAAGCGGTCATGGAAGCCCTGCTCACCCAGGGCGTTCCTACTCAGTACATCAGAGTCCTTCGAGAGCTGTACAGTGGATTCACGACCAAGATCTCACCATTCTACAACGACGTCGTCATTGACGTGAAGAGAGGGGTTCGACAAGGGGATACCATATCCCCGAAGCTCTTCAGCGCCACCCTCGAAAACGTCATGCGCGAACTAGAATGGGAAGACATGGGAGTGAAGGTCGACGGCCGGCAACTGCACCATCTTCGCTTCGCTGACGACATCGTGCTCATAACACCGAGCATCGGTCAGGCGGAGGGAATGCTGGCCGACTTCGATCGTGTATGTGGAAGCGTTGGACTGCAGCTGAATCTTACGAAGACGATGTTCATGAAGAACGGATGGGTTTCTGATGCCCCATTCTCGCTCAACGGAACGAACATCTCCGAATGCTCCAGCTATGTGTATCTGGGTCGCGAAGTCAACATGGCCAACGACCTAGCACCAGAGCTGAGCAGGAGGAAACGAGCGGCTTGGGGAGCTTTCAGGAGCGTCGAAGAAGTCGTGAAGAAAACGAAGAACGTCCGACTCCGTGCCCACCTATTCGACTCCACTGTTGTTCCTGCCCTAACATACGCCTCAGAGACCTGGGCTATACGAAAGCAGGATGAACACGCGATCAGCGTCGCGCAGCGTGGAATCGAGAGGACGATGCTCGGAGTGACACGACTCACGCAAGTGAGAGAAGGCCTCCGGAGTTCCGAGCTTCGCCGACGTTCGAAGATCAGAGACGCTGTCGCATGGGCCAAGTCGTCGAAAATTAGGTGGGCCGGCCACGTAATGCGATTCGCAGACACCCGCTGGACGAGAGCCGTCACAGACTGGATTCCGCGGGATGTCAAAGGAACACCAGGACGCCCGCCAACGCGTTGGTCGGACTTCTTCGTGAAAGCCCTGAACGACCGATATGACGCTCTTCGTGTCCCTCGAGCGAGGAGGATCCATTGGACCACTCTGGCACGCGACAGGGACGAATGGAGACGCTGCTGGCGCCCGCTCGAGCAAGTCGATGATCAACGGGACGACAGGTGATACAGGTGATACGTTTCGGCGAATGTCAGAGCTTAAGAAAGTCGCGAAACGTTTACAAAATTGCCCTACAAAGCATGATTTCATCTTACAGAGTAGCAATCTTAAGGAGAAATAGAAATAAGATTCATCTACAATCTTGGTGCCGGATTCATCGACGACTTACTGCAATTTAACGGAGAAAATACTGTAAAAATCCCTGATAGCGCGGCCTATCAAGCGATACGGTGAAACATCTCACTATAGTGAGCCGCGCTATCAGGGATTTCGGCTGTATCTTCTCCGTTAAAATGCTGTAAGTTGTTGATGAATCTGGCCCTTGGATACCAGCTCAATAAGACAACAGGGGCCGGATTCATCAACGATTAACCCGCGGGTGTAGGGGGTAGAGATACCCACGATGAAGCGTGCATCTCTGACTCTTGCCTTATCTCTACCTGATTCTTATCGTATCTCCACCCCTTATACCCCGTATATCCACGGGTTTGATTATATGAATCCGGCCCCAGATGGTATGCTTTCGACTTCCGAATCTGCCTTCTATTGTGTAAAAATAGCTTCTGATGGTGATGATCTCCCAGATGGTGTCTGGTCCAGTGTTCATCACAGTGCGTCGCTCCAACATTATTTTCCATCAGGTGACATAGTGCCGTCCGTGTTTTTGACAGCACCGTTCAGTGTCGTGGGAAACATGACGAATGATAGCAGCAGACTGACTCCAATCGGCTGGTGGAACACTAGCTCAGAATAGTAGAAGAGGGGAAACCCTTGTGAAGAACTGTGACAAGCCTATACGTTATGACTCAAAGAGTTCTCATTACTGTTTGGGTGTTCAGAAATTTACTTCATTTATTTATTCATTTCCCAGAATGTGTAAACAACTACAATTGTAGGCGAGCAGCAAATTTTTGCACCTACCGCTCCCTGCGTTAGAATTCTGCAATGTGAGTTTTTTCATACGGAAGAAGAATATACGACCTTTTAATGATTCATAAAATTCTCCACGGTTTGTGTGGACTTGATAAACGTGACTTCTTCATGGTGAGACCATCCAGAACCCGAGTTGGAGGACAGAAAATCTTCAATTTGGCAAAAACTTTTTGTTAATAAGGCAGGTTCAGATTATATGAAACTTAGTATAACACAGTAATTCCATACCAACTAAAACCATTTATTGAGAATGCTAGTCGATTCATAAATATTCCTAGGACATAATGGGATCTTGTGGCAGAGCTCCTCTTAATTTGTTCTTCCTTCCGTTCTTCATTTATTTCTGGACGTTTATTATTGCACATGTGCTCCGTCACGCCTAGCGGCGTGTCTCGTACTAGCGCGCTTCGCGCAATGTTTTAGTATCACTAAGCTAAGGGCTATCACAAGCTAGCTGCTCTGCTTGTACAGCTTTCTTTCCTACCTAGGAGTACAAAACGCTCGCAGTATATAGTATGATAGGGCGATCTATTGGTTCCTCACTACTGGTCCTGCCTTAGTGAAACGGTTGCCATTGCCGGTACTGGTCCCCCTCAAAGATCCCCTTCAGCGGACGACGTCTTCGGCACGTCCTTTGAGTCTCAGGCACGTCATGTGACGTATTCCGCACGTCTTCTGAATCCCCAAACACGTTGAGCGAAGTCTTTGGCACCTCTTCTGAGGCCATGCAGGTCGCGCGACGTATTCCGCCCGTCTTCTGAATCCCCTGGCCCCTGGTATTTTCCGCTATTTTCGCACCCCGTGATTTGGCCAATATCGATTGGTGGCGATCGATACTTCAAAATCGAACTTCAGATTCGTGCTCAACGACCTCGACTACCCCCAGGGGTAGAGTTTCGGACCGCCTGGGCGACATCTACAAAAAATCTATAGTTTGATCAATATCGGTTGATGACGATCGATACTTCAAAAACGAACTTCAGATTCGTGTTCAGCGACCTCGATCGCCCCAGGGCTGAAGTTTCCAGGCAGATAGGAGACGTCTGTGTATTTTCTGCTATTTTTCCGCACCGTAATTTGATCAATATCGGTTGACGGCGATCGATACTTCAAAAACGAACTTCAAGTTCGTGTTCTGCGACCTTGATTGCCCCAGGGCCGAAGTTCCCAGGCAGATAGAAGACGTATTTTTCGCTGTTTTCCTGTAGTAATTTCCCACCATTTTTGCCCCATTTTTCCCCCTATTTTCTCCCCATTAATTTCTGCGGCGTCGCCGATCGAGAGGATGACTCATCGCTTAGCGCGTTATTATAGAGTATGATATTTCTTCTAATTATCCTACTTTTGCCTGAACGGCTAGCCAATGTTATACGGACGTCGTTTCATACTGTTTCTGATGCATTGTTCTCCACATGGATTTTGACCGTGTAATAAATAATACTTCTAGCGCCAGGCGGGTTTGAGTCC